>BSUD01000004.1:141602958-141670089 GCA_033239045.1 Fagopyrum esculentum
GGATCCCAAAAATCTTCTGACTATAACATAATAGAATCAGAGGTCAAATGCCTCATCAACTCTTCAAAACTTAGACACACTGCTTTCATCACGTAGTTATGGTGGTCTTCTCAAAAGACTCGCAAATGAATACGTAATCATATAAAATCCTTCCTCAAAGCATTGGTAGCAATCGGATGAGCCGAGAAAACTACGTATTCCTTAATGTTCATCACTATCTCCCATGGTACAACATACAAAATTATCGCTTGGTCAAACATGATCCCACTAGCGGAGACAACATGGCTTAAAAAGGCTACCACTGGCATCTCAACTTACACTTAGAGAGCGTAGCATACAACTCTCTATCTCTCGAAATCTGCAGAACGGTCCTCAGACGATCGGTCTACTATTCTCTACTATGAGAGTATACCGACATGTCATCCATGGAGTCCACCACCAACTAATCAAGGAAGTCGATGAAGATACTATTCATCAACTCCATAAAAACTACTAAAACATTCGTCAACCCAAATGACATCACTACAAACTCGTAGTGTCCATAACGGGTATGGGATGCTATCTCATACACATGCTGCTCTCTCATCCATGACTAGGGATATCTTGAGCACAAAGGAATCCTGAAAACACAATTGCTTCTTGAAGCTAACTCATCAGGTCGTCAATACGGAACATGGAACCCACTAGGGTAAACCCGTTTCGATCAACTTTTCAAGTTATCAGTACAATATCTCAACAAGCACCATATAGTGTGGCTTTCCCATTCAATCTTGTATCATACTTCAACTCGATAACAATGTCCACACTCCGCTGAGGTGGCAACTAGACGGTTCAATAACACGTCTATAAACTCATAAACAACTGGAATACCTTCAATTGTTGGACTATCTCGCTCCTTTATGGTATAAAACTAGAAGGCGTCACATCCCTGTGCTATCAGCTCGCTGCTCGTACAGTCCTGATGACAAACCCGTCTCTTCAAAGGTCTTAACCTCAGAAGACCTCTATTTAACTCAACTCAGTAAAGACTATAATAGTCTTACTATTAAAAGCTAACACCACATGATATCTATTCATCCAAACCATACACATAATGACTTCCTCATGCACCTACGACATGACAAAGAAGTCTACAACCATACACGGGTCCCTGAATTAAGGGAACCAACACGCATCTCACGAGTATCTCAGACCCAAAAAGGTAATCTAGTAAAGGAAAATCCACCTTCTACTATATACAAAAAGTCAACCATTAACGCATGCATCGAAAGACATGAAGTGCATAGCACTCACAACAAGCAAAACTCCACCAGGTAAACCATTAACGAGAATGGTACCTATAACAGCTAACACTCGTAGCTCCACTACATATCATCACTCAATGTCAGATCCATGCTCCTCAGGTATCACTGAGGTAATTACTATAGCCTCCACTTCCACTCTTTTTGCACGGGAAAGAGGAAGGTCTTGTTGGTAAAAAACACCACCGTGCTGACAAAAAGGGCCAGATGACCTAACTCACCACAAGTGAAACAAGCTATCAGTGCCAAAGGGCACACAGAACGCAAATGATATGGATAGCCACAACTGAAACATAATCATCTCATCCTTGCAACATGTGCAACTGAAGGGTAACTCGACCTTCATTGTCCACCTGAAATGATCTCACTCTTGAAGGGAACCTGTAAAGGCAATGCCTTGCCCTGTCGACAAAACTTCACTCTCTATGCCCTGCTTTACCACACGTAAAGCATATGATGGGAGCCTTTGGGCACACAGCTCGCCAGTGTCCCAACTTCCACGCAATTAAAACATTGTAGTTCCTTGCCAGTAATCTTCATGGCCAAAGGATCACTAGATTGTCCTTATATCGGACTTGGTTCCCCATTCATCATCTTTGCTTCTCCAGTAACTGATTCAGTCCATTGCCTCTTTCCGGATCCAGAAGCTTCAGTTGATCTCACAATTGTTGGTAAATCTGGTGTCGATCTACCCGCTATCACCGCTTCATATACTTGTTACATATATTCTTGAAACTCGGATCTACTCGTGGAGACACGATCAGCCTCTTCAAACTCGTTCTCTGCCGTAGGCGATACAACAGCGGAAACTGGTCCTTGACCTATCACTACTGGAGGAAGAGGGGGTGTACCCCTACCTCATCCCACTACAAATACTACTCTAGTCAGAGTCATCTGTAGGATATACGCACCTAATCTTATAAGGCTATATATATGCCATAGGTATCGATATGTATATAATACATCCACATAATCCATAGTACACACAAATATATATACATATCTACGCTGCAGAGATCCATGGCAGAGGTGACGACTTCTCGTACATTCTATCCCAAAACCACACTTAAAACCAAAACCTTTGAAAACGTCAGATCCCATGTGGGCTCTGTTTATTTTACCTATCAAACCTCATTGCAGGTAGCAAGTGCCATTGTTGTCAACCTGGGCTCTGATACCAACTCTGTAACACCCCGAATCCGCGGGACTCGGGATGTCACATTGGGCTAGGATCTCACAATGGATCCTGACCCTAGCCTGACAACAAGTTCACTGGACCTTACAACATGGCACTGACAGATATAAAACAAATACATAAAACAGTATAAACTGTATGGCCCAAAGTAAAAAAAAACAACATAGCCGAGTATATAAAACGACATCCTCACATAGGAGGTACAAAAGATCATCCTCATGTAGGAGGGGAAACACAACAACCCCAAACCAACCACCTAATGTACGAGAGTCCTCGGCCTGTCACCCTGCCAGATCACCCAGTAGCGCCTAACCTGTAAACATCTACAACACGGTATGAAACCGTTAGCTATCCATACACATATATAGAGTAATGCATAAGCATAATCACACATAGGGAAAGACAAACACATCATCATGCTTTCACTCATTTACCCATTTATTCATCTCAATATAATGGTCATTCACTCAAATCGTATAGATATAATATATATGAAACTAGGTGACACGAGGACCGATACATCCTCGCCTCTGAGCCTGCTAGCCAGCCGTACTAGTATCGGTCACACAATCCGTGTACCCTATGGGAGTGGATTGCGCCCTTCTTGTAAACCGGTCTGGCCTGACATCAGAGAACCTCCCAGACTCCTCGGCGGGATGAAAGAGAAAGGTTATCACAGCCACGCAGTGGGGCAATCAATAAAACATAGGTCGGTGAATACGACATAACATGCTATCATAGCACACATATAAAGCACACACCACTCATGCAAACACCCAATATAAGGATGATAGCTAAGTAAGTCCTACGGACTTACCTCAACCTTGTACAAAACTCAACCACGATCACCTCTACACTGGAGGGACAACACGGCCTATAAAAAGGCATAAAGAGATATATCAACCTCTATTCATCAAAGGGGTCACACCTAGACCCAAAGGGATCCATAAGGATCATACTCAATCCTATAACCTCGAATAACATGCTAAACCTAAAAGCCACATCAGGGCATAAATCCGACTCATGATATCATCACCAACTAAAATCCCATAATTACCAGAATAATGTAACGAGCATAAATGGAAATTCCACTTATCCATTTTAACCAACTCAAGGTCAATTTATACTAACCCGCAATACGGAAAACGAATAAATTCATAACTTATTCGTTACTAACCCGATATACGAACCGGAAGAAGATCCAGACTCCTAGCGATACGGGGAGTAAGAGCGCGGTATAAAACCTTACATTTGATGACTTGCGGTGGTCCGTCGGCGTTCCGATAGCGGTAAACGGAAGCTTTACCAAAAAGGTAACAAACGGAAAATAGATTTGTACCACGATGTAGAGGACAAGATAAGGGACTCATTGGTACAAGCGGATTTGAAAATGGATCGAAAGTGAAAAGCTGGTGAGAGATCGAAGATGAGTGGTAATGTGTTCTTCGCTCTCGCTCATCTTTGTGTGAATGTTTCAATTGCAAATGAAAATGCAAATGTAAAGATTGAGATGAGGATGTATGCGCCGCCTCTTCTTTAAATATATTTTTATATATATAATATGTGTATATATATACTTTATAAGTGGTATTGGAATAGATGAAGACTAGCTTAGCCACCTGTTTCATATTATATATATATATGTATATATATATATATATATATATATATATATATATATATATATAATTGAAACGCGGTTAAAATTTCCGGTCTCCAAACTTTATGGAACTGGAAAATAAAATCCGGAATATTATCGGGATAATTAATCCATACCTATCTCGTAAAATGGGCATTCCTAAGCCGCATTTCTTAACCGCTAAGAATCGGAATAGCGACTCTTTTGGCCGTTTTGTCTTTTCATGTTATTTCATATCTAGGACATATTTGATGTCCTGATCATTTCTCTCAACTGCATTTTTATTAATTGGAGCTCCCAAATGCTCCAAATAACACCGAAGGGTAAAAATAATTACCCGGGGGAAAAAGTAAAAATTTCCCCAAACGTCCAAAATTACGCGAGGAACATAACGGTGGGACTCATACTCATCACTTGGGAAATCTTCGCAAGTTATATGTCAATTACTATCAACGATTAAGTTAATCAACATAAATTAGAATTCGGAAATCCTAGATATTACATTTCTGGCAATGCATAAGCTTCCAAGTTGCAGCTCTTTAATTCTTTCTATTTGGATGGATAATGTATCTCGTGTTGACTTCCATACTTTTGACTGTCTCGGTTATCAATCTGGATTGTGGTGGCAATTAGCTTGTTGAGAGTGATCATATTTCGCCTTGCTTTTGGCATCAACTTTCACTTCCTAGTCTGTCAGTGAACTTAAATTTTATGTCCCTTTTTTTTGATTGCTACTATATCTCCTTTTTGACTTTTATGTCTATGGCAAATTTTCGACGTCATCCTCTTTGTTTGTGAAGTCACTTTACACAACTTGAAAGAGCCTCTCCGTTGTCTTTCTCAATTCCCTAGTTGGCGATCATCACTTGCTTCTCCGGAACTACTCTTTTGTATATCCTTCATTTGATCCTGTTGAGTTGATTCGGGATTCTCTTCTTGTCATCGTACTTGGTGTTGTCTTTGAGTCTTCACCTTTCCGTCTCGACGTCCCTCAACAAGCTCGAAGGAGTTGTCCGACGTTCGTCTACCCTAATGCACATAAGATGTACATACTAATCCTCGCGTTGACACTCTTCAAAAACTTAGGTGTGTCAACTGAATGAGGATCTCAAACTGTTATCTCCATTAAGGGCGTACTATAACTATAATTTCTACTAATCTTCGGCATATACCTATCTATATAACATATCTTTATAAACAAGATAAAAGTCCAACTACAGTAAAACCTAAAGTCCATACTAAGAAAACTGAGATCCGCGGTAGTAGTGGTGGTCAGCCGTACTTTACTATCCCCAACCAGACTATGCATGCATTTGAAAACCAAAAGTTCTTTTTAAAACTCAGATCCCTTTTCGGGTTCTGCTCAATTACTTATTCGGTCTTTCAGAAGATTTCAAGTGCCATTGTTGCCAACCTAGAGCTCTGATACCATGTTGTAACACCCCAAATTCTCAGAACTCGGAGTATTACTGGTTAGGACCTCACAATGGGTCCCGATCTCAGTTTGACAACAACATTACTAGGATCTTGCAACAAGACACAAATAAAGAAACCAAAATTCATAAAAACCATGTTTTTAGAGTAATGAATGCAACACTGTCTAGCAGCCTAAAGTACTTAAACAAAAGAAAAGAACAACTGTCTTAACCAAGGAAAGGAAAGACAAAACAACCCCAACCCCGCTCTAAGGAGTACGGAGACCCGGCTGACCACTACTTCCGGATCACTCAGCTGTTGATCTAACCTGCGGTAAATCTAAAACAACAACAAGAAGAACCGTTAGCTAGTTATCTAAATATTAGCAAAATAATAGCAGCACAAACGCACTCAGATAAACATAAACACTCAGCATGCTTTCAAACAAGTCCGTTTTATTATCTTGCTTTAATTTACTCGTTCACTCTAGTGATACTTATTTTGTGACACGAGGGATTCCCAAACCTCGCCTCCGCCCCCGTGTAACCATCAGGAATGGATCCGATGCATCTCACCTTGTACCTACATGGTCTGGGTATAGAGAACCTCCCAGTCTCCTGTCAGAGCTGGGCAGTGATGTCACGGCCCGTTATACATACACTTGGGCCTTAAACGTAATAATAACAGTCGTCCTAGCAAGTTATTATTATTAAATCACGCAATAGCACACACCACTACTATCATTCAACTAACACTCAGAAACTGGCTAAGTAAGTCGCAAGGACTTACCTGAGTCAAATTACACTCTAACAAGTCTCAAATCGGTCCGTACTCGTGGTAACTCAAACGCCTGTCAAATAAGGCATGTGGATCAAAATCACATCCAGATGTCCAACCTCATGCGAAGGAATTACGGAAAAAGTTCTCTTACGGTAAAAGACCATTTTACCCTTAGTGCAGACAGTTCTCAAAGTTTATACTTAAATTCTACTAATTTCTTTCTTATCTTGTTTTCCATAAAATAAGTCTCTCGGATAGCTACTTATAGGTTATAAGGTTAAAACTCAAGACAACTCGAAGAAGGACAACACTCCTTCTCTACGGTTACTAATTACGCTACTACATTTATTATACCGTCAAACATGTTTTTAACCTTTCTCCTCAACTCATTTATTTTTAAATAAATTCAAAACTCCCAACTCGTACTTATATATTAAGTCATATATTTTTTTATGCTTATAATTATGTCCTTATATACAAAATACATATCTACTAATTCTATGGTTATATATAGTTACATAATTTCATTTTGCACGGGTATATGTACACTTTCGTATATAATTATATATATTCTTATGTACATTTATATATATAAGTCCCGAAACTCCAACCTATTCATATATTTATTTATATCTCATTTATATCTTCCTCACGTTTTTATTATTTTTGCAAAGCACTGTAGTGCAATTATATATATATATATATATATATATATATATATATATATATATTTATTAACTATACTTATACATATATATTTATATATCTTTCGTACTCCTCCTGTATGCATTTATATACGGATAGTTCCGCACTCTTATACACATATGAGTCTAGACTCGACACAGCAGAGTATCGGAAAGGTCCAAACTGTTCGGTTAGCTCAGTACCACCATAGAGAAGCGGAGAGCAGAAGGGGCCTTACCGGCATCACCGTCCGGCAGGGATGTTAGGCGGCAAGGGCTGCGTCGAAGGTGGTGGACAGCGGTTGGGTTCGTTAGTGCAAACAGAACAGTCGACTGGTGATGCTTGCAGCAGCCGGTGCAGATGACGACGGGGCAGCGAGGCGGCGCCGGCTGGTTCGGTGAAGAATCGCGAGAAGGAGGACAAGAACCTGTTCGGCGTTCCCGAGTTCTGATCTGGAGGGACACCCACACGTCCTTGCAGGGTATACCAGTTCTGGTTGAGAGGCTCGTCCTCTGCGGTGTTCGGTGTGGCGGCGCTGTTGTCTTGAGGAAAAGCGTGAGGCTGCGACACCCGGTGCTGACGAGAGAGAGCGGCAGAAAGCAGGGGAAAAAGCCCTCACTTCGGTGCTGTTAACGGGTTTGCAGAATGGTAGATTAGGTTTAAGCGGAAACCGTAGATAGGGATAAGATTAGGAGATATATTAGGGAAGTAATTAGGTTTTGGGAGTGGGTTAGGAAAGGGCTGTTGGGCTGGGGAGTTAAACTGGATCAGAAGCCCGTTGTTCCTCCATATTGGGCCGGCATGGGTTACTGGGCCCGTTATTGGCCTGCTCATCAAATTTAAAGATGGGCTGAAAGGATAAACCGTTATTCGTCCGGAACCGTTCTTTGGTTTTTTTTTTTTTTAAAAAAACGGAATTATTTACGGGTTACGTTATTTGTCATTTTATGTGAATCTAGGTCACATAAAATGATAGAATTTAATATTGTTTTATTTTATTTAAGAGAACGGAGGTTGGCGGCTCGGAACCCGGTTAAATTTAGCATTAAAAGGAGTTTAAAATTTTCGGTTATTACATGTTTGATAGAGGCATTAGATGGATAGTAGGGAATGGAAAAACAATAAGGTTTTGGAAAGATCAATGGGTGACTAAGGAATCTCTACAAAACATAATAACTAACAAAGCATTGATAGAACCATCCACCCTAGTAAGCACATTTATCTTTAATAAAAATTGGAATCACCAACGACTACAACATTTGAAAAACATCCTCCCAAAAGATACTATCGAAATGATTAAAAACTACAACCTCCCTAAAAGTGACATTAGAGACAGGTTATATTGGGCTGCAAACGAAGAAGGTTGATACTCCACTAAATTCGCTATGGAACTAATCCAAAAACGCAAAGTAGGCGTCACAACTGATAAGACGTGGATATGGGAGATCAATATTATGTCAAAGATCAAAAATTTCCTTTAGAAAGTGGCCCTGGATGGCGTCCCAACGAAAGAAAACCTAGACAAACAAAGAATTCCAGTATTGGTGCATTGCGAATTTTGTAACCATCATACTGAAAGTACCAAACACTTGCTTTTCGGATGCCCATATACTTCACAAAATATTGAAAATGCTAAAATATCATCAAAAATCCATGATTATAATCAGACATAATATGAAAGTCGATGATATTCTCCTTGACCTCGCAGGAAAAATAGACTCGTTAGAATTAAGACAACTAGTGGTGATTTGGTGGAATGTCTGGATTGCAAGGAACCAACTTGTATTCAATAAAACAAAAGCACCACAAAATTTAAACCAAATAGCAATAAACCAAATTAGTGAATGGGAACGAGCAAACAAGGATCTTCATTCGAAGAAGACTAAACAACAAAAACCAAAAAGAAAGAAAAAAAAACATTAGATGGCAGAGGCCGAAGGAGGGATGTGTCAAACTGAATTTCGATACATCAAGAAAACCCACATGCCAATCCGCTTTTGGATATATCATTCGGAACTCCAATGCAGTACCACTCGCTATTGGTTATGGACGATGTACTTCTGATTCTGTTATAGAAGCAGAATTGCTCGCTCTCCGAGAGGGCCTTCAAAAGGCCGCGAGTATTGGGGTTAAAGCCATCGAAATTGAGGGCGACAATATGACTCACTAATGCAATCAACAAACAATGGAAACCACCTTGAGAAACATATATGATAATATCTAATATTACTACTATGGCAGACAGACTTGACGAGGATCAACATTGTGACGGACAATATGCTTCATATTTTTAGGGAAATCAACACTGTGGCAGACAGACTTGTCATGCATGACCACGCTCCGACGAGACCTGGACTTGACGAGGATCTACCGAAGGATGTTGAAGACCTCATCCTACTGGATGTTGTGGGAAGAACGGTTTCTATAAGCTGATATTTCCTATCTCTTACCTTTGTATAAAAAAAATAGAAATAAAAGTGCATAGTTTACATAAACTATATACTAGCGAACTCATTCTTTTGTTTTCCACTAGGTTTAAGACTACCCATTTAAGGGCATGTTTACTAGAAGTTTGTATTTTTATGGGTTCATAAACTAAATGGGTTTGTATAGGTTTATATAGGTTTATGGTTTATTTTCAGGTTTATAAACTCGATTAGTTTATATAATATTATTTCGATAGGGATGTTTACTTAATGTTTTTTGTGGGTTTATTTTAGTGCAAAATACATTTTGGGTAATCGAAAAATCAAATCTCGAAGGTATAGTTTTGGCGACAATTATTTGGTTGTTTTGAAAGAAAGGAACTTCACGGGTGTGAATGCTATGGTCGGATTTGTAAAGATGCGAACGAGGGCAATTTTGGGTATACAGAAAAAATAAACCCATCCATGAAAAATAACCTTGGATTGAGGATGTTATTTTCTAGAGCTTTATAAACCCGAATAAACCCACTCGAAAATAAACCCATTAACATATAAACACCCACCAACAAATAACCTCGGGTTTATAAACTAAATGAAAATTTATAAACCCGCAGGTAAACAGACCCTAAAACGCGTAGGTGAATCTGATCTCAAGCCGTGTCAAGTCCATTAACTACGTAAATAATTATCAAATGCGTAATAATACCAATACGCAAACCAGAAGCGTAATATGCGAAAATTTTAAAAATGCTTCCAACTACGCTATCCGTAACTTGTGTAATCTTGAGGACACCCAAACTTCAGGTAACTTCTTTACTTGGAGAAAAAAAACGTGATGGTCCGAATAACATCTTTAAAAAACTTGATCGCGTGTTGGTTCATAATCAAATACTCCAGTGGTATCCATACTTAAAAACAAAAAACCATGCTTTCACTATATCAGATCATTGTCAAATTTCTCCGGAAATTTCGACAACGGATAATTACACTCCACAACCGTTCAAATTTGAAATGATGTGGACAAAACGAAAATCTTTTGAGAATATTGTAAAACAAACATGGCGTTCCAACTTTATCGGAAATGAAATGTATAAACTAACAAAAAAAATTCAACTACTTAAAACAAAGGCAAAAGAATGGAGTAAAGTAAATTTCGGTAACATATTTAAACAACTTAAAGAGGTGGAGCCACAACTACATGAAATTCAAAGCACAAAACCCAATAACCTAAACCAAAGAGAAGAAACCATCCAAAGAAATCTCCTAACAAAACAAAACCGTTTACTGTCATTTTACCAGAGATATTTGAGACAAAGAACTAAAAACAAACATTTGAAGAACATTGACTCAAATTCCAAATACTTCCATCGCATTGATACTGGAAGAAGAAATAGAAAACACATAAATGAACTAATAACCACAAATGGTACGACTTTATCTTCTGAATCTGAGATTAGATTGGAAGTTAAAACGGAACTCGTGAGAAAATACTCTAAAACCCAACCAGATCAATTTCTATTGGAGGACAAACTCCAACTTATTCAAAAGAAAGTTAACAATGAAGATAATTTAAATCTAATAAAACCCCCTACTAATGAAGAGATAAAAAAATGCCATGTTCGATATTGGATGTGATAAATCTCCAGGACCTGATGGTATGCCAACCGGTTTTTATCAAAAATATTGGCACATTGTAGGAATTGACGTTTCAAAAGCTGTGAGAGGTTTTTTCAGAACTGGGAAAATGCTCAAATAAATTAACCATACTTTTATAACCCTAATAACTAAAGTGGATAATCCTACAACAATTACCATTTCAGACCTATTAGTCTTTGCTCAACTATATACAAAGTTATTGCGAAAAAAATTACGAACAGAATGAAAACCATCATGCCTAAACTAATTCACCCTCTACAAGGCGCCTTCGTAGCTAATAGATCAATCCACGACAATATTCTCATTGCACACGAAATTTTCCACTCCTTTCGGTCTAAAAAAATTATGGAAGGATGGGTCGTAATTAAACTAGATATGAAAAAAGCATACGACCAAGTCAACTGAGACTACACCATTAGCATCCTCAAAAGATTTGGATTCACTAACAAATTTGTGGGATGGATTAAAGAATGTATAACTACTGTCTCTTTCTCCGTTCTAGTTAACCATGGACCAACTGAGCAATTCTTTCCTAGAAAAAGGACTTAGACAAGGAGATCCACTTTCTCCATTTTTATTCATCATGGGGGCGGAAATCCTAACACAAATGCTACAAGATGATTGCAACAACTACGACAACCATATTGGATTCTCCATGTGCAGACAAGCAACACCAATCCCATTTCTTTCCTCGCTGATGATATGATCATTTTTGGTAAGGCAAATATTGTCTCATGCCAAAGAACTAAGCAAATCTTGGAAATGTAATGCTCTATATCGGGACAGAAGATTAACTTCCAAAAATATACTTTACAAACAACAAAAAATACAAATAAAAGCAACATTGTCCAATTAAAAAATGTTATAACCATGAATCATACCACTACCCTTGACAAATATCTTGGATGCCCAATCATCAACGGGAGAGTGACTAAAGAGACTTTTGGCGACATAAACCTCAAAACAAAACAACAACTTTCGAAATGGAAAGCCAATTCCTTATCACAAGAAGGGAGGAACACCCTCATAAAACATAATCTAGCGGCTAAACCAACCTTTGCCATGCAAAGTTAAATGCTCCCGGGTCATAATCTAGAGGAGTTAGATAAAACATATAAAAAATTCTTCTGGAACAAAGGGGACCAACATAGACCCATTATCAATTGAGACGTAATTTGCAAATCAAAAAAGAATGGCGGTCTTGGATTAAGGAAATCTTTAATCTCAAATAAAGCATTATAAATGAAACTCTTGTGGAAAATTCTGGCTGAACCAAATAATATTTGGGTTAAAGTTGTAAACGAAAAATATTTGAAAAACCATAATATTCTCCATTACCAAAAGAAAGGATCAACGTCTTGGCAATTAAATAACCTTATGAAGCTAAAAACCGAGTTCAAAAATGGTATTATTTGGCAGGTTGAAAATGGTAAAATCATCAACTTTTGGCATGACAATTGGGTAACAACAACACCGCTTATAAAAATGGTCCAAAACACCAATCAAATTGACACAAATATAAAGGTTAATCACTTTATAAACGACTTAAGACAATGTAAAATCAACAAAATTGATCACGAACTACAAAACATCATCAACCTAGAGATTAGGGGAAAAATAAAGGAAACAATTATACCAAAAAACGATATTCAAGATAGATTATATTGGAGATGTAGCAACAATGGTTGGTTTACTACAAAATCTGCGTCGGAAATGATTGAGAAGAATTCAAGCATGCCTTCAAACTTTACATGTGACTGGATATGGAACCTCGATACTCAACCTAAAATTAAAAACTTTATTTGGAAAATTTCACAAAACGGAACCCCAACTGTAACACCCCGAATTCTCAAAACTCGGGGCATTACTGGTTAGGACCTCACAATGGGTCCCGACCTCAGTTTGACAACAATATTACTAGGATCTTACAATAAGACACAAATAAGAAAAACCGAAATTCATGAAATAGTATCTTTAAAGGAATGAATGCAACAAGGTCTAGCAGCTGATAACACGATTTATGACTTAGTTTTAGGTAATCAATTAGATAGAATTCTCACTCATTCTACATGGTTTAGCATTAGTTCAAGACGTTTTGCACTCAACTCATGTATTTTGTCGAGATAGACGTCTACACGGACTTGTGCGTGTTTTGTAGGTATTTCGGGAAATTTAGGAGCTAAAACAATGCGTTTGAGGATCGTTCATCTAGATGACACACCCTCGGACTCATTAGGACACAAGCTAAAGGCTAAGGAGGACTCATAGAACCTTGCAAACACTAGCCATGCACCAAATCACAGCTTAATAATCCAAGGCGAAGTTTCTGCACAGAATCACGGTTCTCTGACACTCCACGGCCGTGGAATCACCCGTGGATTTTGCCAGATTTTTGTGACAGCTGTGCCACGACTCTCATGGCCAGCTCATGCAAGTTTGTTATAAAAGTGGTCCTTCATGGGCTGTGAGAGGCAGCTGGGAGCATCTTGGAGCAGCTCTCCATTATCCATTTCCTCTAACAAAAATATCCTCTCAACAAGAAGATTTTCTAGGAAGGAAAGTGTCAAAAAGGAAGAAGAAGAGCTCCATTGAAGAGGAGAAGAAGAACACACACCATTGCCACACTTTGATAGCTTTTGTAGTGAAGAATTCCGGATTCTATTTCTAGAGTTGTATGAAACATTTGAACCTTCTTTTGGAAGGATTGTGATTTACTCTCATTCTATTTTCAGCTTGATTCGGTTTTAGTTCACTTGTTCATCTCTTTTCCTTCATCATCTTGCAAATGGATGTCATGATTTTGTGTTTGTTTGTTTCGATTTCTATTATGAACGTTGTAGGCTAAATAGATGTGGTTCTAGGGTAAGGAAAGGATGGTTATGGCTAGGGCTATGATAGGACGGACTTAGATTTACCTTTGGATGACTTGTGTGCTTGAACGTAGCTGCTGTTAGAAATCACGGGTAGTTCTTGCCTAACCACGGCTGTGGTTTAGGTAGAACAAACCGTGATTTTCCCTGGTTCGATTGATCTTGTCCTAGATTGTTAGAATATTGAAATCCTAAGTGTTTGTTGAGTTAAATCTATCCTAGGGTGATCTAGTGTTAGCAACTAAGTGTTAGGAGAGACCTACCCGGTAATCCTTACTCTTAGATTCCAAAGATAACAAACCTTAGGTATTGGTGAGCCTAATAAGCCGCCATTGGATTAAGTGTGCTAGGATAGTTGTTTAGGACTTCCCTTTCCAAGACTTACCCGGTAAGGATAGGTTAAGATCTCTAGACAACAATCCGGTTTGTGTAGAATTCCGCCCCTTAGGTTCTTAGAGACTTACCTGGTAATGAGACCTAGGGAATGGACTAGTGGATCATGAGACCTACCCGGTGATTGATCCCAATCTAGAAACACTTAACCCCAACATAGTTAATCCAAAGAATGAATAGATAACTTGAGTCCTATGCCATAACCGGAATTTCCAATCCCTAGAATCCGTCTTTTCTTTCTTTGATCTATATCTTGTTTAGTTTGTTTATTTGTGTTAATTCATAGTTTAGTTGATTGATTACTTTGCATGTATTGTGATCTTTGATTGATCACCGAAAACCAACCAAAAACATTTGAGATTTTCATTTCTTTATTTCTTTCTTCTCTTTCAACCTAGGTCTTTACTAAACTCAATCACAAATCAAACCAATTTCACCTTAGTCTTTGTGTTCGACCTCGGAATACTATCCCTACTACAAACGTCCCGTACACTGCGGGTTTCGCTAGGTAGTTTAGGATTTAGTTCGAGTTATAAATTTAAAACCGATTTGCGTATCACAATCTTAGCATAACAAGTTTTTGGCGCCGTTGCTGGGGATTAGGTCTAGATTGAGTTTGTTTTGTGATTGCTTATTAGTGTAGATCTTTCTTGTTGCTTTTGATCTCTCTTTGGTGTATGTTTTTGCTTTTCAGGACATCTCTTATTCTCTAGGTGTATGCGAAGATCTCGTGGCAAGGACTTAACTCCATTCGATCCCGAACCGGAGAAAACCCTTAGATCTAGATCCAAGAGTATTAAGAAAGGAAAAGAGATGGCCGGAAGAGATCTTCAAGCTGAATTGGATGAAGCCTTAGAGCAAATAAGGCTAAGAGATGAGCTCTTGGAGGAAGAAAGGAGACTTGCCAATGAGAGGCAAGAAGCAACTAGGAGGGAGATTGATGAGATTAGGCAAGCCCTTGTACGAGGGGAGCTTAATCGCCAACAACCTCCACCTCCACCACCACAACCGCAGCCGGCGGCTAATGTTAGGGTTGTTCCCATTGCTATTGAGGAGCCACAAACCCTAGGGAGACGTATGGATCCGGCACAAAGAGCACACCGACCGGGTGTGAACTTAGGAGATCCCGCAACCCACAACTATGAGCTCCGCCCTCAAGTTCTACAAATGATCCGGCATAATCAATTTGGAGGGATGGAAGGAGAGTCTCCTCATCAACACTTGATAAATTATGAAATCTTGATGGAGACTCTTAGACCGCCAAGATTGGAGAGCAACAACCATAAGCTTAGGGCTTTTTCCTTCTCTCTTAAGGACAAGGCCTTGGCTTGGTATCAATCTATTCCACAAGGGCGAGTTGGTACTTGGGAGGAGATGACAACCGAGTTTTTGACTAAGTTCTTCCCACCTTCCAAGACTACCGAATTAAGAGGGAAGATCAATGCCTTCGTGATGAAGGATAGAGAAAGTTTATTCAAGTCTTGGGAGAGGTTCAAAGATCTTCTCCTTGATTGTCCACACCATGGCATACCGAAAATTGAGCTATTGGAGATCTACTTCAAAGGACTTGACGAAGATAGCCAATTCAAGCTCCAATCTCTTTCTGGTGGGACTTTTATGGAAAAGCATGTAGATGAGGCTTGGGAGTTTGTGGAGAAGCAAGCTCTAGTGATTGAGAAGTACTCCCATAGGAAGAGTGAAGGAAGAAAGGCGAGAGCTTATGAGGTGAGTGAAGTCACCATGAGCAATTTCAAGCTTGACGCCATCAACAATGAATTGAAGTCCTTGAGGGAGTTGTGTGCTACGACTTTGAAGAGCCAAGCAACTCCTCAAGTACCTCCACAAGCCAACTTGTCTTCCAAGGAGGAGGATGTGAATTATATGGGAAGGGGCAACTTCAACAATTACCAAGGCCCAAGGAGTTTCAACAACAACCGACAATTCAACAATTACCGGCCCAACCACAACCATCCCGGATTTTCTTACTCTAACCCGGATGGAGCCTTGAACCCTCCCGCTTCCACAAGCACAACTCCACCACCAAGAGCTTCACAAGAACCTCCACCCGGATTTACTCAACCTCCCAAGGATAGAACCGAAATAATGTTTGAGCAATTGCTAGGAAGGTTGAGTGGTCTTGAGAGCACCGTGACTTCAATCTCTAAAGCTCAAAAGGTTTTGGAAGCACAAGTGTTCCAAAAGGCGGGTGAAGCCCATAGAGACCCGGGAAAGCTTCCCGGAAGAATCGAAGACAACCCAAGAGGCCAAGTATTGGCTATCACAACGAGGAGTGGGTTGAGTATGAAGGATCCTTTGCCCAAAGACAATGCTAAGGGAAAGCAAGTAGTGGTAGAAGAGGGAAGGTTGCAAGAAGATGGAGGCAAGAGCAAGGATGTAGAACCAACCTATGTGGCACCGCCTCCATACAAGCCACCACTACCGTTCCCACAATCAAGAGCAAGAGCTCGTTTGGACAATCACTTTGGTAAGTTCCTTGAACTAAAGTCTAAATTGCATATTAACATTCCGTTCATGGATGCAATTTTAGGAATGCCGGCATATGGCAAGTTCTTGAAGGAAATACTCTCCAACAAAAGGAAGTTGGAAGAGTATGGGGGAGATAAGAATGACCAAGAGATCCTTGGAATTGATCCAAACAATGAAGGAGGAGATGCCTCCCAAGCTAAGAGATCCGGGTTCTTTTTGTGTCCCAATAGGAGTGGGAGATGTGAAGTACGAGGCCCATTGTGATCTTGGAGCGAGTGTAAGCATCATACCGCTTGCACTTTGCAACAAGGTGGGGCTAGGAGAGCCAAAGCCGGTCAAGATGACCCTTTATATGGCGGACCGTTCTATCACTCATCCGGTTGAGATTCTAGAGGACATCCCGGTGCAACTAGGAGGATTCTATGTGCCAATTGACTTTGTCGTCTTGGATATTCCGGCAGACTATCCGGTCCCCGTCATCTTAGGAAGACCTTTCCTAGCCACTTCCGGATGCCTAGTGGATTGCAAGAACGGGACTCTCTCCTTCAACATTGGAGAAGAGAACATCAAGTTCAAGTTGTCCACAATGATGAAAGGGCCAACCCTTGATGAGGATGTCTTCAACATAGTCGAACATAAAGAATCTAGAGAAGTTGTAAGCTCGATCTTGATCAAGGATCCCTTGGAGAAGGTTCTTACCTTAAGTATGATGGAGGAAGGTGTTGAGGAGGCTTGCAATGAAGAGATCAAGGCCTTGGAAGCCTTGAAAGAGGAGCCAAGAGTTGGATTTGAAGGGCACGAAGAGGTGTTGAACAGCTGCAAGTTCCACGGTCGAGATTTCTGTTCCACGGCCGTCAAACTTTCTGGACAACTCCGGGAAGCAAGCTTGGCAAGAACCACGGACGTGGAAGATGAGCAAACCGTGTTTCCAGCCGTGGTTTTCCCTGGATCAGCCCTTGATGGTGATCAAGCTTCTAGGAGCCTTGGAGGGTCTTCATTTGCTCTGGATTCATCTCATCCAACCTTATTTGGATCGTCTTCAATCGACAAAGGTCCTCCTAAACTTGAACTCAAACCCCTCCCCTCTCATTTAAAATATGCTTTTCTTGGTGAAAATTCTTCATATCCGGTGATTGTTAATGCATGCTTAAGTGATGATGAACTTGCTAAGTTGTTGCATGAACTAAGATTGCATAGAAAAGCCATTGGTTATACTATTGATGTTTTGGTTGGTATTAAGCCTTCTTTGTGCATGCATAAGATAATGATGGAAGATAATCATAAACCCTCTATTGAACATCAAAGGAGATTGAATCCTATAATGAAAGAGGTAGTCAAAAAGGAAATCATTAAGTTGCTAGATGCGGAAATTATCTACCCTATCTCGGATAGTAAGTGGGTTAGTCCCGTTCATGTAGTTCCTAAGAAGGGTGGGATGACCGTAGTAACTAATGAGAACAATGAACTAATCCCGACTAGGACGGTTACGGGGTGGAGAATGTGCATTGATTATAGGAAGTTGAACATGGCCTCTAGGAAAGATCACTTCCCTCTCCCCTTCATTGACCAAATGCTAGAAAGGTTAGCTCAACACTCTCATTTTTGCTACCTAGATGGCTATAGTGGATTCTTCCAAATCCCTATCCACCCCGATGACCAAGAGAAAACAACCTTTACATGTCCATGGGGTACTTTTGCATATAGGAGAATGCCATTTGGGTTGTGTAATGCACCCGCCACCTTCCAAAGGTGTATGATGGCTATCTTTTCGGAATATATAGAAAATATCATGGAAGTGTTTATGGATGATTTCTCTGTTTATGGTTCTTCTTTCGATAATTGTTTGGCTAACTTGTCCTTAGTATTGCAAAGATGTGAGGAGACAAATCTTGTCTTAAATTGGGAAAAATGCCACTTCATGGTAAGTGAAGGCATTGTGTTAGGACACTTGGTGTTTAACCGCGACATTGAGGTTGATAGGGCCAAGATTGAAACGATAGAGAAGTTGCCACCACCTACCTCGGTAAAAGGGGTAAGGAGTTTCTTAGGGCATGCCGGTTTCTACCGGAGGTTTATTCAAGACTTCTCTAAAATCTCTAAGCCCCTCACTAACCTACTAATGAAAGATGTTGATTTTGTCTTTTCCAAAGATTGTCTTGAGGCTTTTTGTAGGTTGAAGAACGCCTTGATCTCCGCACCTATCATGCAACCTCCGGATTGGAGCTTACCATTTGAGATCATATGTGATGCGAGCGATGTAGCCGTTGGGGCCGTTTTGGGGCAAAGGAAAGAAGGGCGCACTCATGCTATTTACTATGTTAGCAAGACGCTAGATGATGCCCAACTCAATTATGCTACCACCGAGAAGGAGTTGCTAGCGGTGGTGTATGCATTTGAGAAGTTCCGCTCATACCTTGTTGGAGCGAAGGTCATAGTTTATACGGATCATGTTGCGATCCGTTATCTACTTACCAAGAAGGATGCCAAGCCTAGGTTGATTCGGTGGATCCTTCTTCTTCAAGAGTTTGATTTAGAAATCCGGGACAAGAAGGGATCCGAGAACTCGGTGGCGGATCACCTAAGTAGACTCCCACCATTAGAGCTTGAAAGAGATGACATCCCAATTGATGACTCATTCCGGGATGAGCAATTACAAATGGTGGAGGAATGCTTGTTCCAAGTGTCTAGAGGAAGTGAGCCATGGTTTGCCGACATCGTGAACTACTTAGTGTGTGAGGAAGTGCCTCCCGGATTAACGTATGCACAAAGGAAGAAGTTCTTCAACGATGTGAGGCACTACTATTGGAGTGAACCACTTCTATTCAAGAGAGGACCGGACGGGATGTTTAGAAGATGCATACCGGAAGATGAAGTGGAAAGTGTGATCCGGCATTGTCACTCCTTACCATGTGGAGGCCATGCTAGCTCACACAAGACGTGTGCAAAGGTATTGCAATCCGGTTTTTATTGGCCTAACTTGTTTAGAGATGTGCAAGGTTTTGTAGCGGCATGTGATGCTTGCCAAAGGACGGGCAACATCTCAAGGAGGAATGAAATGCCCTTGAACAACATCCAAGAAGTCGAAATATTTGATGTATGGGGTGTGGACTTCATGGGACCATTCCCTTCTTCATGTGGCAATCTCTACATCCTATTGACGGTGGACTATGTGTCGAGATGGGTGGAGGCAATCGCCTCTCCTACAAATGATGCCAAGGTGGTGGTGCGGTTGTTCAACCGAGTGATCTTCCCTAGGTTTGGAACACCAAGGGTGATCATTAGTGATGGAGGGAAGCACTTCACAAATAGGAATTTTGGGGCGCTTTTGGCCAAGTATGGGGTGACTCATAAGGTGGCAACACCTTACCATCCCCAAACTAGTGGCCAAGTGGAGATCTCCAACCGGGAGATCAAGGCCATCCTTGAGAAGACGGTGTCTAGAACTAGAAAGGATTGGGCTATGAAGCTCAATGACGCATTATGGGCATATAGGACCGCCTTCAAGACACCAATTGGAACCACTCCTTACAAGCTAGTCTATGGCAAGTCTTGCCATCTTCCGGTGGAAATGGAGCATAGAGCTTATTGGGCCATTAAGTGGATAAATTTTGACCTCAAAGAGGCGGGAGAGAAGAGATTGCTTGATATAAACGCCCTTGAGGAGATCCGGTTGGAAGCTTATGAGAATGCCCGGATCTACAAGGAGAGAACCAAAAAATGGCATGACAAGAGGATCATCCCAAAGGAGTTGAGTGAAGGAGATCTTGTCCTTCTCTTCAACTCAAGGCTAAGGCTCTTTCCCGGAAAGCTCAAATCAAGATGGACCGGGCCATATGTGGTGAAGAAGATCTTTCCCCATGGAGCTATCGAGATAGGAGGGGAGCATTGTGGGAATTTCAAAGTGAATGGACACCGCTTGAAGAAGTATATTCCGGGAGCTCCGGTGGACATGATTGCCCCACTTCACCTTGAATAGACGCCCCCGAGTTTGGTCAAGCTAATGACCTTAAAGAAGCGCTTGGTGGGAGGCAACCCATTGGTAACATTTTTCCTTTTTGGTTTTGTTTTCGTTTTTAGATTTTTCTATCTTTGTATGTGTTTTGTCTATTTCGTGTGTGTGCTAGAGCATTAGTGGCATTGGAAGCCTTTCTTGGCATGTGAATTATGATGATGAAACCCTCACCAATTATGGGTGGAGCGGACGCGGAACTTGGACGGCTAGCGGTGCCTAGCGCGGGTCCCGAAGCTTTGATGGATGCTTAGAGCTCTCTACCATGGTTGATAGGATCATCCAACATCAATTCACTTGAGAAATTCCAAATACCATAGCAAAACACTTTTACATTGTGAGAACCTTCTTTCACTCTCTCTACTTCATTTACACATTGGGGACAATGTGTTTCTAAGTATGGGGTGGGGTTTGCATGATCATTTGCATGATTGGGCATCTAGGATAGTTTAAAATCTTCACATGTCTTGCATTGTACATACTTAAATAAAAAATATCATAAAAATCCAGAAAATTTAAAAAAAATTTTGTGCTATCTAGGCTTGGATATGATCCTAATGATGAATCTTGTCTTGCGAATTGGCTATGGATGGCCTTATGTGTTGAATTGATAAATGCATACGTGGACTTGAACTACTTCTCTTAAATTCTATGAATGATTTGTGATCATGATGTTTGCCTAGAAATGATTGAGTATTGAAAGTCGAAATTACATGATAGTTCTTGCATACCATCTAGGAATGAATGAGGCATTTCATCTTTCTCTACTTTTCATCTTGATCATGATTGCTTGAGCACCTCAATTGATATAAAATTGACCTCTTTTAACTCATCCGGGAATAGAAGCATGCTAGTGTGTTGAAGTGTGTGAAAAGCAAGTATGGAGTAAAGTTGTTGATAAAAGGAATGTCATGAATGAAATGCTGAAATTATTGTGAAAGTGTAGCCAAAAATATAGGTTTGGGGGCGTTGGTTTAAATGACAAGTAACTCGGTACACTTCACATAATCGAGTGTTGGTACCTTGCCAAAGTCAAATGAACCAATAGCCCTAACGAGCTTTGGTATGTGTGCCCGGTGTGGATGCACCTCGAAAAATAGAAAAAGCCCGAGGATGGCTAATCACCGAGGTTTCGGCTATTGTACACCAATGCCATTGTCTTAAAAATAAGTCAAAGAAAAAGAAAAGAAAGCAAGATAGGGAAAAATATACACTTAAGGGAAGTTGATCGAGGACAAGGATGTGGAGTTAGTTCCATTCCCGGATTAGCATCACATAACCTAGAGAATTCCCCACCCAATCACAACGTTTCTTGGCCTTTTATGTCACAAGACCTTATGACCTACTTGCATGTTTGTAAGACTTAGTAATCTAGATTGAATATACTCTTGATCTTCTTGACCTCTTCATCCTTACATCTCATGCATGTTTTTGAGTTAAGTACAATTGTCTTTCCATGCCTTCATTGGTTTGATACATAATTGCTTGTCCAATTGCCATTGAACATGACTATGAAGGTGATCCAATAGTAGAAGCACAAACCCAAAAAGATTTTGCCATTTTTCTGCATACATAAATCATGTCATCTCGTAGTTTATAGTTGGGAATTTGCTCGGGGACGAGCAAACCTTAAGTATGGGGTATTTTGATAACACGATTTATAACTTAGTTTTAGGTAATCAATTAGATAGAATTCTCACTCATTCATGCATGGTTTAGCATTAGTTCAAGACGTTTTGCACTCAACTCATGTATTTTGTCGAGATAGACGTCTACACGGACTTGTGCGTGTTTTGTAGGTATTTCGGAAAATTTAGGAGCTAAAACGATGCGTTTGAGGGTCGTTCATCTAGATGACACACCCTCGGACTCATTAGGACACAAGCTAAAGGCTAAGGAGGACTCATGGAACCTTGCCAACACTAGCCATGCACCAAATCACAGCTTAATAATCCAAGGCGAAGTTTCTGCATAGAATCACGGTTCTCTGACACTCCACGGCCATGGAATCACCCGTGGATTTTGCCAGATTTTTGTGACAGCTGTGCCACGACTCTCATGGCCAACTCATGCAAGTTTGTTATAAAAGTGGTCCTTCATGGGCTGTGAGAGGCAGCTGGGAGCATCTTGGAGCAGCTCTCCATTATCCATTTCCTCTAACAAAAATATCCTCTCAACAAGAAGATTTTCTAGGAAGGAAAGTGTCAAAAAGGAAGAAGAGCTCCATTGAAGAGGAGAAGAAGAACACACACCATTGCCACACTTTGATAGCTTTTGTAGTGAAGAATTCCGGATTCTATTTCTAGAGTTGTATGAAACATTTATACCTTCTTTTGGAAGGATTGTGAGTTACTCTCATTCTATTTTCAGCTTGATTCGGTTTTAGTTCACTTGTTCATCTCTTTTCCTTCATCATCTTGTAAATGGATGTCATGATTTTGTGCTTGCTTGTTTCGATTTCTATTATGAACGTTGTAGGCTAAATAGATGTGGTTCTAGGGTAAGGAAAGGATGGTTATAGCTAGGGCTATGATAGGACGGACTTAGATTTACCTTTGGAAGACTTGTGTGCTTGAACGTAGCTGCTGTTAGAAATCACGGGTAGTTCTTGCCTAACCACGGCCGTGGTTTAGGTAGAACAAACCGTGATTTTCCCTGGTTCGATGGATCTTGTCCTAGATTGTTAGAATGTTGAAATCCTAAGTGTTTGTTGAGTTAAATCTATCCTAGGGTGATCTAGTGTTAGCAACTAAGTGTTAGGAGAGACCTACCCGGTAATCCTTACTCTTAGATTCCAAAGATAACAAACCTTAGGTATTGGTGAGTCTAATAAGCCGCCATTGGATTAAGTGTGCTAGGATAGTTGTTTAGGACTTCCCTTTCCAAGACTTACCCGGTAAGGATAGGTTAAGATCTCTAGACAACAATCCGGTTTGTGTAGAATTCCGCCCCTTAGGTTCTTAGAGACTTACCCGGTAATGAGACCTAGGGAATGGACTAGTGGATCATGAGACCTACCCGGTGATTGATCCCAATCTAGAAACACTTAACCCCAACATAGTTAATCCAAAGAATGAATAGATAACTTGAGTCCTATGCCATAACCGGAATTTCCAAACCCTAGAATCCGTCTTTTCTTTCTTTGATCTATATCTTGTTTAGTTTGTTTATTTGTGTTAATTCATAGTTTAGTTGATTGATTACTTTGCATGTATTGTGATCTTTGATTGATCACCGAAAACCAACCAAAAACATTTGAGATTTTCATTTCTTTATTTCTTTCTTCTCTTTCAACCTAGGTCTTTACTAAACTCAATCACAAATCAAACCAATTTCACCTTAGTCTTTGTGTTCGACCTCGGAATACTATCCCTACTACAAACGTCCCGTACACTGCGGGTTTCGCTAGGTAGTTTAGGATTTAGTTCGAGTTATAAATTTAAAACCGACTTGCGTATCACAATCTTAGCGTAACAACAACCTATAGTACTTAAATAAAGGGAAAAAGACCAACTGTCTTAACAAAAGAAAGAACGACAAACAACAACCCAACCCCCACTCTAAGGAGTATGGAGACCCGGCTGACCACTACTTCCGGATCACTCAGCTGCTGTTCTAACATGCGGTAAATCTAAAAACACAACAAAAGAATAACCATAGGCTAGTTATCTAAACATTAGGAGAATAATAATAGCACACACACACATAAAATAATAAACACTCATCATGCTTTCAAACAATCCATTTATTATCTTCATTTAAGTCATTCACTCTTACTAATGATACTTAATTTGTGACACGAGGGATTCCCAAACCTCGCCTCCGCCCCCGTGTAACCATCAGGAATGGATTCGATGCATCTCACCTTGTACCTGCCTGGTTTGGGTATAGAGAACCTCCCAGTCTTCTGTCAGAGCTGGGCAGTGATGTCACGGCCCGTTATACATACACTTGGGCCTTAAAACATAATAACAACGGTCGTCCTAACAAGTTGTTATTATTATAATCACACGCATTGCGCACACACAACCATTATCACCCAACTAATATCCAGAAACTGGCTAAGTAAGTCGCAAGGACTTACCTCAATCAAAGATCACTCTCGCAAATCTCAACTCGGTCCGTACCCGTGGTAACTCAAACGCCTGCTAAACAAGGCATGTGTATCAAAATTACATCTCACACTCTTAGAAGTTATAAACTTCTAAGTTTTACAATCTCGTGAAAGGAATTTACGAAAAAGGTTTTCTTAGGTTAAAAGACCACTTTGCCCTTGATTCCGAAACTCCGGGAAGTATATCAGTTAGTCCTAAAATTCTATTCTAGGACCTATGTCCTAAATCTAATTCTCATACAAAAGTTTAGTGAGGATTTATAAGAGTTACACAAAATTCTAGTTTTTCATAAAAAGTCGTTCAGGTCCGACTTTGGATTAAGTTCCAAGGTTCTAATGAAAGATCAAAATTCCGGAATACACTTCCTAATTCTTCTATGATATACCTACTAAATATATGTGTCAAGATCTCTCTAAAATTTTTAACCAAAATCTCCCATGAAATTTTAAAGTTGGGGTACAATTAACATTTCTACACTTAGTCATTTTTCTTCCTCTTTTGCAAAAAAAGTCCAACTATCCTACTTCGGGGCCTTGTAAATCATAATCCGACCGTTAACTCTCTCTCAAAATTTAATACAATAAACTACACATATCTATCTACAACATATCAAAAATTCAACGGTAGATGATCATCCTAAGGCTTCGAAAATAATCCTACAAGTCTGTAGATCCAAGCCTAACACTGATCTTCTATGAAGTGGACAGAAGGTCCTCCCTTCGATACTCCCTGGCAGCACAGTCTCAAATTTATAATACTCAGTGGTCATGAGTTCGATACTACAGTAGAACACAAATCTCAGACCATTATTCACTCTTCAATATTCAACTCCATGGCTACCACACTTCCAACTCGACCTACTGCACTCATGCCTACCCAACTATCCTACTTCAACAAGAAAGAAACCATATGCAAGAGTGGAGCAGACTTACCCTCTGAAGTATGACAGTCCCGAATTCGTGGCCCGTCAGTGAGGAAAGGTTCTGAAGTGGCTAACGTATAAGAAAGGAGGGGTCACAAGCAGGAGGGAGCGGAATTGGAAGACGACTCCGTCTCAGATGGACGATACTCGCGGGTGGGCGTCGCTGTGCAGGAGTCCAGGATTCAAGCACCGTTTCTGCCGGTCTGCTCGCACTGGTGACAAGATACGATCCAGCACTTCAGAGTACGTACGGGGTTAACGAGATTCAGGAAAGAGAGGATGACGGTACCTAATGTCTCAACCGGTGCGATGGTTTCTGCCGCCCCTTCTGTGGCTGCGCGATGGTGGCCTGGTGGCATTGTTGTCGCCGGTAAAGGAGAACTCAATCAACACTTGTGTCCGGCTCGAAGAAACCGGAGAGTGAAGGGGAGAGGTAGTTACCTGATCGTCGGCGGGATTTCCAGGACCAGGACGCCGATCGGGAGTGCTGAAATTGTTGAATCCGGAAGTTACAATCAGTGTGAGTTGCAGGAGGTGGAAGACGTGATCCGCTATCCTTGTTGTTACGATACGGGAATGTGATAAGGAGGAAATAGAGGGAGGCGGGACCACAAACTGGCTGAAAGAATGGGCTGGTTTGAAGAATAAGGAGAGTGGGCCGGCTGGTTGCAAGAGTAACGGAGTGGGCCGAGTTAAAGAGGGAAGAAGTGGGCTGGTCCTGAAGAATAAGATCCGCTATTAAATAATTCGGAGCCCGTTTCCGAATAATTAATTAATCGGAAATCCGTTTCCGAATAATTAATTAATCGTTTTTTTATATATATAAAAATTTCGGTCGTAAAGTTGTCCGTGGAAGGTCGAGATAATTATTTCCGACTCCACGTTGGATCTTCTCTTCTTTGACGAAGTTTGTCAAAGAAATCAACCGTTGCTGATGGAGTGAACCATCCGGTAATTTCGAACCCAACCCCAATTTTTGTGACGATTTGTGATGTTTTATGGCTTTCCGTTTAAAAAAAAAAAAAAACTACGCTATCCAGAAGCTATCTTCTTCATCGTCTCTCCTTGTGTCAACCCAGAAGCGTCTTCTTCTCTCATTCTCTTGTTTGAAACCCAGAAGCGTAGTAATCTCATTCTTTTGTTCGAATCAAACCGAAACGAAATTGAAAAGCTTATTTTTACTGTTTCAATTTCAAGCGGTAACGGATTTGTGTCGTTTCGAGTTGAATCGAAGCCATAATTTCACCAGGGTAGCAACTCAAACACAATAGAAGGTATGATAAATTTGTTCGTGTTAAATCGAATACGGTCCTCGTTTGTTGCTGCTATTGTTTTTTTCGACTCAGTTTTTACTAGTTTGAGTTGAAGCGAATACAGATGTTGATTGATTGTTGTTGTTTGTTTCAAGCTTCCTCGTCTCGTCCATCCAAAATCCTCAAATACTCCCATTCCAAGCCACCTACGACCCGAAGCGGCGCTGTCAGCAACACTCTGTTTCAATGCCGGCGATAGGCCTAAAATTCTATTCTAGGGCTCCTCGCTTGAACCTTCCTCCGGGCACCACGTTACTCTCCTCCATTATACCTTTTAGAAGACACTTCGGGGAACAGAAGCAGTTGCATCAGAACTTATACCGTCGTCAATGGCATAAGCAACTCAAGTTCACTTTTACTGACTCTCGTCCTCTTTTGAACTCCAAGTTCTCAGCTCACTATTCCACATCGCAATTCGTTTCACCGGTGTCCAGTCCCGGTGATGAAAATTTGGTGATTCTTGGCATTGAGACCAGTTGCGATGACACCGCTGCCGCTGTTGTGAGCTCCCGTTTGTTCTTATTTTAGTTTTGTAAATCAAAAGTTGTCCTTTCTATCAAGAATTCCTCCTTTATCTTTCCACGCTCTAATTGTGCTAAACATTCTGGCCTTGTTTTTTGTTTGTGGAATGGATAACTAGGTGAGGGGAGATGGCAAAATCCTGAGCCAAGTTGTTTCTTCTCAGGTACATACTCTTCAAGTTCTGAGATTTCAAGTTCATTTTTCCTTGTGTCTGCCTGCCAAGTTGGAAATATTCACAATTTTTTAGGCAATCACTCGTATGCTCGGAATTAGATGTAAAATTTTCAAGCTTCTTTTTGCTATCATTTGAAATGTTTGTTGCTGTTGAGCATTTAGAATCATGAACTTACTCTGTATCCACGCCCATTTAGTATGCATAAGTGTGACTATTAAAAAAAAGTTCTTTATATTTTACCCCCTTAACCAAGTCTAAAATATTGACATGATCAAGGCAGATCTGCTTGAGCAATATGGAGGAGTTGCCCCTAAAATGGCAGAAGAGGCCCATGCAAAAGTCATTGATCAGGTATTCCATAATTTGGAAGGTTGAATTTGCTTCATTTCGCTTCCATTTGGTGGTCTTTGTGATGTTTTCTTTAGAACCTATAAATGGCCTGTAAACAATAATTAGGTTCCTAAGACTGCAAACTCATCTGCAGCATTTGGAAATTGATTTCCTATTCCTTTAGTAAAATGGGCATCCACAGCTCTAGTTTAATTCACTGGTGGGTTTACTATGGGCTTCAGGTTAAAATTGATCAATTTTGTCAACTTCAGAATTTCACTTGCAAACTGGTTTTCTAGTTTTGATTACCTTGACATTTTCCAAGATATATCTGAACTAGTGCTTTTTAATTTGCAGGTAATTCTAACAGCACTTGATAAAGCAAACTTAACTGGTAAAGATCTTTCTGCAGTTGCGGTAACCATTGGTCCTGGGTTAAGCCTTTGTTTGCGGGGTAATAGCTAATCTATATTTGCTCGTCTTCATAAAGAAATGTTTGTTTATGTTGAACTTTTGTCTAAGAATCAGAAGGGAAATGATATTACAATATCAAGAGAATTTGTCTGTCATAGACTCATAGATTGGTGTGTAGACGTTGAATGTTTTTGGCAGAAGTTAATGTCTTAGAAAATAGCAAAACTTGAAGTAAATTTGAAAGGCTTGATTGGTCGAAATCTGTAGAGAGGGTGCTTCTTAAATTTTTTTGAAGGGTTCATTCTTACTATCAGCCTTCATGAATTTTTTTATTTATTGTCGGACCATCAAACTTTTTCTCCTCGATTTTGGTTAAGCCTTCATACTTGTTTTACTCTTTGCTAGTCACTCATACTCATTTTATTGTTTTGTTAGAGGTTCATAAGTTCTATTGTAACACTAAAGCCTGTTAAACATCTGAGCACATTTCATCCCTTCTCCTCATGACTATGCCCATGCTTCAATGTTGATGTGTGGCATAGTTTGATCGCATGGAAACTGCTATAGAGAGAAGATTTGTTTTTCTTAGCAATTTTTATCTGCGAAATACACTTCATAATAAAAACTGTAGATGCGATTTCTTCTTAGTTATTCCGCTAACGTCATTTTTCTTTGTTATATGTTTACAATCAAGAAATCTTTTCTCCTACTTGTGAATTTCAATTGATGCTTTCTAAACATTTTCTTGGTTTTAGGGGCTATTCATTAGGGCCAGTTAGGTAGTTTTTGCGAGTTTTTTCTCTCTTCCAAGTTGTCTGCTGTAG
Source organism: Fagopyrum esculentum (assembly GCA_033239045.1). NCBI lineage: Eukaryota > Viridiplantae > Streptophyta > Magnoliopsida > Caryophyllales > Polygonaceae > Fagopyrum > Fagopyrum esculentum. The sequence continues at coordinate 141,632,430 of BSUD01000004.1, forward strand.
GTGTTTGGCATCTAGGGCTTTTTGCGAAGATTAGATTTTTGGAATAATTTCACAAAGCTTCTGACAATCGGCGTCCCTAGATTTTTTTAGTAGCTTAATGAAAAATGTTCCAAGTTTTCCCTCAAAGCACACATATCTCTAATAAAAGATGTCCTTTTTGGTAATTTTACTCTAAAAACTACCCACAAATCTCCTTTGCCAAACACTATAAGTTTTTTCATTAGGTTCTCAATTTCTAGAAAACTCTTCAAAGACTTCCAAAAAAATAACCCTATCACTTCTGCTCATCAGCATGCATATTACTTGCGGCTTTGTAAAGGTGCTGCCCAATTTATTGCTGCCTTGTAAATTTTTAATGCAGTTGGTGTGAGGAAAGCTCGCCAAATTGCTGGTGAGTTCCAACTTCCCATTGTTGGTGTCCATCACATGGAAGCTCATGCTTTAGTAGCAAGGTATGGATTTTACAAGTTCCAAGTAGAATTACAAGTTCCTTCCAACAGTTTATCATAAAAGTTGTGGATCAGGTTATGAGATCTCTTGTCAATTTGCATTGCTAATATACTTCATGAAGCCTTATAAATTATTATGACACAACACCCTCAATCTCCCTCTTTTCAGGTTGGTAGAACGAGATCTGCAGTTTCCTTTCATAGCTTTGCTTATATCAGGTATGATTAGATCATGATATTAGAAACCTTAGTTGATGAGTTTGATTAAAATATTAGGCTATGACTAAGATTAATAAACCTTGCAAGTGTACCTGTTGAACAACTAAAATTCTTACTTCTTTGCTGTCTATTGTCTCATTTCCGGCATCATATTTTACTTAGCACTGTGTTATGTTAATATGAGAAGTATTGCTTCATGTTTTTATTCAGGAGGACATAATCTTCTTGTTCTAGCACGCGATTTAGGTCATTACATACAACTTGGAACCACCATAGATGATGCAATTGGTGAGGCATATGACAAGTCAGCCAAGTGGCTTGGTCTGGATTTGAGGCGGAGTGGTGGGCCTGCTATAGAACAACTTGCTCATGAGGGTGATTCTGAATCCATAAAATTTTCAGTATGTCTCTATATGATTGCACCTGTACTACTGGATTGAGATTCATAATAGCTGCTAAAGTGATTATATCATCATAACGGTCAAAATAGGCTCCAATGAAACAGCACAAGGATTGCAATTTCTCTTATGCTGGTCTGAAGACTCAAGTGAGGTTGGCAATTCAAGCAAATAATATGTACGTAATAATTATCCATGTTTTCCATTTCTAATTTTATCCCTTAAATTTATTGCCACTATTTACAATTTTTTATGCATATAGTAGTGATCTTGAATAGCATGGCAGGACTTCTTTAATTGTTTATGTTGATTCCATATCTCTATCAATTTTCTCTCTCTCTAAGTTCTTACTTTTTTATTATGAATTTTCGGGTCAAGCTGGAACGGAAATTAGAGATTGGGAAGATCTGGGAAAATTGAAATCGAAAGAATTTGTATCTTTGAAAATATGGAAAGAAGTTGTATGAGGGAAAAGCTTGTTAAAAATTATCTTTCAAAGATATGTATGTATAAATTGATTGTTTATGATATGCATGTATCTTATTAAAGTTATCTTTCAAGTGAAAAAGGAATGATAAATTTTTTCATGATACATACATATAGTATTTTTTCTGTAAACTAGTATATAACCCGCACCTTGTGCGGGTTTTGAAAAAAATGAGAAAGAATATTGTGAAATAGATTTTTTTTACGTGCTTTTGTTTTGTATACTTCTCTAATCTAATCCTGCGTCCACAACGGGCCACGTCATTAACCCGTGCTCTGTTTTAGTAAGTATAATAGATTTGGTTTCTATAAAATTATTATTTTAATAATAAAAGATTTTATGGTTTAAAAAATAGTGTAAAAAATAAAAATTTATTGGCTTTAATTGTGGGAGCTCAATTTCAAAAATCCTGCGTCCACAGCGCGCCACGTCATCAACCCGTGCTCTGTTTTAGTAAGTATAATAGATAGATTTGGTTTCTATAAAATTATTATTTTAATAATAAAAGATTTTATGGTTTAAAAAATAGTGTAAAAAATAAAGATTTATTGGCTTTAATTGTGGGAGCTCAATTTCAAAAATCCTGCATCCACAGCGCGTCATGTCATCAACCCGTGCTCTGTTTTAGTAAGTATAATAGATTCTTTATATATATATATATATATATATATATATATATATATATATATACGTCTATCTGTACTGAATGTTGTGTATCCTTGTGCTTACGAGGTTCCCACTACTTCTATAAGTATCATATACAACCAGTTTTCAATTAAACTTTCTCATTCCTTTTTTCACTTGATGATACGTGTGTATCTTGTTTAAATGCAGTAAGGCTGAAATTCCCATTGCTTCTGCAAGTTGTGACGATAGAAAGACTAGGGCTGACATTGCCGCCTCATTTCAGGTTTTTTTATCATGTTGGATCTTGGTGTTGAGTTATACATACCATATTTTTATTGTGACGTGTCCTTGTTATACTTACCCTAGATATATGCCATACAGCGAGTTGCAGTGTACCATCTAGAAGAAAGAACTGAGCGTGCTATTCAATGGGCACTGAAACTTGAACCATCCGTGAAGTCATTGGTGAGTTGCCGTGATTGCTTCCTTTGACACTATTGTAGAGCTTGCATATGGTGCCAAGGGTTGAGCTATCCTAATCATTTGAAGTCCTTGTCTTAAAACTAGACCCTATTAACTAAGATTTTAAAAGTTTCATCTGCATATGGTTGAATCAAATACTTTAATGTACTGCTCTATGCTAGTTAAGAAGATCATCTCTAATAATAGATTTTAGTTTTTAGCTAATTGCCAATAGAGTCTAAGTGAGAGATTCACTAGGTAAGTCAAATAGGCAAATAGTAGTCCTTGTACTGTACGTTTGGGTCACTCACTTCCATTGTTGGACGTTGTCGTCATTGATCAAGAGAGTGACATTTATGGCTTGGTCAGGTTGTCTCCGGAGGTGTTGCATCAAATCAGTACGTGAGGAGCAGGCTCAGTGATGTTGTTAAGAGAAGTGGACTGAAACTTGTTTGTCCTCCGCCTAGCCTATGTACTGACAATGGCAAGTAAAATTTTGCAGTTTTAGTCACTTCTCAAGGCGTTGCTGGTACCACTGCTAATTTCTTTTGTTCTGAACATTAAAGGTGTAATGATAGCTTGGACTGGTCTTGAGCACTTCCAAATGGGGAGATTTGAACCACCACCACCTGTGAATGAACCAGAAGATGTGCTGGTAATATTCATCACCGTATCTCTGGTTTGGACTTTGCAATTATTTTCCCCTTTTGCTCTTCATAGCAAGTTTCAAAAATAAACATATGAAAAGCTATCTTTTAGAATAGGCTTGCAACTTTTGAGTTTCATCTCAAATTTTATTTTGACAGGAGGAATTTTATTTTGACAGGAGGAATTTTATTTTGACAAAGTTGTGACCACTATGTTTTTGTCTGTTACCTGATGAAGAGTATATCCTGCGGTTTTTGATGTTTGAATGAAACTTGCAGTATGACTTGAGGCCAAGATGGCCACTGGGGGAAGAGTATGCAGAAGGAAGAAGTGAAGCTCGATCAATGAGAAAGGCCAGAATCCATCCATCCTTAACGTCCATCATCCAAGCATCTGCACAACAATAGCCACAAAATCAGTAAGAAGTCTATCTCATTCTCGTTTATAAATGACAAGTTCTGTTTTTATAGTTGTGTCCAAACATTTTCTTAATCAAATCTTCCACAAAATTGCAAAAACTGGATGTTGGGTTGTGGCTATCTGTTTTGTTTTGTACCACAGTTGCGTTCTGGTGCTGTAATCTTTTTGCTAACAAGGTGTACATCTCCAGGTGAAGGTGACAGTATCAGCAGCTCTCTCGAGGAAAGTGGTCAAAAGCAATATGGTATATTGAGTTCATTTACTACGAGTTGTGAACATGAAGGCAGACCTTTGCGTCTTTGGCAGAAGCATTGGATCCCTTATGTGAGAAGGAAGCTGATCACTTGTTCTGCGCAGACCAAATTTTTCGTAATTTATAGGTTTTTGTAACTTAAAGCAGGGTGTTCATTTCTTGTTAAATTTCTTCCAATTAACATATTGATGACATTGTACTCAATAAGTATATTGATGTTTGAATGAGAAGGGCATAATCTCAACAGAAAAAACATGTGGAGATTCCATAAGAATAAGAATCTTCTGTCATATTTGGTCCTTGAAAGAGATCAATTCACTACTCCCTCTTATCAACTTCTACATCTATCTCAACATTGCTGACCAATTCTTCCTTCTTTTTAAATTGATCTAAAAATTTAGGTTCATTGCTTCACCTCACGTATGGCAGTGGGTAGCTGGAGAGTGAGCGGTACGGAGATGAAGTATATCCATATGCATGAACTCATAAAGGTCAGATCTTTCTTATTGTCTTCATGTGGAATTAATGAGCTTTGTTGGGATTTCAGTATCTAAAGTAAATACACCGCTTTTCCTTAAAGGGTTCAGTAGATCCTCCTGAATTTCAGTGAGATGCAGTGGCTATGCATCTCTTAATGTCAGATCTGTTGAATTTAATATACTCTACATACCCTCACCTGTCAAATGTTATCCAGCTCAAGAATCTTGCATAAAGTTTACGAAACCCAAACCTGAAGGTAAAAATAATCCAAACAAAAGAACCTTAACTCCAAAATTTTTTGATTTAGAGATACTAAGTGCCCGTTTCCTTTGTTAAAACACATCTAAGGAGTTGATTTTTACCAACTAGCCTATCAAATAGTGTTTGACTATTTGTTTAGTCACTAGAAATGAAATGTTAGAGGTTTTAGTATCAAACGACCCATAAACCTACTCAATTAAGACAAGACAGAACAACTCATAACCCACTACTTATTCCTTCTCGATTGAAAATCGATTAGGTATAAAATCCAGTGTTGATTTCAACTCTTGCTAACTCAGCTAATAAATCTTATAGAAATTTCTGTAACAATGGTGTAATGGCAGTTTCCCAGCTTAATGTTCATCATGGCCTTGTTGCTGTTATAGTAGCCTATATCTGTAGGTTGAAGATGATCATGCTTCATGTTGCTCCTAAATGCATAAAGTTCTGTACATTTTAAAGAAATTTTATGTGGAAACTGAATTGAGTATGATGAAGATAAAAAAAGCATTATATTAGAACATGGTGGCAGGCCGAGAAGGAGAATATAAGCAATTAGAAGAGACATTTTGACTCCCTTGTTTCTCTCATCAGATTATCACATGGTACAGCTTGCTTTCTCATGGAATCATTCATTTTTCCATCCTCTTTTACATGGGACTATTTATATTTTTTCCTTTAATAGCAATTGATGGACCAGACCCTTCATGTTAATTGGACCCGCAGGTTTTCAAAGAAAAACAGTGTATAAATACAAAAGTGATGTATTTTGAGAAACATCAGTTATCTTCAGTTTAAGCTAATGTGGGGTTATGCATGATTAATTAAGAGTGAAATACACGTTATAATAATAGATATGATTACCTGTTGAAGAAGCGGATAAAAGTTGGAGACAATACTATTTTAGAATATATAAAAGTATAGAACTAACCTACCGCATTTTAAATACACCTAGACAGTAATAATTTAACAAAAAAGGCACGTGTTTCACTTAAGAGGTGTCATTACAATAATTTAACAAAAGATGGGACATGTGTTTCACTTAAGAGGTCATTTGGGAGACTTGGGTGCGGGTTATGTTTGGGATGAATGGACATTGAGGTTAAGTCGAGTCGGATCAAAACGGGTTCATGCATGTTTTGTTTGTTGGTCAATGCGAGTCATTTGATCGAGTTGACATTAGGGTTACGTTTTGGAGTGTCGGGTGTGGAGTCGTTTGGGTCACTTCAGATCGGGTCCTTCGGGGTGATCCAACTTTCAATTTAGATTAGGATAATTCGGGTTCATGCTTGTTTCCGTATAAGGATTAGATTATCGGTCGAATTGACATGGCCCGGATTAGAAATGTCATTTGGGATGTTGGGGTGTGGGCATTATCTTTAATTTTATACGCATGACTAGGGGCAAACATATACACACATTTATATTGCACCATAATATAGTCAAATCACAAAAAGTAGATGATTAATTAAAAGACAAATTTATAGTCAAATAAAAAGGTAAATAATTACTTTTTGCATGTAATTATTACATGATTATTTATATGTAATGTAAATGATTATTATTTTATGTAATCATTACATGATTATTTATATGTAATTATTATTATTTTTAAATAGTTAAATAATATATGTAGGTTGTATTTAGTGTTTTAAGATTTTTATTTTAATATATTTTTATTATATATTTTGGTTTTGCTTTAGGGTTCATTTTCATTGTATGTTTCACAAGTATTTATTTATTTTGTAATAAACGTAATCGATGAGGGCAATTTTCATAAACACTAAATAAATTAACATATTGTTGTGATAAACAATACGACTTTTAGAAAATTAAGTCAATTATAGCTAAGGTACGGGTAGATCATTTGTAGCACGAAGGTCCTGAAACTTCGCAATTCAAGTTGCATATTTGGCATCCATTCCGTCTATACTTGGGTTATGTGCGATGTTCCATTAAACAAGCATAGGTGTTATTGAGCAACCCTCTATGCAAGCGCCATCTGAAAAAATAGGAAATGATTAGAATTTTTTTTTGAAATTCATAAGATTATTTACGAAAGTCATAATACTTATTGGGATAAAATGATGATGATGTCAGTCCCGAGCTAGATACCCGATAGATCCGCTTGCAGGGGCACTTAGGGCGGGTTCTTTTTCAACGAGCGGGAGACTTGTATGTGCCGCATTCCAATCCAAATATACGAGTGTGCACTAAAAGACCGTCGAAAACAACATGCCACATAAGGGCATGTACATCTAGTGCGTGAAAGGCGCCACAACACCCTCGTGAAGTTAACCAACGCTACCTTGCATCTACTCAAGGGCATGTGTTCTTCGTTTAAGAATACCCAATACCGGTCAGGGTTTTGAGTAGCTCTGTCAACAAAGTCATGTGCATTTGTGACCATTGATGCTCCTCCATGCCCAACAACACACAAAGCTCGAAATCCGCAATTATCATCGCCCTCAACATCCCTAAGGAAACCGGCGTATGAAACCATAAAACTTTCGAAATTCTCGACCCCAAAGTCATAACCTACTATCACAATCGGCACATTCGGAACACATTCTTTTTCTTTCGCTTTCTCATATTCTTTTCTTTTTCTTTCATCCCTTGCCTTGTCCTTTTTGTCTTGTGTGTGTTCAAAACCTGATTTCTTGCGCGCAATTGGGTTATTCCTTGATCTTCCCTTCATATTTGCATTTAGTTCAGGTGCTTCTATGAACACGCTCTCCGGATCTTTAAGAGTCCTCCACATGGTATCAAGTTGTCTTATATCATAATCTGACAGTGCACCCGTATATATCGTTGTCCGAAGGTCCTCCACATCCACCTTATTTACGTCAACCTGAATAGACACACCTGAGGCATCGATCGTGGTTTCAAACCAGTGAATTTGACGCCAAAAGACATCGACATCCGTTTTCACGAAGACGCGTCCTTCACGAATAATGTTTGCAATTTCATGGACACAAGGTATGTCATATGTACTAATAGTTTAGCAGTTTATGCCCTCTCGGTTCTACATTCCGGAGCAGGCCTTCATGAACTCATCATGTAGCAAGGTGAGACATTAATGGGACACATTTTGCAATTCGAATCTGAAAATCGGCATATCTCGCACTTTGTTTGGGACTCTGAAGTGTGATTGCTCTAATGATGCCATTAGTTGTCGGAATTCGTCCCTCAATATTTAGTGAATGTGCTCCAAACAAGTGTCGAGACGGTAGTTCCTCGTATGCAAATCTTTCTTGAAAACCGAATGGGCGGATTCAACCATGATATTACACGAAAATTGATCATGAAACTTATTAATGCAAAATAAAGACTATATATCACATTGATATGGTTCAGACTCGGGTTTTACTTGTTGGATGCTCGATAGCCTAGGGGCATGTGTTGATCCGTTAGAAAACTTGCTATTTTTTCAACGTGAACTAACCAAGTCGTGTGAAGATATTCCATTAGACCCCAATGTGTCCCATGTGTCATTCATCTTCTGAGCTGCTTGAATGCCAAAGTTAGTATCGATCCAAAAGAGCATTAGAGTTTATTATAATAATAATTGTATTACCTATTATGTGATGTATGTTGTAAGGACAAATTTCTTACAATATGAATGAATGAAAATTAAATCAGAAGGTTGAGAATGTATGAGCACTACAATCTTGCAATAACAATCATGAGAGAGGACCCATGAGCACTGTCCCCGAGGTTGCTTCGATACTAAAGTCAATATCGATCTAAGCAACATTATAGTTTTATATATATGTAGCAAATTAATATCGATCCAAGAGAGAACTAGGATTGATTATATTAAAAGTTGTATTACCGACTATGTAATGTTTGATGTAAGGACAAATTTTGCATATAATGAATGGACGAAAATTAAACGAAAAGGTGAAGGACCAATTTCTTATAATAGTCAATTAATTAATAATTTTGTAAAAAAAATTATGTAAAAATATATAGATGACACATCAACTAATTTATGGACTAAAACTAATTTGTGAAAAATATTAATTTTAATTTAATAATTAAGTGTAATAAGGATATTACACACTGATCAACTACTTATTAGAAATTTACATGAAAACTTATATTGTTTCAATTCAATGAAATATTTTTTATAAGGTGGTTTAGTTTATAAATAAAAGTTGGTTTGTAAAAAAAACTTATGATAAAGTGTGTTTTATTTTTTCAATTTTTTTAAAAATATAAAATAATTACAATATCAAACAAAATATGACTAATATTAATATCCAATATATATATATATATATAGTACGTTTAGAGGATAAAAAAATAAATAATATATTTTTATATTAAAAATGATGACAAAATATTATTATATAACTCTTTTTGTTCTCTTTATATTTGGACACGGTGATAATCAACATCGTTTTTTGAAACAATTTGGTTTACTAGACTTTTTCTTGTTTTTTTTTATTGTAAAATAAGTTCAATTAAAATTATCAAATAATCGTAACCGTAAAAATACTAACCCTACTAAAATATATTTGAGACCTCACCAAAATAAAAAAAATTAGGGAATTTTATTTTCAGAAGTTGAGACATTCTCCAAATAAATGGAGAATTCGACAAGATAGGGAATCTGTTGGATTTGATAAAAATATAAAGGGTAGATTTTTACTTTTGATTGTAACATCCGGAAATTTTATTTCCAAAAGTTGAGGTGTTTTCGATCTTTTCCGCGTCGGCGACTTATTTCTCGCAGGCACGTTGCTGAGTACGAGTTTTAACGCGAGAAGAAAGATTCCCGTTCTACTTTCCGATCTTGGGAAGTGGAGTGAGGGGACATGGAGGCTGACCCTTGGGATAACCCATCTCCTTGTCAGCCCTTTTCCTCGCTTCATTCTTTTCCTTCTCCTCTTTTACGCTATTTCCCTTCCACAACCCTTTCTTCTTCTTCCTTTGGACCTCTCTTCTCTTACACCTCGGAGGAGTGGTGTGTGGAGTTGCAGCTTGAGCTTTCCGGATCTGTAGTGGTAAGTGATTCTATCTCCTCTTTCTCTTGTTGCTTGTTTTCCCTTCTTTCCTTTCTCTTCACCTCCATGGCTATGGAGGAAGCTTTGAAGAGATATCTAGTAAAGCCTTTGCATGTACCTTTCCCTAGCTCTTTTAGGTCGTGTTGAGGAGGCTAAGACCTGTGGTAAAGGTTTGGAGGACGCCCAACAAGAGAAGGAGGCAATAGGAGCAAAGAACCAGTCGAAGAAAGGAAGAGGACGAACCTTCTACTGTTCGACCGCGGGGGCGGATTGCCAGAGGCGCAGGGGCGGCCTGGACCACCGCAGGGGCGACCTGAACCACCGCAGGGGTGGCTCCCAAGGGCGCAGGGGCGGCGACAGGTTTTTCGCCGGGGCCTCAGCTTGCTTCCGCGGCTGCGTTTTCTTCACCAGTAGGTTCCTCCCTCCCTTTCCCTTCGTTCCTTCCTTATATCCTTGATGTTTATAGTTAGAAGCATGCTTAGGATGGACCTAGGGCTTATGAGAATGTCATCTAGTGGTTGCTAGCCTTGGAGCCCTTATGGCTTGGTTTGAATATTGATCTTGAGTGTGAGTATGTTGGCCTTCCTAAACTAGTTGCTTCTCCTAGGATGTTGTTGTTGATCTTGTTCTTAGATTGTATAGGCTGTTGTGAGCTTTCTTTAATAGTGGTTAGTGTCTTGTGTACCTTGGACCCTAGGATACATTCCTAGTTTGAGAGTGGTGGGATCTGGCTTAGATCTTTAAAATTAAGTCTATGACTTCATTAGTGTGGACTTGTGTTAATGAGTACTTTCGTGTATGAGTAGGTTGTGTGCTTCCTCATTAAGGAAGCTAGAGTGTTGTGAGTTGAGAGACGAGGTAAGTCTCCGGACTTACTTAGCCATATTCGTCGTATTAGATTCATTGTGTGCTTGGTGGTGTGTGTGTATGGTTTTGTTATAATTTATAAACCGGATAATAGGACTACCAACCTTTATGTTATTTTGGCTCAAGTGTATGATAAAAGGCGGTGATATCACTGCCTAGCTCTTGCGAGAGCTAGGAGGTTCTTGGCGACTGGCCCGTGCTGGTTAGACGGTCGGAGGCATCCGACCGTTCCATTGTCGGAAGAAGGGACCGAGGCGAGTTTCGGGAGATTCTCGTGTCACAAAAGAAGTTGAACTAGAACGGGATACGACCCAATAAATAAAGATAATAACCGGATTGTTTCTTGAGCATGTTTATGTGATGTGATTATATATGTTGTGTTTGTGTCTTCACCATGTCTTTAATTCTTCGAATGTAGCTAACGGTTTTAAACCGCTTGTTGTAGATGCCCCGCAGGTTAGGGACGTCGCCGAGTGAGGTGGAGGAGTGGACAGCCGAGGGTCGCCGTACATTGTAGGACGGGGGCGTTTTTGTATTTGGGGTTGTTGTGTTTGTTATGTTACCCTTTTGTTGGGATGGTGGTTGTTATACGTTTTCGGTTTATGTCTTGTGGAGTTTATGTTGTTTTGAGGACTCGGCTGAGTTTTCAAATTGTACTCTTTACCTTTTCGTCTTGCATACATTAAAACATTTTCGAGTTTTAAGCCTTTATTTGTGTCGTGTTGGAAAGGTCCGGTGAGATTGTTGTCAGGCTAAGGGTCGGGACCCATTGTGTGGTCTCGCCCGTAGCATTCCGATATCCCGCGGATTCGGGGTGTTACATTGATTCTTCATTTTGAAGAAGAGTTTAGAAAAGCTGTTGGGAATGCTCTTAGTAGGCGTGCCAGAGAATTTGCTATAATGGTAAATTTCTTTTATTTTTTGTTAGTTTAATAAATATTTAAATATTTTTTTTTTGCTGTTTTGGTGAAAAATCCAAATAATTTCAACTATCAAGACTCAAATTGAACTCAACTTTCAAAATTACTAACCGTATATAAACTATCAACGTTTAGACAAGTATCTTGCCTAAACATGGCCGAAACAATGGCATTGGTGATCGAAACTAAAGTCATGGAAGATTTCCAAAAATGTATTCCATCACTATGGGCCTGTTTAGTAAATTCGGTTTCGTGGTTGCGGTTGTGGTTGTGGTTGCGGTTAGGGTTATGGTTGTGGTTGTAGTACGAGTTTTTGGTAGATTACGGTTTTATTTACGAAACTGCTTGACGTGTTTAGTTAGGTGGTTTACACTAGTTTTCGATATGATAAAAAGACGTATATACCCCCGTTAAAAATAACAAATTACAATATAAGGGTTTGTTAACTTTACCCTTTCTCTTCTCTCTACTCTATTCTTCTCTCTGCTTCTCATCTCTCACCTCGAACATCCGAAGAACCCTAACATGAGTTGCTGTTCTGAGATCTATGGTCGCTCAAACCGGCGGTTGTGCACAATACGGAATCGATTACTGAGGTCAGTCTCCTTTCCTTTCATGGTTTTATTTGTTTTGTTTGTTCTTCCCAAGTTTTAAGTGTTTTTTGTTCGATTGTGCACAATACGGAATCTATGGTTGCTCATTCTTTTCTCTCTGCTTTAATTCATGTGTGTTTCAGTTGTGATTTACGCTTGTTCTCATGCCCTCTCAAGAACTGCTTTGGTTATGGGGATTGCTTGAGATTTGTGGTTTTCAATTCGCCATGTGCTTTTGCTGTGATTTACGCTTGTGCAAATGCTGAGAGTGCCAAGATGTGAATGAGAGAGATATGAGAGAAGAAGGGCATGAATGGGAAAACTCTTTCAGAAACTCCTCAAACCTTCATCGATTAGTTTCTGAAATAGGAGGGTTGAAACCCCACTTAACCACAACCACAAACCTTCAGCTCGTTTCAAAATCTGTTACTAAACGCATCTAAAAATTTTTGTTTTGAAAACTGAAACTAAATGATGATGCAAAAACTGTTACTAAACAGGCCCTATAATAAAAATAATATTCAAAAGTTTATTTAATTAAGTCACGTTCGGTTTGACCTCTTTTTAGTAATATTTTTAAATAAAAACAACTGAAATACTTTTTTGATATTTACTTTCATGCTATTAATACTAAAAAATAAAATAGATATTTATATTATAATTGTATACTGAAATATATAGTTTATATAATTATAAACAAAATAGTAAAAATAAAAAACACCATATATTAAACATATTTTAAAACAACTGGTCAAAATTCGAGTTTAAAATAATTATCTAATGCTAAAAAACCCACAAAGTATTTTTGTGATACTTATTTTTTATAGCTTTTTTTGTGTTATAGATTTTTATAATTTAAACAAATTGTAAAATATAAAAAATAAAAGCCCCAAAACAGAGGGTACCTAGAATACTAATTAAGGGATGAAAAAAAGGAAAAAGGTAAAGCGAAAAAAGTTAGTGACTAGTGGCTCCTAATTACAACGGTGAATGAGTGGAACACAGACACGAAGGCTAATGTTTTGGGCAATTTGCTTTAAATAGATTAAAGGTGGGACTTTTTTTGTATATATAACTTTGTTTCATCTCTCGGGGTTTCAATTCTTGAACGTTGAATACAGCTTGCATTTCTTACCTGTTATTACTCCCTCCCTAACAATGAATCTCTGTAATTCTATTTTAATTACAATATAGCTCCCTTCTTTTCCATTTAGTCAAGAAGAAGCCAAAAATGGAACCCTAAAGACCGCACAGTACAAGAATCAAATTCAAATCAATCTTGCCCCAGATTTGCACTTATTTTGACTCTTTCTTCTCCAACCCTTTTCCCCAATTTCCAACAGAAAGCTCCCACCGGCCACCACTCTTCTTCTTCTTCTTCCTCCATACGATCAAATTCGATTTCTGTATTCAATCTGAAGAAGTATCCATCGATACCCAGAAACGCAGAGGGAGGAAAGATAGGAAATAGAAAGAACCCCAATTCGTCAAATCCCTAGCGTTATCAAGAACCCTAATTTGAGGGTGGGAATTGTGTATCAGAGATGTCCCATCTGGACAACATTCCATCAACGCCGGGGAAATTCAAGATGGAGAAATCAGCGTATATCAACCACCGACTCCGATGGCATCCATCCCCTTTCACAAAGCTTACCTTCTGGTCCTGCATCTTCCTTGGCCTTATCTTCATCTTCGTCTTCCGATCCTCCAATCCAGCGTCCTCACATCCCTCAATCTCATCTTTCAAATCATCTTCTGACTTCTCTCGTCGCTCTCTCCGGACATTCTCTTGGGGTGGACCCAATTGGGAGAAACGGGTTCGGAGCTCCGCCAAAGTCCGAGCCCATAATGGCATGTGCGTCCTTGTCACCGGAGCTGCTGGCTTCGTCGGAACTCATGTGTCGGCGGCTCTCAAGCGGCGTGGTGATGGCGTTCTCGGCCTCGATAACTTCAACGATTACTACGACCCCTCCCTCAAACGTGCTCGCCAAGCTCTGCTTGAGCGATCCGGCGTTTTCATCGTTGAAGGCGACATCAACGACCAAGCTCTGCTCAAGAAGCTATTCGAAGTTGTCCCCGTTACGCACGTTATGCATCTCGCTGCTCAAGCCGGAGTTCGCTATGCAATGAAGAATCCTTCCTCGTATGTCCATAGCAACATCGCTGGCTTCGTCTCGCTTCTCGAAGTCTGCAAATCAGCGAATCCTCAGCCTGCAATCGTCTGGGCTTCTTCCTCCTCCGTCTACGGACTCAACACTAAGGTCCCTTTCTCTGAGAAGGATCGAACTGATCAGCCAGCGAGTCTCTATGCCGCCACCAAGAAGGCCGGTGAGGAGATCGCACATACTTATAATCACATCTACGGACTTTCGCTTACCGGACTTAGATTCTTCACGGTCTACGGGCCATGGGGGAGGCCTGATATGGCGTATTTCTTCTTCACTAAAGACATTCTCAAGGGGAAATCAATACCAATCTTTGAGACTGCGAATCATGGAACTGTAGCTAGGGATTTTACCTACATTGATGATATTGTGAAGGGGTGTTTAGGGGCATTGGATACTGCTGAGAAGAGTACAGGTAGTGGGGGGAAGAAGAGTGCTCCTGCACAACTTAGGATTTTCAATTTGGGGAATACTTCGCCTGTGCCTGTGGCTGATTTGGTTAGCATTTTGGAGAGACTTTTGAAGCTTAAGGCTAAGAAGGCGGTGACGAAACTGCCGAGAAACGGGGATGTGCCATATACTCACGCGAATATCAGCTTGGCTTCGCGGGAATTGGGGTACAAGCCGACCACGGATCTGCAATCGGGGTTGAAGAAGTTTGTAAGGTGGTATTTGAGCTATTACAAGGATGGGAAGAGGAGTTCGGAATGAAGGAAAGGGATTGGAGGATGGTACCAAAAAGGACACACTGATCCGCCATGGATTTGGTATGATTTCATTGCTTATGATGATGCTATTGAAAGAGATGATGATGGTTCTTGTTCATTGGTTGCTAAAATTTGTTTTTTAGTTTCTACTGTAATGGTTTTTTTAGATGTCTATTTCCACTATCCTTTAGATTTTGAAAAATGTGTTGTTGGTCTAGATTAAGGTTTACTGGCTTCCCCACTCTGAAATCTTTGTTATTGAGGAGGAATTTTGGGAATGGAGGGCCTTTTGCTAGTCATGGAAGTAGATCTATATTGTTAACCTTGTTTTTCCTTTGATTCTTTCGGTTATCGGTTTTCTGCTATTGTAATTGTTGTAGCTCTTGTAATGTAGAATTCATCAACTGATTGGGATTATGGCCAATTGGTTAGCAATGTACTTTTTGAACTCAGTTCAGTAATAAGAAATTAAGAATACAGTTCACATACTCTTCTTCTCTTTGGTCTTTCTTTTTGAGATACTTGCTGCAGATGAACTTGTATGACAGAAGAGAAGAGGACAATGGCTATTAGGCAATAGAAGCATTGTATCTTAACCTAGATATTGTCTCTCTGCAGTAGACTACAGCTGCAGGTGTTTTGGAATTTGGACTGTAAACAATTATGCAAAGGTGTGCTGCTTGGACAGGGTTTGAGGGAAGTGAAATATAGATGTGGGTGCAGAATGTCTTTGTTTTGCTGTCACCAACTACAGAGTAACACAGCTAAGCTGTAAGCTGCTGTAGCCAGTGAGTCAGGCAACTGGTGGTGGGAGGGCCCTTCAAATTTGAATGAAAATTGAATTCATTGGATTCTTTTGGATATGGACTACCGTAGGATGATAAAATCTTATAAAATAATTAAATGTATATTGTAGATGTTCTTGAAATAATATAATGTATTGTATTTGAAGACATTATTAATAGTTGGTTAATAAACGCAGCATATGACATGAAGTAGAAAACATGTTGCTAGTATAGTACCTCTCATTTTCCCTGGACATAGGTCCGGTTTGGGTTAAACCGTCAAATCGAAGGTTTTCTAATCGGCCCAAACTGCCGGTGAGGTTTGACGACGGTTTAGGTGTTTGCCGGTTTGCCGGCTTAGTGGGAAAAAAAATAAACCGGCGGTTAAACCGTTTTACCCAAACAGTCAGGTTTGGTCCGGTTGCTAAAAATTTTTTTTAAACAAATCGTTGCTAAACAGACAACCGTCGGTTTGCCAGTTTGGATGCCCACGGACCACGGTTTAGGTTTACGACCCAAATCTAATTATTCCTGACAAGAACATTCTCCAAACGTTGTGAGAATAGGGCACGAAATCATAAATATTTTACAACCATGAATAGGGTCCAAATTCTTCTCCTTATAACAATAATACTATTTAAAAGATTTATAAATACGATGTTGAGACCCATAACTACGTATATAAAGAGTAGATAAAGGTGGCCACACAAATACAATTGTGTTGATAAAGTGGTCACACAAATACAATTGTGTTCCCCGATCTACACAACCCTGTGATGGAGTTTGTCGGTGCTTCGTATCCCAACCTCTTCGACCCATTCTCATAACTTGGCTTTGTTCGGCGGAGATTATTGTGTAGATTATTGTAAAGCTTTGTATTGTTTTGAAGGTTGTATGAGATTAGATTTTTGAGAAGCTTTTTTGTGGGATTTAGAAAAGTTTTCTAGGATAGCTTTTTAAGTAGTTATCAAATTTTTTACAATTTTATGCTCTTTTTACATCTTTAACAATTTGTACATTTTTGTCATTTTTAGCTTTTTCGTAAATCTACCATACAAATCTACTTTTACCAAAAGTCAATTAGTTTATTTGTACTCAAAAAACTTAAACTAGTACAAAAAACTTAAACTAATCAAAAATCTCGCTTTACCGAATATGACTTCATCAACCCCCAACTTTAAGCTATTTCACGTTTCTTGTTAGGTTTTTAACCTTAAAAGTACACAATGTTGGACTATTAACTATGATAATCAACCTAACCCATCTTGATCAATTTGGGTCTTCTGACTCCCCTTAAACCTCTAAGGCATAACAGTGAGAAATTGGTTAGTCAAACCTATGTTCCCTCAACATGAGTTGGAAACCAAATTCGTTAGTCAAACACTAGGTTTTTGAACTTCACCTAGAATAATTCTAGGAAAAACAGACCTGTTTTGTCACTTATAGCAGTAGAGCTTCATTATCTTCCTGGTTGCCACTCATGTTACCAAATATTATAATCAATTAATCAAAGATATTTGTATTCCTTCTGCACAACATAAACCTAGCACCAAACCTAGGAACACAAATGGGTGCGTTTGGTAGGAGATTATTGAGGTTATAATCCTGATAACCTCATAGTCTTTAGAAAGTAGCTAGCAACCTTCTTGTGGACAGAAGTTGAGCTGTAAGAGACCAATCAGTCAATGGCCTAAGACCCTAAACACTGTTCACAGTCAAACCAGGAACTAAGTCTGCCAGTGGGTAATACAACAGTTAAGATATAAAATCGAAGAAATTTGGAATGTTAGAGGGAGCAAGGAGGATAACTTAGTGCAGAGTCAAGGACGGATTGGACGCAACAGTTTATATTTCAATAATGTCAACCAAAACAGTCGGTGAAGTTAAACACAAAATGAGTAATCTGAAAATGAGAACACCATGACAGCAAGCAAAATTCAACAGTGCATCTAAAATGTTTTAAGAAACAGTACTAGGATTGCAACATTAATCTCTTCTTCATCTAAGCCTCGATTAAGCAACCAAAGTGCTTGCGGTGGTTGATTCGCTGCAATATAACAGAGATATAAAACAAAGTTAGAGCCGAACAAAAGTACACATTTCACAGAATGATAAAGTATCAAAACCATTACAGGATTTGGATTATAATAACTACACCATTATTGTATCAGGGTTTTTTTCGGGGTCTCTTACACTTTGGAGAGAGCTCCTCTAGGAATTAACCAGTTTATGTTTGAAACACAAGCAATAAAAGCAAACTGAACAAACCAAATCTAGTTTGCAACAAGCAGGGAATCAAATCAATGACTATTAGTTGGAAGAAAATAAGGAACAATTTATTTATCTAATCAATGACATTTAATAATGAATTATACACATGCCAGCATACAACATTGCACAATAAGAATTCTGATAAGGCCGACACGAACAAGTTTATATCAGGGTATTTGGCATTTCACTTCGGTAGGTAACCTAATTCAGCTAGAATCATGTCATTTACATGAAAATAAACATTAATGTAAATTTGATTTCACTTTTATTATACCAGGAGATCGAAAACTTACTATTTCCATACTGGTGGGAGCTTCTTGGTCTTCTTGTAGTAGCGAGCAAGCCTGTGAATTCTACTCTCAACAAGGATCAACCTAAACTTGGAATCCTTGTCCTTCCTGTTCCTCTCCAAGTGCTTCCTGATAGCAACAGCCTTCTTGATAAGGTGGTACAGATCCTCAGGAATCTCAGGGGCCAATCCTATGAGATAGGATAAAAATATATCAACCATTTAGAGAGTCTCAACACTAAGGCTATTATTCTCTTTAATAGGCAAAGATGAAAATATTACCAACGGCCTTGAGAATCCTCAAAATCTTGTTCCCTGTCACACTTCTCACTTGTGCAATACCGTGAGAGTCACGAAGCAGAACACCAATTTGAGATGGTGTCAGACCCTTCTTTGCCAACTTGCAAATGTTATCCTCAACCTGAAATCATGCACGAAATGAAGGGCAAAACAAGAGAACTAATTAATATTTTGCATGTTAACGATGATAAGAAAATATATGTAAGCACATGTAAATAGAGCTATAAAGAACCATGGCAACATGCCAAAGTTATCAGAGGAACTCACTAAATGCAATAACTCATAAAAATCAAATACTAAATTATCATATCAATGTGATGCCTCCTAATCGTAGGACAATCATATCAATGTGATGCCTCCTAATCGTAGGACAATCGTACGATATCTGAATCATACTGAAAAATCTCATACTGAATTCTTATTAAGCATCATTGAAAACTGAAATCTTATTCTATTGACAGCAGTTTTCTTGCTTTTCAACGAGCAATGATATTCCGACATATTTCATGTCTACACAATCCCGATAACAAGACCTCAAATATATACATAACTGCAAAGATAATCTAAAAACCAGGTCTATCAAGTCCAATACGATACCCCGTTAAATAAAACTACAACCTAAAATCAAAGCTGATATGTTGAATGAAGTTTGAACCAGAGCCAAGACGAAAACCAGATACATAAACCAAGCATTTAAACTAAATATGAGAAACCGAGGAATTACATACATCCTGGGATGAGATCTTCAGCCAACTGGGAGGAGTCCTCTTGTAAGGCAAAGCCGAAGCTGAAATACCCTTTCTACAACCAAAATCAACAACAACGATTAAAACGTAACAAAGTACAATGCAATTACGATTAAAAAGGTACGAAATTAGAATCATACAACAACTCGAAGATAAAGAGAAGAAAATCGAAGGCTATGAATTGCAAAGATTATACTAACCCATGACTGTGCATACGACCCATGTTTGCTACTTAGTTGGATCACTCTGCCTCTCCTTCCTCCGCTCTGGTTGAACAGCTTAGCCGCTGAGAATAACCCTATAGCTTGAAGGAGGAAGATGAAAACTAGGGTTTACATATAAAGTGCTTGCTTCTTCTTTTTTGTATTTGGGTGGGCCTCTCAACACCGCTTTTATTGGGCCATTATGAAATGGGCCTACTGCAATACGGCCCAACACGTCTATAACTATTTTTGAAATGCACGAGTTTATGCTCTGAAGTTTATTTAAATAACTGAAATAATATAAATTATTACAAAATAATCCAAACTTCGCTAATTGTAAGTACATATCTTTAGACCTGTTGTCGGGTTCGAACCAAATTCGACCGGAATTTATAAAATATTAAGGCCGTTTAGTCGGTTTTGATATGTGTGTCGTACCCACTCGAGCGGGCATGCGTGTGCCCGTTTTTCATTTTTTAAAAATATTTTAAATATGATTTTTTTAATTATATAAATTATATTTAAGATATTTAATGTAAAATATATTAAATATATATTAACAATACTAAATATATTATATTTAGAGTTTATACAATATATATATATACTCGGGTCGGGCTTTGCGGCCCGATCGGGCCTAGAGTGGTGTTCGGGTTCGGCCCCGACGGGATTGGCGGATTGGACTTTTTGGTCCGGTCGGGCTTCCTCCTCTGTTCATACCCAACCGTTTTTCCAAGCGGGCTGCCCGGATCTGAACAGATTTAAGGGGTGTATTCAATCCAGACTTTTAAAGATTTTGACTGATTCTTAAATTTGCTGATTATGTAGGATATTTTAATTCTATATAGAGTCAGCACAGATTTTGTGGAAATCTTATGTGTTGGAGAAAGATTTCTATGGAATTTAGGTATGTATATAAGTAATAAAGAATCCTACAAAATCAATCAAATAATAGATTTTATGGAAAATTTTAAATCCTAATTGAATACCTAGAGATTTATATGGACTTTTAAAAATCTATATTAAATACTCATAGACTTTTAAACTCCAAAAAATTCTTGTAAAGTCTTAATTGAATACACCTCCCTTAATATATTTGTAATTAACATGCTTTTGTCACCATGGTTGAGTTTATTCCACGCTGAATCTTGTGGACAAATTGTTAAAGTCCGACACAAACACATTAGAGTGAGGATCGTGTGTATACGATTGTACATTCGTGTTACATTCAAACTCAACACATAATAAATTTCATCCTAAAACGAATTGATAATAAGAAAAGTAGTTCATCGACCTTATATACTAGACTTGAAATATTCCATTTTAGATTATTTAGCGTGACATGAACATAACACAACAAGAGGAAAGAGGAATTTAGAAGTAAAAAAAATATGAAAATTAGTGGATGTTTTTCTTTTATGTTCTTTTGTGTTTGAGTTCTCTTTCTTTCCCAAAACATTCTCTCGTGTTTCTATTTGAACTAGAACACGGTCTTTGATTACAGGAGGCTTTTTATTAGTAAAAATATATGGGTTCCTTGTTGCCCATATCATCTACCACATAACACCCAAGTGACCTACTCTTTGGTGATCGAGTTTACTGTATAGTTTGACAACCACGTCTTTGGTTTTGAACTTCTTGATATTATACTCGGCTGAGAATTTATTGATATCGATATCATGCATGATATCTATTGTAAATATACATTTAAAGAATAAGTGTTTTGCATTTTCATAGGGGCGTTGGCAAGAACACAATGTATAACGATTGTCACCGTTTGTTTTTATATTTATCAATTACCCTTTTGTTGATAGTCCTTCTAAAGAAAATATCGAAATGATTTTATTTTTTTTTTCATAAAGTTCAAGTCTCAAATACATAGGGGTGTCAATGAGGCGAGTTCGGTTCGGGAGCGATATGCCCATCCCCGTTGAGCATTATCCCTAGACTTGTATAAAAGCGGGCTCGGGCCGGGTCATTACTAAAAACTCTAGCCATAATGTACGGGCCGGGCCGGGCTGGTCCGACCCGGTTTGTCCGGGTCAATAATGATGCTCATGTCCACCCATGTAAAACGCGGGCGGGCTTCTAGGTCGGCCCGGATGACCCGTGTGTGCATGCTTGTGTGGTGTCTACCGTCGTCTCCCTGCGTGGAGAGCAAACCTGCATAAGAGACGTCTTGCTCGCAACTCGCATGAACGAGTGTGCTCTACTTGTCATTGACAAAGCAGGGTGCTTCAACTAGCTTCAAGCAAACCTCCATGTGCTCTAGGATTCTTTGAACGCCTATTGTGTTTGGGGTAGTGGAAAGGTTTTTACACGACTTTGTTGGTTGTGTATTTGGATGATTCTTGCGATCGTGGCCTTTTGTGTTTTCAAGTCGCTTCTTAGAGTTCAACCTTGATCTATCCATTTCCCTTTGAGATAATTGGTGAAATAGGGCCCTTTTTGTTTAGTGTAAACTAACTAGGC
This sequence comes from Fagopyrum esculentum, assembly GCA_033239045.1. Taxonomy (NCBI): domain Eukaryota; kingdom Viridiplantae; phylum Streptophyta; class Magnoliopsida; order Caryophyllales; family Polygonaceae; genus Fagopyrum; species Fagopyrum esculentum. The sequence goes on from BSUD01000004.1 coordinate 141,654,464, forward strand.
CCCTTAAATTAAATAATTAAAGGGGCATAGAGTTAAAATATAACAATAAAATCCTATAAATTGTATTTTCAATCTTACTTGAAACCCTAGCCCATTCAGTAAAGGTCGAAGACGCATACCCCATTTCTGCCGAAGTCAGCGCCGACCGGAAGGAACCTGTTGCATCTCCGTCTTCGTTAATTCCGCCATTGGGAGTTGGATCTGAAACCGCCCCAACATGGATCGAAGGCGGGAGACTTCATATTTGTACAATGAGGCGTTGGTGGAGCGAGTAGTTGCAGGCGGAGGCAACCGGTGAGGCGCTCACCGTTGGAGTTGGATCTGAAGTCGTAACTAGTTCGTACTTCCTCGATTTGCTCCCCTTCGAACTTCGCGCTGGCAACAGTAGGAGAATGGCGGTGCAATGAAGTTGCTTCTTGGAGATTAACAAGCGTTGCATATGCACTTGTAGGATTGAAATCAATTCTTCATGGCTTCAAGTTTCCACTAATTTTCCTTGTTGAACAACTAATATAATATTATATTTACATTTCTCGCAATTGAGAGTTGATGAGCGTACTTCATCGCTATTACTTGATGGTGCCGCCTAGGTGAAGGCCGTCGCAGCAGTTGGTGGAGCCGCCCTGTCGGAGGCAATCGAAACCGCCCCCAACAAGTTGTTGGTGCACCTCCGATCTCGTTGTTTGGAACCATACGAGCGCCGATTTCGATCTACACATAATTTTGCAACCTGCGATTAGATTTTTGTGTAATTTATGTAATTTACAAAAAAAAAACCTAGCTTTTGTATTACAATATTGTCCCAACATTTTAAAATTCAAAAATTTGCCCCTAACTGGAAATTTTTAAAAAACGAGCCATATTTTTTATTTGTAGGAAAAGCGTAGAGTTTTGAAAGTTCACCTATTGTCCCTATCTATTTAATTTCAAAATTTGGCCAACTTTATAAATACGGGATTTCGCCTATATTTTTTATAGTTATAATGGGCTTGTGTAACTCGATTAGCTATGAAATGTGTAGATAAATCTTGTGTAAATGGTGGACTTTGTGTAAATGAGAATGACGGACTTTGTAATTGAAAAATGACGGACTTTGTAATTAAGATATGACGGACTTGTGTAGTTGAGATATGACGGACTTGTGTGATTGAATTTATGTATTAACATTGTAATTGAGAAACGACGAACTTTGTAATTGAGAAATGACGGACTTGTGTAGTTGAGAAATGACGGACTTGTGTAGTTGAGATATGACGGACTTGTGTAATTGAATTTATGTATTAACATTATGTAATAGAAATTGAAATTGTGTATTAATATCGTGTATGATCAAGAGAATACACGAAGTTCAATTAGTTCAGCTGGTATAAGGGTGGGAGGGAGGGTCTGTCGTCCAGAGTATCTCACTAGCTACAACATTTGTAACTCGGATTGGACCCGGACTTATGTAACTCGAATGGGCCGACTTATGTAACTCGAATGGGCCGAATTATGTAACTCGAATGGGCCAAATTATGTAACTACTTACTAGTTACAACATTTGTAACTCGGATTAGACCCGGACTTATGTAACTCGAATGGGCCGACTTATGTAACTCGAATGGGCCGAATTATGTAAATCGGATTGGATCCGGACTTACGTAACTCGAATGGGCCGAATTATGTAACTCGGATTTGGCCTAATGATCTTCAATTGATTTATACTTGTCATACAAGAATCCTACTTTATACTACAGTAGATAAAAAGTGCATACTTAGTCAACTCATCATTTCCCTTTCCATTTTTTGTTTTTCGATTCTTAAGTCTTTTAGGCGTCAAAAGATTGGGTCACCTACATGGGCGAATACCCCGTATCAAAAGGCCCTTTCATGATGATTTTGGCAATATTCTTGAGTAAATTACCGCAATAACTTTCTTGTTCCGAAGAATCTTTTTATTACTCGGATCACCGAGGGATCAACGATGTACCAATATTTTTGGAAAACCCTTGCATGCAAGCCATTTGGTCCAAGGAATCTATGACTTCTAATGTCAAAGATAATGTCTCACATTTCTTGGTTTGAAGGTTTAGTGAGTTTTTGGTTGTCTAGATCCTAAACTTCATTTTGAATAACCGACAATTGTCTCATATGGTCACAGTTGTTAGCGAGTTTATGAATCTGGATTTTATTCTGAAATGAATCCTTCCGCAATTTCTGTTTGTTACGAGTCCATTACTTTTTGAGAGAAATGGGTTAGTGGGCTAATAATGTATTAATGTAGATTAACTATTCTATTATGTAACAATTGTAATAAATTAGGCCCCTAGCAATTTTCAGATAAAGATAAATTCTTAAAAAAATTGATACCCTTGCACAAATTAAAAAGATGTTGTTGTGGCAGTTTTTTAAATAATAAGGATATTTAATGAGTCTCCTACAAATCAGGAAGTTGTTAGAAGAAATAATCCTCATTCATTTTGAACGTGATCCCAAAATCACGACATTCCCATTTTCTTCAGCCATAACCACCATTTTCTACATAGGAAATCGCTTAATGCCATTAACAATTTCCCTATTTCTGTGTGATTATTGGTGATTTATGTTCGTTTTGATGATCTGTTTGTTCAATCGTTGTTGTTGTGTGATCATCAACATTCGATTTGTCGATCTGTAGATCCAATCGTTTCTTTTGTGCGATTTACAACATTTTTGGGACGAAGAACTCGATCTGTAGATCCAATCGTTTTGAAACATTTTTGTCCCGATCTGTAAGATATGTACGTTCAATCGTTTAATTGGTGGTCATTTTGCACATTTTGTTGCTTCAAATGTAGTTGACAATGTAAGTTGAAGCCACTGTCGTTGAGAAGGTATTGTGATATCTCTGTGTAATTTATGTATCTGGTTAATATTATGTAGTTCGTAAGTTTATGTGGCGGTGATTTTTTATGTACTGAGTGCCAATAACGCTTAAGGTGACGAACATAATTTATCTGTGTATGTGTACATAAGTTCGGTTTATGTTTATGTTTATGTTGGAAATATTATGTACATAGTGAGATTAAGTGCGAAAATTTTACGTTGACATACTTGATTCTACATAACTGTTGGCAATATAAATTTACTTTATGTTTGTGTGATTATAATATGTATGTTGGTAAGATGGTGTAGATAATGTGAAAAGTGTGAAATATTTGTGTTGACATAAGTTATGTAATGTGTAAGTTATGTAATATATAAATTTATGTAGGGTTGGATTTTTTATGTATTATTTGACAAGATTGATTTAGTTAACGAGCAGAATGTTCTATGTATGTGTGTACATAATGAAGGTTTATGTAATTGTTGGTTATATTATGTATAGAGCGTGAGTAAGCTAGAGACATATATGTTTAAATAATTTGATTTACATAACTGTTGCTTTGAATGTGTTAAAAGATTATATACGTGATCAAATTATTATTATGTACATACTAAAGTATTTATTTGCACATTCCGGGATTAGTTATTTGTACATTATTATTATGTACACACAATATGGTGTTGTTTTAATGCATAGATATATTGTATGTAACCTTTTTTTTGTAGGAATCATGGGGGTGATGTTCGTGACAATTTATTTTGGCGGACGTTGAAAATTTGATAAAGGTGTGTGGAGCTACATTGAAGTACAGTCAAGTAAGCCGTTGTTGCTATCAGTTGAATTCACATTTGATGTGTTAAGGGACAAGATTGTGTTGTTATTTGGAATATGTCTAACACGGTTTGATTTATGCTTGTTATACAAGAATCCTTTCAATGAGGGTCTCAAATAATATGATTTTAACACAAAAGATGATTTGGATACTTTTGTGCACATAAATGGTCTCCCACAATTTAGCTGGAGTGTCCCTTTATGTGTGAACAAGGTAGCAATGCATAAGAGTGTGAGAATGATTTCAACCGAACTACATGGTCAAAAAGCTACAAAGAAAGGTGGAACACAATATTTAGGACATATTTTGAATCAGGAAGTACAAACTGATGTAGCAGATTTAGAACTTGATTTATGTACAACATGTTCTAGTGTGATTGGGAGCGAGTCTGTAGGAGATGCAAACAATAATGCGCTTGCAATAGTTCCACATATAAATACTTATGTATCATCAGGGGACGATTTGCATCTACAAGTTGGGAAGATATATCATTCGAATACTAAAGTTAAGAACACATTGTGTCTACATTCAATTTTTGAATGTTCGATATACAAGATAGTAAAGTCGAAAATGAAGGCAGTGACTGCCAGATATGTAGATGAAGATTGTAAGTGGAGGGTGCGCTTTTCAATGCTCGGTCAATCAACATACTTCACCACAACAAAGTACATTCCGACACACACATGCTCGTTTCATTTGCGGCGGGCGGCAAATAGGGGAGCTTCGTATCACGTAATAACTGATAAGGTTAAGACAATGTAAGTTGCATGTATTTTTTGAACTAAATTTATGTATTTGCTAATGCGTGTGAATTATATATTATGTATCATAATTTTTAGTGATGATCAAGTTTATGTAGGTACGGTAATTCAAAGAAATTACTTTCGGTGCATCAGATCATCACTGTAATGAAGAGTTTGCATCGAATTGACGCTAACTATTGAAAGTGTTGGAAAGCTCAAGAGACCGTGAAGGACATGATTAAAGGTACATCGGAGGACAATTACAACACAATTCCGACATATTTATTTATGTTGGTGGAGGTGAATGAAGGAACGATTGTGGACATTGTACACGACGATGAGAGTAGGTTCAAATATGTTTTTCTATCGTTTGAACCATCCGTTCGGGGTTTGTGTGTGATGAGAAAGGTACATAATATAAGAAAACATGATTTTTGTTTATATTTTTCATATTAGATTCTGTTACATAATGTTGGATGCACTTGTTTCTGTACATATATATATTCATGTTCAGTTTTTGTGCATAAGTTGGTTTGTGAACACGTCTATGGTTTATGTAGGTAATCACCATTGATGGGACACATCTTAGTGGAAAATATGGTGGGGTATTGCTAGTCGCCACTGCACAAGATGCAAATCAACAAATATACCCGTTGATTTTGGAATTGTTGATAGTGAAAATGATGCATCTTGGAATTTCTTTTTCAATAATATGAGACGCGTCATAACGGACAACAAAGAGCTTGTGTTTGTGTCCGATCGACATGCATCGATTAAGAAGGGTATATCATTGAATTACCAACTAGCATTCGACGGGTACTATATTTGACATCTAAAAAGGTAATATGCGGAAGAGGATAAGATCAAACAGGATCCTACAAATGTTCATTGATGCGACAACGAGTTATAAAGACAACGATTGCATTGAAATTGGAGAAACCGAAGGTGGGAGAATTGCTGAATTATGTACTTTATATCTTATGTTATGATGATTACCTTATACATGATTTATGTATGTATAGGAGAAACCGAAGGTAGGAGAATTGCTGAATGAAATTGGTATTTCAACGTGGGCACGTTCTTTGTCACCTTAAAAGATACAACATAATGACTAGTAACGACGCAAAATGTGTAAATGCATTGATGAAAGAAGGTAGAGAGTACCTTATCATGGCAATGCTAGATGAAATAAGGCAATTTATGACCCAATGGTTTGCTGAACGGCGTCAAAAGTCTAAAAGCTTGTGTAGAGGTATCGACTCCGAAGATTGAGGAAATTATTCAGAAGCAATTTGATGCGTGTGAGATGTACTTTGTATGCGTCTCTGATGCAGACAAGCTGGAGTTTTAAGTAAAGATGTGTGAAGAGCACGTGATTGTTTGTTTGGAGAAGAAAACTTGTACATGTAAGGAGTTTGATAGTGAAGAAATACCATGTATACATGCCGTTGCAGCTGCAAAACATGTGGGTATGAGTCCATCCTTTCTAGTTGGCAAGTACTATTCATCATACAGTTGGAGGGCTGGTTATGCGGATATCATCTATCCATTACCTAGTAAATCAGAGTGGTGCATTCCTATTTCAATAGTATAAATGAAATGTGAGCCTTCATTAAAGCGTAAAAGGTGTGGTAGAATGCCAAAAGCCAGATTTCGTTCGACGTGGGAACAAAGCAGCAATAGGAAATGCAGTTGTTGCGGCTGCAGCGGACACACGAAGAGGACTTGTCAGAATCAACCAAAGTAGAGTTTATGTTTATGTAGAACAACTAATTTTGATTAACACTGTTATACATCGTTGTTTGTTTAACACATTTGATGGATATTACCATAGTTGCGTTATTCATATGTGTTGTCAACTAAAACCTGGCTTATCATACTTAACGGTACATGATTGAACTAGATAATTGAACTACATAGTTACCATATTTGCGTTATTCATAATGTTACATATTTAAGCTACATAGGTACATAATATCACATAGGTTGACGAGTACTATGTATACTGATGTTGATATATATATGCTTGTGCACATACAAACACCTATGTATACGCAAAAATATTATGTTGGCACTAAAATAAAAGAAACAGTGCATAAGGTATCACTACATAATTATGTTTGAACTAAATAAATACATAATATTAGCACTTGTGCATAAAGGCTTGGTAATAATATTGTTTTTTGTGTATTCACACAATAGAACGTTTGTAATTAACTATAACAAACATTGCATAAAGTTAACAAGTATGTTCATAATATATGTCTACATAACAAACACAATCCGTGCATAAAGTAACAATACATAAAAGTCTGGCTACATAAGTATTTTCTGAAAATGTTGGTACATAATAAAATCAGCAGTTCATATTGTTTGATCATAATCACATTTCTTCGAACCATTTCTTCCAATCTCTTGTAAACACAGCATTTGCAAACTGCTTCCTAACCACTTGAACGACTTTATCATCGATGTCGCTGAAATCCTTCCTACCTGATGCAATATATTGAATGTATTTCAACGTGTATATTCCACATATCTCCCTACATTGCAAATAGAATAAATAAAATCAGTTTATGTTTTTGTTGTGATTAACACATAAAAAATCTGACACAAATTTAATTAGCAAAATTGATGTACATATCCATCAGCATTTGTGTTTAAATCAGTCTTCCTGATCACTTTCAAAGGCATCTTGAGATTCTCTTCCAGCCTAGCATGCTTACCATGAACCCTCAAAACTTGCGAGAACATAACAGCAAGGGATTCGATAAGGTTCTATAATTTGTCCTCCTTTATGTACATTACTTGTGTGTCGTACACATAAATGCACCAGTCAATGACATTTATTTCAATGCTACCCAGTGAGTGTCGAGAAGGTTGAATGGGGAGTACATGACGTCGACATCGCACAGTGGTTTGCGGAACATTTGTGGAGCATCGCCGGTGATGACTTCAAACATACTTTCCTTGAAGTTTGGCTTCTCATTATTGATTTCCACAAAATTTGCAAATGTAGTACGGTTGTAAGCTCGAGTCCATCCGGTCATTAGTACAGCGACGCGTCCATATGTTTTTGGATTTTCACAGATGCTCTTACGGATATGCATAATCAGCTCGTCAATTACCTATTATACATTGAAATCACATGACAATATTATTTTATTGATATAAACAAATATGTACATAAGTTTAGTGTATGATACAAACCTCATCTTTAATCCAACCGTCAAGCTTAATAATATCTTGAATTGTGTTCCTGGATATGTTCTTTATGAAACCCCTTACTGACTCATTCCCATCTTTGTTCTTTACCCAGTTGTATAGGGTTTGTCGCTCTTTTGATGTTAGCATACTCATGTGTGGTTCTTTAGGTAGCTTGACATATTTTCGGAAGGGTGTACGTTTGTATTTACTTTCTTTGGACATCCTTAAACCTACCTTCCGTACCGGCACAACTGTTTTAGAATTTTGCACATAAATATATATGTTGTGTTAATACATAAACATTAACAAATATCATTGACACATAAATTAGTAAATGCAGACAATTTCCTACATAATTTGCAATTCTAAAACCTACATACAGTTCATATACATGTACATTATATACTACGTAATATAACATATACATAATCCTTAAGTTTATGTGTCAATCATTGGCATTGTACATAAAGCTAATAGTTTTCGATAAATCTATCATACCTGTCTGGATTCACCACCCAATTCCTCTACCATTGCATCGTCCATGACATCTTTGGTAGGAATTTGATCGACATCAACTGTTTGATGATGGCCTTCTGTTGGGTGAGATTGATGAACTTCTGCTGAGACATATTGTTTCATAGCATCATTTAAACATCTCTTTATGTTCTTCTCATTTCTCTTGCTATACATATACACAGTTGTGTCTAACTGCTCGTACAGAGTACCTATGTCTCTTGCATACGTCGTTAGATCATCCATCAACATGCCTTGTTCATCAACTGTTTCGCACATACTACTCTGTGCCTTTTGCATTGCATCGACTCTTTCATCAAGAATATCTTGTCCTTTCTGCAGTGCATCCATCTTTGACATCAACACTTGAACCATGATGGTTGTGCTTGTTCAGTTTGAAGGCTGTTTATTATGAACATTCATAAGGTACACCATATTTATGAACATACATAAGGTACTATTATTGTAAATAATACTGCATTTATTTTACTTACTTAGTTGTGTCATGTGGCACAAGGGTGGACTTCTTTGGATCAGCAGTATTAACATTATCTCGGTCCTCTGTATGTGGGTCTGAAGGGATATGCTCTTTATTGAATGGTGGTGAATCTTTGGCCTTGTTAATGCGTTTGGATGATCTACATATGTGTTCAATGATACATAACATAATGTGTAAGTATGAATACATATAAATTGATGTCATATGTTTATATAAATCAGTTTAACCATGTTGGTTCTAGAGTTGGCCTAAAATCTTCCTTTTTCCTCTTTTCTGTGCTTTTGGATGTAGAACTATATGTGTATATATGAAGTATTATATTTCCTTATACTACATAAACCTAATCAATACATATAAATTGATGTAATATATGTACATATAACTAAATTTAACCTTTTGGCTTCTGAATTGGGTATGACATCTTCCTGTTTTCTCTTACCTAAACTTTTGGATGCACCTAGATGGTTTATCAGTTTGAACCTTTATTGTCGAACATAATCAACAACACGTGAATATAATGGTTGAGTTAGTACATAAATGTCTACTATATGCCATTCAACTTACATAACATGAAACCAATGGTTACTACATACCAATATCTTTTGGTGGGTGCACAAAGTCATCTTTATCATCCTTGTCATCGTTAATTTCTCGAATGACAACATTCTCAGTACTAGGCCTACATAATAACACAAGCATGTTATACATTATATATCACATAATGTATTAAATAGAAGCTTTTACTAATTTTGTTTAGCACACACCTAAACTCTTGCTCCTTTGCATGATAAATTAAAGGCCTAGTCACTATGGAGACCACCATATCAAATCCAATACCAAATAGTGCATCAATCCTGTCAGCATCACCCTCCATATACCAGCTTTCATAGTCGTCCTCTTCCTTTTCAACATCAACTGTCTTAATATACTCTTTTTGAAGAGTTTCAGCAATACCCTTTAGCTCATTATAACCAGGGTATAGCTTGCCACCCTTCCCAGATGTGGATACATATCTGAGGCATGAAGGGGTTGCCTCTGCATTCAAAATAGTTACAAAATGCTTTGCAAACTTTGGGATGAAACTGAACACAAGTATCTACAAAAATTACAAAAATACCAAGTATGAAAACTATAATTAATCAACCCATATTGTTCACTACTCATATGTATACATAACATTGAGTACATACATGTTGAAACTGTAGATAATAAATACATAATTCATTATACATAATGATGTAATACATTTTACTATAATACAATGAGTAGATAGACATGAAACCAATAAAACAATATCCAGTACATAATAATTTGCACATAAGCATGCCACATATTTAGTACAGCTCGGTAATATGTATAAAAGCAGTACATATACATAAACATGTTATACATAAGCATGTTAATCCGAAGTACATAACAGTAAATAAAGTGCATAATCTTGCATCACAGTTAATTCGTATACATAAATTTCACAGAAATGACTGATTTCAAACTTAAGTTTCATAACAGCCTAAAACAGATATGTTCTTCTTTGTCTAGTCGGATTCCAAAACCTAATCGCATATACATGCCAAAATCATGCTTCATAAGACCATGCGGCAGCGAAATTGAAAGGCCATGTAGTTACAAATCAACAATGACAGTTTTTAGTAGGGATTTTAGGGGAAAAGTTCTTCAACTGTTTTCGGTTTGAAGCAAAACCATAGCCGTTAAAATGTTATAATGTTCAGAGACTTTGGAAAACTTACATGGAATGATTCTTGTTACACAACGAAAAGATCCGACTAGAGGTTGAAGACGACAATGTCGAAGAAGACGATTTGAAGATGGAAGTTCCGGCTGGAGTTCTCACGACACAATCACACCCTTTTTTCGGATGGAATTTTAGTAAAGAAGATGAAACGCCGATCCCGTATCTTAGTAAATATTCAGTTGCAGTTTTTATTTTATTATCATTTAAATTTTAGGTAGTTATTAGACACTATTACGAATTCGCCCTTAAATAGCCTTTTTATTACAACTGATTTATAATTTAATTTTGTTTTATTTTTATAGAAGAAAATTGGAAGGGCCTATTTTGTATCATGGATACAAAAAGGGCTCTTCTACACCAATCTTCTCTTACTTTTTTTTTATAGAAGCAATAATATTTTGGTTCCTCCTACTTGCTTTTTAAAAATTTTATTTTTACGGTAATAGCTTGTATTTTTTAATCCCCAAGCTAGTCAAGGTGTCTTGTCTTTGCAAATATCTTTTGTTTCATAAACTCGGGCCACCAAAAACCCTAGCCGCTAAAAAACTATGTGCTATGACGTGCCCCAAAGTCTTACATGTAAGATACCGCTATAACTAAAATATTACCAAGCTATCCAATTTTACCAGTTTTCCTATTAGTTCTCTCGTGATTCTTCAAAACTTAACTATGGTCCATGGCATACCAACATACAACACAATACAAACATGGACTCTACTCAAAAGATAAAAAAAATAATTGAAGAATTTTGGTCCGATAAATTAGAAAGAAAACGAACCCAATCAAGCACAGTGTTTGATTAACAAAATGAGACAATTCACAAACCTTGCATCACTCGAGGTTTTGTTTCACTTCATTTTTCTTTGGGTGGTTGTACGTCTTGGTGATTGGATTTTCGTCGTGGAAGACGGGTTGACCTGGTTTCATGGAGGAGTCGTGGATAGGTGATCAAATTCTGAAGGTTCAAGAGAGAGTCAAAATCTGAGATTTCCACTGGTGGTCTCTGTGATATTCCATGGGCACTTCTACGGCTGCCATGGCCTGTTTGTTTCTCTTTTCCTTGGTTTTCTGACGTTCGTCCTGTTATTCTCTTTGTTTTGGATGTCTCTCGGTGTTTCAAAATCTCGTCGGTTAATGCATTGTGTTTGCCCGTTCAATTTTCTTTTTGTTCTTACCCTTGGCTTGTCAAATCATGACGATTAGTCCATCTGCCACTTTGTTGCCTCTCGATTCACTATTTTTTTGTTAGTGAATTGATTTTCTTTCCTTCTTTAATAAAAGGAAAAAAAGAAAGAAAAAGGTGTCTTGTCTTTGCTCGCTATGTCCAATAATGTGTTGGAAATCGATCAAACATCCTCTTTTCTTAAGGTAGGTATCTATTTAGTTTTGCGTCAAAGCTTGTAGTGTAGTTTTAGTTAGTAATAATCTATAATTTTTCAATTTCTATGTCAACTTCTTGTACCAGCCTATTGATATCATCAAATTTTGTTTGCTCTATATTTTCAATTTTGTTTTTTTTTGACAAGGTTGTACACGTGCGACCGTTAAAACTAAGTGCACCAAGTCTATTTAATAATGTTTTTGCAATTCGGTTATTGGATCCAAATGATTTTATAATGGAAAAGCTTGTTCTTGAATTTTTTATTGACTATAGAAATCTCCAAAAATATCCGACAATGATCAAAAGTGTTAAAAATATGATTCCAATTATGAAAAATCATGTATGTTTGTAAAATGTCAAGATGAGCCAAAACTTGTCTAGTTTTTCAAGCGTGTCGTCTCCTTGTTTTTATTTCCTCCATGTAAACTCATTACCTTTAGAATCGAAACAATTTGGTTTACTAGGCTTTTTCTAGTTTTGTGTTTAATAAATGTATCCCTTGAGAGAAGAGTGTGTAGAGTTTGAGAATAAATACAAAAGGTTGGGGTATATTTACTTAATTGAAACATTAAAAACCCTAGTTACTACTATAAGTTGTAGTTGAAGCTCTACCAATTTTGTCATTTGGGACTAAGAGTTCTCTAAATTTCAAATGCGACAATCTATAGAGTCTAAACAATAAACACTGAACACAAAGTCGCCCTAATAAATTAAGGAAGATCTAAAAGAAAGGAAGATCAAAAGAAATGGGTAAGTATCATATTTTCTACAAACATAAATTATGGGTTTTTTTTTATTATTTGACATTTTTTTTATTAGTCACACTTACAAAATAAAGGGTCTGATAGCGCGCACTACAAACATGCGTCAAATTATTATTAGTGAGGGTGTGTTTGCTTGATGATTATAACTAGTGCATGTTCAAATCAGAGTTTAAAAAGAAAAATTGATAAAAATGAAGCTGTGTAAACTGTGTTTGGTTATACAAAACTAACGAAAATGTTCACTGAATAATTAACGAAAACTATTTGACTTATATATCATGATTTCTTTGTTATTAATGAAAAATAAAATAAAATAAATTGATATTTTATTATAAAATACTAGCTCGTTTAAACATATATTTGTTAGTTTATTTTATTACATCAAATAATATTTATATGATATTTTAAATATACCAAGTATAAACTAGTGTTTATAGACAATCAAACGTAATGCACCAGTGATGTATAATACCATTAGTAGGGCTGGGCATGAGACGAGATGAAACGGGATTGAGGTCGTCGCGCACGGGCCCTATCCCACGTGGTACGGGCAGATCTAATCCAGCAAGAATTATGCACTAATTATATTCAACATTTGTACCTGCTTTCTCTCATGTTAAAAGACAAATGATAAAAAAAAAAGTTTGATACCGAAATACCGATTCAAGAGGTCTACATTAGTAGTTAGTACATTCAAAATGAATACAAATTACACCAAAGTGTGTCTTACCGATTAACATTAAAAAAACCTAGCACTTCACTACACTAATGATAGTTTACAAATGATGACATTATTTTACATGTTGTAATCCCAAAGGACATCTTTTAACGGGGTCCAGGGGGAGGTTCTTGTAATTATGCATTTAATGGGTTCAAGAACGTAACTATTGGGGTATTGTGAAGACTTAGAGCCCGTTTGGAAGCTCTAGGAATCATTCCAGGTAACGGAATCATTCCAGGTAACGGAATGATTCCGAATCAATCAAAAAATACGTTTGGTTAAATGTCTTTTATCACATGAAAGTAATCCCATCATTTCCATTTCCATTTCTAACCCTTATCCAATTCCATTCCTTTTCCATTTCACCGCTCCAACCAAACGGGCACTTAATTCAAACTTCAAACGTCAGAGTGGGACACGTGTCGCCCCCTATGACCGTTCAAAACGGCTTCCGTTTTTAAAAAAAATAGAAAGTTACTGCAGGCGCCACACGTCGCGCGCTGATTGGCGTGTGGTATGCGGCGACGCGTGGCGGGCTCTTATTGGCCAAAGAAAATGGGTTTTTTTTATTTATTAAAAAACCATTTTCGGCTTAAATATTTAAAAAAAACAAAATTCATTATTTTTTTTATCTACCTGTAGACACCCATTTTAAATATATTTAAAATAATTTTGAAAATATTGTTTATGGTAAAATTTTTAGGTCTAAAATTATCAAAATACATAACAAATTAATAAGTTTCGTTTTAAGCTATAAAAATTATAAATAATGAAAAATTATTCCTTATTTTTACATATATGTGTTGGGTCATTTTTTACTGCTTGTTCATAGAGATAAACAATAAAATTAACCTAAATTTAATTGAATAATTTTAAGTTAAGAAAAAAAATCATTAAATAATTATTTAATGTTATAATAATAGAAAATTTAGTTAAATATATAGTTAACAATTGTAATATTCAAAAATTAGTAGGGGTATATTTGTTATACATTATTAGGAAATAAATGGGTGGTGAGAAAAATGAGGTAAGATATGAAATTAAGACCCATCGATAAACTGAAAAAGAAGGTTATAAGATTTTACGGAATTGTTTTTTACAAAAGTGGTCCATAACCTCGTTTTGAAGACCCATTGATAAAGATGGTCTAATAATAGTTTACAAAAACTAACATTATTTTATTATTTTGATAATTCTTATCAATATAAAATGGGAGAATTTGACATACTAGGTTTTTTTGAGTTTTTGTTTAAGAAAGTGTACCCCAAATTTTTTACCACTTTCATTTAATAGTAGGTAAAAATTATTAACCCTTCTATTTACAAAAAAATAAATAAATGATGTTTGTTATTTGTTATATAAGTATAAGTTTAATTTTTAATTACTGAATTTGTTTTTTTTATTTATTATTTTTCTTGTTTTTATTTATTATTTCTTTTTTATTTTCTGGACTAAATTTTTCATACCGGAATTTCTCATACCAGAATTTCACATACAAGAATTTTTATACCAGAAATTTCATACCAGAAATTTCATACCATAAATTTCATACCATAAATTTCACACCAGAAATTTCATATCAGAAATTATCATACGAAAAGTTCGTACCAGAAATTTCATACCAGAAATTTCATACCATAATTTTTCATACCATAATTTAAATACCAGAAATTTCATACCATAAATTTCATACCAGAAGTTTCATACCAGAAAATTACATACGATAAAATTACATTTTATCATACCAGAATTTTTTACACTAGATTTTCATACCATAAAATTACATACCATAAAACTACATACCGTAAAATTACATTTTGTCATACCAGAATTTTGTTACACCGGATTTTCATACCATAAAATTACATACCATAAAACTGCATACCATAAAACTACATACCAGAAATTTTTCATACCAAAAAACTCATAACAAAATTTTCTAGTAAGAATTTTACATACCAGAAAATTCTGGTATGAGTTTTTTGGTATGAATTTCATACCAGAAATTCGTACCAGAGATTCTGGTATGAAATTTATACCTAAAAACTCGTACCAGAAAATTCACAAAATTTCAGTCATACTAGATTATCGTGAGAAAGCACAAGCAAATTCCAATACCTGAATTTTACTGCTATGCGAGCCAAAACATTCTTACATGCGTACCGCCTACACAGCAAATAGAAACCAGAAAGGTTTCATACAAACTCAGCGCACTCAACATATTAGCACACAGCATGTAGAAACCAGAAAGGTTTCATACAAACTCAGCGCAAGGAACCCCCCCACCACCACCACCCAAAAGCTTCATACGAACTACCCCCCCCCCACCACCCAAAAGCTTCATACGAACTCAGCATATTAGTTTCAT
>BSUD01000004.1:141670146-141696976 GCA_033239045.1 Fagopyrum esculentum
ACGCCCCCCCCCCCCAAAATTTCATAGACTCAGCAGAAATATGTTTGTGCCGTAAATACAAACTCTGAATAATAAATAATACCTTATTTTGATTTTCAATTCCTACAGTGCCCAACGTACAAACCAGGAATTCACCGAATTGCTCCTCGCAATCGGATTTCTGGAATATCCAGTGGAATCGAAGCTCTTTTCGACTTTCCGATCGAGGCTGAATTGTGTTTAATCGAGTAGCTATTCCGGTGTGAATATCCGAAATTACGCTGATTGTGAGGAGATTGGGGATTTTGATCGGAATCGCAGTCGGTAACATCGCTTCCGATTTCAGGAACTGTGCTTGTCATTTGCGGCTACGAGGGAGAGAGAGAGGGAAGAGAGAAGAGGATAGGATAGTTAGGGTTCACGGTTAAAAAAGAAATCTGGGGTACACTTGCTAACTCAAAAATGCTAAAAGGTCTATTTACTAATCTAATTCTCAAAACAGCCTACTTACCTAATTAGCCCATATAAAATTATATTGAGCTAATTTGGTTAATAGACTTTTTTGAGTTTTACTTTTAGTAACTAGGTCATTTAGTTTTTTAATTAGGTAAATATATCCAAACCTTTTGTATTTTCTCTCAATCTCTACCCACTCTTATTCTCTCAAGGGGTACATTTACTAGAACTAAAACTCAAAAAATCCTAGTAAACCAAATTGTTTCAATTTAATTTATTTATCAATATAATATTTTTTTAAAATATAAAAATATTATTTATATATATACGGGAAGGAACGATATCAACACCGAGATGAGAAATTTTCCTCCCGTGTCCTACAAAATTTTCAAGACGGGATGGGATACACAATTTTTTTCAAATTCCGCAGAAATCTAAACGGAACGAAATTAACCGAAACTTATGTCCATCCCTAACCATTACTACGGGTCCTACGGGAGTTATATTCTTGTCAGTCCGAGTATATTTGAATTTTTTTTTATTTATGCTTTTTTTTAATCGACGGTTCAGAAAATGGAAGGCATGCTGGTTTTGGAATATTTTCTTTTAGAAAAAGTTTCATGTCTACCAGCAACCGGCGATTCCCGTTGAACTGCAAAACATTGGATTTGAATTCGCTACACATACCCCACTTCTCTTTCCACTCCGGTCTAGCCTGCAGCTTCCTCAGTGTTCGTACTAATCTCCTTCTCTATCCATCTATGATCTATCTCTTCAAACCCACATATCTGCACATTTCTCCAATAACCCAGGTAATTTTGGAACCTACCCATTAACTCAAACAGTCTCTAATCCTCAATTCCAAATCCACAAACGTTCAAATGGGAGTTGCCCAAATCCTCATCTTTATCGTTTCTATTTCACTCACATGCACTCCATATGTTCGCTCAAATGCCGAGCTGAACTCCCTTATGAAGATAAGAGCATCACTAGACCCTCACAACACCCACTTGACTTCCTGGAACTCCCATGGCGACCCCTGCACCTTTGAAGGTCTTGCCTGCAATGAGCTCGGTCGTGTAGTCAACATCTCTCTCCAAGGGAAAGGGCTACTTGGGGTTCTCCCACCCGCCATTGGTGAACTCAAAAGCTTGTCTGGCTTGTACCTGCACTTCAATATGTTGGGTGGAGAGCTACCTAAGGAGCTTGCTAATCTCACTTATCTCACGGATCTGTACTTGAATGTCAATAATTTTAGTGGGAAGATTCCCGAGGAGCTTGGTAATTTGTCCAGTTTACAAGGTGTGAACTTTATTCTGTTTTGGTTGATTTTGTCTACAAAACTCATATCTTTTTGTTTCAAATCTGTATTCTTCATAATATTAATGTTTTTCGTGAAGTGTAGACAGTTTATTGAACTATGATATCTCTTTTATAGTTTCAGCTGATCAGCATCTACTAGCCTACAACAAGGGTTTTGTTTACCTTCCATAGGATTTGACAGCCATTTTCTTGTTTTACAAAGTCGACTGTAATATATAAAGTTCATCGCTTTACACTCCATAAAGAAGAGAGATTTTGTGGTCCTGAAAAAGCATGACTTTTGGAAGTATTTGATTTCAATTATTTTTGTCATTTAAAGCATTACTTGTTATTGTTTTACAAAATTTAACTTCTATTTACCACAGTTTCATGTATCTAGAAAGATGAAAAGAAACCAACTTGAACAATTGATGTTTGTTGCAGTTCTTCAGCTGTGCTATAACAAGTTGTCTGGGAATTTGCCTACACAGCTGGGCTCTCTAAAACACCTTACAGTTTTAGCAGTTCAGTCCAATTACTTGACTGGTGCAATTCCTGCTAGTTTGGGAGATCTGGGCATGCTCACTAGGCTGGATTTGAGTTTCAACAAGCTTTTCGGCTCCATTCCTGTCAGGTTAACAAAGGCTTACATGTTACAAATTCTTGACATTCGAAACAATTCGCTCTCTGGTAGTGTTCCTTCAGGTAAATTTTGTTGTCTCTTGAGCTATACTAAAGATTTAGATTGAAAAAGTATAGAGACTAACCCCAAAATTTGTTTGTGTGTGTTTATACTTGAAGCTTTGAAAAGATTGGATACTGGTTTTCGATACGAGAACAATCCTGATCTATGTGGAGATGGCTTTGCTACTTTGAGAATTTGCAAAGCTTCTGATAGAGTTAATGGTAATACAGGTTCTGCTGAAGTTGGTAAGAAAACCTTACCGGAACCAGTTAACCTTCAGTCAAATTGTAGTCAGATTCAGTGCTCGAGCCCAGCTGTGCACTCGCGTGTCACTGTCGTTTGTGGACTAGTAGTGGCAGTGCTTGCGGTGTCTGTTTTTGGGATCTCCATATTTTCATGGTACCGTCACCATAAACAAAAAATAGGAAGTGCAATTGATGCTTCTGATGGTCGGCCCAGCACAAACTTAGGAAAGAACATTTGTAAGAGAAGTGCATCTCCTCTCATTAATCTTGAGTATTCAAATGGCTGGGATCCATTAGCAAAAAATTCACAAGAAGCTAACGAGAGCTTTATGTTTAATTTGGAAGATGTGGAACGTGCAACCCAACATTTTGCACAGGCGAACTTGTTGGGAAAGAGTAATTATTCAGCTATATATAAAGGTGTTTTAAGAGACGGGTCTTTCATTGCTATCAAGTGCATTGCTAAGATGAGCTGCAAGAGTGATGAGGCTGAGTTCTCGAAGGGATTGAAGATATTGACTTCATTGAAACATGAAAACATTGTTTGGCTGAGAGGGTTTTGCTGTTCAAAAATGAGGGGAGAATGCTTCCTGTTGTATGATTTTGTCCCCAAAGGAAACTTAAGCGAGTACCTTGATCTCAAGGCTGGTGATGAGAAGGTTCTAGAGTGGCCAGCACGCCTTTCCATCATTAAGGGAATTGCCAAAGGTTAGGATTATCTATTACACTATGCCTACCTATCATGAACTAGATTAGTGTGTTTCTTAGTCTCATCGATGTGTTTGGTATGGCATACTTATACCTAACTAGAGGAATAAGCTAAAAGCTAGGCATATTTTGACAAAACTGACTTGGGGTCATCTTTTACATGAAGTGATTAGCTTCTTAAACTATCTAACCTGCCGGACTCTTCTTAGGGCCCGTTTGGTTTAAACTCCGAAAACGGAATGAAAACGAATCTAGTCCATACGTATATACTTGTTCGTGAAACTTAAACTTTTGGAATCATTCCTTGTGGTTTGAAGTAATTGGAGTAGAATTTGATTACTTTTGATACCCGGAAACAAAATAGGGGAAACAAATTCATTTTGCATGAGATCACAAGGAATGATTCCAAAGTAATTCATGAACATGGTACACATATTGACTAGATTCATTTCCATTCCGTTTCCGTTTTCGGAGTTACAACCAAACGGGGGCTTAAACTCTCCTTTACTTGTGAATTTGCCCCTATTGCTTAGAAAAAGTACTCGGGGTAAAAACTATGTGAATGCGCATTTTGTGTGTTCTCCTTAGATTCATCTACATTTATAAGCTAATAAGCTACTAGTCATACGAATCCGGGAGCTTATTAGTTATAACTGAGTTTTTGGCTTGTCAAACATGCTTATGTGGTGATATATTATGACACCCTCTTAACTCTTTCAAAACCCTTTCAGGAATTGGCTATTTACATGCTGAGCAAGACAACAAACCCACAGTAGTTCATCAAAACATATCAGCTGAGAAGGTATTGATTGACAGGCAGATGAATCCACTTCTTTCAGGCTCGGGTTTGCACAAACTCCTCGCAGACGACATTGTCTTTTCAATGCTGAAAGCGAGTGCTGCAATGGGTTACCTGGCTCCAGAGTACACAACCACCGGAAGATTCACCGATAAGAGTGATATCTACGCATTCGGTGTGCTTGTCTTCCAAGTCCTTACTGGAAAAAGCAAAATCTGTCAAGTCAACTTCGAAGGATCTGAGCGCTGCAGGTTACAAGATTTCATCGATGAAAACCTTAATGGTCGGTTCCCCGAATCTGAGGCTGCTAAGCTCTGCGAGATTGCTTTGCTTTGCACCCATGAAATCCCGTATAGGAGACCAAATATTAACTTGGTTATAGAAGAATTGAACCTACTTCCACAAAGTTTGTAGTTTCGGTTGACTTGCTCGCTTCTCGTGAACACATTTTGTTGTATCAATGTTGTAATATTAATGCTATGTTGAATTGGTAGTAACATGTATGCTACATATCCTATTCTTCATGCTAAAGTCAATTTTCCTTACAGCCATGTAAGAGGCTGGAAATGCACAGTTGGCACGGTAAAAGCCATAGATAAGACAAAAGAAAGCTTCAGATTTCAAACTATTCAGGGTTGTAGAGCTATAGTCCCCGTGACCAAAAGCTCCAAATTCGGGTAAACGACGGTAAGAGTAGATTGCCTGCATGGTTCAAATAACAGGACTGTCATTTGATTTCACATGAGAACAGTCGTTTTCCTTAAACCTCAACATGTGAAGGAGGAAGACAAAATCATTAGCTTGAATAAAAACCTATGAAGGGATAGTGCTATTATGTGGGGCACTCATCTTTCTGGACATAGTCTTGGACCTGTCAAGCGAATCAAGCAAAACTTGTCATTTTTGTCTAATTTCAATATTTGGCGAGCCTAGCCTTAGCACGCTCAAACTCAGCTCGTTTAATCGAACCGAGCCAAACCGAGCCGAACTTTGCCCGAACGAGCCGAGTATTGACATGCTCAAGCTCGGCTCGTTATAAACGAGCCGGACCCGAGCTTTGAACGAACTGACCGTGGAGCCGAGTTCGAGTAACTTGCCTCATCTATCGCCCCTAATTTTATTTGAGAAGTCACATCTGGCATATTTGACTTGAATTATATAAATTGAGCTGGGTATTAAGGTTTTCTCCAACTTTGTTTTCAATGTGGTGCAACTCAAAGAGCTTGCATCGGACACCACAGGTCCATAGTATTTACTTCATCAGAAAGTTTCACCGGAGAAGCCATTTGACCTAAACTATTAAGAAGAAAAGAACGACATAATACAGGCGACAGCACATTACTACAAGGATCTGTCTCAGCCATATCTTTATCATTATCTGTGTACCTACAGTTGCATGCCCAGTTTGCAATTTGCATCCAGACTGATATTTTGACTGATAAATTACAAGACAATGCAATCCTAATGACAAAAAATTATGCACTATTGACTAAGGTACAAGTTATGGCATTGCAATATGAATCACTTTGAGTTCAGCAAATGTCATAACCGCGAGCTTACCTGGCAAGGAAGATCAAAAGAATTACATGATACCCCGTCAAGTTTGCAGCTTTCACCTTCTATCCAAGATATGTACATTTTAGGGCAAGACTTGAAGGTTGCTTAAGTTGTATCCAACAGGGAAGATCTCAGATCATAGCCATTGCCGCCTTTCAGATCAAAACCTTTCTCAATCATTTCATTATAAAGATGAGAAGCCTTCCCTTTATCTCCCTTCTCCAAGTGACTCATTATCAGTAACTTGTAAATGGTTTCGGTTGGCAGTAAAGTTCGAGCTCTCATTACAGTTAAGTACTTCTCAGCATCATTTACTCTACCATGCTCACATAAGATTGACATTAACATTGTAAAAACTGGCAAACCCGGGGCCAGTGACCTGAACTCCATTTCATAGTAAAGTTTCAAAACCTGCTCAATGTTTCCTTCATTCCCATAACCTTCAATTAGATGAGAATATGTGATCTCATCAGGCAAAAATCCTTTATCCAACAAAAGAGTTAAGATTTCGTTAGCCTGCTTAACGTTCCCAGACTCACAGAGCCATCTCACCAACTCATTGAAAACACAAGGTTTCGGAAGCATACCTTTCTCTATCATTTCTTCACAGACCCTCAATCCGTCGGTCGCTTTTCCTATCTTAGTGAAACCTGCAATGACAATATTATAAGTCTTGTCATATGGGCTGAGATCAATGCTTTTCATTTCTTGAAACAAGGTAATTGCCTCTTGAACCATTCCCCTATCAAGATAGGCTTCTATAAACGCAGTATACACAAAAGGGTTAGGACTAAACCCTCTTTTAAGCATTTCATCATACACTTCTCTTGCAGACTCCAAATTTCCTATTTGAACCTTAGCGTAAACAATCAGAGCGTAACAAACGGTATCAAGCATCATATTCTTCTGCATAAGCCTCTTCATCAACAACACTCCCTCTTCAATCTTTCCATCTCCTAACATCCTAAGTACCAGACTAGCATTGACAATTACCATTGGAGGGCACTTCTTGCCATGAATCCGACTAGTAATATCAATAAACTTGTGCAATTCCCCTGCCTTGCACATTGCTTCAATCATGGTCTTCACTGTAGCCTCATTCCCGTATACTCTCCTCTCAACCATAAATCCATAAACCCTCCAAATCAAGTCATTTACACAAGACTCTGATTTTCGAATCACATGAAGCAGCGTGTTGAAGCTAATCAGGTTAGGACAGAACCCATGTTTATCCAAGTAACGAGCTACCTCAAATGCAGAATCAAACCTTCTCAACTTGCTATAACACTGTACTACCAGATCAAATACAAACGGACACGAACCTGCGGACTTGTAAGTATCAAGCAAGCAATTAACAACGCGAAATTCCGAACCACATCCATCGGTACCTCCATTTTTGTGCAAAATTGATTCAATTAAAGCGCGGGCATCATTGATTAGGCGACCGTGAACAGCGATATGGATGGTTATGGAGTACAGTTTGATCTTATGCTCGAAATTCTTGCAGTGAGCGGCCCAGTGGAAGAAATTGAGTGCCCTGTTTGCCTCCGTCGGTTGCTTGAATTCAAGGAGGACTTGCTCGACGATTGAATCGTTCAAATGAATGGAATCGAATTGTCTACTCAAAATACTCCAATTAAACCCTTTCCTGAAGGAGTCGCACAATGAAACAGCAGTGTTACGGTCTGGGTCTGAATGTGATAAATGATGTATACATAGACTAGGTGATTTTGTGATGGTTTGGTTTATACAAATCCTACGCAAAAGGGATAACATTTAACCTAGGAGTATAGAACTCAGGAAGCAGAGGAGCCGAAGGAGTCCCGAACGGAGGAGGAATGAGAAGCGAATGGAGGAGGAAGGGGAACTGAGAAGTAGGAGTCCGAATGAGTCGACTCAACCCAACGACGGAGGAAGAAGAACCGTCTGGCTTAACATTACTAACCCGACCCATGAACCCGATACATACCGATGTTTTTAAAAACGGTTAAACCGAACCGGCTGGCTTCTCCCGAACCCAAAACCACAAGAAAGAATTTGACCTAGATCTATTTTTAGTTTTGTGTTTATTAGTGTACCTCGTCATTTTTTATCACTTTCATTTAATGGTAGATAAAAATATTTAACCTTTTTATTTAGAAAAAAATTGATGTTTGTTATTCCTTATATAAGTGTAAGCTTTAAATTTTAATTACTGAATTTATTTTTTTTATTTTTTTTTACCTTTTTATTTTATTTTTTATTTCTCATACCAGAAAGTTTTCATACCAGAATTTTTTCATACCAAAATTTTTTCATATCAGAAGTTCATACCAAAAATTTTTTCATACCAGAATTTTTTTCATACCGGAAGTTTTTTTTGGTCCTTTTTTATTTTTTATAATTTTCTGGTATGAGTTTCTGGTATGAAATTCATACTAGAAACTCATATTATGTATTAGTCCATCCCTTCCTACAATAATGCTATGACCCCATTTCTGAATGAGTATGAACCAGCTCCAACATATTATGTATTAGTCCATCCCTTCCTACGTAATGCAACAATTGAAAAACTATGAACCTTTGCTTATCAACAGCATAAACTAGACCAATGTGATATCCGCAGACCAACATCACAACAATGTATCGATCTTACACACAAATCTATCATAATTCAACCATTACAACATATTCAGCTGCAATAAGTCATAAGTTCAGTTCATTCATAGGCTAAATCTCCAAACTTTTCTCAAATGAATTGCTGAAGTATAATCACATTCAACTAGAGCTAAGTAAACCCTTAAAACGATTATTTAAACACAAGATCGAGTGCAATACCAAGATTAACCTGGCGATTGGAGGCCAAATGGGGCTGAATAAGCAATTTAACCTCGGCTTTAGACAACGGTTCTCCAAAAACCTCCTCTCTGCTCCTGGACTCCTTCGGATACTGCACTAAATTGAACGGCCCAGGCATTTCCACATACTTCACCCCCTTCTTCCCTGGCGGTGGCGGATTGAAGGAATCGAATAACAGGATTTTCTTCTTCTTCATGTCCTTCTCTAGCTTCCCTTTCAATGGCGCCTTCCCCATCTGATTCCCCATACTTGCTCTTCATCTCCGCCTTCAGTGCTACGGACCCATTTCTGAATCTAGATCGGAATCGTAACTATCCCTTTTACAGATCTACTATACATAGATCGAGAAAGATCCAATTTATGCAGGATTGATTCGTAGCTTCTTGTTAGCAGAGTGCAATTGAAGCAAATCGATGGCGATATCCGCTCTAGAAGATGAGAGATGGAAAGGTTTGTGGGGTGCAAGTGAGAAGATATTGAGAGGAGAAGCTGAGAGAAGAGACCGACAGCTTGTTTAGGGTTTGACGGTAAAAAAAAAAAGGAGGGAGGGGTACATTTACTAAAACTAAAATAAAAAAGGGCTAGTTACTAAAACTAAAATCCAAAAAGGGCAACTTACCAAATTTTTCCAAACTACAATATGTCAATATACTAGGTCACGGATCAAACCCCATAAACGCGATTTCCGTGTTCGATGAGCAAAACCGAACCAATTGTGTTCGACTCTAATTTTACCTCTTTCAAATCTAAGTTTTGACTTTATATGTTTGCTAAAATTGGGTTTAGATTTAGATTAGTGACGACTAGAAGAAGAATTATAACAAAGTAAACAAAGTAGTTAAACACGATCTCGTTAAATTTGAAGCTGAGAATTGAGAAGAATTTGTAGACATAAATGGATTTGAGGGTAAATTTTTACGAGTTGAAATATTATAAACCATAAAAAATAACGGTTTTTTGGTTAAATTTGAGATGAAACTATTGTAGAGATTAATGGACTTGAGGGTGAATTTCTAGCAGTTTAAATATGATAAAATTACCTTATATTTTCGTGCAGACTATTTAGCGCATTGATTTTTACTAAGTAATGCCCATTTGTCCGTAACGGACAAATGGGCATTACTTAGTAAATTAATATCATTTGTCCGTCACGGACAGTGGCCCTTTGTCCGTGACGGACAAATGGAATATATGTAATATGATTATTTTGTTGATTAAAGTTCTAAAATTTGGTTTGTTTGAAAGAAATTTGTAATCCTTTGAATAACAAAAATTTGATTTGATTGTTTTTTGTTACCAGAAAGTTTAAATGTTTTCAATAACGTGATTTTGATTTGATCGTATTTATGTTTGAAGTTCAACGTCATGTTTAAAAACGTAACATTGATCTTGAAACTTTGAATCCTTTGTAATTGTTATGTTTGTAAGTAAGTTTGGTTTCTTTATTGAAAGAAAGTGTTAATCATTTGAATAAAATATCTTTGATTTGATCATCTTTTGTAAAAGAAAGTTTAAATCCTTTTAATAACATAACTTTGATTGGATCGTAGATATGTATGATAGGAAGTTACGTTTATTTCTTGAAACTTTATATGTTCGATATCAAATCTTAAAACTTTGAATGATAGTAAGGTTTTATTTATTGAACAAGCTGTGCAACCGAGTGTCGAAAAGAGAAGCTAGCCCCATTGCTGATGGTTGTCTCGGATTTATATGTTCGTTACGAAATCTAAAAATTTTGAACGAAAGAAATGTTTATTTCTTGAGTCTTGATATCGTTATGAAATCGTAAAACTTTGAACAAAAGTAACGTTTATTTATTGAAACTGTATACGGCTTTCAATAACGTAATTTTGTTTAAAAAGAATTTATAATCCTCTCAATAAAGTTAAGTTGATATTTTTATCTCATTATGTTCGTTATAGCTCGTTATGTTCATTCAAAGATCTTACTAAATTAAAATTTGACGAAAATGTTACTAAAGTAAAATAAACTCATTTATTTAATAAAGGTGTATAATAGGTATTACACATTATTGGTTGATTTAAAAGATACAAATATATGTTGTAAATCTCAAGTTTTAATGATCTGTTCGTAACGGACAGAAGAAAAATTGTCCGTGACGGACATATGTTGTTTGTCCGTTACGGACAGATTGCAAGCGTCCGTGACGGACATATCTAAATTGCCCTATAAGGGCAGCCACGCTCATTTTATTTCCCTTCTTCCTCTTCCCTTCTTCGCCGCCGCGAACACCAATTCATTTCTTTGCTCGATCTTCGCTCGATCTCTCTCTCGACAATATTTCTCCTAATTTCAATTGCAATCTAAGGTAAACATTTCACTTTCTCGCTTTAGTTTTGCTTAAATTTGATTGTTTTAGTTAGGTTTAGGTTTAGGGTTTAATTTGTGCGATTTAGGTTGTTTTAGATATATTTAGGGGTTTATATGTTACAAAAATGGATGAATATGAGTTAGGGTTGATAGTTGATTACTTATTTTGGGGTTTAACGAGTATAATGTTTTGTGTTAATTGCGAACGCCATTGTTGTCGTTCGCGATTTT
This sequence comes from Fagopyrum esculentum, assembly GCA_033239045.1. Taxonomy (NCBI): domain Eukaryota; kingdom Viridiplantae; phylum Streptophyta; class Magnoliopsida; order Caryophyllales; family Polygonaceae; genus Fagopyrum; species Fagopyrum esculentum. The sequence goes on from BSUD01000004.1 coordinate 141,681,281, forward strand.
GCGAAGTGAGAAGACACTTGTCCGTTGACGGACAAGTGTCTTCTGTCCGTCACGGACAGAATGTGTTTGTCCGTGACGGACAAGCACAAACTGTCCGCTACGGACAGAAGCAAGTTGTCCGCTACAGACAACTTGCTTCCTAATAATTATTTTTTAAATTTTATTTGTTTTATTAACATCGATTGTTTTTGTTTGCAGATGAAAAGAAACACTAACAAAGATGCCAAAAAAATACACCGGATTGAGGTACTTCAGGAAGGTATTCCACAACGGTATGCGTTCTCTCAGGGGACAACGAGAGGTTCACTCGAGACACGAGCCCCGAGAGCCAGTTCCATATTCTGGAGGTGCATCGGTTGAGGAGCAGTTCCCGATACAGGAGTCGGGAGTCACGCGACATAGTATATCTGGCATCCCGCGTGACATTGCTCCACTGAGCCCTCCTCACCAGGTTTCTGCCAGAGGCAGACATAGCTCTTATGTTGGACCTCCACATTGGACGCATTTATCAGCTTATGGTGGGGGTTATTCTCAGTTGGAGGACCTGTCTGCTTCATACCAGCAAGAGCAACAGTATGCTTCTTACCAGCAGGAGCAGTAGTATGCTCCTTCTTCTTCCCAACAGGAGCAGGAGCAGGAGGAGCAGCCTTCTCCTTCACAGCAGCAACCTACTGCGAGGAGAATGCTCTTCGAGAAAGCGTTGAGCAAGGCTTGTGAAACGGAGAATGCTCTTCTTGTGGCGTCGAAGAGGAGAACCACACATCATGTCAAGCATAATCAAATATTCAAATGTCGATCCACTTCTATCTTTGCATACTTGCAACAATCCAATCTTGGTCCTACGCTAAGTGGCAAATGTGTTTAATGTGTCTAGATTTAATATATAAAGTTAAGTCCAATTTATAGTTTGTAGTTTTAATATAAGTCAAAACCGTAATGGATCGATATCGGTTAAAGACGTTAAAATTACGGGATTAATTTTAATCCCTCCTTCCTTATCTAATAAATAAAATATACCTCTTCTCATTAAATTTATATATATATATATATATATATATATATATATATATATATATATATATATATATATATATATATATACAGGCCCGGCTCGGAGCCGGTGCAACATGTTCTCATGAACAGGGCCTCAGATACTTAGGGGCCTCATTACGCAACAAAATGATATTAGCTTCAGTGTATTTGTAGCCCAGCTGGTAAGGAGTATACCAGTTGAATAGAATCAGCTAACTCACAAAGATGGGATGAAAGCACACTCAAACCCCAATCAGCTAACTCACAAAGATAAGTCACCTCGGTCAGCCAAATTCCACCCCGGCATGTTCATCGACTGAGCGAGATGCTTAGGGTTAAGGATAAAGACTCGAACTTTCAGGGTCCTACTGTGATTAAGAAAACCTTAAGAGAAAGGCTTCAATAACTGAATCAATTATCAAATCAACAAGCGTTCCTTGGATTAAAATCCAACAAGACAATCAACAAAGAAGGGAATCTAAGATGATCTTACAAAAACCCTTCAAAAAGCTATAAAAGCTATAGATTTTCTTCCTTCAACCTTCAAAAGGGTTCTTCAAATCTCCCAACTGGAGTATGACCGCAGCGGATGTCTAAGCACAATCGATGGTATAGCATGATCTGGATTTGTGGAAAATCCAACCCTTTTTATAAGAAAATTACTCTCCAAAGATAAGATATCTTAGAAAGATCTCTTCCCATAAAAATAGATAAATATATGGGCTAAATTATCTTCTTCCTTCCAGGAACCAAGCCAAAAAATATAAGATCCTCTTTCCAAAGATAAAAGATCTCAGCCAAGAATAAAATATCCTTGCCGCGTCCAAGGTGTTCGCCTCGGTCGAGTCGGCTCCTCTAGATCACCTCGGTCGAGGTGACTCTGTAGTCAACCGAGGTGAATCACAACTGAATGTGAAATCTCTCAAATCTGGTCCAAAGTGAATCTTTAATCATATTTCATGATTCTTGGTTTCTTCCTTAAGCTCCTGAATGTAGCTCCAATGACTCCTTAGCTCCTTTTGCTCCTTTTTGATGTAAAACGTGCCATTTTACCTACGATTACAACAAAACTAGGTGTAGACCTCGATTCTCGCAAAGGTAGATGAAACGACAATATAATCACATAATATATATACAAACATGCAGGTTATTGAAGATGAAACGTCTAAACAGGCCCCAAAATATAGACAATAATTCATGCTATCAAAATACCCCATACTTAGCCCTTGCTTGTCCCCAAGCAAGTTCCGCATATAAAATACAAGATAGAATGGATTATAAGTCATAAAGATCAATGAAAAAAATCCTTCAACACATTTTTGATGGTGTGCTACAATCATAGATCACTCTAAGAGAATACTTCATGGAATTTAAAATCAAAATATGATCAAAACATTTTATAAACATGAGAAAGTTGTTCATCTTTGCATAAAATCATAGAATGCATAATAAGTCGTAATTATCAAAATTAATCATGTATAATCCAGTTTAAATCACTAAGTCAATCAACAAGCTCGAGGTCTCAAGGGCTTCCCAAAAGAAAGGTCAAGAAACGTGTAGGGTAGGAATGTATAGAAGGTAATGTGGTGCTAGAATCCGGGAAAAGGATATCACTTCACTTTCAACATCATCCACCAATAAGCTTTGCTTATTTCACACTTTTTCCTTTTTTTTACTTTACTTTTTGGGATGCATGGACATAGGTGCACAATAACCGAAGCCTAGGAAATCAGCAATCATCAATTTCTTGAGATGCATCAAACCCTTGATGTACATACCATGACCCGTTAGGAATATCGCTCAATCCGACTTTGGCAAGACACAAACACCCGACTATGTGAATGGTGCCGAGTTACTCATCATCATGATTGACTTCCCCAAACCCATTTATTGCTTTCTAACACTTTCACTTCCAGTCAATTTCTTTTACTTCACTTGCTTTCACCACTTTGCTTGCTTCCAAATTCCCGGATAGGTAAAGGGAGGCAAATATGTATATGAGGGGCTAAGCATGATCAAGAAGAAGAAGAGAAAAGAATGAATTGCCTTGGTCTTTCCAGGAAGAAAGTGAGAGAACTCATAATGTGGTGTCAACCTTCAAATTCAACATAATTTGGATAAAAACAAAGTATTAAACATGCCAAAAATTTCAAATAAAGCATTTAGCAACTTAAACATATTATAGAACATTTCAAACATATAAAGGTTTCAAAACCAGTCAGTAAACAAGATCTTCACTGAGATCATATCCAGATAAGAAGCACAAAACGTTTCAAAAACTCTCAGTTAAACCACCTCGGTCGAGGTGTTCTAAGTCAACCGAGGTGAAGTACCTCGTTTGGCCAGAATCGCTTCGGTCGAGGTCAAACTTTTTTTTTCTGTCCAGTTTTTGACGTTTTTCTCAATCAAATAACCTGTATGCATGCATGTAATCTCAGATAAAACCATAGAAGCAAAATAAAGCATAAATATCTGATAAAGTCGAGTCATACATCACATAAGTCAAATAATACATCGACACCCCATACTTGGGACACACTGTCCCAATGGGTCAAAATAAGTCTAAAGAAATAAATTACTCACCGGACATAGTCGAGCTGCATAATAAATAAAGAAAGAAAAATCATGCAAGCTCTCAATAATCCCGATCCGGTGGTCATGGTGGTGGCACGTACGGATACTAAGATGGGTCGAAAGGATAGCCCATGATATGCTGAAACTGAATCTCAGCCATCACGTGCTGGTAATGTTGTCTCTCCTGCATCTCACGGATATCCAGGGACAAGGCAGCATATGAATCGATCATCTGATCCGTCAGATCATCAATCCGACGGTGAGCATCTGGATCTCTCTGTCGGCGTACCCTACGCCTAGCAGGACGTACTGGTGATGCAGCCGACTTAGTCTCAGTCTCGTCATCGTCCAAATCGATGACCAGCACACTCGTCCCAGCAGTATCTGTGCCTGTATCCATAGGAACTCCACCATCTCTATCATCATCATCATCATCATTATCAGCAGCCTCCTCAACCTCATCCTCCTCAGCCGGTGCAGCTGCTGCCATTCTAGCATCCTCCATAAATGGGATCCAAGCAGTCTGCCAGTAGTGTGGATCATATATTGAGAACTGGGGTGACCATCTGATCCCTTGTGGTGCAGTAGGCTCCCATGGCATCGCCACATATGGCGTAGTAAGTCCTCGGGGAACCAGTATCCTCCAAGTGATCATCTCCTGAAGTCCAAGCGGCTTGGCAGCCGCCTTTCGCCTCAAAAGCAATTAAAACGAGCCAATCGTAGTAAAACTTGTTCTTTGACAATAACTCAAGATCTAAAGATAAGCGGACAAAGCTGAGATTTTTGCATAGGGAAGGTGTTACTAAATTGGAATAGATCACCGTTTGGAGCAAAAACTTGTTCGCTCCAAACGGTGTGTGCAAGCTTTAAATTTATAACCCTAGATGTAAGCTTAAAACAAGGATGCGAACCCATACTTGACCTTAGACAATAACTTGTTCGCTCCAAACAAGTTTTAAGATCTGTCCCTCAGGACCAGCTTTGTCCTCTTTCCAAAGAATAAAGCATCTAGTTGTGGTTCCAACTCAAGATCTAAAGATAAGCGGTCAAAGCTGAGATTAAAGCAAAAACTTGTTCGCTCTTGACCCGTATAAATTTAAAGCTTAAAACAAGTTATTGTCTAGAATTTATAGCTTTTTGAAATATAGATGCGCTGGGAAGGAAATCGCAGGTTCTTTTTACCCATACTTGACCCGTACACTGCGGGTTTGCATCCTTGTTTTAAGCTTACATCTAGGGTTATAAATTTAAAGCTTGCACACACCGTTTGGAGCGAACAAGTTTTTTTATAAATTTAAAGCTTGCACACACCGTACACTGCGGGTTCGCATCCTTTTTTTAAGCTTACATCTAGGGTTATAAATTTAAAGCTTGCACACACCGCTTATCTTTAGATCTTGAGTTTATGACAGTTGTTAAATAGTTTTGAAAAACAACTGTTTGCTTATCTTCTTTGACAGCGAATGAAAAACAATGTAGACTGTGCAATTGAAAAAGTGACGCTATGCACATTTAACAAAAGTAATTAAGGAGAAGATGATTAATTAGTAATAATCTCATCCATTAGAGATTAATTAAAGCAAAGGATAAAGGAAGGAGAAGACTACTCGATTGCGCCCACTCGATCGATTGGTAATGAAGACTCCTACGGATAAAGGTTAGTCTTCGATTCATATACGGATATATCGATTGATTCATGTTTAAGTCTAGATCATTTATAGTGTTTGATTTCGAAACGGAATCGTAAATTATCTAACAATTGGTATCAGAGCAAGGTTATAGACTTGCATGATTCATCGATCTATTCGAGTTGAATCAGAGCAAGGTTATAACTTTATCTGTTAATGTTTTTAGTCTTGGTTATCTTTAAACATGGTTTTGATTACAGTGGTCAATTTTAGTTTTACGTTGTCATCATATGTATGATCACGTAAAGTGATTTTTTGTATAAAGTGATTTATGATGTTTGATCATGTTGTTAATGGACACTAGGCATTAACAACCATTGTTTTAATCTTACTTGTAATTAGCATGTTTTTGAATTGAACGTTGGATTACGTGTATATTACAGTGGGTGTATGTATATTACAATGGTATAAGAACTTGAGGATATGTTTTAGGGTAATTAAATTTAAATGTTAAAATTATGTATAACTCGTTAGTCACCAAAGTGACCTAGTTGTATTAAGTTTAACCTTTAAATTTTTATTATATGATCAATTGTTCATGATTAAATAGATGCTATTAAATAATTTGATTGAACAATTGATTTTATTGGTTATGGTTTTAGGAGATCACACAAAGATGGATCATTGAAAAATAGTCAATAATATTAAAGAGATCAATCATCGTATTTAGGTTGAATAGTATGTATATCCAAAGATAGCATGCTTATTTAATTTATGTATGTCCTGATTGTCTATTAAGTGTGTGATTTAGCATCAATGATAGTGTGTGTGTTTAAGTATTGCCCAAAGGTTGCTTGGATGCATGCTTTAAATTTTACATATATGATTTGAATATGTATTATAGTCAAAGCACTAATAGGTAAGCATGCATAAATTATTGCAGCTTCATCAAATTTTTATGCATCTGCAAACTCTGTTGTCAAATTCAATGGGCAAAATTATGATGATTGGTCTGAACAAGTCCAATTTACTTTGGGCATTATGTCGTTGGATCGTGTTATACTGATGGATAATCTACCAACAACCATTATAGAGGATAGCTCCGAAGTTAAAAAGTCTCTTTATGAGGCTTGGGAGCATTCTAAGAGGTTGAGTTTGAATCTCATGAGAATGAGTATGGCTGAAAGTATTAAACCATCAATGCCTAAGACAGAGAATGCGAAGAAATTTTTTCTAAAAGTTAAGGAGTATTTACAATCAGATTTAGTGGACAAGTCAATTGTAGGAAGTCTTATGAGTGAGCTGACTACGAAAATTTTTGACTGGTCTCAACCTATTCATGATCATGTGATGTACATGTCTAATTTGGCAGCAAAGTTAAAGACTTTGGGAATGGACGTTAATGAAACATTATTGGTCCAATTTATCATTAACTCTCTACCTCTTGAGTTTGGTCAGTTCTAGGTGAACTATAACACCATTAAAGACAAATGGAACTTTCAGGAATTAAAGGCCATGCTTGTTCAAGAGGAAACGAGATTAAGGAAGATAAAGGATCAAGTTGCCCATTTTACAAGTCGTGATGGTGCTAGCAACAATAAGGGTAAATCGGGTAAAAATGACAAGAGGAACAAGAATCCTCTGAAAGTCAATGAGGGTCATATTAAGAAGGAAGTGAAGTGTTTCTTTTGCAAGAAAACGGGACACTTCAAGAAGGATTGTCCTAGAAGGAAGACTTTGTTTGAGAAGAAAGGTATGCATTGTAGTTATGTTTCCTTTGAATCAAATCTTATAAAAGGTGCCTAATAATACCTGATGGATAGATTCTGGTGCTACTACTCACGTGTCTCATATTAAACAGGGATTCAGTATGATCCGGCCCATAAGAGGAGCTGAACAATATTTGTTCATGGGAAACAGGATGAATGCAAAGATAGAGGGCATTGAGACTTACATATTGATCTTGGACACTGGTTGTCATATAGATCTTGAAGGATGTCTTTATGTACCTGAATGTGCTAGAAATCTTGTTTCCATTAGTAGATTGAACAATTTAGGTTTTATTATTAAATTTGGACATGGTGAATTTTCATTGTACAAACATAATAACTTTTATGGTAATGGTACATTGATTGATTCACTTTACAGGTTTAATCTTGATATTAAATTTTCATAATCTTTGCTTTATGTTGAAGCTAATGTGGGCATCAAGCGTAGTACATCTAATGAAAATTCAGCCTTCTTATGGCATCAAAGATTATGTCACATATCTAAGGAAAGATTAATGAGGTTGGTGAAAAATGATATCCTACCTCCCTTGGATTTTAGTGACTTAGATGTGTGTATATAATGCATTAAAGGAAAACAAACTAAACACACTACAAAGAAAGCCTCCACAAGAAGCACCCGACTTCTTGAGTTAATTCACACCGACATTTGTGGTCCTTTTGACGTTCCTTCATGGAGTGGTGAAAAGTATTTCATCACTTTTATTGATGATTTCTCACGTTATGAATATATTTATCTATTGCACGAAAAGTCTCATTCTATAAATGCCTTAGAGGTATTTGTTACTGAGGTGGAAAGACAATTAGATAGAAAAATAAAAATTGTGAGATCCGATAGAGGAAGAGAATTTTATGGAAAATATAATGAAAGTGGACAATGTCCAGGTCCATTTGCAAAGTTCCTTGAAAATAGAGGCATTTGTGCACAATATACAATGCCCGGTACACCTCAGCAAAATGGTGTAGCTGAGAGGCGGAACCGTAAATTAATTAATATGGTTAGGAGCATGCTAAGTCATTTCTCTTTGCCCTTATCAATGTGGATACACGCATTAAAGACTGCAACATATTTATTGAACCGGGTTCCTAGTAAGGCAGTTCCTAAGACCCCTTATGAACTATGGATGGGAGGAAACCTAGTATGAGACACCTTCGTGTTTGGGGTTGTCCTGCAGAAGTGAGGTTGTATAACCAACATGAAAAGAAGCTTGATCCAAGGACAATTAGTGGATTCTTCGTTGGCTATCCTGATAAGTCAAAGGGGTATAAATTTTATTGCCCTAACCATAGTATGAGAATCATAGAAACTGGCAATGTTAGGTTCATTGAGAATGGTCAAACTAGTGGGAGTGGTGATCCACGAAAAGTGGACATTCAAGAAATTTAGGTTGAAGATCTTTCACCTGTGGTTTCTTCTAAGGTTGTACCAATTGTCATATCACATTTACATGACAAATTGGAACAACAAAATGATATCCAAAATCCATTAGTTGCAAATGATAAGAAGAGACAAATGAACCACGTGAATCAATAAGGCGGCCTATAAGAGAAAGAAGATCTGCCATTCCAGATGATTATGTTGTTTATTTTCTTGAAAATGAATGTGACTTAAGTATTGATGAAGATCCAATTTGTAAGATCCTAGGTTTTTGCCTTCACCGCCCCTGCGGTGAAGAGGGCTGCCCACGCGGTCAGCCGCCCCTGCGGATCGTGCGACAGATCGCGCCGATCTATTTTCGTCGTTTTATCTTTCTTCCATAGATAGAATATCCTATATTTTATCTTATGGGCCGGTTTCCTTATCTTCTTCATAAACCCCAGACGCCCTTCCTTCTTTTCTTTCCAGCTGTTCCTATATATTCTCTTCTTTCTCCCTTTTTCCTGTTCCCTGCTATCGTCTTCTTCAACCCTAGAGAGCTGCAGCCGTCCTTGCTTCCTGCAATCCCGCTGAACGTGTAAGTTCATTCTTTTCTGGTTCTTCCTCACGTTCCTTTAGCACTGCATGCCTTCCCTTCTATTTGTTTTGGATTCTCCCTTGCGTTCCTTCTTTTCTTCTTCTCCAAGGATCAAGCGTGAGCCTTGATTCTTGTGGAGTGTTCTATTGTTGACCCTTCGTTTTTCTCAGGCTCTTTGGAGTTGAGTCTTGACGTGTTGGAATCAAAGGTTCGAGCTTTGGTTGCCCCTGCTGTGAGATCTGTCGAAGAGAAGCCCGACAGTAGCTTCTGACGAAGATCCGCCCCTGCACCTACATAGAGCCGCCCCTGCGCCTCTGTTCATCCGCCCCTGCGCCTCTGTCTAACCGCCCCTGCGGTTTCTGTTAGCATGAAATATTGTGATATTTTAGGCACGTTTATAATCGTATTTGATTCATATTGATAGTCTTCGATGGAGCTTTATGCATATATGAGCTAGTATTACCTATATTGTCGATATGGATGTCTACACGAGTTCTATGTTGATTATAGGTGATTTGGAGCTATTTCCGAACGAAATCGAGCAAGGGAGAGTTGAGTTGAAGTACTTCCAGATTTAGAACACCTTTTGGAAGCAATTTGGAGTATTAGATTGAGGAATGCACGAATGAAGGCAAAAATCACGGTTTGACCCTAGATTACGGCCGTGGATTATGATGCAGAATTCGATGTTCATTCCAGGGGATATTACGGCCGTGGAACACAACCGTATTCCTCTTCACGCCCTAAATTACGGTCGTGGAATCTTCCACGACCGTGATCTTGGCGAATCCTTTCGCCACGTTTCGAAGCCACGATCTTTTGAAGATCGGGCCGGGCCGACGTTTTGCCCTGCATTATAAAAAGGACGGATGAGGCAAGATTCCGTCATCTCGCTTTACCTTGCTACCTAGCTTACGACATTTAAAACCCTAAGGGGAGCGGCAAGAACGCAAGCTTAGCAAGACACAAACCTTCATTCTTGGAGGTGATTTTTGGGAGATCTCATCGAAGATCAAAGTTCGTGATTGGAGAATTGCTGTGAGCGATCTTCGCGTTGAGGAAGATTGAAGTTCTTGGAGGATTTTGCAAGAAATCTCCTCTTCTTGCTTAGGTTTGACTTAGGATCGGATTGACATCCCGTTTCCTTTCTTTCCTAAGATTGTGATTGATTGTTTGATTTGAATCTCTTGACAAACACTTGTTTTCGATTGTGATTTTGAGATTCGTTTGAAAGATTATTGAAGGTTCTTGAAAGTTTCCATCTTTTATCCTATAAATCTTGAATTGATATCAAATGGCTGTTATTGGCTAAAAACCCTTAACAATTCTAAGGTGAAGGGTTGATAGTTGTGGCATAGATGATGATAGATCGATCGCAAACAGATTAGACCCTGAGAGTTAGAGAAGTGTCGCCGACAACCCTAAATTACGGGTTGTTCTTGAATTCCACGGCCGTGGAACCTCAAGATCCAACCGTAATTTCCATGAGTTTACGAGCCTGCTTTTTACCTTAATCTAAAGTTAAAGATTTGCTTTAGCTTAGCTTAGACTTGTCTTTTCTAGGTGGTAGTGAAGCCTCAACAACCTCTACCTCGATTGTGAGCCTCAACAACCTCAATCGGATAAGTTAGTCTTGACCTTTAGATCGTAGGTTTGGGTATTTGATACTAATCCTTGCTTTTAGAACCTCTTTATATTGAGCCTCAACAACCTGTATAAGGAGTATCTTTTAGGTGAGTTACATAAGGTTTTTGGAACCTCAACCGTACGATTACCTTACATTAGTATACCTTTGCATACCTCTACTCTGTCTTTATATCATTAGTATATCTTGAATCTGTTGTCACAACTGAATACCCGGATCTTTAGGATTGTTGTTTTCCCAATATTTGCAAAACTCCCATATTTATTGCTTGATAATCTGAAATCGAATTTGTTCCCACCCAAATCCCTGTGTTCGATACTCTGGAATTCTTGCTTAGCTACCTCGATCCGTACACTGCGGGTTCGCTGCTTGATTCTAGTTTTATAAATTTAAAACTTATTTGCACACACCTCTAGGGGCGAACAAGTTTTTGGCGCCGTTGCCGGGGATTTGGTTTCGGCCGAATTCGGTAACCGGTTGTCAAGCTTGGGAGCTTGCTCTCGCTATTTGATATCCTTTTCTTGAGTGTTCTTGCAGGTTTGTGTTCTTAGGTACATACGAAGTTCTTGTTCCAGCAACGGAACAGAGTTTCGCCAAAGAACAAGTTTTGGGAGCTTTTGTTTTTTTTAATCTCTTGGTATGAGTTTTTGAGGCTCTACTAGCTAAGTATGGCTCCATACGATCCAATATGGGTAGCGAAGCATACGGCTAGAGCAGACCATTATGAATACTTGGTAGAGAAATACGCCTTCTATTGGTTTGACAGCGAAAGAGAACGTGAACAAACCATTGAATATGAATTTGCAAAATGGGAAAAGCTGCACTACCCAAAGAAGGTTAAGAAGAAACGTCCCAAAGATGCGGAACACTCGAAACTTGAAGAATTGAAGAAGGAACTTGGTATGATCGAAGAAAAATTGAAAGCCTTTAAGGAAGAACTCCAAGTCTCGAGGAATGCTCTTATCAAACCCAAAGTTCCTCTAGAACCTCTTGAAGTTCGCATTGAAGAAGAGAGAGAAGTGGAACACCTAGACCCAATTGCTAATATTGTGGTCGAGATTGAAGAAAAGTCAGTTGTGCTTGAAGAAGAGGAAGAAGTGGTGAACCTTGGCCAAATTACTGAAATTGTGGCCAAGGTTGAAGAAGATCCAGCTGAGTTGGGAGATATTTCATGTGTGGATCATCATGCCAACATGAAACTTGTCCCAAGCCTTGAAGAACTTAACAAGGTATACTGTCTTACTTCCTTTGTTATTCCTATTAAAATTTCTGATTTTTCCAGGAATGCACCGGAGAGTTGGAGGTCTCTTCCAAAAGAACCTCCTAAGGTGAAGATGAAACCTCTATTGAAATTGCTGGAAGAAGATGCTCCTTGGACTATAAGGAGTAAATTTGGCAAGAGCTTCAACGCCAATGCCAATAAGTGTTTTTTGTTCAAGTATGGGGTCATTCACATGACGAAGACCATACATCATCCCCAAACTGGAGATGGGGAAGCTAGGAGGATTCTCGAAAAACTGATTTCTCGATCTAGGAAAGGATGGGATGGAAGACCGAATTATGTCCCATTAAAGCATAGGAAAGCTAGGAGGATTCCGGTGAGAATCAAACCGTACAAGCTTGTACGTGGGAGATCTTACCACTTGCCGGTGAAATTAGGAACCGGAGATTTCTTGGAGGAGTTTAATGATGGATTTGAAGAGCAATCCAAGATGTTCAAGGTGCATTGAGTCATCTATGGATAATGGTCTAGCTACGGACCTTAAACAAAGCGCTTCTTGGGAGGCAACCCAAGGTATTGCATTTTCGTTTTTGCTTTCGATTCATAGATTAGCTTAGAATAGAAGTTCTTGCTTTATTTTTGCCTCGATTCCTTCCGGTATGTTCGTGTTTTTGGTTGTAGGATCGATGAAAAGGGAGAACGGAGGGATAATGTCGAATAGAAGTGACGAAATTTGGACTTTGAAGCTTTACAGAGGGTTCCACGGTCTAAATTACGGTCGTCATTGCTACAGTGACCGTAATTCTCAAAGGCCTGTGAAAAATCACAAAAATCACGGGTCCGTACATTTCCACGGCCGTGGAATGCCCCGACAGACCGTGATTTTTGAAAATTTGCCTGCGAGTATAAAAGCCAGCAGCACCACCACCACCACCACCACAGCCAGCACCAGCAGATGCTCCCGGATGGTATGATCATGCTCCGGGATGGTATGAGAGGATGCCGGATTGGGCTACCGGACTTTCGGAGAGAGTTGGAGCACTAGAGATCCGGGCGGACGCTAGAGATGGACGTTTGGATGACCTCGACCACATGATGAGGGACGTCTACCGCCAGCAGTTTGGGCGGTACTATGACCCGAGTTTCTCTCCATTTCCACCTCCACCGGCACCGCAGTGATTGATGACCGGCAGCTCGTTTAGACATTCCCGCCACCATTGTGAGTTTCTTTTCTTTTCTTTCTTTTGTTCTTTCATGTGAACATTAGGGACAATGTTCGTCCTAAGTATGGGGTGGGATGTACTAAATGTTTGTAATAACTCTACTCTATGTGTTGCCTCTATTACGAGACTATCTTTGCATGTTCATCATATGTTACACGTTTCATTCTTGCATTGCATGAAAAAGAACTTTAAAAACCCATAAAAATTGAAAATTTTTGAAAAATTTGATGCTTCTAATGAATTGAGATGAGTTCTATGATAAACACTACTTGCGAATAAAGTTGACAACAATTGCATGTTTAAAAGGATAGTAAATCGAAAAGGATGCAAATGAATAAATTTCACCTCTTTTGCAAGTTTTATAATGTGAAAACGTTACCTAAATCATATTAAGAAACTGAAGTTGAAATCACATTATAAGTTCCTATACTTCTTGTTGAAATGATTAAGGCAATTCGATATTTTCTTTCTTCTTTCTTTGATCATCTAGCTCCTCATTGAAATATTAGCCTCCTTTACCTATCCGGGAATTTGGAAGAAGTGAATGAGAAAAAGGCATGTTTGATGTGGGAGGGCCATGAGAGCAATTATTTGCAATCAATTGAATAGAAAGAAAGTATAGGTTTGGGGAAGTCAATCATGACGATGAGTAACTCGGCACCATTCACATAGCCGGGTGTTTGTGTCTTGCCAAAGTCGGATTGAGCGATATTCCTAGCGGATTATGGTATGTGCGCTAAGGGTTTGAGGCATCTCGCAAAAATGAGAAACGCCAATCTCCTAGGCTTCGGTTTTTGTGCACCTCTATCCATAACTCCAAAAGTAAAGTCGAAAAATGAAAAGTAAGAGCGAAGCTCAAAGTGAAGAGTTGCGGAAACCGCAAAAGAAGAAGAAGGTAGTAGTCCATTTTCCCGGATTTATGCACCACTCTCCCTTAAAGTTTCCCTTCCCTTCCATACTCTAGACCTTTTCCTTTGGAAAGTCCTTAAGATCAAAAGAATGTTATATGGCTTGGTGGTCTAAATTGAAGTTCTTATGATTGATTTTGATAATGTTTGAAGGTTGTAATGCTTGTTTGGAAGTTAAATTGTTTCATAAGCTTTCTTTACCTCTTACTCTCTAATTAAGTGCGTGAAAGTTTGAAAACGAATGAAGCAAGGTTTGAGAATGATCTATTCTTTAGGAGTCACTTTCATCCAAAAGAAGGTATACATATTTCATCCTAACTCTTGTTTGAAGCTTTTTGAAAGACCTTGCTTAGGGACAAGCAAGTATTAAGTATGGGGTTATTTGTTAGCATGAAATATTGTGATATTTTAGGCACGTTTATAATCGTATTTGATTCATATTGATAGTCTTCGATGGAGCTTTATGCATATATGAGCTAGTATTACCTATATTGTCGATATGGATGTCTACACGAGTTCTATGTTGATTATAGGTGATTTGGAGCTATTTCCGAACGAAATCGAGCAAGGGAGAGTTGAGTTGAAGTACTTCCAGATTTAGAACACCTTTTGGAAGCAATTTGGAGTATTAGATTGAGGAATGCACGAATGAAGGCTAAAATCACGGTTCTACCCTAAATTACGGCCGTGGATTATGATGCAGAATTCGATGTTCATTCCAGGGGATATTACGGCCGTGGAACACAACCGTATTCCTCTTCACGCCCTAAATTACGGTCGTGGAATCTTCCACGACCGTGATCTTGGCGAATCCTTTCGCCACGTTTCGAAGCCACGATCTTTTGAAGAATGGGCCGGCCCGACACCTTGCCCTGCATTATAAAAGGACGGATGAGGCAAGATTCCGCAGGCTCGCTATCAATCATCGCTTACCCTCGTTCAGGCTCACTTATCCACGCTTCTTCAATTGAGAGGCATTTTCGGAGATCTCATTGGGGATCGAAGCTGATTTGGAGAGTTGTTCAAATCTTGCACGTTCGGTGGAGATTTGTTGCTGCGATCTTTGGATTTGTGAAAGATCGAAGTTCTTGAAGGAATTGCAAGAAGATCTCTCTTCTTGTTTAGGTTTGAATCGGAAACGGATTGACATCCCATTTCCTTTCTTTCCTAAGATTGTGATTGATTGTTTTGATCTGAATCTCTTGACAAACACTTGTTCTTGATTGTGATTTTGAGATTCGTTTGAAAGATTATTGAAAGTTCTTGAAAGTTTCCATCTTTTATCCTATAAATCTTGAATTGATATCAAATGGCTGTTATTGGCTAAAAACCCTTAACAATTCTAAGGTGAAGGGTTGATAGTTGTGGCATAGATGATGATAGATCGATCGCAAACAGATTAGACCCTGAGAGTTAGAGAAGTGTCGCCGACAACCCTAAATTACGGGTTGTTCTTGAATTCCACGGCCGTGGAACCTCAAGATCCAACCGTAATTTCCATGAGTTTACGAGCCTGCTTTTTACCTTAATCTAAAGTTAAAGATTTGCTTTAGCTTAGCTTAGACTTGTCTTTTCTAGGTGGTAGTGAAGCCTCAACAACCTCTACCTCGATTGTGAGCCTCAACAACCTCAATCGGATAAGTTAGTCTTGACCTTTAGATCGTAGGTTTGGGTATTTGATACTAATCCTTGCTTTTAGAACCTCTTTATATTGAGCCTCAA
>BSUD01000004.1:141696986-141764446 GCA_033239045.1 Fagopyrum esculentum
CTTGAATCTGTTGTCACAACTGAATACCCGGATCTTTAGGATTGTTGTTTTCCCAATATTTGCAAAACTCCCATATTTATTGCTTGATAATCTGAAATCGAATTTGTTCCCACCCAAATCCCTGTGTTCGATACTCTGGAATTCTTGCTTAGCTACCTCGATCCGTACACTGCGGGTTCGCTGCTTGATTCTAGTTTTATAAATTTAAAACTTATTTGCACACACCTCTAGGGGCGAACAAGTTTTTGGCGCCGTTGCCGGGGATTTGGTTTCGGCCGAATTCGGTAACCGGTTGTCAAGCTTGGGAGCTTGCTCTCGCTATTTGATTCTTCTCGAGTGCATGCGCAGGTCTAGGAACACCGAAGATCTCTTACCTCTTGATCAAGAGCTAGAGAAAACTTTAAGACAAAAACGCAAAGAGAAGAGGATGGCTCAAGAGAACGAGAACGATCTTCAGACTAAGTTAGCAGAAAAGGAAGCTCAACTCCGATGGAATGAGAATCTCCTCCAGGATGAGATGGATCGTCATCAAACTCAAGTTAACGGTCTACAAGACATGATCGTTCAAATGAAGATAAAGATGAGCGATCTTGAAGATAAGGTGGGAAAGAAGTCCTCGAGAAGAAGGACAAGGTCTAGGAGAAGAGGTAACTCATCCGCCGATGATAGTGATTCTTCCATGCCCGCGCTAGAAGAGATTGATCCCACGATCAACATAAATCCTTTCAACACACAAGGAGCTGCTAACCGCCGCATTCCACCTAGGAATGTGAGAGTCGAACGTGTGGATAATGAGCCAAGAACTCTTGGCCAGCGGATGGATCCAACACAACAACCACGCCGCTTAGGTGTGAACTTTGATGCTGAAGATGTACAAGGGTTTAGTTTCAACCCTCAAGTTATCACCCTTGTTCGCCAAAGTCAGTTTGGCGGTACAAGCACTGAATCTCCACACCAACACTTGCAAAACTTTGAGTGTATGATGGAGACAATGAGACCAAAGAACGCCACTACTAACAGCTATAAGCTCAAACCTTTCTTTTTCTCTTTGAAAGGGAAAGCGCTATCTTGGTACCAAGCTCTTCCTAGTGGAAAGCTAGAGACGTGGGAAGACCTCTCCGCAGAGTTTCTCACTAAGTTCTTTCCGCCCTCCAAAACGGCGGAACTTAGAGGTAAGATTAATGCTTTTTCTATGAGACCTAACGAAAGTTTGTTTCAATCTTGGGAAAGGTTTCAGGATTTGCTCTTGGATTGCCCTCATCATGGCATATCCAAACTTGCCTTGCTGGAAATTTACTATAAGGGGCTGGATGCGGGAACGCAATTCAACCTTCAATCCCTCTCATGCGGAACGTTCATGGACATGAGAGAAGATGACGCTTGGGACTTCATTGAGAAGCAAGCAAGGGTCATAGAGAAGTATTCCCACCGGAAAGTGGAGGGAAATCGTGTGGAGCAAGGAGCGAAGCTCACACATGAAGCTCAAAATCAGATTTTCTCCCTCAACAATGAAATCAAGGAGTTGAAGGAGGCTATCAAGACCAACTTCCCAAAGCATCAAGAGAAGGATGTTGGCTATTTGGGCAATAACAACGGCGGTGACAACACCAACCGCAACAACAATAACCGGAACAATAACCGGAACAACAATTGGAATGGAAACAACAACAACCGGAACAACAACAATTGGAACAACAATCGTGGTTCGAACAACAACAATTGGCGCTCCAATCAACAAAATTCCGGTAACTCTTATCCTTCCAATTCCAATTCACTAACTCCACCCTCTTCTTCCTCTACTCCTTTGAAAAGCCAGGGGCAAACATCAAATGGAGGAAACAATACGGGAAAGGAAAAGCCGGATCCCATGTTGGAAACGATCTTGGGAAAGCTTCAAGGGTTGGAGAACCGCATCATCAAGGTTGATGATCAAATTTCTAAGGTTGACAAAGCTCAAAAGGTTTTGGAGAATCAAATGTTCAACCATGCGGAGGAAGTTCCTAGGAATCAAGGGAAACTTCCGGGAAAGACGGAGGACAACCCTAAGGGAAGGGTGATGGCGATTACAACTAGGAGCGGAGTGACTACCACCGATCCGCAACCTACGTTTGTTGAAGTCCCCGTAGAGAAAAGCAAGGAAAAAGGGAAGGAGAAGGAAGACGTCTATGTTCCACCTCCAGCTTTCAAACCTCCCCTACCATTCCCTCAATCTAGAGCGCGAGCGCGCCTAGACAAGCAATTCGGTAAGTTCATAGAACTCATGAGCAAGCTGCATATTAATATACCTTTCATTGATGCTATTGTAGGTATGCCGGCTTATGGCAAGTTCTTGAAGGAGCTCCTCTCTAACAAGAGGAAGCTAGAAGATTTTGGAGAAGTCAAGATGAGTTCGGATTCTTCGGACCTCATCAAGACCATGAAAGAGAAAATGCCCCCAAAGCTGAAGGATCCGGGGTCATTTTGCATTCCCATAGGGGTGGGAGAGGTCACATATGACGCTTTATGTGACTTAGGAGCAAGTGTGAGCATCATACCACTTGCATTGTGCAGGAAGATCGGTTTAGG
This sequence comes from Fagopyrum esculentum, assembly GCA_033239045.1. Taxonomy (NCBI): domain Eukaryota; kingdom Viridiplantae; phylum Streptophyta; class Magnoliopsida; order Caryophyllales; family Polygonaceae; genus Fagopyrum; species Fagopyrum esculentum. The sequence continues at coordinate 141,699,552 of BSUD01000004.1, forward strand.
CGATCCTAAACCGGTGAAGATGACGTTATACATGGCGGATCGATCCATTACTCGTCCCGTCGGCATTGTAGAGGACGTCCCTGTCAAGCTAGGCAAGTTCTTTGTCCCCATTGACTTTGTTGTGCTTGACATTCCTGCAGATAGTCCGGTCCCGATCATACTCGGAAGACCGTTTCTTGCAACTTCCGGCTGCATGGTCGATTGCAAGAATGGGAGACTCGCTTTTGACATTGGGGAAGAGAAAGTGGAGTTCGTTCTTTCCACTCTAGTGAAGGAGCCGATCTTTGATGAGGATATTTACAACATCCAAGATGAAGAAGTCTTGTCTAGGGAGGAGGTAAGTGCGATTCTCTTTAACGACCCTTTACAAAAGGTTATCACTATGAGTCTAACTCATGAAGGAGAAGAAGGAGAGTGCAAAGAAGAAATTGAAGCCTTGGAAGCACAAGAAGAGATGCATGAAGTGGAGTTTGAGAAACTCCACGATGAGGCTGAGAATACAAGATTCCACGGCCATACTCTGTATTCCACGGCCGTGGATTCCACAACCAAATTCGACCTCCATTCCAGAGGATATTACGGCCGTGGAAAGATAGGGGAGAACGTGATTTTGACCGTGGAAACTAATGATCAGCACGCTTCTTCAACTTCTCCTAATTCCTCTCCAAACCATCCAACATCCTTAGAAACCTCTAAGGAAACATCGGAAGCTCCTCAAGGATCATTGGAAGCTCCGAAAGCGATGGAACTCAAACCACTTCCTACTCATCTAAGGTACGCTTTTCTTGGATCTAATTCTACCTTCCCGGTTATCGTTAGTTCCGAATTAAGCATAGATGAACATGAACAGCTCATGATTGTCCTTAGGAAACATAGAAAAGCCATAGGCTATACTATTGAGGACTTAGTAGGAATTAAACCCTCCCTATGCATGCATAAAATACTAATGGAGGAGGATTTTAGAACTTCAAGACAACCTCAAAGGCGGTTGAATCCGACCATGAAGGAGGTTGTCAAGAAGGAAATTCTTAAACTTCTTGATGCAGGTATCATCTATCCTATCTCCGATAGCAAGTGGGTGAGCCCAGTTCAAGTAGTTCCGAAGAAGGGAGGAATGACGGTCATCACCAATAAGAACAACGAACTCATTCCTACCCGAACCGTGACTGGATGGCGAATGTGCATAGACTACCGCAAGCTCAACAACGCAACGCGGAAGGATCACTTTCCATTGCCATTCATCGACCAAATGCTTGAAAGGTTAGCACAACATTCATACTTTTGCTACCTTGACGGTTATAGTGGTTTCTTTCAGATCCCGATACATCCGGATGATCAAGAGAAGACCACATTTACGTGCCCTTGGGGTACGTTCACTTATAGGAGGATGCCATTCGGGCTTTGCAACGCCCCAGCCACCTTTCAACGGTGCATGATGGCCATCTTCTCCGAATACGTAGAGGAAATCATGGAAGTCTTCATGGACGACTTCTCCGTTTACGGTTCCTCTTTTAACGATTGTCTTTCTAACCTTTCTCTTGTTTTGCAAAGATGTGAGGACACTAACCTAGTTCTTAATTGGGAGAAGTGTCAATTCATGGTTAAAGAAGGAATCGTTTTAGGTCACTTAGTCTCTAGTAGAGGGATAGAGGTAGACAAGGCTAAAATAGAGACCATAGAGAAACTTCCTCCCCCAGTTTCGGTAAAGGGAATAAGAAGTTTTCTAGGACATGCTGGATTTTATAGACGTTTTATCCAAGACTTTTCTAAGATATCAAAACCTCTCACTAATCTATTGATGAAGGATGCGGTTTTTGAGTTCTCGCAGGAATGTCTAGATGCGTTCAACACCATCCGGCAAGCTCTAATTTCAGCACCCATTATCCAACCACCGGATTGGACTCTCCCCTTCGAGATTATGTGCGATGCTAGTGACGTAGCCATTGGAGCTGTTCTTGGGCAACGAAAGGAAGGACGAACCCATGCCATATACTACGCTAGCAAGACGCTAGACGAAGCCCAGCTCAACTACGCCACTACGGAGAAGGAATTCTTAGCCATTGTCTACGCTATTGACAAGTTTCGCTCTTATCTTGTAGGTGCAAAGGTGATTGTCTACACGGATCATGCTGCGATCCGGTACCTCCTTGCAAAGAAGGATGCGAAGCCAAGGCTGATTAGATGGATTCTTCTCCTACAAGAATTCGATCTTGAGATCCGCGACAAGAAAGGCTCGGAAAATTCTGTTGCGGATCATTTGAGTCGCCTAACACATCTAGAGGACGACCACTTACCCATTGATGACTCCTTTCCGGACGAACACCTACACATCATCGAGGAGTGCATCAAGGTAATCTCCAAAGGTGACGAACCATGGTTTGCTGATTTCGTTAATTATTTGGTTTGCCAGGAAATACCACCCGGACTATCATATGCGCAAAGGAAGAAGTTCTTCAAGGACGTCCGGGAATACCATTGGAACGAGCCTCTTCTCTTCAAGAGAGGTCCGGATGGCATCATTCGGCGATGTGTGCCGGAAGATGAGATGCAAAGTGTCATCCGTCATTGTCATTCACTACCTTGTGGAGGACACGCTAGTTCGAACAAAACTAGCGCAAAGGTATTGCAATCCGGATTCTATTGGCCTACTTTATTTAAAGATGTGCAATCCTTTGTTTCTTGTTGCGATGCTTGTCAAAGAACAGGCAATATCTCTAGAAGGAACGAGATGCCCCTCAACAACATCCAAGAGGTGGAGATCTTTGACGTTTGGGGAGTTGACTTCATGGGACCATTCCCTTCTTCTTGTGGGAACCAATACATACTATTGGCAGTGGACTACGTTTCTAGATGGGTGGAAGCCATTGCCTCTCCTACGAATGATGCCATGGTGGTGGTTAAGTTCTTCAACAAGACCATTTTTCCGCGATTCGGGACGCCAAGGACGATCATTAGTGATGGAGGTTCTCACTTCATAGCCCGTCGCTTTGAAGCTCTTCTATCCAAGTATGGGGTTACTCACAAGATCGCCACCCCTTACCATCCACAAACGAGTGGACAAGTCGAGATCTCAAATAGGGAGATCAAGGGAATTCTAGAGAAAACTGTTTCGAGGACTAGGAAGGATTGGTCCTTGAAACTAGATGATGCGTTGTGGGCATACCGGACTGCATACAAGACCCCCATAGGAACCACACCATACAACCTTGTGTATGGGAAGTCTTGTCACTTGCCGGTAGAGCTAGAGCACAAGGCGTTTTGGGCTATCAAGTGGCTGAATTTCAGCATGAAAGAAGCGGGAGAGAAGCGTCTCCTAGACATCAACAAGCTGGATGAACTCCGTTTGAACGCCTACGAAAACGCTAAGATCTACAAGGAAAGAGCAAAGCGTTGGCATGATAAGCATATCATTCCAAAGGACTTCCAAGAAGGAGATCAAGTTCTCCTCTTCAATTCGAGACTTCGCCTCTTTCCAGGTAAGTTAAAATCTCGTTGGACCGGACCTTTTCTAATTAAGCGTATTTTTCCCCATGGTGCAATGATCGATGACCGGACTTGCTCGTTTTAGACATCCCCGCCGCCATTTGTGAGTTTTCTTTTCCTTTCTTGCTTTTGTTCTTTTTTGTGAACATTAGGGACAATGTTCGTCCTAAGTATGGGGTGGGATGTACTAAATGTTTGTAATAACTCTACTCTATATGTTGCTTCTATTCCGAGACTATTATTGCATGTTCATCATATGTCACACGTTTCATTCTTGCATTGCATGAAAAAGAACTTTAAAAACCCATAAAAATTGAAAATTTTTGAAAAATTTGATGCTTCTAATGAATTGAGATGAATTCTATGATAAACACTACTTGTGAATTAAGTTGATAACGATTGCATGCTTGAGAGGATAGTAATTCGAAAAGAAATTGAATGAATAGATTTTACATCTTTTGCAAGTTTTATAATGTGAAAATGTTACCTAAATCATATAAGAAATCGAAGTTGAAATCACATTATAAGTTCTTATGCTTCTTTTTGAGATGATTAAGGCAATTCGATACTTTCTTTCTTCTTTCCTTTGATCATCTAGCTCCTCATTGAAATATTAGCCTCCTTTACCCATCCGGGAACTTGGAAAGTGAATGAGAAAAAGGCATGTATGATGTGGGAGGGCCATGAGAGCATATATTTGCGATCAATTGAATAGAAAGAAATTATAGGTTGGGGAAGTCAATCATGACGATGAGTAACTCGGCACCATTCACATAGCCGGGTGTTTGTGTCTTGCCAAAGTCGGATTGAGCGATATTCCTAGCGGATTATGGTATGTGCGCTAAGGGTTTGAGGCATCTCGCAAAAATGAGAAACGCCAATCTCCTAGGCTTCGGTTTTTGTGCACCTCTATCCATAACTCCAAAAGTAAAGTCGAAAAATGAAAAGTAAGAGCGAAGCTCAAAGTGAAGAGTTGCGGAAACCGCAAAAGAAGAAGAAGGTAGTAGTCCATTTTCCCGGATTTATGCACCACTCTCCCTTAAAGTTTCCTTTCCCTTCCATACTCTAGACCTTTTCCTTTGGAAAGTCCTTAAGATCAAAAGAATGTTATATGGCTTGGTGGTCTAAATTGAAGTTCTTATGATTGATTTTTATAATGTTTGAAGGTTGTAATGCTTGTTTGGAAGTTAAATTGTTTCATAAGCTTTCTTTACCTCTTACTCTCTAATTAAGTGCGTGAAAGTTTGAAAACGAATGAAGCAAGGTTTGAGAATGATCTATTCTTTAGGAGTCACTTTCATCCAAAAGAAGGTATACATATTTCATCCTAACTCTTGTTTGAAGCTTTTTGAAAGACCTTGCTTAGGGACAAGCAAGTATTAAGTATGGGGTTATTTGTTAGCATGAAATATTGTGATATTTTAGGCACGTTTATAATCGTATTTGATTCATATTGATAGTCTTCGATGGAGCTTTATGCATATATGAGCTAGTATTACCTATATTGTCGATATGGATGTCTACACGAGTTCTATGTTGATTATAGGTGATTTGGAGCTATTTCCGAACGAAATCGAGCAAGGGAGAGTTGAGTTGAAGTACTTCCAGATTTAGAACACCTTTTGGAAGCAATTTGGAGTATTAGATTGAGGAATGCACGAATGAAGGCAAAAATCACGGTTTGACCCTAGATTACGGCCGTGGATTATGATGCAGAATTCGATGTTCATTCCAGGGAATATTACGGCCGTGGAACACAACCGTATTCCTCTTCACGCCCTAAATTACGGTCGTGGAATCTTCCACGACCGTGATCTTGGCGAATCCTTTCGCCACGTTTCGAAGCCACGATCTTTTGAAGATCGGGCCGGGCCGACGTTTTGCCCTGCATTATAAAAAGGACGGATGAGGCAAGATTCCGTCATCTCGCTTTACCTTGCTACCTAGCTTACGACATTTAAAACCCTAAGGGGAGCGGCAAGAACGCAAGCTTAGCAAGACACAAACCTTCATTCTTGGAGGTGATTTTTGGGAGATCTCATCGAAGATCAAAGTTCGTGATTGGAGAATTGCTGTGAGCGATCTTCGCGTTGAGGAAGATTGAAGTTCTTGGAGGATTTTGCAAGAAATCTCCTCTTCTTGCTTAGGTTTGACTTAGGATCGGATTGACATCCCGTTTCCTTTCTTTCCTAAGATTGTGATTGATTGTTTGATTTGAATCTCTTGACAAACACTTGTTTTCGATTGTGATTTTGAGATTCGTTTGAAAGATTATTGAAGGTTCTTGAAAGTTTCCATCTTTTATCCTATAAATCTTGAATTGATATCAAATGGCTGTTATTGGCTAAAAACCCTTAACAATTCTAAGGTGAAGGGTTGATAGTTGTGGCATAGATGATGATAGATCGATCGCAAACAGATTAGACCCTGAGAGTTAGAGAAGTGTCGCCGATAACCCTAAATTACGGGTTGTTCTTGAATTCCACGGCCGTGGAACCTCAAGATCCAACCGTAATTTCCATGAGTTTACGAGCCTGCTTTTTACCTTAATCTAAAGTTAAAGATTTGCTTTAGCTTAGCTTAGACTTGTCTTTTCTAGGTGGTAGTGAAGCCTCAACAACCTCTACCTCGATTGTGAGCCTCAACAACCTCAATCGGATAAGTTAGTCTTGACCTTTAGATCGTAGGTTTGGGTATTTGATACTAATCCTTGCTTTTAGAACCTCTTTATATTGAGCCTCAACAACCTGTATAAGGAGTATCTTTTAGGTGAGTTACATAAGGTTTTTGGAACCTCAACCGTACGATTACCTTACATTAGTATACCTTTGCATACCTCTACTCTGTCTTTATATCATTAGTATATCTTGAATCTGTTGTCACAACTGAATACCCGGATCTTTAGGATTGTTGTTTTCCCAATATTTGCAAAACTCCCATATTTATTGCTTGATAATCTGAAATCGAATTTGTTCCCACCCAAATCCCTGTGTTCGATACTCTGGAATTCTTGCTTAGCTACCTCGATCCGTACACTGCGGGTTCGCTCCTTGAAACTAGATGATGCGTTGTGGGCATACCGGACTGCATACAAGACCCCCATAGGAACCACACCATACAACCTTGTGTATGGGAAGTCTTGTCACTTGCCGGTAGAGCTAGAGCACAAGGCGTTTTGGGCTATCAAGTGGCTGAATTTCAGCATGAAAGAAGCGGGAGAGAAGCGTCTCCTAGACATCAACAAGCTGGATGAACTCCGTTTGAACGCCTACGAAAACGCTAAGATCTACAAGGAAAGAGCAAAGCGTTGGCATGATAAGCATATCATTCCAAAGGACTTCCAAGAAGGAGATCAAGTTCTCCTCTTCAATTCGAGACTTCGCCTCTTTCCAGGTAAGTTAAAATCTCGTTGGACCGGACCTTTTCTAATTAAGCGTATTTTTCCCCATGGTGCAGTTGAAGTATGGGGTGAAGCTAGTGGAAGTTTTAAGGTGAACGGTCAACGACTCAAGAAGTACTCACCGGAACTCCAAGCTGAGGAGTTTGCACCTACCGCACTCGAATAAGTGCGAGTTTGGTCTAGCTACGGACCTTAAACAAAGCGCTTCTTGGGAGGCAACCCAAGGTATTGCATTTTCGTTTTTGCTTTCGATTCATAGATTAGCTTAGAATAGAAGTTTTTGCCTTGTTTTTGCCTCGATTTCTCCCGGTATGTTCGTGTTGTTGGTCGTAGTATCGATGGAAAAGGGGAAAGGAAGAATAATGTCGAAGAGAAGTGACGAAATTTGGACTTTGAAGCTTTACAGAGAGTTCCACGGTCTAAATTACGGTCGTCGTTGCTACAGTGGCCGTAATTCTCAAAGGCCTGTGAAAAATCACCAAAATTACGGGTCCGTACATTTCCACGGCCGTGGAATGCCCCGATAGACCGTAATTTTTGAAATTTTGCCTGCAAGTATAAAAGCCACACTTCACCACAAAAACACCACAACTGGAAGGAGACGTTCGCTGCGATGCATGCGAACAGGCTTGTAGCTCCCCCTTACGTCCCACCGCCGGTTGTAGATGAGGAGGATATGGGAGAGCCGTATGAGAGTGGTGCAGGAGCAGAGCAGGAGTTCGGCTCGTTTCCGGATCAGCCGGACCAGCAGGATGTACCTAGACGCTCTCCGCGTCCGACTAGAGCTTCAGGCTCGTCATCTCACCGCGCCAGCGTGAGCGAGAGACCCACGTGGATGACCACACCTCCCACCTGGTACGAGACACCTCCTCCTTGGACCACTACACACGCAGCAGCAGCAGCACCACCACCAGCAGCAGCACCAGCAGACGCTCCCGGATGGTATGATCGCACTCCGGGATGGTATGAGAGGATGCCGGAGTGGGCCACCGGACTTTCAGAGAGAGTCGGAGCATTAGAGATCCGGGCAGACGCTAGAGACAGACGCATGGACGACCTCGACCACATGATGAGGGACGTCTACCGCCAGCAGTTTGGGCGGTACTATGACCCGAGTTTCTCTCCATTCCCACCTCCACCGGCACCGCAGTGATCGATGACCGGACTTGCTCGTTTTAGACATCCCCGCCGCCATTTGTGAGTTTTCTTTTCCTTTCTTGCTTTTGTTCTTTTTTGTGAACATTAGGGACAATGTTCGTCCTAAGTATGGGGTGGGATGTACTAAATGTTTGTAATAACTCTACTCTATATGTTGCTTCTATTCCGAGACTATTATTGCATGTTCATCATATGTCACACGTTTCATTCTTGCATTGCATGAAAAAGAACTTTAAAAACCCATAAAAATTGAAAATTTTTGAAAAATTTGATGCTTCTAATGAATTGAGATGAATTCTATGATAAACACTACTTGTGAATTAAGTTGATAACGATTGCATGCTTGAGAGGATAGTAGTTCGAAAAGAAATTGAATGAATAGATTTTACATCTTTTGCAAGTTTTATAATGTGAAAATGTTACCTAAATCATATAAGAAATCGAAGTTGAAATCACATTATAAGTTCTTATGCTTCTTTTTGAGATGATTAAGGCAATTCGATACTTTCTTTCTTCTTTCCTTTGATCATCTAGCTCCTCATTGAAATATTAGCCTCCTTTACCCATCCGGGAACTTGGAAAGTGAATGAGAAAAAGGCATGTATGATGTGGGAGGGCCATGAGAGCATATATTTGCGATCAATTGAATAGAAAGAAATTATAGGTTTGGGGAAGTCAATCATGACGATGAGTAACTCGGCACCATTCACATAGCCGGGTGTTTGTGTCTTGCCAAAGTCGGATTGAGCGATATTCCTAGCGGATTATGGTATGTGCGCTAAGGGTTTGAGGCATCTCGCAAAAATGAGAAACGCCAATCTCCTAGGCTTCGGTTTTTGTGCACCTCTATCCATAACTCCAAAAGTAAAGTCGAAAAATGAAAAGTAAGAGCGAAGCTCAAAGTGAAGAGTTGCGGAAACCGCAAAAGAAGAAGAAGGTAGTAGTCCATTTTCCCGGATTTATGCACCACTCTCCCTTAAAGTTTCCTTTCCCTTCCATACTCTAGACCTTTTCCTTTGGAAAGTCCTTAAGATCAAAAGAATGTTATATGGCTTGGTGGTCTAAATTGAAGTTCTTATTATTGATTTTGATAATGTTTGAAGGTTGTAATGCTTGTTTGGAAGTTAAATTGTTTCATAAGCTTTCTTTACCTCTTACTCTCTAATTAAGTGCGTGAAAGTTTGAAAACGAATGAAGCAAGGTTTGAGAATGATCTATTCTTTAGGAGTCACTTTCATCCAAAAGAAGGTATACATATTTCATCCTAACTCTTGTTTGAAGCTTTTTGAAAGACCTTGCTTAGGGACAAGCAAGTATTAAGTATGGGGTTATTTGTTAGCATGAAATATTGTGATATTTTAGGCACGTTTATAATCGTATTTGATTCATATTGATAGTCTTCGATGGAGCTTTATGCATATATGAGCTAGTATTACCTATATTGTCGATATGGATGTCTACACGAGTTCTATGTTGATTATAGGTGATTTGGAGCTATTTCCGAACGAAATCGAGCAAGGGAGAGTTGAGTTGAAGTACTTCCAGATTTAGAACACCTTTTGGAAGCAATTTGGAGTATTAGATTGAGGAATGCACGAATGAAGGCAAAAATCACGGTTTGACCCTAGATTACGGCCGTGGATTATGATGCAGAATTCGATGTTCATTCCAGGGGATATTACGGCCGTGGAACACAACCGTATTCCTCTTCACGCCCTAAATTACGGTCGTGGAATCTTCCACGACCGTGATCTTGGCGAATCCTTTCGCCACGTTTCGAAGCCACGATCTTTTGAAGATCGGGCCGGGCCGACCTTTTTCCCTGCATTATAAAAAGGACGGATGAGGCAAGATTCCGTCATCTCGCTTTACCTTGCTACCTAGCTTACGACATTTAAAACCCTAAGGGGAGCGGCAAGAACGCAAGCTTAGCAAGACACAAACCTTCATTCTTGGAGGTGATTTTTGGGAGATCTCATCGAAGATCAAAGTTCGTGATTGGAGAATTGCTGTGAGCGATCTTCGCGTTGAGGAAGATTGAAGTTCTTGGAGGATTTTGCAAGAAATCTCCTCTTCTTGCTTAGGTTTGACTTAGGATCGGATTGACATCCCGTTTCCTTTCTTTCCTAAGATTGTGATTGATTGTTTGATTTGAATCTCTTGACAAACACTTGTTTTCGATTGTGATTTTGAGATTCGTTTGAAAGATTATTGAAGGTTCTTGAAAGTTTCCATCTTTTATCCTATAAATCTTGAATTGATATCAAATGGCTGTTATTGGCTAAAAACCCTTAACAATTCTAAGGTGAAGGGTTGATAGTTGTGGCATAGATGATGATAGATCGATCGCAAACAGATTAGACCCTGAGAGTTAGAGAAGTGTCGCCGACAACCCTAAATTACGGGTTGTTCTTGAATTCCACGGCCGTGGAACCTCAAGATCCAACCGTAATTTCCATGAGTTTACGAGCCTGCTTTTTACCTTAATCTAAAGTTAAAGATTTGCTTTAGCTTAGCTTAGACTTGTCTTTTCTAGGTGGTAGTGAAGCCTCAACAACCTCTACCTCGATTGTGAGCCTCAACAACCTCAATCGGATAAGTTAGTCTTGACCTTTAGATCGTAGGTTTGGGTATTTGATACTAATCCTTGCTTTTAGAACCTCTTTATATTGAGCCTCAACAACCTGTATAAGGAGTATCTTTTAGGTGAGTTACATAAGGTTTTTGGAACCTCAACCGTACGATTACCTTACATTAGTATACCTTTGCATACCTCTACTCTGTCTTTATATCATTAGTATATCTTGAATCTGTTGTCACAACTGAATACCCGGATCTTTAGGATTGTTGTTTTCCCAATATTTGCAAAACTCCCATATTTATTGCTTGATAATCTGAAATCGAATTTGTTCCCACCCAAATCCCTGTGTTCGATACTCTGGAATTCTTGCTTAGCTACCTCGATCCGTACACTGCGGGTTCGCTCCTTGAAACTAGATGATGCGTTGTGGGCATACCGGACTGCATACAAGACCCCCATAGGAACCACACCATACAACCTTGTGTATGGGAAGTCTTGTCACTTGCCGGTAGAGCTAGAGCACAAGGCGTTTTGGGCTATCAAGTGGCTGAATTTCAGCATGAAAGAAGCGGGAGAGAAGCGTCTCCTAGACATCAACAAGCTGGATGAACTCCGTTTGAACGCCTACGAAAACGCTAAGATCTACAAGGAAAGAGCAAAGCGTTGGCATGATAAGCATATCATTCCAAAGGACTTCCAAGAAGGAGATCAAGTTCTCCTCTTCAATTCGAGACTTCGCCTCTTTCCAGGTAAGTTAAAATCTCGTTGGACCGGACCTTTTCTAATTAAGCGTATTTTTCCCCATGGTGCAGTTGAAGTATGGGGTGAAGCTAGCGGAAGTTTTAAGGTGAACGGTCAACGACTCAAGAAGTACTCACCGGAACTCCAAGCTGAGGAGTTTGCACCTACCGCACTCGAATAAGTGCGAGTTTGGTCTAGCTACGGACCTTAAACAAAGCGCTTCTTGGGAGGCAACCCAAGTATCGATGGAAAAGGGGAAAGGAAGAATAATGTCGAAGAGAAGTGACGAAATTTGGACTTTGAAGCTTTACAGAGAGTTCCACGGTCTAAATTACGGTCGTCGTTGCTACAGTGGCCGTAATTCTCAAAGGCCTGTGAAAAATCACCAAAATTACGGGTCCGTACATTTCCACGGCCGTGGAATGCCCCGATAGACCGTAATTTTTGAAATTTTACCGCAATGATCGATGACCGGACTTGCTCGTTTTAGACATCCCCGCCGCCATTTGTGAGTTTTCTTTTCCTTTCTTGCTTTTGTTCTTTTTTGTGAACATTAGGGACAATGTTCGTCCTAAGTATGGGGTGGGATGTACTAAATGTTTGTAATAACTCTACTCTATATGTTGCTTCTATTCCGAGACTATTATTGCATGTTCATCATATGTCACACGTTTCATTCTTGCATTGCATGAAAAAGAACTTTAAAAACCCATAAAAATTGAAAATTTTTGAAAAATTTGATGCTTCTAATGAATTGAGATGAATTCTATGATAAACACTACTTGTGAATTAAGTTGATAACGATTGCATGCTTGAGAGGATAGTAATTCGAAAAGAAATTGAATGAATAGATTTTACATCTTTTGCAAGTTTTATAATGTGAAAATGTTACCTAAATCATATAAGAAATCGAAGTTGAAATCACATTATAAGTTCTTATGCTTCTTTTTGAGATGATTAAGGCAATTCGATACTTTCTTTCTTCTTTCCTTTGATCATCTAGCTCCTCATTGAAATATTAGCCTCCTTTACCCATCCGGGAACTTGGAAAGTGAATGAGAAAAAGGCATGTATGATGTGGGAGGGCCATGAGAGCATATATTTGCGATCAATTGAATAGAAAGAAATTATAGGTTTGGGGAAGTCAATCATGACGATGAGTAACTCGGCACCATTCACATAGCCGGGTGTTTGTGTCTTGCCAAAGTCGGATTGAGCGATATTCCTAGCGGATTATGGTATGTGCGCTAAGGGTTTGAGGCATCTCGCAAAAATGAGAAACGCCAATCTCCTAGGCTTCGGTTTTTGTGCACCTCTATCCATAACTCCAAAAGTAAAGTCGAAAAATGAAAAGTAAGAGCGAAGCTCAAAGTGAAGAGTTGCGGAAACCGCAAAAGAAGAAGAAGGTAGTAGTCCATTTTCCCGGATTTATGCACCACTCTCCCTTAAAGTTTCCTTTCCCTTCCATACTCTAGACCTTTTCCTTTGGAAAGTCCTTAAGATCAAAAGAATGTTATATGGCTTGGTGGTCTAAATTGAAGTTCTTATTATTGATTTTGATAATGTTTGAAGGTTGTAATGCTTGTTTGGAAGTTAAATTGTTTCATAAGCTTTCTTTACCTCTTACTCTCTAATTAAGTGCGTGAAAGTTTGAAAACGAATGAAGCAAGGTTTGAGAATGATCTATTCTTTAGGAGTCACTTTCATCCAAAAGAAGGTATACATATTTCATCCTAACTCTTGTTTGAAGCTTTTTGAAAGACCTTGCTTAGGGACAAGCAAGTATTAAGTATGGGGTTATTTGTTAGCATGAAATATTGTGATATTTTAGGCACGTTTATAATCGTATTTGATTCATATTGATAGTCTTCGATGGAGCTTTATGCATATATGAGCTAGTATTACCTATATTGTCGATATGGATGTCTACACGAGTTCTATGTTGATTATAGGTGATTTGGAGCTATTTCCGAACGAAATCGAGCAAGGGAGAGTTGAGTTGAAGTACTTCCAGATTTAGAACACCTTTTGGAAGCAATTTGGAGTATTAGATTGAGGAATGCACGAATGAAGGCAAAAATCACGGTTTGACCCTAGATTACGGCCGTGGATTATGATGCAGAATTCGATGTTCATTCCAGGGGATATTACGGCCGTGGAACACAACCGTATTCCTCTTCACGCCCTAAATTACGGTCGTGGAATCTTCCACGACCGTGATCTTGGCGAATCCTTTCGCCACGTTTCGAAGCCACGATCTTTTGAAGATCGGGCCGGGCCGACGTTTTGCCCTGCATTATAAAAAGGACGGATGAAAGGAGATTTCATCATCATCGCTTACCCTCGTTCAGGCTCACTTATCCACGCTTCTTCAATTAAGAGGCATTTTCGGAGATCTCATTGGGGATCGAAGCTGATTTGGAGAGTTGTTCAAATCTTGCACGTTCGGTGGAGATTTGTTGCTGCGATCTTTGGATTTGTGAAAGATTGAAGTTCTTGGAGGATATTGCAAGAAATCTCCTCTTCTTGCTTAGGTTTGACTTAGGATCGGATTGACATCCCGTTTCCTTTCTTTCCTAAGATTGTGATTGATTGTTTGATTTGAATCTCTTGACAAACACTTGTTTTCGATTGTGATTTTGAGATTCGTTTGAAAGATTATTGAAGGTTCTTGAAAGTTTCCATCTTTTATCCTATAAATCTTGAATTGATATCAAATGGCTGTTATTGGCTAAAAACCCTTAACAATTCTAAGGTGAAGGGTTGATAGTTGTGGCATAGATGATGATAGATCGATCGCAAACAGATTAGACCCTGAGAGTTAGAGAAGTGTCGCCGACAACCCTAAATTACGGGTTGTTCTTGAATTCCACGGCCGTGGAACCTCAAGATCCAACCGTAATTTCCATGAGTTTACGAGCCTGCTTTTTACCTTAATCTAAAGTTAAAGATTTGCTTTAGCTTAGCTTAGACTTGTCTTTTCTAGGTGGTAGTGAAGCCTCAACAACCTCTACCTCGATTGTGAGCCTCAACAACCTCAATCGGATAAGTTAGTCTTGACCTTTAGATCGTAGGTTTGGGTATTTGATACTAATCCTTGCTTTTAGAACCTCTTTATATTGAGCCTCAACAACCTGTATAAGGAGTATCTTTTAGGTGAGTTACATAAGGTTTTTGGAACCTCAACCGTACGATTACCTTACATTAGTATACCTTTGCATACCTCTACTCTGTCTTTATATCATTAGTATATCTTGAATCTGTTGTCACAACTGAATACCCGGATCTTTAGGATTGTTGTTTTCCCAATATTTGCAAAACTCCCATATTTATTGCTTGATAATCTGAAATCGAATTTGTTCCCACCCAAATCCCTGTGTTCGATACTCTGGAATTCTTGCTTAGCTACCTCGATCCGTACACTGCGGGTTCGCTGCTTGATTCTAGTTTTATAAATTTAAAACTTATTTGCACACACCTCTAGGGGCGAACAGTTTCCCTGCAGTAGCTCCCGTCTTGGGTGAGTTGCTTCCTTCCTTCCTTTCCTCGTTCCTTCCTTGGTTCCTTGTTCCCCTGAGTTGTTGTAAGACTAAGGTTGAGCCCTTAGCATGTGTTGATCTCTTAGAGATTGTTGAGACTAGAAGTCATAGACTTCTAGCAACCGTTTCGTTCCTGATTCGTGTTGCTTGTTCGTACAGGCTTTCCTTGCTCCTTTCCTGAGGGAAACTGAGTTCTCTTGAGTATTCCTGAGTTGTTATTCCTGAGCTTTGAGTTACCTTCGTGTGAGGTAAGTCCGTTGGACTTACTTAGCTTCATTCCGCGTATTAGTTGGATTGTATTGGCTTGTTTGTGTTGCTATCATGTTATAACGAATAATTGGAAATAGGACTCACCCTTTGTTAACCTTAACTGGCCCAAGTGTATTATAACCGGGCGGTGACCACTTGTCTAGTTCTCCAGGAAACTAGAATTTGCTCTTGCAACCCAGACCCGTAGGTAACGGATAATACTGATCTATTCCTATTGGTAGACGGAAGCGGAGGCAAGTTTCGGGAGATTCTTGTGTGACAAAAGAAGTTGAATTAGTAATGGATAACCTTAATGAAAGATAAATAACCGGTTGATGTGTAAGCATGCTATGTGTTTTATTTACCATATGTGTGTTTGTGCATTTACACTCTTGCTTATACCTAGAATGTTAGCTAACGGTTTATACCGTCGTTGTAGATGTTCCGTAGGTTCAGGATGCTGCTGAGTGATCTAGATAGTGTGGTCAGCCGGGGTTCCCGTACATTATAGGACGAGATTGGGTTTTTGTTTTGTTTGTTGTTTTCCTTTTGTTTTGACCCGGCTGTGGAGCTTTTGTGTTTTCTTCTAGTTTGAACATTTGGCTTTTATATTGAGTTTTGTTTTCATTCGTCTGTGCCTTGTTGTAAGATCCGTTTGCTGTTGCTACTCTGAGGGTCGGGACCCATTGTGCGGTCCTAGCCCGTAGCGCTTCGAGTTCCCAAAACTTGGGGTGTTACAATATGGTATCAGAGCCCAGGTTGGCAACAATGGCACTCGAAATCTTCTACAGGTCGGATGGATAAATAAAATAGAACCCGCAAGGGGTCTAACGTTTTCAAAAGGGGAATTTTGTTTTTAAACCGTTGGTCTGGGATAGATGTACGGGCGACCACCACTACCTCCGCGGATCTCAACAGTGTAGTTTCTTATATGTTGGCCTTTATATGCACTTTTCTTGGATTATGCTTTAGTTGCAGCGTGGCCTTATATTATATATATAGTCTTATACATCTATCCTTATAGCAGATGGCACACACTAGGGCTACCGCTGCTATAGGGCAAGGAAGGGGTCGACCACCACTTCCACCTACCGTCCGTGGACGAGGACGTGCAGGAAGACCTCCACTAGCTAGAGGTCGAGGCCAAGCCCCAGCTGCCTATCCGCCTATCGCTGAGGCGTTTGCTGAAGAAGTTGCCGAGATCATTGTTCCTGAGGCTGGAAATGGGACCGCTGCTAGGTACGGAGCACAAAGAGTGCCATCGATAGAGTCCGTATGAGTGTTTATCGGAGCTTCTGCATATCGCGACTATGTGTAGAGAGTTGAGGAGGCTATCAGGACTGGAGGACCAACACCAGTGCCGCCAGTTCCTGCGAGATCTGATGAGGTTTCACAGAGAGTTACACGAGCTGTTGTCTCGCCTGCTGGAGTTGTTGAGGTTGTTAGAGCGCCGGATGAGGCAAATGAGCCAAAGCCCGACAGTTGGTTGAAGGCTTTTGATCAGCTGAAGGTTCCCGTCTTCGTGGGAAGGACTGGCTTAGAGGTGGAGCAATGGTTAGGACAGGTTGATTCTGCTATGGAAGCTATCGGTTGCCCTGAGGGACGTTGAGTCAACATAGCACAGACGCTGCTGAAGGATTAGACTCATTCTTGGTGGAGGACAATTCACAGTAAGATCACCAGTTATGAGCAGATGAAGACAGTGATCAGGGATCGCTATTGCCCTGCAGCCATGAGGAGAGACCGTCTTCAGGATTTCCTTGAGGCTGGATTCGAGGATTTGCCTATTGCTGAGATCATCCTCAAGTTTCAGGACGAGTTGGCATTGCTAGGTTCGTCCGCACCACCGGAGGATCAGCATGTTTACCTTTTCTCTCGGAGGTTGAGAGAGCGCTCTTATCTTACTGGTTTCCGTTGTGAGTCTTTGGCGGACTATCAAGATAGAGCTTCTGCTTATGAGAGAGACCGACCGGGTCAGAGGAGAGCTTCTCAGACAGGAGGTCCTGAGAAGAGACAAAAGACTGGATCAACCAATGCTGGAGCTGGAGCAGCTGGTTTTGGGCGTAGTCAGACGCCTGGACGTTCTAGTTTTCACCAGAGTTCTGATAGAGGACGGCAGTGTCATAACTGAGGAGTAGCTGGACATATCCGAGTTGACTGCAAGAAGCCAACAGTAACTTGCTTTTCTTGTGGCAAGCCCGGACACAGAGCTGCGTTTTGCCGTCAAGGCAAGGCACTATCTCAGCAGGGTTCTTCACCTGCCAGTGTTGCTGGAGGAGGACAGAGATCTCAGTACCAGCAGCAGCAGAGAGTTTCAGGTTCTGCCGCTCCTTAGGGTTCCACTCCGGGACAGGGGAGAGGTAGAGGACGTGTTGGTGGATCTGCAGACACCAGAGATGCACCAGCCAGAGTTTATGAGTTGAGGAGTGTTGTAGAGCCGACAACGCCAACAGCTACAGGTACCATTCACATTAATGGTTTTCCTGTCAGAGTTCTTTTCGATACTGGTGCTACGCATTATTTTATATCTGATGCTTGCGTAGATAGATTGGCCTTAGTTATTGTAGAGGGTAGACCCTTCTTTATAGGATTACCCGATGGGGGTAAGATACGAGGTACGCGAGAAGTTCGCAATTACCCTATTAGATTGGGAGGTCGCGATTGGCCAGCTAACTTCTTCGTCATGTACTTAGTACATGAAGAGGTTATTCTGGGCATGGATTGGATGGATCGACATTGAGCAGTTCTGGACATCGGCAAGAGGACAGTGACAGTAACTACAGATGCATGCCATGTTGAGATCTTCCGAGGATGGGATCTCGGGAAGACTGGTACCGTCATCAGTGCAGTTCGAGCTGCGAGACTTATCAGTCAAGGATGTGAGGCTTTTTGGTACTATGCAATGAAGGATAGTACTAGTCCAGCTTT
The DNA here is from genome assembly GCA_033239045.1 of Fagopyrum esculentum. Taxonomy (NCBI): domain Eukaryota; kingdom Viridiplantae; phylum Streptophyta; class Magnoliopsida; order Caryophyllales; family Polygonaceae; genus Fagopyrum; species Fagopyrum esculentum. Next base: position 141,717,631 of record BSUD01000004.1, read on the forward strand.
GGAAGAGATTCCAGTAGCTTGCGAGTTTGCTGACGTCTTTGGAGAGCCATCAGGTTTACCTCCACAAAGGAGTGTAGATTTTGGAATTGATCTAGAGCCCGATACGAGACCGATCTCTAAGGCTCCTTATCGTATGGCGCCTATCGAGATGCTTGAGTTGAAGAAGCAGCTTGAAGAGTTAGCAGAGAAGGGCTTCATCCGCCCTAGTGTATCTCCTTGGGGTGCACCAATTCTCTTCGTCAGGAAGAAGGATGGGTCAATGAGGTTATGTATCGACTACCGGGAGCTGAACAAGGTGACGATCAAGAATAAGTACCCATTGCCCCGTATCGACAATCTTTTAGATCAGCTGCATGGAGCTTCGGTGTTTTCGAGGATCGATCTGAGATCTGGATATCACCAGCTGAGGGTGAGAGAGCCACGTAGCTAAGACGGCATTTCGGACTAGATATGGACACTACGAGTTTGTAGTGATGTCATTCGGGCTTACGAATGCGCCCGCAGTCTTCATAGAGTTGATGAACAACATCTTCATCGACTTCCTAGACTAGTTTGTAGTTGTCTTCATCGACGACATTCTGGTTTACTCCCGTAGTAAGGAGGAGCATGCAGGACACTTGAGGATTGTTCTTCAGGTCTTGCAAGATAGAGAGTTGTACGCCAAGCTCTTTAAGTGCGAGTTTTGGATGTCCAAAGTAGCATTCCTTGGTCACATTGTTTCAGCTGAAGGGATCAAGGTAGATCCAGCGAAGATTGAGTCAGTAGCCTCTTGGTCGCCACCTAAGAACGTCAAGGAAGTTCACAGCTTCTTAGGATTAGCAAGCTACTACCGGCGTTTTGTTGAGGGCTTTTCTGTTATCGCCCGACCGCTCACTTCCTTGCTGCGGAAGTCTACGAGGTTCGTATGGTCCGAGTCGTGCTTGCGGAGCTTCGAGGAGCTGAAGAAGAGGTTGACCTCTGCTCCTATCTTAGCTCAGCCAGAGGGCATTGAGGATTTTGTGGTTTACAGCGACGCATCCAAGCTAGGCTTGGGATGTGTTCTGATGCAAAGGGGAAAGGTGATCGCTTATGCGTCTCGATAGTTGAAGACGTATGAGGAGAATTACCCTACCCATGATCTGGAGTTAGCTGCTGTTGTTCATGCTTTGAAGATTTGGAGACATTATCTATACGGAGCCACGTGTCAGATTTTCACAGACCATAAGAGTCTGAAGTACATATTCACTCAACGAGAGTTGAATAACCGCCAGCGCAGATGATTAGAGTTGATCAAGGACTTTGATCTTGAGATCTTATACCACCCGGGAAAGGCTAATGTGGTAGCAGATGCTCTCAGTAGGAAGACTTCCCGGGAGATGGCGATCGCTAGGCTGACAGCTCAGCCACAGTTACACTGAGATTTGGCATGGTTAGAGATGGATATCTACTTCCCAGATTCCGACAACCAGTTATCCACCTTGGAGATAGTACCTGATCTGTTGGCCGAAATCCGACAAAAGCAGGGAAGTTGCCCAGCTTTGACACAGATCCGAGACCGGATGTCTCGAGGAGAGGCACCACAGTTTACAGTTGGTGCTGACGGAGTTTTGAGACGCCAAGAGCAGGTTTGTGTACTGTCAGATCGAGAGTTGAGACAGAGGATCCTTCAGGAGGCTCACTCTTCACCTTACTCAATACACCCTGGTGCGAGTAAGATGTATCAAGATGTCAGACGTTCTTTCTGGTGGGAGTTCTGAAGCCAGATGTGACGAGATATGTAGCTCAGTGTGCGACCTGTCAGCAGGTCAAGATCGAGCATCATAGACCCGGAGGCGAGCTACACCCACTCCCTGTTCCTCAGTGGAAGTGGGAAGACATCTCTATGAATTTTGTGACCGGTTTGAGACCGAGTCGTGGTTTTGATGCTATATGGGTCATCGTAGATCGACTGACAAAGACCGCACGTTTCATTCCGATCAAAGAAACGTGGCCGGTGAGTCGATTAGCATAGGAGTTCACGAGACAGATAGTGAGACTTCATGGGGTACCTAGGACCATAGTCTTTGACAGAGACGGACGGTTCACTTCGAGGTTTTGGCAGCAAGTTCATGCCGCCCTAGGTACGAGTCTACAATTCACGACAACTTATCATCCTCAGACCGATGGTCAGTCTGAGCGGACCATCCAGACTTTGGAGGACATGTTGTGAGCCTGTGTGTTAGACTGGGGACAGGTGTGGCCATATCACCTTCCCTTAGTTGAGTTTTCGTACAACAACAGTTGGCACACATCGATCAGGATGGCTCCTTATGAGGTTTTATATGGACAGAGATGTCGTACACCGCTGTGTTGGGACAAGCCTAGTGGTGCCAACGGAGTAGCACCCGAGTAGATTCAGGATGACATGGCTCGAGTAGCAGTAATCCGAGAGCGGATGTTAGCAGCACAGAGTCGACAAAAGTCTTATGCTGATAAGAGGCGCAGACCTCTAGAGTTCAGAGTTGGAGCTCAGGTTTGGTTGAGAGTATCTCCGACACGAGGCGTCAGACGTTTTGGTGTCAAGGGGAAGCTGAGTCCCAGATATGTTGGACCGTTCGAGATTCTTGAGCGAGTTGGAGAGGCAGCATACAGACTTGCGTTGCCACTGAGAATCGGGGGTGTTCACCTAGTTTTCCATGTATCTCAGCTACGGGAGTACATACCTGACCCGAGACACATTGTCAGTCATGAGGATCTAGTGATCGAGCCAGACCACACGTTTGTAGAGCACCCGGTGGCTGTCTTAGAGCGTAGTACGAGACGCTTGCGTTCGAAGGACATCCCGATGTTGAAGATTCAGTGGTAGATGTGAGGAGCTGATGAGGCAACTTGGGAGACAGCGGATAATATCCAGAGGAACTATCCGGAGTTTTACGTTGGGCTGGATGCACCTTTAGCGTAGTCGTTGTTTTTGTTTTTCCTTTGTTGCGTTGCTTACGCTTTTGTGTGACGTTTTGTGTTACGTGCCCCGAGTGGGAAGATATGAGTTCAGTTCTGTTTCTGTGTGTTGTTATGCTCGTGAGCTTTTGCAAGTTTCAGGATGAAACTTCTTTTTAGGGGGATCTGATGTAAGATCCTAGGTTTTTGCCTTCACCGCCCCTGCGGTGAAGAGGGCCGCCCCCGCGGCCAGCCGTCCTTGCGGTTGTGGGATCCACCCCTGCGGCTGTGGGATCCGCCCCTGCGGATCATGCGACAGATCGCGCCGATCTGTTTTTGTCGTTTTATCTTTCTTCCATAGATAGAATATCCTATATTTTATCTTATGGGCCGGTTTCGTTATCTTCTTCCTAAACCCTAGACGCCCTTCCTTCTTTTCTTTCCAGCCGTTCCTATATATTCTCTTCTTTCTTCCTTTTTCCCGTTCCCTGCTATCGTCTTCTTCAACCCTAAAGAGTTGCAGCTGTCCTTACTTCCTGCAATCCCGCTGAACGTGTAAGTTCATTCTTTTCTGGTTCTTCCTCACGTTCCATTAGTGCTGCATGCCTTCCTTTCTGTTTGTTTTGGATTCTCCCTTGCGTTCCTTCTTTTCTTCTTCTCCAAGGATCAAGCGTGAGCCTTGATTCTTGTGGAGTGTTCCGTTGTTGACCCTTCGTTTTTCTCAGGCTCTTTGGAGTTGAGTCTTGACGTGTTGGAATCAAAGGTTCGAGCTTTGGTTGCCCTTGCTGTGAGATCTATCGAAGAGAAGCCCGACAATAGCTTATGACGAAGATCCGCCCCTGCGCTTGCACAGAGCCGCCCCTGCGCCTCTGTTCAGCCGCCCCTGCGCCTCTGTCTAACCGCCCCTGCGGTTTCCCTGCAGTAGCTCCCGTCTTTGGTGAGTTGCTTCCTTCCTTCCTTTCCTCGTTCCTTCCTTGGTTCCTTATGGTTGTTCCTTGTTCCCCTGAGTTGTTGTAAGACTAAGTTTGAGCCCTTAGCATGTGTTGATCTCTTAGAGATCATGAGACTAGAAGTCATAGACTTCTAGCAACCATTTCATTCTTGATTCGTGTTGCTTGTTCGTACATACTTTCCTTGCTCCTTTCATGAGGGAAACTGAGTTCTCTTGAGTATTCCTGAGTTGTTATTCCTGAGCTTTGAGTTACCTTCGTGTGAGGTAAGTCCGTTGGACTTACTTAGCTTCATTCCGCGTATTAGTTGGATTGTATTGGCTTGTTTGTGTTGCTATCATGTTATAACGAATAATTGGAAATAAGATTCACCCTTTGTTAACCTTAACTGGCCCAAGTGTATTATAACCGGGCGGTGACCACTTGTCTAGTTCTCCAGGAAACTAGAATGTGCTCTTGCAACCCAGACCCGTAGGTAACGGATAATACTGATCTATTCCTATTGGTAGACGGAAGCGGAGGCGAGTTTTGGGAGATTCTCGTGTGACAAAAGAAGTTGAATTAGTAATGGATAACCTTAATGAAAGATAAATAACCGGTTGATGTGTAAGCATGCTATGTGTTTTCTTTACCTTATGTGTGTTTGTGCCTTTACACTCTTGCTTATACCTAGAATGTTAGCTAACGGTTTATACCGTCGTTGTAGATGTTCCGCAGGTTCAGGATGCTGCTGAGTGATCCGGATGGTGTGGTCAGCCGGGGTTCCCGTACATTATAGGACGGGATTGGATTTTTGTTTCGTTTGTTATTTCCCTTTTGTTTTGACCCGGCTGTGGAGCTTTTGTGTTTTCTTCTAGTTTGAACCTTTGGCTTTTATATTGAGTTTTGTTTTCATTCGTCCGTGCCTAGTTGTAAGATCCATTTTTTGTTGCTACTCTGAGGGTCGGGACCCATTGTGCGGTCCTAGCCCGTAGCGCATCGAGTTCTCAGAACTTGGGGTGTTACACAATTTCATTTAAGAAAGCCATGAAAAGTGACAATTCTTAAAATTGGTTTATTGCCATGAAAGAAGAAATAAAATCGATGAGTAACAACCAAGTATGGAATTTAGTTGAGTTGTGTGAGGGTTCCAAGACAATTGGGTCTAAGTGGGTCTTTAAGACCAAACAGGACTCCAAGGGCAACATTGAAAGGTATAAGGCTAGATTGGTTGCTAAAGGATACACTAAAAAAGATGGCATTGACTACACAGAGACTTTTGCTCCGGTGTCAAAGAAAGACTCATTGAGAACTGTTTTAGCTTTGGTGGCTCATTATGATCTTGAGCTTCACCAAATGGATGTAAAGACCGCTTTTCTAAATGAAGATTTAGAGGAGGAAGTATATATGGACCAACCTGAAGGGTTCTTGACCGCAAACAAAGAACATATGGTGTGTAAGTTGAAAAAATCAATATATGGATCGAAACAAGCTTCCCGACAATGGTATCTTAAGTTTAATGATATCATCACGTCTTATGGTTTTGTAGAGAACACCGTTGATCGGTGTATCTACATGAAGGTCGGTGGGAGCAATTTTGATATTTTAGTCCTATATGTTGATGATATCTTGCTTGTTGCAAATAACATAGACATGTTACATGATATAAACAAATATCTCTCTAAGCACTTTGAAATGAAAGATATAGGTGAGGCATCATATGTGATTGGAATAGAAATATTTCGGGATAGATCACAAGGATTGTTAGGTTTTTCTCAAAAAGGTTTTATCAATAAAGTCTTAGAGAAATACAGAATGGATAAATTGCCTGCAAGGATAGTTCCAATTCAGAAGGAAGATAAGTTTAGTAAACTACAAGGTCCTAGAAATGAATTGGAACGAAAGAAAATGGGAAATATTCCTTATGCATAAGTGGTTGGGAGTTTGAATTATCTTCAAACATGTACTCGACCTAGCATTAACTTCGTTGTAGGCATGTTGGGTAGATATCAAAGTAATCCCGAAATGAACCATTGGAAAGCTGCTAAAAAGGTTCTCATGTACTTGCAAGGCACCAAAGAGCACATGTTTACATATAGGAGATCCGATCATCTAGAGGTCATTGGATATTCAAATTCTGATTTTTCCGGATGTGTGGATAGTAGGAAATCTACGTTTGGATATGTGTTCCTATTAGTGGGAGGAGTTGTTTCCTGGAGGTGTGGGAAGCAGTCTATCATTGCTACTTATACTATGGAGGCTGAGTTTGTTACATGCTTTGAGGCCACTAACCAAGCATTGTGGATGCATAATTTTATCTCGGGGCTTCGAATTGTTGATAGTATAGCTAGGCCACTGAGAATTTATTGCGATAACTCTGCAGCCGTGTTCTTTTCGAAGAACGACAAGTACTCTAAGGGTGCTAAGCACATGGAGTTAAAGTACTTGTTAGTTAAAGATGAAGTGAAGAAACATAGAGTATTTTTTTAGCATATTAGAACGGACATGATGGTTGCAAATCCGTTAACTAAAGGTTACCACCTAACGCGTTCAATGACCATGTAGAGCGTATGAGTGTCATAGATAAGACCTTGCTATTATAATTATTTTTCGCTCATCAAATTATAACACTTGGAATTCACTTATTGATATGTTTCTACTTTATAATACTTGTCATCATTATCGTATTTGTATACAATTATTGTTTTCTGATGACACATAATTTGAGACTTATGGTTCATCTCAATTTAAAGTAATATTGAGTTTTGGATTGATTTGTGATACTTGGAAGGAATCATGTCGCTCAATGACGTGTGACCGCCATGATCCAATCAATTTTGATTCAATTATGGATTATTGGTATTTTATGGACTTATATAAAAAATTTTCACATTACAGATTTTGAACCATTAAGCTGACACACATGCCAAGTGGGAGAATGTAAGAATATTTATAATATATATATAGATATATATATATATATATATTCTTTGTGACAAATGTGTCTAGGTTTAATATATAAAATTAAGTCCAATTTATAGTTTGTAGTTTTAATATAAAGTCGAAACCGTAATGGATCGGTATTGATTAAAGACGTTAAAATTACGGGATTAATTTTAATTCCTCCTTCCTTATCTAATTAATAAAATGTAGTTGTTATTTATTAGATAAGGAAAAGAGGATTAATTAGTACTAATCTCATCCATTAGGGATTAATTAAAGCAAAGGATAAAGGAAGGAGAAGACTACTCGATTGTGCCCACTCGATCAATTGGTAATGAAGACTCCTACGGATAAAGGTTAGTCTTTGATTCATATACGGATATATCGATTGATTCATGTTTAAGTCTAGATCATTTATAGTGTTTGATTTCGAAACGGAATCGTAAATTATCTAACATTCTCCACTTACAATACCATGAACAAGAACGGCCGGAGGTATAATACCCGGAAAATTTAATTTCCGTTTAATGCCCGATCAAACCGGATTTCGATCCGCTAAGCTCGGATGCCATTATTGTTTGACTTTTCATGTTTGCAGGGTTAGCTGCTATTATTGTTTGCCCGATCAAACCGGATTACGATACCATGAACAAGAACGGCCGGAGGCCACTTGGGAGATAGAGGAGAGTATTAGACGTAATTATCCCGAGTTCTTTGCAGGGTTAGCTGCTACTTTTGTACCGACGAGTTAGTACTCGGAAGCTATTATTGTTTGACTTTTCATGTTTTTACCTTGGATTGAGTGATTGTGTTTTCTTTGATGTGTGCATGACCTTGATGATTGAGTAGTTACATGTTAGAAAACGAGACTTAATGAAACCAAATTATACGAAGAAATTCGTCTAATTAGATACATTATTCTAAGTTTCGGGACGAAACTTATTTTAAGAGGGCACTAATGTAATACCCGAAAAATTTAATTTCCGTTTAATGCCCGATCAAACCGGATTTCGATCCACTAACCTCTAATCTTTCTAGAGAATGTGTTACTTTATAAAAATTTTATCATTTTATGTAACTTAAGTCACATAAAATGATAAATATGTAAACCGTATAACAATCCCGTATGATTAAAACTCGAAGAGTAATTCCGTACAAGTTAATGATTCACTTTCCAGCCCATCATCTAACGGGATGAGCAGGCTCATCGGAGTAGGCCCAATATTACTAGTAGCCGGCCCAAAACGATACCCTACTCTAATCTCCTTCTTAATTACGTTTAACCTAAACCTAAATTCTAACCCTGTTGCTACGTGAGAAACGTTAAGCTATCTCCTCTACCACAACACCTTCCATCACGTATCTGGAGAACCGACACCGCCGCCACACGTTCTTGGCAGCCGCCACCACCGTCTCGCCGGGGACGTAACCGAGGACACCACCTCGTCCTCACCGGGAACCAGGGAATCACACCGATGCCGCAGCCAACTGCAACCCTTTGCAACAACAAAACCCCGGGACCTTGCTTGACCTGCTACAGTTCACGCTGAAGATCCACGCTGCTGCACCCAAGCGGCTGCACGCCTCCAGCGGGGACGAGACGGGAGCCGATCGTGTTCAGCCTGATGCAGACGGAAATCTGGTAAGCCCTGTCCCTTGCTATCCATTCTCCTCTCCTCTCGATCGAAGCTGTAAACCCTTCCTTGCTCCAGTGCAGTCCTTTGTCACACTCGGAAGTCGATCTTGCTCCAGTGCAGCCTCCAAAGCACAGGATCGCAATCCTTGCAACCCAGAACCCGGACACGCCGAGCACGCCTCCTGTGCAGCCATACCGAGTCACACCGCACACAGAACCTGTCCAATCGCGAGTCACCTTTCCTGTGAGTCCTCAGTTTAGCCTTCCGTTTCTTCTTATTTTCGGTATGAATCTGTTACATTAGGGACAGTAGAGAGGGTAAGGTGGGTGAGGGAGGACTCTGTAGGAAGGTTGCTGGTTGTGTGTGTTTTCTACATAGGTTGTCATCTAGGGCCGCCGGCTGGGGAATTGAAGTAGAACTTGTCTGCTTAAGGGTTTAGTTTCAAATTGTTTGGGGGTAGAAACTGTTGAATGTAAGGCTGCAGTTTGATGCTTTAACTCGAACATCCACCGTTGAATTTTGGATATGTGGTAGATAGATATAGGTAGTTTACTGTGTTAAAAATTGAGAGAAAGTTAACAGTCGGATTAAGACTTATAAGGACTCAAAGTAGGATAGTGGGGCTGTTTTTACAGCATAGGAAAATTTACTATGTATGAGAAATTTCAGCTTTTATCCCAACTTTGGAGATTTATGTGAGAGTTATGATTTAGTATTTTCGAGAGATCTTTACCCTTATGTTTAGTATGCATATCATAGAAGATTGGAAATTTTATTCCGGAATCTTTATCTTTCATTGGAGCATTAGATCTTAACCCAAAGTCGGACCTTAACGACTTTTTATGAAAATCTAGAATTTTGTGTAACTCTTATAAATCCTCACTAAACCTTTCTATGAGAACTAGACATAGGACATAGGTCCTAGAATAGAATTTTAGAACTAAATGACAGACTTCTCGGAGTTTCGGAATCAGGGGCAAAATAGTCTTTTTAACTTAAGAGAACCTTTTTCGTAAATTCTCTTCATGAGATTGTACATCTTAGAAGTTTATAACTTCTAAGAGTATGGCATGTGATTTTGATCCACATGCCTTGTCTGACAGGCGATTGAGTACCACGAGTACGAACCGAGTTGAGAGTGGATAGAGTGTGTTGTGACTCAGGTAAGTCCTTGCGACTTACTTAGCTAGTTTTTGGATGTTAGTTGAGTGATAATAGTGGTGTGTGCAATGTGTGTTTATAATAATAACTTAATAGGACGACTGTTACTATTATATTATTAAGGCCCAAGTGTATGTATAACGGGCTGTGACATCATTGCCCAGCTCTGCCAGGAGATTGGGAGGTTCTCTATACCCAAACCTCACAGGTACAAGGTGAGATGCATCGGATCCATTCTTGATGGTTACACGGGGGCGGAGGCGAGGTTTGGGAACCCCTCATGTCACAAAATCAAGTATCATTAATAAGAGTGAATGACCTAAGAAAAGATAATAAATGGATTGTTTGAAATCATGATAAGTGTTCACTTTGCTATGATGTGTGTGTGATATTCTTATTTACCTAACGTTTAGATAACTAGCTAACGGTTGTTCTGTTGTGTTGTTTTAGATTTACCACAGGTTAGAGCAGCAGCTGAGTGATCCGGAAGTAGTGGTCAACCGGGTCTCCATACTCCTTAGAGTGGGGTTGAGTGTTGTCTTGTTGTTTCTTTCTTCTTGTTAAAGACAATTAGTCTTTTCCGTTGTTTAAGTATTATAGGTTGTTAGATGTTGTTGAATTCATCTCTTGAAAATACTACTTTATGAATTTAGGTTTTTCTTATTTGTGTCTTGTTGCAAGATCCTAGTAAAATTGTTGTCAAACTGAGGTCGGGACCCATTGTGAGGTCCTAACCCGTAATGTCCCGAGTTCTGAGAATTTGGGGTGTTACAAGAGCAGCAGTTGAGTGATCCAGAAGTAGTGGTCAGTCGGGTCTCCGTACTCCTTAGAATGGGGTTGGGATGTTTCCTTTGTTGTTTTTTCCTCTTGTTAAGACAGTTAGTCTGTTTCATTGTTTAAGTACTATAGGTTGTTAGACGTTGTTGCATTCATTCCTTTAAAAATACTATTTTATATATTTCGGTTTTTCTTATTGTGTCTTGTTGCAAGATCCTAGTAATATTGTTGTCAAACTGAGGTCGGAACCCATTGTGAGGTCCTAACCAGTAATGCTCCGAGTTTTGAGAATTCGGGGTGTTACAACATGGTATCAGAGCTCTATGTTGGCAATAATGGCACTTGAAATCTTCTGAAAGACCGAATAAAAACTTAAGTAGAACCCGAAAAGGGATCTGAGTTTTAAAAAAGACTTTTGGTTTTCAAATGCATGCATAGTCTGGTTGGGGATAGAAAAGTACGGCTGACCACCACTACTACCGCGGATCTCAGTATGCTTAGTATGAACTTTAGGTTTTACTTTAGTTGGATGTTTTAGCTTAATTATAAGGATATGTGATATAGATAAGTATATGCCGAAGATTAGTAGAAATTATAGTTATGTTATGTCCTTAACGGAGATAACATAATGAGTTTCTCACCCCTTGACACATCTAAGTAGATTTTGAAGGGTGTCAACGTGAGGATTAGTATGCACATCTTAGGTGCATTAGGGTAGACGAACGGCGGACAACTCCTTCGATCTTGTGGAGAAACTTCGAGACGAAAAAGTAAAGACAAAAAGACAACACCAACTACGATGACAAGATGAGAATTCCGAGTCAACTCAATAGGATCAAATGAAGAATATACATGAGGGTGGTTCCGGCAACCCGTTGGATGACCGGCAAGCATACAAATTGGAAGAGACAACCCATAGGTTCTTTCAAGATGGTGTAAAGAAACGTTACAACAATGGGGATGCCTTCAAAAACACAAATAGGCATGAAGGTCAAGGTGAAATATAGTAGCGATCCAGACAAGAGGCATTGAATCTAAGCTTACCAACGGACCAGAAGGTAAAAGTATGAGGCTAGAAGCAGAGCGGAATATGATCACTCTTGACAAGCTACTTGCCACCACAATTAAGATGGGAAACGGAGACAATCATAAGCGTAAGAGTCAAGATAATATACATTGTCCATCACGATACGAAGAATTAAAGAGCCGAAAAATGAAAGCTTACAGGTTGCTAGAATAGGGAAGGCCGATTTCACCGACATGGAAGTAGTGTGACCTCCTAGAACACACAAGAATTTCAACAAGGATCGGGATAGAACAAAGACCGGATTTCAATAAAGGCGGTAGTACAAGTAGCACCCCAGGGGAGGAAATTCACGAAGGGATTTAAGTTAATAACACTAGCGGGTCATAACAGAGAACCGCAAGTGAACAATAACTCGGGTAAAAAGAATCATGAAGAAATGCCTACAAGTTATAGTAGAAGAATTGATAAGTCCGTTGATGGAAGACGAAGATACAACTAGACTCATAAGAGTATAGTACTCTTATAGGAGTGTAATTTGTAGAAGGGGCTAAATGAGTAAAAATGGAAGAGATGTATTTTCACCATGTATATCAAACCTCAAAAGAGATAGAAGAAAAGTAAGTCTTCGATCTTATAGAAGGTCAACTACAGACCAATTGGTAACAATAGAGAATTTACCCGTACTAGCTAACTAGTGATGGTTGGTTGACAGATAAGAAGAATAACCACAAGGTTATAAAGGAATTTTACCGATATCTGGTGAATTTCTTCCAGAGATCAACGACGAAAATGGTGAAGTTAAATCAATACAAGTACTAGTAGCCTTGATGGTAACATTGAATGAGTCCAATATGATAACTCTAATAAAGAAATTAAAGAGCAGCTCTTGACAGTTGATAATGACCATTGATGATAGAAATGGTGTAAAGGGAATTGTTGTGAGTAGTTACTTACTACTGACTAAGGAAAGATAGATATCAAAGTTAGTATGAAGGGATCCTTGTAAGAAGAACTAGAAGAGTAAGAAGAAGTAGATGATTGTGAACATGTCCTATGACTTAGCATTGCACACAAGTAGGACTGATGGTGCTCCTCCGAGAAAAGGTGGGGTCAAACTGTCTAGATTGACAGGGGAAACTCTTGTGATTTAAAGATGTGACACAGAATAATTAGATTTTCAAAAGCGGCACAAAAATAGAGAGTATGATTTAAAGCCTTGGTGAAATGTGTGGTCGAGTTGTGAGGTGATTGCAGATGGAATCTACATGTTGGCTAGAACAGACATGTGAAGGAGTAAAGTTGAATGACTAAAGGTTGTTATAGGGATCCAGTATTACCCCAATAAGATGATTACCGAAAAGTGTATATATAAAAGCTTAATGAGAAATGGAGGTACTCCAATGAAAATTCAGGCTGGACCGATGACATAAGAGTTGATGAAAGTAATAAGATCAACCAACGTGGTCCGTAAAGCGTGTACGAGAAAAATCAAAGGGATTTAACTATCTTACGGGGTGTAAAGATTTAAAGAAGGTAAAGCGACATGAGTATAAGGAAAACATAATAAATGCAATGCAAGAAATTTGATTGGTGAGAAAATCATATGCATCTGATGTGTCGTATACAAATGGTACCATTAGATGTTTAATATAAATCATACTATCGGACTGAGGACACTATGATGGATTAAGTGTAAACCAAGCGTATAACTTAACCACTGAGAAGGAAAATCATGTATCAAAATGCGGGTCATGCTAAATTTAAATGAAGTCTTGAGATGAGGATGTCCTTAGGAAATTTATGCAAGAGTACAAAGTAACTAAAGTTCCAACACATAATGGGTAGTAATGATCAACAGACAGTTAGAGACCAATGTAGAGAAGAAAAACGTATAAGATGAGTCACCTAGTAGAAGAATTCACAAGACGAGCTTGAGAGACCAAAAGAGATAAAATGTCGACCCGGATATGGAGATCTAAGGTGCATGGAATGGATACCTACAATGGAGTGTAGAAGAAAGATGTAGACTATACAAGTGTGAAGAGGTTTTGACCTCCTCAAAGATACAGGAATTTGAAAGAAATCGCAATGCCGGTACCAAAGAGTTGAAACCCTGTAGCGGAAACAACGGAGCTGCATGAAGGCAATATTTCCGGTAACACCAGCGAAGGAATGTATATATGAGAACGGCCTTGGTGGACTCGAAAGTCCAAGGTAACCCCAATTATCACAGGACCTAAGTCATCAACACCGACGGTCCATGCAAGGGGAACTGAAAGGGGATGATAATTAAAGTCAGCAGAACTACAAAGACACTTACCAACCATCGTTGAAGACTTAGAATGACTATTTATGTCAGGATGAATGACCCAGTTGGGCTCGAGAAGTAGAGTTAGCCTAAGGAAACAGAAGTGTGGAAGATAAAACAAATTAGCGAAGCATGAAAGGATTAATCGGGCAGATGATGCTCACCAAGAATTTAACGCCAGTATAGGTATGAAAAGAGTAAGTCCGGGATATTGAGATAAGTCAATTATAGATGGACCGACGTCAGCTGAGGACGTGTAAGTGTTGGTTGGTATTGACGAGTAGGTACCGTTAAGAAGAGACATTAGTGACTGCGGATTAAGAGGTAACTTTACCGATGCCTTGGAGGATTCCCCAAATACGCAACGTGTTCGCTCCAAACGGTGTGTGCAAGCTTTAAATTTATACCCTAGACGTAAGCTTAAAACAAGGATGCGAACCCGCAGTGTACGGGTCAATCGTAGTAAAAAGCAAGGAATTCCAGGGGTCGATCACAGGGACTTAGTGAAACAAAGTCCAATTACGATATGCTTAAGCAATCACTAACCACAAGAGTAATTAAAACAATCAAAGATGAATAAGAAGTCAATAAGGGAAATATGCAATTCTAGCGATTTAAGCATCTAGTTGTGGTTCCAACTCAAGATCTAAAGATAAGCGGACAAAGCTGAGATTTTTGCATAGGGAAGGTGTTACTAAAGTGGAATAGATTACCGGGTAAGTCTCACTACACACTAATCCTAAACCGTAACTCCTATTACCGGGTAAGTCTCAAGGAATTAAGATAAAGAACTATAACCTCAAACTAACACACCATCTAAGGGAATAGAATCAACCTTTACCGGGTAAGTCTCAGGCTAACTCACAAAGATGGGATGAAAGCACACTCAAACCCCAATAAAGAATAAACCTTTATTACCTACACTTATGATCGTTGGTAAACAAACTAAGGAATTACCGGGTAAGTCTCATCCTAAGCTTGCATTGAACCAGGAAAGGTGTAATAAGAATAGGATTTGGCAAACTCTAACACTTAACTCTCAGTTTCGGATCAGATAAGTCACCTCGGTCAGCCAAATTCCACCCCGGCCGAGATGTTCATTGACTGAGCGAGATGCTTAGAGCTAAGGTTAAAGACTCAAACTTTCAGGGTCCTAGTGGAATCTAAGATTATTTCAATCATTGTTTTTCCCACAAATTTCAGCCAATCACCCTAGAATCACACAAAGAGTTTAGCCACTCATCATCATGAAAGTATTAATCAAGTATATGGGAAGAAGGTAAATATTTGAACAAGAAGAATTTAATGAAAAGACTTCAATAACTGAATCAAATATCACAACAAAGCGTTCCTTGGATAGAAATCCAACAAGGCAAGACAATAAGGAAGAGAATCTAAGGTGATCTTACAAGAAAACCTTCAAAAGCTATAAAAGCTACAATCTTCCTTCTTCAACCTTCAAAAAGGTTCTTCAAATCTCCCAACTGGAGTATGGCTGCAGCGGTGTATAAACCCTAATCGATGGTATAGCATGATGTGGATGTGTTGGAAATCCGACCCTTTTTATAGGAAAATAACTCTCCAAAGATAAGATATCTTAGAAAGATCTCTTCCCATAAAAATAGGTAAAATATATGATCTAGTATATCTTCTTCCTTCTAGGAGCCAAGCCCAAAAATATAAGATCTCTTTCCAAAGATAAAAGATCTCAGCCAAGAATAAAATATTCTCGCCGCGTCCTAGGTGTTCACCTCGGTCGAGTCGACTTCTCTGGATCACCTCGGTCGAGGTGAATCTGTGGTCAACCGAGGTGAGTCACAACTGAATGTGAAATCTCTCATATCTGGTCCAAAGTGAATCCTAAATCCATGGCTATGCTTCCTGGATGGTTCCTTATATTCTTGGATGTAGCTCTAATGACTCCATAGCTCCTTTTGCTCCTTTTTGATGCAAAACGTGCCATTTTACCTACGATTACAACAAAACTAGGTGTAGACCTCGATTCCCGCAGAGGTAGATGAAATGGTAATATAATCACATATTATACATGCTAACATGCAGTTTATTGAAGATAAAACGTCTAAACAAACCCCAAAATATAGACTATAATTCATGCTATCAAAATACCCCATACTTAGCCCTTGCTTGTCCCCAAGCAAGTTCCGCATATAAAAGACAAGATAGAATGGATTATGAGTCAATAAGATCAATGAAAAGTCTTTCAAAAAACATTTTTACGGTGTGCTACAATCATAGATCACTCTAAGAGAATACTTCATGGAATTTAAAATCTAAATATGATCAAAACAATTTATAAATATAGAAAAGTTGTTCATCTTTGCATAAAATCATAGAATGCATAATAAGTCATAATTATCGAAATTAATCATGCATAATCCAGTTTAAACCACTAAGCCAATCAACAAGCTCAAGGTCTCAAGGGCTTCCCAAAAGAAAGGTCAAGAAACGTGTAGGGTAGGGATGTATGTAAGGTAATGTGGTGCTCAAATCCGGGAAAAGGATGTCCTTCACTTTGACTTTCAACATCTTCCACCAATAAGCTTTGCTTATTTCACACTTTTTCTTTTTACTTTACTTTTTGGGATGCATGGACAGAGGTGCACGATAACCGAAGCCTAGGAAATCAACAATCATCAATTTCTTGAGATGCATCAAACCCTTGATGCACATACCATGACCCGTTAGGAATATCGCTCAATCCGACTTTGGCAAGACACAAACACCCGGCTATGTGAATGGTGCCGAGTTACTCATCATCATGATTGACTTCCCCAAACCTATTTCTTTCTTTCTAACACTTTCACTTCCAGCCCACTTCTCAACTTTTACTTGCTTTCACCACTTCGCTTGCTTCCAAAGTCCCGGATAGGTAAAGGGAGGCAAAATGTATATGAGGGGTTAAGCATGATCAAGAAGAAGAAGAGAAAAGGATGAATTGCCTTGGTCTTTCCAGGAAGAAAGTGAGAGAACTCATGATTTGGTGTCAACTGTTAGCATGAAATATTGTGATATTTTAGGCACGTTTTCTAAACGTATTTGATTCATATCGATAATCTTTGATTGAACTTTATGCATATGAGAGATAGTATTACCTATATTGTCGATATGGATGTCTACACTAGTTCTATATTGATTTTTAGGCGATTTGGAGCTATTTCCAAACGGAATCAAGCAAAGAAGAGTTGAGTTGATATGTCCGTATGATTGAGGACATTCTTTGGAAGCAACTTGGAGCTTTAGCTTGAGGAATGCACGAGGCTAGGGAAGAATCACGTTCTTGCCCTAAATTACGCCCTAAAATACGGCCGGAATCCAAACAACGTTCATAATTACGGCCGTGGATTCAGAGTCAGAAATTGATGTTCATTCCAGAGGATATTACGGCCGTGGAACATATGGTGCAAACCGTATTTGTTTCCACGCCCTAAATTACGGTCGTGGAACACTTCCACGACCGTGATCTTGGCGAATCTTTTCGCCACACTTCGAAGCCACAATCTTTTGAAGATTGGGCCGGGCCGATATTCTATCTTGCCCTATAAAAAGACGGACGAAGCAAGAATCCGTCATCCCCGCTTACGCTCATTTATCATCGCTTAGATCATCGCTTACATCCCCGCATACCCCCGTTCATCGTCACTTATCCTCGCTTAGGATCGCTTAAGCTTTGACATCTCATTGGAGATTGAAGGTTCGCATCGGAGAATTGCCCTAATCTCGCACTTTTGGTGGAGATTGCTGTTGAGATCTCCGAATTGGCGGAAGATCGAAGTTTTCGGAAGATTTTGCAAGAAGATCTCTCCTCTTGTTTAGGTTTGATTTGGAAAACGGATTGACATCCCGTTTTCCCTTCTTTCCTAAGGTTGTGATTGTTTGCTTTACTTTGAATCCATTGGCAATACTTGTTCTCTTTGTGACTTTGAGATTAGTTTGGAGATTATTGAAATTTCTTGAAAGTTTTCATCTTTTTATCTTCTAATTCTTGAATTGATATCAACATGACTATTATTGGCTAAAAACCCTTAACAATTCTAAGGTGAAGGTTTGATAGTTGTGGCTTAGATAATGATAGATTGATCGCAAATAGATTAGACCCTGAGAGTTAGAGAGAATCGCCGACAACCCTAAATTACGGCCTGTTCTTGAGTCCACGGCCGTGGAACCTCAAGAACTAACCGTGATTTCCTTTAAGTCCACGAACTTGCTTTTAATTTAATCTAAAGTTAAAGATTTGCTTTAGCTTAGTTTAGACTTGTCTTTTCTAGGTGGTAGTGAAGCCTCAACAACCTCTACCTCGATTGTGAGTGTCACAACCTCAATCGGTTAAGTTAGTCTTGATCCTTGGGTTACAAGTTTGGGTATTTGACACTAATTCTCATCTTTGGAATCTTTCTATATTGAGCCTCAACAACCTGTATAGAGAGTGCCTTGTAGGTGAGTTATATAAGGTCTTTGGAACTTCACCGTACGATTACCTTACATTAGTATACATTTGCATATCTCGACTCTGTCTTTACACCATTAAGTACATCTTGAATCGATTGCCACATCTGGATACCTGGATCTTTAGGATTGTTGTTTTCCCAATATTTGCAAAACTCTCATATTTACTTGCTTGATAACCTGCAATCGAGTTCGTTCCCACCCAAATCCCTGTGTTCGATACTCTGGAATTCTTGCTTAGCTACGTCGATCCGTACACTGCGGGTTCACTGCTTGATTCTAGTTTTATAAATTTAAAGCTTATTTGCACACACCTTTAGGGACGAACAAGTTTTTGGCGCCGTTGCCGGGGATTTGGTTTCGGCCGAATCCGGTAGCCGGTTGTCGAGCTTGGGAGCTTGCTCTCGTTGTTTGATTTTGCTTTGAGTGCATGCGCAGGTCTAGGAACACCGAAGATCTCTTACCTCTTGATCAAGAGCTAGAGAAAACCTTGAGGCAAAAGCGCAAGGAAAAGAAGATGGCTGAAGAAAACGAACGTAATCTTCAAACGGAGTTGGCGGAGAAAGAAGATCAACTCCGATGGAATGAGACTCTCCGCCAAGATGAGATGGATCGTCACCAATCTCAAGTTAACAGTCTACAAGACATGATCTTCCAGATGAGGGTAGAGATGAGCGACCTTAAGAATAAGGGAAGCAAGAAATCCTCAAGAAGGAGATCAAGGTGTAGAAGAAAAAGTCACTCATCCGCTGATGATAGTGACTCTTCCATGCCACCGTTAGAAGAGATTGACCCCACGATCAATATGAATCCTTTCCATCCGCAAGGAGCTGCTAATCGCCGCATTCCACCTAGGAATGCGAGGATCGAACGTGTGGATAATGAGCCAAGAACTCTTGGCCAGCGGATGGATCCAACACAACAACCACGCCGCTTGGGTGTGAATTTTGATGCTGAAGATGTGCAAGGGTTTAGCTTTAACCCTCAAGTCATCACTCTTGTTCGCCAAAGCCAATTTGGCGGTACAAGTGCTGAATCTCCACACCAACACTTGCAAAACTTTGAGTGTATGATGGAGACGATGAGACCGAAGAACGCTACTACCAACAGCTATAAGCTCAAGCCTTTCTTTTTCTCCTTGAAAGGGAAAGCGTTATCTTGGTACCAAGCTCTTCCTAATGGGAAACTAGACACGTGGGAAGACCTTTCCGCGGAGTTTCTCACCAAATTCTTTCCGCCTTCCAAAACGGCGGAACTTAGAGGTAAGATTAATGCTTTTTCTATGAGACCTAACGAAAGTTTGTTTCAATCATGGGAAAGGTTTCAGGATTTGCTCTTGGATTGCCCTCATCATGGCATATCCAAGCTTGCCTTGCTGGAGATTTACTACAAGGGGCTGGATGCGGGAACGCAATTCAACCTCCAATCCCTCTCATGTGGAACGTTCATGGACATGAGAGAAGATGACGCTTGGGACTTCATCGAGAAGCAAGCAAGAGTCATAGAAAAGTATTCCCACCGGAAAGTGGAGGGAAATCGTGTGGAGCAAGGAGCGAAGCTCACACCTGAAGCTCAAAATCAGAGTTTCTCCCTCAACAATGAGATCAAAGAGTTGAAGGAGACTATCAAGACCAACTTCCCAAAGCAACAAGAAAGGGATATTGGCTATTTGGGCAACAACAATGGCGGTGATAACACCAACCGCAACAACAATAACCGGAACAATAACCGGAATAACAATTGGAATGGAAACAACAACAATCGGAACAACAATTGGAACAACAATCGGGGTTCAAACAACATCAATTGGCGCTCCAATCAACAAAATTCCGGTAACTCTTATCCCTCCAATTCTAATTCACTAACTCCACCTTCCTCTTCCTCTACTCCTTTGAAAAGCCAGGGGCAATCATCTAATGGAGGAAACAATACGGGAAAGGAGAAGCCAGATCCCATGTTGGAAACGATCTTGGGAAAGCTTCAAGGGTTGGAGAACCGCCTCATCAAGGTTGATGATCAAGTTTCTAAGGTTGACAAAGCTCAAAAAGTTTTGGAAAACCAAATGTTCAACCATGCGGAGGAAGTTCCTAGAAATCAAGGGAAACTTCCAGGAAAGACGGAGGACAACCCTAAGGGAAGGGTGATGGCGATTACAACTAGGAGCGGAGCGACTACTACCGATCCGCAACCTACGTTCGTTGAAGTCCCCGTAGAGAAAGACAAATGAAAGGGGAAGGAGAAGGAAGATGTCTATGTTCCTCCTCCAGCTTACAAACCTCCCCTACCATTCCCTCAATCTAGAGCGCGAGCGCGCCTAGACAAACAATTCGGTAAGTTCATAGAACTCATGAGTAAGCTGCATATTAATATACCTTTCATCGATGCTATTGTAGGTATGCCGGCTTATGCCAAGTTCTTGAAAGAGCTTCTTTCCAATAAGAGGAAGCTAGAAGATTTCGGAGAGGTCAAGATGAGTTCGGATTCTTCGGATCTCATCAAGACCATGAAGGAGAAAATGCCCCCAAAGTTGAAGGATCCGGGGTCATTTTGCATTCCCATTGGAGTGGGAGATGTCGCATATGACGCTTTATGTGACTTAGGAGCAAGTGTGAGCATCATACCACTTGCACTATGTAGGAAGATCGGTTTAGGCGATCCTAAACCGGTAAAGATGACGTTATACATGGCGGATCGATCCATCACTCGCCCCGTCGGTATTGTAGAAGACGTCCCGGTCAAGCTAGGTAAATTCTTTGTTCCTATTGATTTTGTCGTGCTTGACATTCCTGCAGATAGTCCGGTCCCGATTATACTCGGAAGACCGTTTCTTGCAACTTCCGGCTGCATGGTCGATTGCAAGAATGGAAGACTCGCTTTTGATATTGGAGAAGAGAAAGTAGAGTTCGTTCTTTCCACTCTAGTGAAGGAGGCAATCTTTGATGAGGATATCTACGATGTCCAAGACGAAGAAGGTTTGTCTAGGGAGGAGGTAAGTGCGATTCTCTTTAACGATCCTTTACAAAAGGTCATCACTATGAGTCTAACCAATGTAGGGGAAGAAGAAGAGTGCAAGGAGGAAATTGAAGCCTTAGAAGCACAAGAAGAGATGTATGAATTGGAGTTTGAGAAACTCCACGATGAGGCTGAGAATGTAAGAATCCACGGTCATACCCTGTATTCCACGACCGTGGATTTCACAACCAAAATCGACCTCCATTCCAGGGGATTACACGGCCGTGGAACACATGGGGAGGCCGTAATTCTGACCGTGGAAGAGGGTGACCGGCAAACTTCTTCAACTTCTTTTGATTCTCCTCCAAACCACTCAACACCCTTAGAAACTTCTAAGGAAACGTCGGATACTCCTCAAGGATCATTGGAGGCTCCGAAAGTGATGGAACTCAAACCACTTCCTACTCATCTAAGGTACACTTTTCTTGGATCTAATTCTACCTTTCCGGTTATCGTTAGCTCCGAATTAAGCATAGATGAACATGAACAGCTCATGATTGTCCTTAGGAAACATAGAAAAGCCATAGGCTATACTATTGAGGACTTAGTAGGAATTAAACCCTCCCTATGCATGCATAAGATACTAATGGAGGAGGACTTTAGAACTTCAAGACAACCTCAAAGGCGGTTGAATCCAACCATGAAGGAGGTTGTCAAGAAGGAGATTCTTAAACTTCTTGATGCAGGTATCATCTATCCTATCTCCGATAGCAAGTGGGTGAGTCCAGTTCAAGTAGTTCCGAAGAAGGGAGGGATGACTGTCATCACCAATAAGAACAACGAACTCATTCCTACCCGAACCGTGACTGGATGGCGAATGTGCATAGACTACCGCAAGCTCAACAACGCAACGCGGAAGGATCACTTTCCATTGCCATTCATCGATCAAATGCTTTAAAGGTTAGCACAACATTCACATTTTTGCTACCTTGACGGTTATAGTGGTTTCTTTCAGATTCCGATACATCCGGATGATCAAGAGAAGACCACATTCACGTGCCCCTGGGGTACGTTCGCCTATAGGAGAATGCCGTTCGGGCTTTGCAACGCCCCAGCCACCTTTCAACGGTGCATGATGACCATCTTCTCCGAATACATAGAGGAAATCATGGAAGTCTTCATGGACGACTTCTCCGTATACGGTTCCTCTTTTAACAATTGCCTTTCTAACCTTTCTCTCGTTTTACAACGTTGTGAAGACACTAACCTAGTTCTTAATTGGGAGAAGTGTCAATTCATGGTTAAGGAAGGAATTGTATTAGGTCACTTAGTCTCTAGTAGAGGGATAGAGGTAGACAAGGCTAAGATAGAGACCATAGAGAAACTTCCTCCCCCAATTTCGGTGAAAGGGATAAGAAGTTTCCTAGGACATGCTGGATTTTATAGACGTTTCATTAAGGACTTTTCTAAGATATCAAAACCCCTCACTAATCTATTGATGAAGGATGCAGTTTTTGAGTTTTCGCAGGAATGTTTGGACGCGTTTAATACCATCCGGCAAGCTCTAATTTCAGCACCTATTATCCAACCTCCGGATTGGACTCTCCCCTTCGAGATTATGTGCGATGCTAGTGACGTAGCTATTGGAGCTGTTCTTGGACAACGAAAGGAAGGGCGAACCCATGCCATATACTACGCTAGCAAGACGCTAGACGAAGCACAGCTCAACTACGCCACTACCGAGAAAGAGTTTCTAGCCATTGTCTATGCTATTGACAAGTTTCGCTCTTATCTTGTAGGTGCAAAGGTGATTGTCTACACGGATCATGCTGCGATCCGGTACCTCCTTGCGAAGAAAGACGCAAAACCAAGGCTGATTAGATGGATTCTTCTCCTACAAGAATTCGATCTAGAGATCCGCGACAAGAAAGGTTCAGAAAATTCTGTTGCAGATCATTTGAGTCGTCTAACACATCTAGAGGACGACCACCTACCCATTGATGACTCCTTTCCGGACGAACACCTACACATCATAGAGGAGTGCATCAACGTGATCTCCAAAGGTAACGAACCATGGTTCGCTGATTTTGTTAACTATTTGGTTTGCCAGGAGATACCGCCCGGACTATCCTACGCACAAAGGAAGAAGTTCTTTAAGGACGTCCGGGAATACTATTGGAACGAGCCTCTCCTCTTCAAGAGAGGTCCGGATGGCATCATTCGGCGATGTGTGCCGGAAGATTAGATGCAAAGTGTCATCCGCCATTGTCATTCACTACCTTGTGGAGGACACGCTAGTTCGAACAAGACTAGCGCAAAGGTATTGCAATCTGGATTCTATTGGCCTACTTTATTTAGAGATGTGCAATCCTTTGTTTCTTGCTGCGATGATTGTCAAAGAACAGGCAATATCTCTAGAAGGAACGAGATGCCCCTCAACAACATCCAAGAGGTGGAGATTTTCGACGTTTGGGGAGTTGATTTCATGGGACCATTCCCATCATCTTGTGGAAACCAATACATACTATTGGCGGTAGATTACGTTTCTAGATGGGTGGAAGCAATTGCCTCTCCCACAAATGATGCCATGGTGGTGGTTAAGTTCTTCAACAAGACCATCTTTCCGCGATTTGGAACACCAAGGACGATCATTAGTGATGGAGGTTCTCACTTCATAGCCCGTCGCTTTGAAGCTCTTCTAGCTAAGTATGGGGTTACTCACAAGATCGCTACCCCTTACCATCCACAAACAAGTGGACAAGTTGAGATCTCAAATAGGGAGATCAAAGGAATTCTAGAGAAGACGGTTTCAAGGACTAGGAAGGATTGGTCCTTGAAGCTAGATGATGCATTATGGGCGTACCGGACTGCGTACAAGACTCCCATAGGAACCACACCATACAACCTTGTGTATGGGAAGTCTTGTCATTTGCCGGTAGAGCTGGAGCACAAAGCATTTTGGGCTATCAAGTGGCTGAATTTCGGCATGAAGGAAGCGGGAGAGAAGCGTCTCCTAGACATCAACAAGCTGGATGAACTTCGCTTGAACGCCTATGAAAACGCTAAGATCTACAAGGAAAGGGCAAAGCGTTGGCATGATAAGCATATCATTTCAAAGGACTTCAAAGAAGGAGATCAAGTTCTCCTCTTCAATTCAAGACTTCGCCTCTTTCCAGGTAAGCTTAAATCCCGTTGGACCGGACCTTTTCTAATTAAGCGTATTTTCCCCCATGGTGCAGTTGAAGTATGGGGTGAAGCTAGCGGAAGTTTTAAGGTGAACGGCCAACGACTCAAGAAGTATACGCCGGAACTCCAAGCTGAGGAGTTTGCGCCTACCGCACTCGAATAAGTGCGAAATTGGTCTAGCTACGGACCTTAAACAAAGCGCTTCTTGGGAGGCAACCCAAGGTATTGCATTTTCGTTTTTGTTTTCAATTCATAGATTAGTTTAGAATAGACGTTTTTGCTTTATTTTGCCTCGATTTCTTCCGGTATGTTCGTGTTTTTGGTTGTAGGATCGATGGAAAAGGAGAAAGGGAAGATAATGTCGAAGAAAAGTGACGAAATTTGGACTTTGAAGCTTTACAGGAGGTTCCACGGTCTAGATTACGGTCGTCATAACTACAGTAGCCGTAATTCTCAAAAGCCTTTGAAAAATCACGAAAACCACGGTTCCGTACACTTCCACGGCCGTGGAACACCTCGACAGACCGTGATTTTCAAAATTTTGCCTGCGACTATATAAGCCACATTCTTCACAAAACTAACCAAAAACTTACCCCTTTCCACGACCTAAACGCCGAAATCCCACGACCTCCTCCAATTCTTCGTTTTCTAATCGTTTTCAACGATTCTTCATCCTAAACTGCAGCAAATACAACCACGAACAAGATCCAAGCGACAAACTGAGCGGAAATCCATCAACAAACGCGCATTTCGGATTTTTCAATCCGAAAAAGAGGTTTATTCTTTCTTCTTGATTTTCGCGGATTTGGTTCGTTTTTGCTATAGATTTTTAGGAAGAACTGACAAAGACTGGAAGGAATTAGATTAGGACTGCTTGTTGTGGTGATTGTTGGTGAATTTGCTGAGATTCGCGAGATTCTGAGACGAATCACGGTCTCTGGGTAAACCACGGCCGTGGAACCTGAAGAACAGACCGTAATTTTGGTGAAAAATGGATTTCGTAAGGAGAGTGTCGGGAAGGATAAAAGAGAAAAAGGGAGAGCAAAATAAGAAAAGGAAAGGCAACCCCTCCACCTCTAGGGCACCACCACCCTCATCTCCCTCACTACCATCCTCACCTTCACCTCCATCTTCACCTCCTCACCCTAGCATTCCGACCATACACGAGAACCACCTTGCTGCATTTGAGAAGATACAGAAGAGGACAATGATTGGTCCTAGGTATTTGTTGTTGGAGGATCTACATCCTCTCAACATAGTTGATGACCTTACATGGCTCTTGGATAGAGCCGGATTGCTTGTCTTCACGAACATTCGTGAAGACGCCTATGAGGAGATCACCCGGGAGGTTGTGACGTCTTTCGAGCACAGCCACGTCGATAGGACCGTCTCTTTCCGCCTCATGGAAAAAGACTATCATTTGAGTATTGTTGAGTTTGGGACCATTTTCGGGTTTCATGAGACCTATAATGGTCGATTTCCGAGTGGAGTTTACCCCAAGGACTTTTGGGAGGAAGTTGCGATGATATACGCCGACGAGGACCGTTGGCAACCCGCCGATACCAAGGCTAGATTGATGTACCATCTAGCCTTGAAGATAGCTCACCGCGTTCTTTCGGAGTGTCTCTTTCCTAGGACGGAGACGCCCCAAAAGATCAAGACGGATGAGCTATTCTTGCTCTATTGCATGCTCTATGGACGCCGTGCAGATTGTGCTACTCTCTTGGCTGCTACGATGAGCCAGCTCAAGAACAAGTCGAAGGGGAACATTGGATATGGTGGGATAGTTACCCACATTGCTAGGACATTTGGTGTAGATTTTTCTGCTTGCACCCGTGTTCGCCCCTAGAGGTGTGTGCAAATAAGCTTTAAATTTATAAAACTAGAATCAAGCAAGCGAACCCGCAGTGTACGGATCGACGTAGTTAAGCAAGAATTCCAGAGTATCGAACACAGGGATTTGGGTGGAACGAACTCGATTGCAGGTTATCAAGCAGTGAATATGGGAGTTTTGCAAATATTGGGAAAACAACAATCCTAAAGATCCAAGTATCCAGCTGTGGCATTCGATTCAAGATATACTTAATGATATAAAGACAGAGTTGAGATATGCAAAGGTATACTAATGTAAGGTAATCGTACGGTTGAGGTTCCAAAAACCTTATGTAACTCACCTAAAAGACACTCCCTATACAGGTTGTTGAGGCTCAATATAGAAAGATTCTAAAGACGAGGATTAGCATCAAATACCCAAACTTATAATCTAAAGATCAAGACTAACTTATCCGATTGAGGTTGTTGAGGCTCACAATCGAGGTAGAGGTTGTTGAGGCTTCACTACCACCTAGAAAAGACAAGTCTAAACTAAGCTAAGGCCAATCTTTAACTTTGGATTAAAGTAAAAGCAAGTTCGTAAACTAGAGGGAAATTACGATTGGATCTTGAGATTCCACGGCCGTGGAACTCAAGAACAGCCCGTAATTTTAGGTTGTCGACGATTCTCTCTAACTCTCAGGGTCTAATCTGTTTGCGATCGATCTATCATCACCTATGCCACAACTATCAACCCTTCACCTTAGAATTGTTAAGGGTTTTTAGCCAATAACTGTCATATTGATATTGATTCAAGAATTAAAAGATAAAAGATGAAAACTTTCAAGAACTATAAATAATCTTCAATAGAATCTCAAGATCACAATCAAGAACAAGTGTCTATCGAAAGATTCAAAACGGAGTAAACAATCACAACCTTAGGAAGGAAGAGAAACGGGATGTCAATCCGTTTCAAAATCAAACCTAAACAAGAAGAGCGATCTTCTTGCAAAATCTTCCAAGAACTTCGATCTCCAATGAGATCTCCAAACTGCCCAAAAACGAGGGTTTGTGCGTTGCTCAACGTCGATTGTAAGGAGCCTGTGCGAGGACGTAAGCGAGGATGCCGGGATCTCTTTTCTTCCGTCTTTTTATAGGGCAAGACGAAGTGTCGGCCCGGCCCAATCTTCAAAAGATCATGGCTTCGAAACATGGCGAAAAGATTCGCCAAGATCACGGTCGTGGAAGATTCCACGACCGTAATTCTAGGGCGTGGAAACAATCACGGTTAGTTCCACGGCCGTAATATCTCCTGGAATGAACATCGAATTCTGACTCAAAATCCACGGCCGTAATTTAGGGTGAGAGCGTGGTTCTTGCCTTCATTCGTGCATTCCTCAATCTAATACTCCAATTTGCTTCCAAAAAGTGTCCTCGATCTATGGATATTTCAACTCAACTTTCCTTTGCTCGATTTTGTTCGGAAATAACTCCAAATCACCTATAATCAACATAGAACTTGTGTAGACATCTATATCGACAATATAGGCAATACTAGCTCACATATGTACAAAGATCAATCAAAGACTATCAATATGAATCAATTACGATTAGAAAACGTGCCTAAAATATCACAATATTTCATGCTAACATATAACCCCATGCTTAGCACTTGCTTGTCCCTAAGCAAGGTCTTTAAAAAGCTTTAAACAAGAGTTAGGATGAAATATGTGTACCTTCTTTTGGATGAATGTGACTTCTAAAGAATAGAACATTCTCAAACCTTGCTTCAATCGTTTTTCAAACTCTCACACACTTAATTAGAGAGTAAAAGGCAAAGAAAACTCATGAATCAATTTAACTTCCAAACAAGCATTACAACCTTCAAGTATTATCAAAATCAATCATAAGAAACTTCAATTTGGATCACCAAGCCATATAACATTCTTTTGATCTTAAGGACTTTCAAAGAAAAGGTCTAGAGTATGGAAGGGGAGGGAAATCTTTAAGGGAGAGTGGTGCATAAATCCGGGAAAGTGGACAACTATCTTCTTCTTCTTTTGCGGTTTCCGCAACACTTCACTTAGAGCTTCGCTCTCTTCTTTTTCGACTTTACTTTTGGAGTTATGGATAGAGGTGCACAAAAACCGAAGCCTAGGAGATTGGCGTTTCTCAAAATTGCAAGAGATGCCTCAAACCCTTGGCGCACATACCATAATCCGCTAGGAATATCGCTCAATCCGACTTTGGCAAGACACAAACACCCGGCTATGTGAATGGTGCCGAGTTACTCATCGTCATGATTGACTTCCCCAAACCTATAATTTCTTTCTATTCAATTGATTGCATATAATTGTTCTCATGGCCCTCCCACATCAAACATGCCTTTTTCATTCATTTTTCCAAGTTCCCGGATAGGTAGGGGGGGCTAATATTTCAATGAGGAGCTAGTTGATCAAAGAAAGAAGAAAGAAAGTATCGAATTGCCTTAATCATTTCAACAAGAAGTATAGGAACTTATAATGTGATTTCAACTTCAATTTCATACATGATTTAGGTAACATTTTCACATTATAAAACTTGCAAAAGAGGTAAAATTTATTCATTCAAATCCTTTTCGATTCACAATCCTTTTAAGCATGTAATCGTCATCAAACTCAATTCGCAAGTAGTGATTATCATGGAAATCATATCGATTCATTAGAAGCACAAAAATTTTCAAAATTTTTCAATTTTTATGGGTTTTTAAAGTTCTTTTTCATGCAATGCAAAAATAAAACGTGTAACACATAATAAACATGCAATGATAGTCTCGGAATGAAAGCAACATATAGAGTAGAGTTATTACAAACATTTAGTACATCCCACCCCATACTTAGGACGAACATTGTCCCTAATGTTCACAAGAAAGAACGAAAGAAAGAAAAGAAAAAGAAACTCACAAGTGGTGGCGGGAATGTCTAAAAACGAGCAGTCCGGTCATCAATCACTGCGGCGCCGGTGGAGGTGGAAATGGAGAGAAACTCGGATCATAGAACCGCCCAAACTGCTGGCGGTAGACGTCCCTCATCATGTGGTCAAGGTCGTCTAAGCGTCCGTCTCTAGCATCCGCCCAGATCTCTAGTGCTCCGACTCTCTCTGAAAGTCCGGTAGCCCAATCCGGCATCCTCTCATACCATCCCGGGGCGTGATCATACCATGTGGGTGCATCGGCTGGTGCTGGTGCTGGTGGTGGTGGTGGTGCTGCTGGTTGCGTCGTGGACCAAGGAGGAGGTGTGCTGTACCAAGTGGGAGGTGTAGTCATCCACGTGGGCCTCTCACTCACGCTAGCGCGGCGAGATGACGAGCCTGAAGCTCTAGCTGGACGTGGAGAGCGCCTAGGTACATCCGGGGCCGCATCCGGCTGATCCGGAAACGTGCCGAACTCCTGCTCCGCTCCTCCACCACTCTCGTACTGCTCTCCCATGTCCTCCTCATCCTCATCCGGTGGTGGAACGTAAGGGGGAGCTACAAGCCTGTTCGCATGCATCGCAGCGAACGTCTCCTTCCAATTGTGGCGTCCCGCCACAATGGAGTACTCTGGCAGCCATTCAATACCCCTACCTGTCCTACTCTCCCAGGGCATGCCCGCATAAGGCGGACCTCTATGTGTGGGGAAAATGAGTCCCCTAACCATGAATGCATGTAGTCCTAGAGGTACGGCGGGTATGCGGGTGCAGGCTGAAAAATCTACACCAAACGACCTAGCAATGTGGGTCACTATCCCACCATATCCAATGTTCCCTCTCGATTTGTTCTTGAGTTTACTCATCGTCGCTGCCAAAAGAGTATCACAATCTGCGCGGCATCCATGAAGCATAGCGTAAAGAAGGAATAACTCATCCGTCTTGATCTTTTGGGGCGTCTCCGTCCTAGGAAAGAGGCACTCCGAAAGAACACGGTGAGCTATCTTCAAGGCTAGATGGTACATCAATCTAGCCTTGGTATCAGCTGGATGCCAACGGTCCTCGTCGGCATAAATCATGGCCACTTCCGCCCAAAAGTCCTTAGCGGAAACTCCTCTAGGAAGTCGACCGTTATAGGTCTCATGGAATCCGAAGATGGTCCCGAACTCAACAATGCTCAAATGGTAGTCTCTGTTCATGAGACGGAAGGAGACGGTCCTATCAACATGGCTGTGCTCGAAAGATGTCACAACCTCTCGGGTGATCTCCTCATAAGCGTCTTCACGAATGTTCGTGAAGACATGCAAACCGGCTCTATCCAAGAGCCATGTAAGGTCATCTACTATGTTGAGAGGATGTAGATCCTCCAACAACAAGTACCTAGGGCCAATCACTGCCCTCTTCTCTATCTTTTCAAATGCAGCTAGGTGGTCTTCGTGTATGGTTGGGATGCTAGGGTGAGGGGGTGAAGATGGAGGTGAAGGTGAGGATGGTGGTGAGGGAGATGAGGGTGGTGGTGCCCTAGAGGTTGAGGGGTTGCCCTTTCTTTTCTTATTTTGCTCCCCTTTCTTTTCCTTAATCCTTCCCGACATCCTCCTTACAAAGTCCATTTCTGTTCAAAATTACGGTCTGTTCTATAGAAACCACGGCCGTGGAACCTCCAGAGACCGTGATTCGACACAGAATCTCGTGAATCTCAGCAAATTCACCAAATTTCACCACAACAAGCAGTCCTAATCTAATTCCTTCCAATCCTTGTCAGTTCTTCCTAAAAATCTATAGCAAAAACGAACCAAATCCGCGAGAATCGAAGAGAAAGAAATAACCTCTTTTTCGGATTGAAAAATCCAAAATGCGCGTTTGTTGATCGTTTTCCACTCGATTTGTTGCTTGGATCCTGTTCTTGGTTGGATTTGCTGCAGTTTAGAGCGAAGAATCGTTGAAAACGATTAGAGAATGAAGAATTGGGAGAGGCTGCGGGTTTTCGGTATCTAGGTCGTGGAATTTTGGGGAAGAATTGTGGTGTTTTTGTGATGAAGTGTGGCTTTTATACTCGCAGGCAAAATTTCAAAAATCACGGTCTATCGGGGCATTCCACGGCCGTGGAAGTGTACGGACCGTGGTTTTGATGATTTTTCACAGGCTTTTGAGAATTACGGCCACTGTAGCTATGACGACCGTAATTTAGACCGTGGAACCTTCTGTAAAGCTTCAAAGTCCAAATTTCGTCGCTTCTCTTCGACATTATCCTCCCTTTCCCCCTTTCCATCGATCCTACAACCAAAAACACGAACATACCGGAAGAAATCGAGGCAAAGCAAAGAAAAAAAACTTCTATTCTAAGCTAAACTATGAATCGAAAACAAAAACTAAAATGCAATACCTTGGGTTGCCTCCCAAGAAGCGCTTTGTTTAAGGTCCGTAGCTAGACCAATCTTGCACTTATTCGAGTGCGGTAGGTGCAAACTCCTCAGCTTGGAGTTCCGGTGAGTACTTCTTGAGTCGTTGGCCGTTCACCTTGAAACTTCCACTAGCTTCACCCCATACTTCAACTGCGCCATGGGGGAAAATACGCTTAATTAGAAAAGGTCCAGTCCAACGAGATTTTAACTTACCTGGAAAGAGGCGAAGTCTCGATTTGAAGAGGAGAACTTGATCTCCTTCTTTGAAGTCCTTTGGAATGATATGCTTATCATGCCAACGCTTTGCTCTTTCCTTGTAGATCTTAGCGTTTTCGTAGGCGTTCAAACGGAGTTCATCCAGCTCGTTGATGTCTAGGAGACGCTTCTCCCCCGCTTCCTTCATGCCGAAATTCAGCCATTTGATAGCCCAAAACGCTTTGTGCTCTAGCTCTACCGGCAAATGACAAGACTTCCCATACACAAGGTTGTATGGTGTGGTTCCTATGGGAGTCTTGTACGCAGTCCGGTACGCCCATAATGCATCATCTAGTTTCAAGGACCAATCCTTCCTAGTCCTTGAAACCGTCTTCTCTAGAATTCCCTTGATCTCCCTATTTGAGATCTCAACTTGTCCACTCGTTTGTGGATGGTAAGGGGTAGCGATCTTGTGAGTAACCCCATACTTGGCTAGAAGAGCTTCAAAGCGACGGGCTATGAAGTGAGAACCTCCATCACTAATGATCGTCCTTGGCGTCCCGAATCGCGGAAAGATGGTCTTGTTGAAGAACTTAACCACCACCATGGCATCATTTGTGGGAGAGGCAATTGCTTCGACCCATCTAGAAACGTAGTCCACTGCCAATAATATGTATTGGTTTCCACAAGAAGATGGGAATGGTCCCATGAAATCGACTCCCCATACGTCGAAAATCTCCACCTCTTGGATGTTGTTGAGGGGCATCTCGTTCCTTCTAGAAATATTGCCTGTTCTTTGACAAGCATCGCAACAAGAAACAAAGGATTGCACATCTTTAAATAAGGTAGGCCAATAGAATCCAGATTGCAATACCTTTGCGCTAGTTTTGTTCGAACTAGCGTGTCCTCCACAAGGTAGTGAATGACAATGACGGATGACACTTTGCATCTCATCTTCCGGTACACATCGCCGAATGATGCCATCCGGACCTCTCTTGAAGAGGAGAGGCTCGTTCCAATAGTATTCTCGGACGTCCTTGAAGAACTTCTTCCTTTGTGCGTATGACAGTCCGGGTGGCATCTCTTGACAAACCAAATAGTTAACAAAATCAGCAAACCATGGTTCGTTACCTTTGGAGACTACCTTGATACACTCCTCTATGATATGTAGGTGTTCGTCCGGGAAGGAGTCATCAATGGGTAAATGGTCGTCCTCTAGATGTGTTAGACGACTCAAATGATCCGCAACAGAATTTTCCGAGCCTTTCTTGTCGCGGATCTCAAGATCGAATTCTTGTAGGAGAAGAATCCATCTAATCAGCCTTGGCTTCGCGTCTTTCTTTGCAAGGAGGTATCGGATCGCAGCATGATCCGTGTAGACAATCACCTTTGCACCTACAAGATAAGAGCGAAACTTGTCAATAGCGTAGACAATGGCTAGAAACTCTTTTTCCGTAGTGGCGTAGTTGAGCTGAGCTTCGTCTAGCGTCTTGCTAGCGTAATATATGGCGTGGGTTCGTCCTTCCTTTCGTTGTCCAAGAACAGCTCCAATGGCTACGTCACTAGCGTCACACATAATCTCGAAAGGGAGAGTCCAATCCGGGGGTTGGATAATGGGTGCTGAAATCAGAGCTTGCCGAATGGTGTTGAACGCATCTAGACATTCCTGTGAAAACTCAAAAACTGCATCCTTCATCAATAGATTAGTGAGGGGTTTTGATATCTTAGAAAAGTCCTGAATGAAACGTCTATAAAATCCAGCATGTCCTAGGAAACTTCTTACTCCTTTCACCGAAATTGGGGGAGGAAGTTTCTCTATGGTCTCTATTTTAGCCTTGTCTACTTCTATCCCTCTACTAGAGACTAAGTGACCTAACACGATTCCTTCCTTAACCATGAATTGACACTTCTCCCAATTAAGAACTAGGTTAGTGTCTTCACATCTTTGCAAAACAAGAGAAAGGTTAGAAAGACAATCGTTAAAAGAGGAACCGTAAACGGAGAAGTCGTCCATGAAGACTTCCATGATTTCCTCCACGTATTCGGAGAAGATAGCCATCATGCACCGTTGAAAGGTGGCTGGGGCGTTGCAAAGCCCGAACGGCATTCTCCTATAAGCGAACGTTCCCCAAGGGCACGTGAACGTGGTCTTCTCTTGATCATCCGGATGTATCGGAATCTGAAAGAAGCCAATATAACCGTCAAGGTAGCAAAAGTATGAATGTTGCGCTAACCTTTCAAGCATTTGATCGATGAATGGTGTTCGCTCCAAACGGTGTGTGCAAGCTTTAAATTTATAACCCTAGACTTAAGCTTAAAACAAGGATGCGAACCCGCAGTGTACGGGTCAATCGTAGTAAAAGCAAGAAAATTCCAGGGGTCGATCACAGGGACTCGGTGAAACAGAGTCAATACGGTATGCTAATGTCAATGCTAACCACAAGAGCAATTAACACAATCAAAGATGAATAAGATGTCAAATTAAGCAAACATGCAATTCTAGGGATTATAGCGTCTAGTTGTGGTTCCAACTCAAGATCTATAGATAAGCGGACAAAGCTGAGATTTTTGCATGGGGAAGGTGTTTCTAAGTGGAGTAGATCACCGGGTAAGTCTCACTACACACTAATCCTGAACCGTAACTCCTATTACCGGGTAAGTCTCAAGGATTTAAGATAAAGAATTATAACCTCAAACTAACACACCATCTAAGGGAATAGAATCAACCTTTACCGGGTAAGTCTCAGGCTAACTCACAAAGATGGGATGTAAGCACACTCAAACCCCAATAAAGGACAAACCTTTATTACCTATACTTATGATCGTTAATACACAAACTAAGGAATTACCGGGTAAGTCTCATCCTAAGCTTGCTTTGAACCAGGAAGATGTAATAAGGATAGGATTTGGCAAACTCTAACACTTAACTCTCAGTTTAGGATCAGATAAGTCACCTCGGTCAGAAGAATTCCACCCCGGCCGAGATGTTCATCAACCGAACGAGGTACTTAGGGTTAAGGTTAAAGACTCGAACTTTCAGGATCCTACTGGAATCTAAGATTATTCTATCATTGTTTTTCCCACAACCTTCAACCAATCACCCTAGAATCACACAAGGAAATTAGCCACTCATCATCATTATGAAAGTATTAAATGTAAGGGAAGAAGGTGAATATTTGAACAAAGAAGAATTTAATGAAAACACTTCAATAACTGAATCAAATGTCACAACAAAATCGTTCCTTGGATAACAATCCAACAAGACAAGACAACAAGGAAAGGAATTGAAGACAATCTTACAAAACCCTCCAAAAAGCTATAAAAGCTATGGTCTTCAACCTTCCTTCAACCTTCAAAAAAGGTTCTTCAACTCTCTCCCAAATTGGAGTAGGATGCGGCTGTTGCGCTTGTAAACCCTGATCGATGGTATAGCGTGATGTTGGATTTGTGGAAAACCAACCCCTTTTATAGGAAAATAACCCTCCAAAGATAATAAATCTTAAAAAGATATTATCCCATAAATATAGGTAAAATATATGATTCTGCATATCTCCTTCCTTCCAGAAGCTCAGCCAAAAAATATAAGATCACTTTCCAATCTTAAAAGATCTCAGCCAAGAATAAAATATTCCCGCCGCGTCCTAGGTATTCGCCTCGGTCGAGTCGGCGTCTCTGGATCGCCTCGGTCGAGGTGAACCTCTGGTCAACCGAGGTGACTCATAACTGAATGTAGAATCTCTCAAAACTGGTCCAAAGTAAATCTTTAATCCATGGCTATGCTTCCTGGATGTTTCCTTTTTGCTCTTCAATGTAGCTCTAAATGACTCATGACTCCTTTTGCTCCTTTTTGATGCAAAACGTACCATATTACCTGCAATTACAACGAAACTAGGTGTAGACCTCGATTCTCGCAAAGGTAGATGAAATGGTAGTAAAATCACATAATGTACATACAAACATGCAGATTATGAAAGATAAAACGTCCAAACAAGCTCCAAAATATAGACTATAATTCATGCTATCAAAATACCCCATACTTAGCCCTTGCTTGTCCCCAAGCAAGTTCCTCATATAGAAATCAAGATAGAATGGATTATAAGTCAAGAAAATCAATGAAAAGTCCTTCAAAAATATTTTATGGTGTGCAACTATCATAGATCACTCTAAGGGAATACTTCATGGAATTTAAAAACTCAATATGCTCAAAACATTTTATAAATATAGAAAAGTTGTTCATCCTTGCATAAAATCATAGAATGCATAATAAATCATAATTATCAAAATTAATCATGTATAATCCAGTTTAAACCGCTAAGTCAATCAACAAGCTCAAGGTCTCAAGGGCTTCCCAAAAGAAAGGTCAAGAAACGTGTAGGGTAGGGATGTATGTAAGGTAATGTGGTGCTAGAATCCGGGAAAAGGATGAGCTTCACTTTCACTTTGACTTGCAACATCTTCCACCAATAAGCCTTGCTTATCTCACACTTTTTCTTTTTTTTACTTTACTTTTTGGGATGCATGGACAGAGGTGCACAATAACCGAAGCCTAGGAGATCCGCAATCATCAATTTCTTGAGATGCATCAAACCCTTGATGCACATACCATGACCCGTTAGGAATATCGCTCAATCCGACTTTGGCAAGACACAAACACCCGGCTATGTGAATGGTGCCGAGTTACTCATCTTCATGATTGACTTCCCCAAACCTATTATTGCTTTCTAACACTTTCACTTTCAGCCACTTCTCAATTTTAACTTGCTTTCACCACTTCCCTTGCTTCCAAATTCCCGGATAGGTAAAGGGAGGCAAAATGCATATGAGGGGCTAAGCATGATCAAGAAGAAGAAGAAGAGAATGAATTGCCTTGGTCTTTCCAAGAAGAAAGTGAGAGAACTTAACCTGCGGTGTCAACCTTCAAATTCAACATAATTTGGATAAAAACAAAGTATTAAACATGCTAATAATTTCAAACAAAGCATTTAGCAACTTAAACATATTATAAAACCTTTCAAACACATAAAGAATTTAAAACCAGTAAGTAAACAAAATCTTCACTGAGATCATATCCAGATAAGTAGCACAAAATCGTTTTTGAAAACTCTCAGTTAACCCACCTCGGTCGAGGTGTTCTTGGTTCAACCGAGGTGAAATACCTCGTTCGGCCAGAATCTCCCCGGTCGAGGTCAAAAAAATTTTTTTTTTAAAACCAATTTTTTCTTCAGTTTCGACGTTTTTCTCAATCAAATAACCTGTAAGTATGCATGCAATCTCAGATAAACATATAAATGCAGAAGTGAAGCATAAATATAAATATCCGGTCAATAAAATACATCATAAATGTCGAATACATCAAGTGGTCACGTAGTCAAATAAGTACATCAAATACCCCATACTTGAGACACACTGTCCCAGTGGGTATAATAAAAGTCTGAATGAAAGAGGACTCACCGGATAAAGAGCCGAACTGCATAAAAATAAATAAATAAAACCCTGCAGCTCCTCAGTAGTCCTGATCCGGCGGTGGTGGTGGTATGTAGGGGAACTGAGTCGGATCATAGGGATAGCCCATGACATGCTGGAACTGTAGCTGAGCCATCATGTGCTGATGATGCTGCCGCTCCTGCATCTCACGGATGTCTAAAGAAAGTGCAGCATAAGAGTCGATAACCTGATCCGTCAGGTCATCGATCCGTCGGTGTGCTGCTCTGTCCCTAACTCCCCGCCTCCTGCGCCTAGCAGGCCTGACTGGGGAAGTCTCAGCTGGCGCCGGCTCAGTGTCCTCCTCATCATCATCCAAATCAATAATGGGAGGCGCGCTCGTCCCAGCAGTATCTGTACCTGTGTCCATCGGGACGCCGCCTCCTCTCTCATCAACAGTCTCGTCGTCGTCATCCTCAGCCTCCTCAGCCTCCTCAGCAGCTGCAGCAGCGGCAGCTGCTCCCTCTCTATAGTCCTCCATAAGTGGGGCCCATGCTGTCTGCCAGAAATGCGGATCGAAGACCGAGAACTGTGCAGACCATCTGATGCCCTGAGGTGCAGTCCGCTCCCAAGGCATAGCAACGTAGGGTGTAGTCAGTCCACGGGGAACTAGAATCCTTCGTGTAATCATCTCCTGAAGTCCGAGCGGCTTGGCAGCCGCCACCATGGTACACCTACTCAGATCCATATCTTGATACCTAGCGATATGGGTCACTATACCTCCGCAGCATATATCACCCTTCCCTTTGGCCTTGATCCTGTGCAGATCCTCTGCCAGCATCAAGTCAAAGTCAGGGTATCCTCCCGTGACCATGCAGTATAAAGAAAAGAGCTCCCCCTGTCGGACCTTCTGGGGCGTCTCAGTACGCGCCAGAAGCGTCTCGCTGAAGATCCTGTGGGCAAGTCTGAAGGCTGGGTGAAAGATAAGCTTCACCTTGGAATCACCAGGGCGCCACCTGTCTGCATGTGTAGTAATGTGGGCAATCTGACCCCAGAACTCTCTAGCTACTGCTCGGGTCGGGAAGTCTACGGCGGTGGGGGTAGGGAAGCCAAATATGTCTCTCCAGTAGGCAAGAGGAACTAGGTAGTTCCGGTTCATCAACCGGTACTTCACTGCCCCCTCTGTGGGGAGGTAAGTGAAGGAACTGACGAACTCAAGGGTAGGCTCAAGGTAGGCTGGGGCTCGGATCTCAGTAAACTGATCCAGCCCGACTGTGGTGATCATCCTCCTAAGCTCTCCATCTACGTGGAGACAGTCAAAGGCAGAAACGTCCAGAAATCTGGGAGCGATAACTGGACGGCTAGCAATGCGGTCATAGTCTAACCGGTGTCTCTCATGGCTCACCGGGATAGAAGGTCGGGATGAGGAAGAAGAAGAAGGGGAAGGAGAGGATCTATCTCTAAGGGCTAGCAATCTGTCAGAACTCATCTCTAATGCACACTGTCAGACTACCTCGGTCAACTGACAACTCCAAGAATCACCTCGGTCGAGATGCAGGCCGACTGGACCGAGGCGTAGCAGTTACGATTCCAATTCTCAGGATTTCAGTTCTTTTCCCCCTAAAATCACTACAAATGCTTCCTAAGGGGTACTTATGGATTTCCTCAGCAAAATCAAGGGCAACCAAAGCCCAATACGCAGTAAACGACGAGTTAGGGTTTTTCGAACGGTTTTTACCTCGTTTCGGTCGAAACGCTCAGATTTCTTGCAGATCCGTAGTTGCAATCGATCCTTCTACCCTTTAATTGCAATTTGGAAGGAGAAATCGTCGAAAACGAGCGAAAAATGGAGGAGCGAGGTGTTGCTGTCCGCTGCGGTCGAAATGCGTAAAATAAAAAGTGAAAAGTAATTTTTCCCTTTTTATACTGTTACTGGATCTGCTGTCACCTCGGTCGAGATGGTCTCGACTGGCCCGAGGTGGTCTGGACCGAGGTGGTTCTGCAGAAACCCTAGTCGCCTCGGTTGCTTCAAGAATCAACTCGGTCGAGGTGCTCTGACAGTGACCGAGGTGCTTCTGTCTTCTCAGAATCTCGAACTTCTTTCTTTCCAGATGTTCTCCTTCCTGTTGTCTGTCCAGAAACCCAAAAACAAAGCAAAGCAAAGCAAAAACAAAAACTATCTAAACTAGACTAGAAAACGGGAAAGAAAGTAATACCTTGGGTTGCCTCCCAAGAAGCGCTTGATTTAAGGTCGCTAGCTGGACCATAATGCGTCTTCAAACGAGGTAGGAGGTTCCCTCACCCCATACTTCACCTCCATCGTGGGGTGAAGTAAGTAGATCCATCAAACGCTCCAAGACGTGTAAGTGCTCGTCGGGGAATGAATCGTCTATGGGTGGGCTATCCGTCTCGCGGGAGGATTCCGGTAGCCGGCTGAGGTGATCCGCAACTGAATTCTCGGATCCCTTCTTATCGCGGATCTCTAGGTCAAACTCTTGAAGCAAGAGAATCCATCGAATAAGGCGCGGCTTTGCATCTTTCTTAGCCAACAAGTAACGAATGGCTGCATGGTCGGTGTAGACAATGACTTTCGCCCCTACTAGATAGGAACGGAACTTCTCGAAAGCATATACAACCGCCAATAACTCCTTCTCAGTGGTAGCGTAGTTGCGTTGTGCTACATCTAGCGTCTTGCTAGCATAATAAATGGCGGTGGTCCGTCCATCTTTCTTCTGTCCAAGCACCGCTCCTACGGCTACATCGCTGGCGTCACACATGACTTCAAAGGGCAAGGTCCAATCAGGAGGTTGGATAATGGGAGCGGAGATCAACGCTTCCTTAATCCTGTAAAAAGCATCAAGACACTCCTGCGAAAACTCAAAAACAACATCTTTATTCAAGAGGTTAGTTAGAGGTTTGGAAATTTTGGAGAAGTCCTTGATGAATCTCCTGTAGAAACCTGCATGCCCGAGAAAACTCCTCACACCTTTAACAGAACAAGGAGGAGGGAGTTTCTCAGTAGTCTCGATCTTAGCTCGATCAACCTCAATACCTCGATTAGAAACGAGGTGTCCTAGTACAATGCCTTCATTAACCATAAAATGACACTTCTCCCAATTCAAAACAAGGTTAGTGTCTTCACATCGTTTAAGTACTAGAGAAAGGTTAGATAGGCAATCATCAAAAGAGGAACCATATACAGAAAAATCATCCATAAATACCTCCATGATCTCCTCAATGTACTCGGAGAAGATAGCCATCATGCATCGCTGGAAGGTAGCTGGTGCATTGCACAATCCAAATGGCATCCTCCGATAGGCAAACGTCCCCCAAGGACAAGTGAAGGTGGTCTTCTCCTGATCATCCGGATGGATTGGAATCTGGAAGAATCCACTATAGCCGTCTAAGTAGCAAAAGTGTGAATGCTGGGCCAACCGTTCGAGCATTTGATCAATGAAGGGAAGCGGAAAATGATCCTTCCGAGTTGCCGTGTTCAGCTTCCTATAATCGATGCAAACTCTCCAGCCCGTAACGGTCCTCGTTGGGATCAACTCGTTGTTCTTATTCGTCACAACGGTCATCCCTCCTTTCTTCGGAACGACATGCACCGGGCTAACCCACTTGCTGTCCGAGATAGGATAAATAATACCTGCATCCAACAACTTAAGAACTTCTTTCTTCACAACCTCTTTCATGATCGGATTTAACCGTCTTTGAGGTTCCCGTGAAGTCTTATGATTATCTTCCATTAGAATTCTATGCATGCAGAAAGAAGGGTTAATGCCAATAAGATCATCCGTGGTGTAGCCTATGGCTTTTCGATGCTTTCTCAGGACATGCATTAGCTTAGATAATTCAGAATCGGAGAGGGAAGCACTAGCAATGACGGGATAAGTAGAATCCGGCCCAAGAAAAATATACCTCAAGTGACTAGGGAGTTGCTTAAGCTCCACAACTGGGGGCGCTTTCTAAGAGGGATCTGTGCTTCCTCTTTCCAGTGGAGTGGTGTCAGAAACTGGATTAAATGCAATCTCAGTTTGAATCATCTCGCTGTCGACCTCGGTCGAGGCGCAAAGGCGTTGACCGAGGTGTTCTTCAGACGCCTCGCTCAGTCCAGAAAGTGCCTCGGTCGAGGTACTGCTACTGGATCCGAGGCTGGAAATCTTCGTTTCCTGGATCAGCTTCTCAGTTGTAGCTCCTGGATCTTCTTCCAGTGCTTTTAAGCTCCGTATATCTGCATCACAAGAAGCATCTATACCTTCCTCCATTAAACTGAAGCTAATAACTCTTTCGAGTGGATCATTAGTAAGGATAGAGCTCACCAATTCTCTTGATTCTTCTTCATCATAGATGTTGAAGATATCATCAGTTAGTTGCTCCCCTTTCATGGCTGCAAGTAGTGCGAACTCCACCTCATCGCCACCAACGTTGAATTTCAACTTGGCGTTCTTGCAATCCACATTGCAA
Organism: Fagopyrum esculentum; assembly: GCA_033239045.1. Taxonomy (NCBI): domain Eukaryota; kingdom Viridiplantae; phylum Streptophyta; class Magnoliopsida; order Caryophyllales; family Polygonaceae; genus Fagopyrum; species Fagopyrum esculentum. Next base: position 141,759,152 of record BSUD01000004.1, read on the forward strand.
CCCGAAGTCGCTAGAAATGGCCTCCCGAGAATGATAGGAACAGGATAATCTGCGGGAATGTCAAGTACGACAAAATCTATAGGAAGATAGAAGTTACCTAACTTGACCGGGACGTCCTCCAAGATGCCCACGGGATGGGTGATGGAGCGATCCGCCATGTAAAGCCGAATCTTGACCGGCTTGGGCTCTCCAAGACCGATCTTAGTGCATAGCTCCAGCGGGATGATGCTCACGCTGGCTCCTAGATCACAAAGGGCTTCGTAAGTGACATCCCCAACTTGAATGGGAATGCAAAACGAGCCGGGATCTCTCAACTTAGGCGGCATCTTTTCCTTCATGATCTTTATAAGTTCCGAAGACTTAGATGGCATCCTAACTTCACCAACATCCTCCAGTTTCCTCTTCCTTGATAAGATCTCTTTTAAGAACTTCCCATAGGCGGGCATACCTAAAATAGCATCAAGGAAAGGAATGTTAATATGTAGCTTATTCATCAAGTCAAGAAACTTACCAAAGTGCTTGTCAAGATGTGCTCTGGCTCTGGACTGGGGGAATGGAAGTGGTGGTTTATATGCTGGAGGTGGAACATAAGTTTCTGTCGTTCCTCCAGTTTTCTGTTGCGCCGCCTCGGTTGGCATCTCGGTCGAGGTGTTCTTCGACTGGATCTGGACCGAGGTGGTCTGCGTCGAGCGAGGTACTGGATCTGCAGTTTTGAGTCCACTCCTCGTCGTGATGGCCATGCACTGGCCTTTAGGGTTAGTTTCCGTCTTTGCTGGAAGCTTCCCTGGATCTCTTGGCGCTTCATTCGCCCTATTAGCAAGTTGTTGTTCGAAGGACTTTTGGGCCCTCAAAAATGAAGTCATAGAATTCTCCATAGCACTAAGCTTGATCAAGATTGCCTCCAGGACTACGTCCTTCTTTTCCGGCTGAGACGAACTTGATCCTTGCCCTTGGCTTTTCAATGGAGTAGAAGAAGAAGAAGGAGAAGAGAGGAAAGGATTAGAGGAATCATTGGAGTTGGAGTTTGAATAGTTGTTACCGTTGTTTTGGTTATTATTCGCTCTCCAATTGTTGCTATTGGATCCTCTATTGTTGTTGTTGTAGTTGTTGTTTCGGGGTCCGTTGTTGTTGTTACAGTACCCGTTTTTGTTGTTGTTGTTGTTGTTGTTGTTGTTGTTCCTTTGCCCTTGCTCTTCCTGCTTAGTTTGAGCCATCAAGAGCTCCTTCAATTGCTTCACGTCGTTCTTCAAGGACGTGAGTTGGTTGTTGTTGGGTTGAGTCTCTTGAAAGTTGACTCTTTTAACTCCACCTTCAGCTCCTTGGTGGGTGTATTTCTCCATGTGCAAGGCTTGCTTCTCAATGAAGTCCCAAGCCTCGTCAACCGCCATGTCCATGAATGTACCGGCGGAGAGTAGTTGGAGATTGAACTGGGTACTTCCGTCCAGCCCTTTGAAGTAGATTTCCAACAACTCGATCTTTGGAATCCCATGATGTGGGCAATCCAAAAGGATATCCTTGAACCGCTCCCATGATCTAGACAAGCTCTCCTTGTCCTTCATGATGAAAGCATTGATCTTCCCTCTCATTTCAGCAGTTTTTGAGGGGGGAAAGAATTTGGTCAAGAATTCCGTAGTCATCTCTTCCCATGTGCTGATTTTTCCTGCAGGAAGAGATTGATACCAAGTAAGAGCTCTATCTTTAAGAGAAAAGTAGAAAGGTCTTAGCTTGTAGTTGTTATTTTCAATTCTGGGAGGTCGCAAGGTCTCCATCAAGATTTCGTAGTTTTGAAGATGTTGATGCGGCGACTCCTTCTCTAGCCCTCCGAATTGACATTGGCGAATCATGGCTAGAACTTGAGGTCGAAGTTCGTAGTCGTGATCCGCTGGATCTCCTAGGTTCACTCCTGGACGCCTCAGCTGTTGATTAGGGTCCATCCTTTGACCTAGGGTTTGTGGAATTCCTGCAAGAAGAACATCTCGGACTGGCATCCGAAGTGGATGCACATCGGCCGGGGCGTCAGGTACTGGGATCTGCCTCGGTCGAGGATCAATTACTGGATCCTGCATCGGTCGAGGTAGAATCTGGTCTCGAATGGCTGCAATCTCAGCTTCGATTGCTGCAGTCCTGGCCTGATTCTCTTCTTTCTCTTGCCTTAGCTCTTCTTTACTGAGACGTAGCTGCTCCTGCGTCTCTCTCAACTGGGCCGCAAGATCGCGATCGTCTTGTTGGGCCATCTTCGCTTCTCTTAAGCGTCGCTTGTATGTCTTTTCTGGTTCGGGATCGTAAGGAACGATTTCCTTCCCAGTGCGGGTTCTTCGCATATACCTAAGAAAGAACCTGCAAAAGTCACTCAAGTAGAGTGGTAAGATGAAACGGGGCAAATGCCCCAAGAGCAAACCGTACCGGCTCGGTCTAGACCAAGTCCCCGGCAACGGCGCCAAAAACTTGTTCGCTCCAAACGGTGTGTGCAAGCTTTAAATTTATAACCCTAGACTTAAGCTTAAAACAAGGATGCGAACCCGCAGTGTACGGGTCAATCGTAGTAAAAGCAAGAAAATTCCAGGGGTCGATCACAGGGACTCGGTGAAACAGAGTCAATACGGTATGCTAATGTCAATGCTAACCACAAGAGCAATTAACACAATCAAAGATGAATAAGATGTCAAATTAAGCAAACATGCAATTCTAGGGATTATAGCGTCTAGTTGTGGTTCCAACTCAAGATCTATAGATAAGCGGACAAAGCTGAGATTTTTGCATGGGGAAGGTGTTTCTAAGTGGAGTAGATCACCGGGTAAGTCTCACTACACACTAATCCTGAACCGTAACTCCTATTACCGGGTAAGTCTCAAGGATTTAAGATAAAGAATTATAACCTCAAACTAACACACCATCTAAGGGAATAGAATCAACCTTTACCGGGTAAGTCTCAGGCTAACTCACAAAGATGGGATGTAAGCACACTCAAACCCCAATAAAGGACAAACCTTTATTACCTATACTTATGATCGTTAATACACAAACTAAGGAATTACCGGGTAAGTCTCATCCTAAGCTTGCTTTGAACCAGGAAGATGTAATAAGGATAGGATTTGGCAAACTCTAACACTTAACTCTCAGTTTAGGATCAGATAAGTCACCTCGGTCAGAAGAATTCCACCCCGGCCGAGATGTTCATCAACCGAACGAGGTACTTAGGGTTAAGGTTAAAGACTCGAACTTTCAGGATCCTACTGGAATCTAAGATTATTCTATCATTGTTTTTCCCACAACCTTCAACCAATCACCCTAGAATCACACAAGGAAATTAGCCACTCATCATCATTATGAAAGTATTAAATGTAAGGGAAGAAGGTGAATATTTGAACAAAGAAGAATTTAATGAAAACACTTCAATAACTGAATCAAATGTCACAACAAAATCGTTCCTTAGATAACAATCCAACAAGACAAGACAACAAGGAAAGGAATTGAAGACAATCTTACAAAACCCTCCAAAAAGCTATAAAAGCTATGGTCTTCAACCTTCCTTCAACCTTCAAAAAAGGTTCTTCAACTCTCTCCCAAATTGGAGTAGGATGCGGCTGCTGCGCTTGTAAACCCTGATCGATGGTATAGCGTGATGTTGGATTTGTGGAAAACCAACCCCTTTTATAGGAAAATAACCCTCCAAAGATAATAAATCTTAGAAAGATATTATCCCATAAATATAGGTAAAATATATGATTCTGCATATCTCCTTCCTTCCAGAAGCTCAGCCAAAAAATATAAGATCACTTTCCAATCTTAAAAGATCTCAGCCAAGAATAAAATATTCCCGCCGCGTCCTAGGTATTCGCCTCGGTCGAGTCGGCGTCTCTGGATCGCCTCGGTCGAGGTGAACCTCTGGTCAACCGAGGTGACTCATAACTGAATGTAGAATCTCTCAAAACTGGTCCAAAGTAAATCTTTAATCCATGGCTATGCTTCCTGGATGTTTCCTTTTTGCTCTTCAATGTAGCTCTAAATGACTCATGACTCCTTTTGCTCCTTTTTGATGCAAAACGTACCATATTACCTGCAATTACAACGAAACTAGGTGTAGACCTCGATTCTCGCAAAGGTAGATGAAATGGTAGTAAAATCACATAATGTACATACAAACATGCAGATTATGAAAGATAAAACGTCCAAACAAGCTCCAAAATATAGACTATAATTCATGCTATCAAATGGCAATGGAAAGTGATCCTTCCGCGTTGCGTTGTTGAGCTTGCGGTAGTCTATGCACATTCGCCATCCAGTTACGGTTCGGGTAGGAATGAGTTCGTTGTTCTTATTGGTGATGACCGTCATTCCTCCCTTCTTCGGAACTACTTGAACTGGGCTCACCCACTTGCTATCGGAGATAGGATAGATGATACCTGCATCAAGAAGTTTAAGAATTTCCTTCTTGACAACCTCCTTCATGGTCGGATTCAACCGCCTTTGAGGTTGTCTTGAAGTTCTAAAGTCCTCCTCCATTAGTATCTTATGCATGCATAGGGAGGGTTTAATTCCTACTAGGTCCTCAATAGTATAGCCTATGGCTTTTCTATGTTTCCTAAGGACAATCATGAGCTGTTCATGTTCATCTATGCTTAATTCGGAACTAACGATAACCGGGAAGGTGGAATTAGATCCAAGAAAAGCGTACCTTAGATGAGTAGGAAGTGGTTTGAGTTCCATTTCTTTCGGAGCTTCCAATGATCCTTGAGGAGCCTCCGATATTTCCTTAGAAGTTTCTAAGGATGATGAATGGTTTGGAGAAGAATCAGAAGAAGTTGAAGGAGTATGCCGATCACCCTCTTCCACGGTCAAAATTACGGTCTCCTCTGGTGTTCCACGGCCGTAATATCCTCTGGAATGGAGGTTGATTTTGGTCGTGGAATCCACGGTCGTGGAATACAGAGTATGACCGTGGATTCTAGTATTTTCAGCCTCATCGTGGAGTTTCTCAAACTCCACTTCATGCATCTCTTCTTGTGCTTCTAAGGCTTCAATTTCTTCTTTGCACTCTTCTTCTTCTTCTACATTGGTTAGACTCATAGTAATAACCTTTTGTAAAGGATCGTTAAAGAGAATCGCACTTACCTCCTCCCTAGACAAACCTTCTTCGTCTTGGATATTGTAAATATCCTCATCAAAGATTGGCTCCTTCACTAGAGTGGAAAGAACGAACTCTACTTTCTCTTCCCCAATATCAAAAGCGAGTCTCCCATTCTTGCAATCGACCATGCAGCCGGAAGTTGCAAGAAACGGTCTTCCGAGTATGAT
>BSUD01000004.1:141764492-141840771 GCA_033239045.1 Fagopyrum esculentum
ATGTCAAGCACGACAAAATCAATGGGGACAAAGAACTTGCCTAGCTTGACCGGGACGTCTTCTACAATGCCGACGGGACGAGTAATGGATCGATCCGCCATGTATAACGTCATTTTCACCGGTTTAGGGTCGCCTAAACCGATCTTCCTGCACAATGCAAGTGGTATGATGCTCACACTTGCTCCTAAGTCACATAAAGCGTCATATGTGACCTCTCCCACTCCAATGGGAATGCAAAATGACCCCGGATCTTTCAGCTTTGGGGGCATTTTCTCCTTCATCGTCTTGATGAGATCCGAAGAATCCGAACTCATCTTGACTTCACCGAAATCCTCTAGCTTCCTCTTGTTAGAGAGAAGCTCCTTCAAGAACTTGCCATAAGCCGGCATACCTACAATAGCATCGATGAAGGGTATATTAATATGCAGCTTGCTCATGAGTTCTATGAACTTACCGAATTGTTTATCTAGGCGCGCTCACGCTCGAGATTGAGGGAATGGTAGGGGAGGTTTGTAAGCTGGAGGAGGAACATAGATGTCTTCCTTCTCCTTCCCCTTTCCTTTGTCTTTCTCTACGGGGACTTCAACGAACGTAGGCTGCGGATCGGTGGTAGTCACTCCGCTCCTAGTTGTGATCGCCATTACCCTTCCCTTAGGGTTGTCCTCCGTCTTTCCTGGAAGTTTCCCTTGATTTCTAGGAACTTCCTCCGCATGATCGAACATTTGGTTTTCTAAAACCTTTTGAGCTTTGTCAATTTTAGAAACTCGATCATCAACCTTTATGAGGCGGTTCTCCATCCCTTGAAGCTTTCCCAAGATCGTTTCCAACATGGGATCCGGCTTCTCCTTTCCCGTGTTGTTTTCTCCATTAGATGATTGCCCCTGGCTTTTCAAAGGAGTAGAGGAAGAGGGGGGTGGAGTTAGTGAATTGGAGTTGGAAGGATAGGAGTTACCGGAATTTTGTTAATTGGAGCGCCAATTGTTGTTGTTCGAACCCCGATTGTTGTTCCAATTGTTGTTGTTCCGGTTGTTGTTGTTTCCATTCCAATTGTTATTCCGGTTATTGTTCCGGTTATTGTTGTTGCGGTTGGTGTTATCACCGCCGTTGTTGTTGCCCAAATAGCCAACATCCTTCTCTTGTTGCTTTGGGAAGTTGGTCTTGATAGTCTCCTTCAACTCCTTGATTTCATTGTTGAGGGAGAAAATCTGAGTTTGAGCTTCATGTGTGAGCTTCGCTCCTTGCTCCACACGATTTCCCTCCACTTTCCGGTGGGAATACTTCTCTATGACTCTTGCTTGCTTCTCAATGAAGTCCCAAGCGTCATCTTCTCTCATGTCCATGAACGTTCCACATGAGAGGGATTGGAGGTTGAATTGCGTTCCCGCATCCAGCCCCTTGTAGTAAATCTCCAGCAAGGCAAGCTTGGATATGCCATGATGAGGGCAATCCAAGAGCAAATCCTGAAACCTTTCCCAAGATTGAAACAAACTTTCGTTAGGTCTCATAGAAAAAGCATTGATCTTACCTCTAAGTTCCGCTGTTTTGGAAGGCGGAAAGAATTTGGTGAGAAACTCTGCGGAAAGATCTTCCCACGAGTCTAGTTTCCCATTAGGAAGAGCTTGGTACCAAGATAACGCTTTCCCTTTCAAGGAGAAAAAGAAAGGTTTGAGCTTATAGCTATTGGTAGTAGTGCCCTTTGGTCTCATCGTCTCCATCATACACTCAAAGTTTTGCAAGTGTTGGTGTGGAGATTCAGTGCTTGTACCGCCAAATTGGCTTTGGCGAACAAGAGTGATAACTTGAGGGTTAAAGCTAAACCCTTGTACATCTTCAGCATCAAAATTCACACCCAAACGGCGTGGTTGTTGTGTTGGATCCATTCGCTGGCCAAGAGTTCTCGGTTCATTATCCACACGTTCGACTCTCGCATTCCTTGGTGGAATGCGGCGATTAGCAGCTCCTTGTGAATTGAAGGGATTTACATTGATCGTGGGATCAATCTCTTCTAACGGTGGCATGGAAGAATCACTATCATCTGCGGATGAGTGACTTTTTCTTCTAGACCTTGACCTCCTTCTTGAGGACTTCTTGCCAACCTTGTCTTCAAGGTTGCTCATCTGTACCCTCATTTGGAAGAGCATGTCTTGTAGACCGTTAACTTGAGCCTGATGACGATCCATCTCATCATGGCGGAGAGTCTCATTCCATCGGAGTTGAGCTTCCTTCTCCGCCAACTCTGTTTGAAGATTGCGTTCGTTTTCTTCAGCCATCTTCTTTTCCTTGCGTCTTTGTCTCAAGGTTTTCTCTAGCTCTTGATCAAGAGGTAAGAGATCTTCGGTGTTCCTAGACCTGCGCATGCACTCAAAGAAAAATCAAATAACGAGAGCAAGCTCCCAAGCTTGACAACCGGCTACCGGATTCGGACGAAGCCAAATCCCCGGCAACGGCGCCAAAAACTTGTTCGCCCCTAGAGGTGTGTGCAAATAAGCTTTAAATTTATAAAACTAAATCAAGCAAGCGAACCCGCAGTGTACGGATCGACGTAGTTAAGCAAGAATTCCAGAGTATCGAACACAGGGATTTGGGTGGAACGAACTCGATTGCAGGTTATCAAGCAGTGAATATGGGAGTTTTGCAAATATTGGGAAAACAACAATCCTAAAGATCCAAGTATCCAGCTGTGGCATTCGATTCAAGATATACTTAATGATATAAAGACAGAGTTGAGATATGCAAAGGTATACTAATGTAAGGTAATCGTACGGTTGAGGTTCCAAAACCTTATGTAACTCACCTAAAAGACACTCCCTATACAGGTTGTTGAGGCTCAATATAGAAAGATTCTAAAGACGAGGATTAGCATCAAATACCCAAACTTATAATCTAAAGATCAAGACTAACTTATCCGATTGAGGTTGTTGAGGCTCACAATCGAGGTAGAGGTTGTTGAGGCTTCACTACCACCTAAAAAAGACAAGTCTAAACTAAGCTAAGGCCAATCTTTAACTTTGGATTAAAGTAAAAGCAAGTTCGTAAACTAGAGGGAAATTACGATTGGATCTTGAGATTCCACGGCCGTGGAACTCAAGAACAGCCCGTAATTTTAGGTTGTCGACGATTCTCTCTAACTCTCAGGGTCTAATCTGTTTGCGATCGATCTATCATCACCTATGCCACAACTATCAACCCTTCACCTTAGAATTGTTAAGGGTTTTTAGCCAATAACTGTCATATTGATATTGATTCAAGAATTAAAAGATAAAAGATGAAAACTTTCAAGAACTATAAATAATCTTCAATAGAATCTCAAGATCACAATCAAGAACAAGTGTCTATCGAAAGATTCAAAACGGAGTAAACAATCACAACCTTAGGTAGGAAGAGAAACGGGATGTCAATCCGTTTCAAAATCAAACCTAAACAAGAAGAGCGATCTTCTTGCAAAATCTTCCAAGAACTTCGATCTCCAATGAGATCTCCAAACTGCCCAAAAACGAGGGTTTGTGCGTTGCTCAACGTCGATTGTAAGGAGCCTGTGCGAGGACGTAAGCGAGGATGCCGGGATCTCTTTTCTTCCGTCTTTTTATAGGGCAAGACGAAGTGTCGGCCCGGCCCAATCTTCAAAAGATCATGGCTTCGAAACATGGCGAAAAGATTCGCCAAGATCACGGTCGTGGAAGATTCCACGACCGTAATTCTAGGGCGTGGAAACAATCACGGTTAGTTCCACGGCCGTAATATCTCCTGGAATGAACATCGAATTCTGACTCAAAATCCACGGCCGTAATTTAGGGTGAGAGCGTGGTTCTTGCCTTCATTCGTGCATTCCTCAATCTAATACTCCAATTTGCTTCCAAAAAGTGTCCTCGATCTATGGATATTTCAACTCAACTTTCCTTTGCTCGATTTTGTTCGGAAATAACTCCAAATCACCTATAATCAACATAGAACTTGTGTAGACATCTATATCGACAATATAGGCAATACTAGCTCACATATGTACAAAGATCAATCAAAGACTATCAATATGAATCAATTACGATTAGAAAACGTGCCTAAAATATCACAATATTTCATGGTAACAACCCGCATACCCGCCGTACCTTTAGGATTACATGCATTTATGGTTAGGGGACTCATTTTCCCCACACATAGAGGTCCGCCTTATGCGGGCATGCCTTGGGAGAGTAGGACGGGCAGGGGTATAGAGTGGCTGCCGGAGTACTCCATTGTGGCGGGACGCTACAATTGGAAGGAGACGTTCGCTGCGATGCATGCGAACAGGTTAGTAGCTCCCCCTTACGTTCCACCACCGGTTGTGGAGGAGGAGGACATGGGAGATCAGTATGAGAGTGGTGGAGGAGCGGAGCAGGAGTTTGGCACGTTTCCGGACCAGCCGGAGGCAGCCCCAGATGTACCTAGACGCTCTCCACGTCCAGCTAGAGCCTCATGCTCGTCATCTCGCTGCGCTAGCGTGAGTGAGAGGCCCACGTGGATGACTACACCTCCCACTTGGTATGACACCCCCCCTCCTTGGTCCACGACGCAGCCAACAGCACATCCACCACCACCAGCACCTTCCGACGCCCATCATGGTACAGTCAGGCTCCAGGATGGTACGAGCAGATGCCGGATTGGGCTACCGGACTTTCAGAGAGAGTAGGAGCGCTAGAGATCCGGGCGGATGCTAGAGACGGACGCTTAGACGACCTTGACCACATGATGAGGGACGTCTACCGCCAGCAGTTTGGGCGGTTTTATGATCCGAGTTTCTCTCCATTCCCACCTCCGCCGGCGCCGCAGTGATTGATGCATGATCGTTCGTTTTAGACATTCCCGCCACCACTTGTGAGTTTCTTTTTCTTTTCTTTCTTTTGTTCTTTCTTTTGAACATTAGGGACAATGTTCGTCCTAAGTATGGGGTGGGATGTACTAAAAAGTTTGTAATAACTCTACTCTCTATGTTTGCTTCATTTGAGACTATCGTTGCATGTTCATTATGTGTCACACGTTTCCTTATTGCATTGCATGAAAAAGAAATTTAAAAACCCATAAAAATTGAAAAAGTTTGAAAATTTTTGTGCTCCTAATGAATTGAGATGATTTCCATGATAATCACTACTTGTGAATTGAGTTTGATAACAATTGCATGCTCAAAAGAATAGTGAATTGAAAAGAATTTGAATGAGTAAATTTTACCTCTTTTGCAAGTTTTATAATGTGAAAACGTTACCTAAATCATGTTGAGAAATTAAAGTTGAAATCACATTTTAAGTTCCTATACTTCTTGTTGAAATGATTAAGGCAATTCGATACTTTCTTTCTTCTTTCTTTGATCATCTAGCTCCTCATTGAAATATTAGCCTCCTTTACCTATCCGGGAATTTGGAGAAGTGAATGAGAAAAAGGCATGCTTGATGTGGGAGGGCCATGAGAGCAATTATTTGCGATCAAATGAATAGAAAGAAATTGTAGGTTTGGGGAAGTCAATCATGACGATGAGTAACTCGGCACCATTCACATAGCCGGGTGTTTGTGTCTTGCCAAAGTCGGATTGAGCGATATTCCTAGCGGATTATGGTATGTGCGCTAAGGGTTTTAGGCATCTCTTGAAAATTTGAGAAACCCCGATCTCCTAGGCTTCGGTTTTTGTGCATCTCTATCCATAACTCCAAAAGTAAAGTCGAAAAATGAAAAGAAGAGAGCGAAGCTCTAAGTTGAAGTGTTGCGGGAACCACGTAAGAAGAAGAAGGTAATTGTCCACTTTCCCGGATTTATGCACCACTTTCCCTTAAAGTTTTCCCTTCCCTTCCATATTCTAGACCTTTTCTTTGAAAGTCCTTAAGATCAAAAGAATGATATATGACTTGGTGATCTAAATTAAAGTTTCTTGTGATTGATTTTGATAATGTTTGAAGGTTATAATGCTTGTTTAGAATTTAAGTTGGTTCATGAATTTTCTTTGCTTTTTACTCTTTGATTGAGTGTGTGAAAGTTTGAAGAACGATTGAAGCAAGATTTGAGAATGATCTATTCTTTAGAAGTCACATTCATCCAAAAGAAGGTACACATATTTCATCCTAACTCTTGTTTAAAGCTTTTTGAAAGACCTTGCTTAGGGACAAGCAAGTGTTAAGTATGGGGTTATTTGTTAGCATGAAATATTGTGATATTTTAGGCACGTTTTCTAAACGTATTTGATTCATATCGATAATCTTTGATTGAACTTTATGCATATGAGAGCTAGTATTACCTATATTGTCGATATGGATGTCTACACTAGTTCTATATTGATTTTTAGGCGATTTGGAGCTATTTCCGAACGGAATCAAGCAAAGAAGAGTTGAGTTGATATGTCTGTATGATTGAGGACATTCTTTGGAAGCAACTTGGAGCTTTAGCTTGAGGAATGCACGAGGCTAGGGAAGAATCACGTTCTTGCCCTAAATTACGCCCTAAAATACGGCCGGAATCCAAACCACGTTCATAATTACGGCCGTGGATTCAGAGTCAGAAATTGATGTTCATTCCAGAGGATATTACGGCCGTGGAACATATGGTGCAAACCGTATTTGTTTCCACGCCCTAAATTACGGTCGTGGAACACTTCCACGACCGTGATCTTGGCGAATCTTTTCGCCACACTTCGAAGCCACGATCTTTTGAAGATTGGGCCGGGCCGATATTCTATCTTGCCCTATAAAAAGACGGACGAAGCAAGAATCCGTCATCCCCGCTTACGCTCATTTATCATCGCTTAGATCATCGCTTACATCCCCGCATACCCCCGTTCATCGTCACTTATCCTCGCTTAGGATCGCTTAAGCTTTGACATCTCATTGGAGATTGAAGGTTCGCATCGGAGAATTGCCCTAATCTCGCACTTTTGGTGGAGATTGCTGTTGAGATCTCCGAATTGGCGGAAGATCGAAGTTTTCGGAAGATTTTGCAAGAAGATCTCTCCTCTTGTTTAGGTTTGATTTGGAAAACGGATTGACATCCCGTTTTCCCTTCTTTCCTAAGGTTGTGATTGTTTGCTTTACTTTGAATCCATTGGCAATACTTGTTCTCTTTGTGACTTTGAGATTAGTTTGGAGATTACTGAAAGTTCTTGAAAGTTTTCATCTTTTTATCTTCTAATTCTTGAATTGATATCAACATGACTATTATTGGCTAAAAACCCTTAACAATTCTAAGGTGAAGGGTTGATAGTTGTGGCTTAGATAATGATAGATTGATCGCAAATAGATTAGACCCTGAGAGTTAGAGAGAATCGCCGACAACCCTAAATTACGGCCTGTTCTTGAGTCCACGGCCGTGGAACCTCAAGAACTAACCGTGATTTCCTTTAAGTCCACGAACTTGCTTTTACTTTAATCTAAAGTTAAAGATTTGCTTTAGCTTAGTTTAGACTTATCTTTTCTAGGTGGTAGTGAAGCCTCAACAACCTCTACCTCGATTGTGAGTGTCACAACCTCAATCGGTTAAGTTAGTCTTGATCCTTGGGTTACAAGTTTGGGTATTTGACACTAATTCTCATCTTTGGAATCTTTCTATATTGAGCCTCAACAACCTGTATAGAGAGTGCCTTGTAGGTGAGTTATCTAAGGTCTTTGGAACTTCACCGTACGATTACCTTACATTAGTATACCTTTTCATATCTCGACTCTGTCTTTACACCATTAAGTACATCTTGAATCGATTGCCACAGCTGGATACCTGGATCTTTAGGATTGTTGTTTTCCCAATATTTGCAAAACTCTCATATTTACTTGCTTGATAACCTGCAATCGAGTTCGTTCCCACCCAAATCCCTGTGTTCGATACTCTGGAATTCTTGCTTAGCTACGTCGATCCGTACAATGCGGGTTCGCTGCTTGATTCTAGTTTTATAAATTTAAAGCTTATTTGCACACACCTTTAGGGGTGAACATCAACCTTCAAATTCAACATAATTTAGATAAAAACAAAGTATTAAACATGCCAATAATTTCAAACAAAGCATTTAGCAACTTAAACATATTATAAAACCTTTCAAACACATAAAGATTTTCAAAACCAATCAGTAAACAAGATCTTCATTGAGATCATATCCAGATAAGAAGCACAAAAATCGTTTCGAAAACTCTCAGTTAACCCACCTCGGTCGAGGTGTTCTTAGGTCAACCGAGGTGAAACGCCTCGTTCGGCCAGAACTGCCCCGGTCGAGGTCAAAATTTTTTTTTAAAACCAGTTTTCTTTCAGTTTCGACGTTTTTCTCAATCAAATAACCTGTAAGTATGCATGCAATCTCAGATAAACATATAGATGCAAAAGTGAAGCATAAATTTAAATATCCGGTCAAATAGAGTCATACATCAAATAAGTGTCAAGTAATACACAAATAAACACCCCATACTTAGGACACACTGTCCTAGTGGGTCAAAATAAGTCTTAAGGAATAAAGTACTCACCGGATAATAAGTTGAACTGCATAAAAATAAGAAAGAAAATCCTGCAGCTCTCAGTAGTCACGATCCGGCGGTGGTGGTGGCACATACGGATACTGGGTCGGGTCGAACGGATAGCCCATGACGTGCTCAAACTGGATCTGGGCCATCATGTGCTGGTAATGTTGCCGCTCCTGCATCTCGCGGATATCCAGTGACAAAGCAGCATACGAGTCAATAACCTGATCCGTCAAATCATCGATCCGACGGTGAGCCTCTGGATCTCTGTGTCAGCGTGTCCTACGCCTAGCAGGTCTCACTAGAGAAGTAGCAGGTGCAGGCTCAGTATCCTCATCATCCAGATCTATAACTGGTGCGCTCGTCCCTGCAGTATCCGTCCTTGTATCCATCGGGACTCCACCATCTCTATCATCAGCCGTCTCCTCATCATCTGTCTCCTCATCAACTGGGGCAGCTGCTGCCTCTCTGTAATCCTCCATTAGTGAAGCCCAAGCGGTCTGCCAATAATGAGGGTCAAAAACAGAAAACTAGGCACACCACCTGATCCCTTGTGGTACAGTCAGCTCCCACGGCATAGCTACGTACGGTGTAGTCAGACCTCGGGGAACCAGAATCCACCGAGTGATCATCTCCTGCAGCCCAAGCGGCTTGGCAGCCGCCACCATCGTGCAAGCGCTGAGATCCATGTCCTGATAACTGGCGATGTGGGTGACAAGCCCTCCGCAGCAGATGTCTCCCTTCGTCTTGGCCTTGATCTTGTGCAGATCCTTTGCCAACATCAAGCCAAAGTCCGGGATACCCCCAGTCACCATGCAGTATAAACTGAATAGCTCCCCCTGTCGGACCTTCTAGGGCGTCTCAATACGCGCCATAAGTGTCTCACTGAAGATCCGGTGGGCTAACCTAAAGGCTAAGTGGAAGATGACCTTCTCCCTGGAATCTCCAGGGCGCCATCTGTCTGCATGCTCAACAATATGGGTAATTTGCCCCAAAAACTCCCTAGCTACAGATCGGGACGGGAAGTCAACAACTGTGGGCTCGGGAAAACCAAAAATCTCTCTCCAGTACTCTAGCGGCACTAAGAAGTTCCGGTTCATCAACCGGTACTTCACAGATCGCTCTGTGGGGAGGTAGGTGAAGGAGCTAATGAACTCTAAGGTGGGCTCCAAATAGGCTGAGGCTCGGATCTCAGTAAACTGATCCAGCCCCACTGTAGATATCATCCGTCTAAGGTCTCCGTCTACTTGGAGACAGTCAAAAGCAGACACGTCCAGGAAGCGAGATGCAATCACTGGACGGCCGGAAATACGGTCGTAATCGACCTGGTGTCGCTCGTTGATCACCGGTCGATAGGGTCGGGAAGAAGAGGAAGAAGGGGGAGGGGAGGATCTATCTCTAAGGGCAAGGCGTCTGTCGGAACTCATTTTCAGAAATCTGTCACTGTCAGGTCACCTCGGTCAACTGACAACACTCAAGAATCACCTCGGCCGAGGCACAGCTCGTTTGGACCGAGGCGGAAAACTGGATTCTAATTTCCTCAGAAAATTCAGTTCTTTTCCCCCAAAATCACTACAACTGCTTCCTATGGGGTACTTAAGCCTTTCCTCAGCAAATGCAAGGGCAACCAAAGCCCAAATTGAAGCGAAAACAGCGAGGTAGGGTTTCAGTTTTGTTTTACCTCTTTCGGCCGAATCGGTTCGATTTCTTCGCAGATCGATGATGCACTGGGATCCTCTATGCCTTAATCGCAATTTGGAAGCGAAAATCTTCGAAAACGAGCAAGAATCGAAGGAGGCGAGGTGAAAGGGCTGCCGCGGTCGAGGAGGTAGGTAAAGAGGATAAAAACAAATTTTCCCCCTTTTATACCCTTTCTGGAACTGCTGTCACCTCGGTCGAGATGGTCTCGACTGGACCGAGGTGGTACGGACCGAGGTGGTTCTTCAAAAACCCTAGTCGCCTCGGTTGCTCATGAATCATC
The DNA here is from genome assembly GCA_033239045.1 of Fagopyrum esculentum. NCBI lineage: Eukaryota > Viridiplantae > Streptophyta > Magnoliopsida > Caryophyllales > Polygonaceae > Fagopyrum > Fagopyrum esculentum. The sequence goes on from BSUD01000004.1 coordinate 141,774,921, forward strand.
TCGGTCGATGTGCTCTGATAGCAACCGAGATGCCTCAGTCAAACTTCGTCTTCTCAAATTCTCGATCTTCTGTCCTTCCAGTTATGCTCTTTCCTTAGATGTCTCCTGTTATCTGTCTAGGACGCCAAAAACAAAACAAAGCAAAGCAAAAGCAAAAACTATCTAAGCTAGACTAGAAAAGGGGAAAGAAAGCAATACCTTGGGTTGCCTCCCAAGAAGCGCTTGGTTTAAGGTTGCTAGCTGGACCATGGTGCGTCTCAAACGTGATGGGAGGTGTCCTCACCCCATACTTCACCTCCATCATGGGGTGAAGTAAGTCTATCAAACGCCCCAACAAGTGTAAGTGCTCATTGGATCCATAATGAAACTCTCCCAAAAAGGTTCCGGTTCCTAACTTCACCGGCAAATGGTAGGATCTCCCACGTACAAGCTTGTACGGTTTGGTCCTCACCGGAATCCTACCGGTCTTCCTCTTTTTCCGTGGGACATAACTTGGTCTTTCGTCCCATCCTTTCCTCGATCGAGAAAACAAGTTCTCGAGAATCCTAGCAGCTTCTCCATCCATAGCTTGGGGATGGTACAAGGTCCTTAGTATGAGAGGGACCCCATACTTGAACAAAAGACACTTCATCGCCTTAGCGGTGAAGTGCTTGCAAACTCCACTCCTTATAATCCAAGGAGCATCTTCTTCAAATACCTTCAATGGAGGTTTCATCTTGATTTTAGGAGGTTCTTTCGGAAGAGACCTCCAACTCTCCGGTGCCTTCCTGAAAAATACAGAAATATTAATAGGGAATTCAAATGAAGTAGGAGAATGTACCTTGCAAAGTTCTCCAAAGCTTGAGACAAGTTTCATGTTGGGTTGATAATCCACACACGAAATCTCTCTCAGTTTAGCTGGTCTTTCTTCCACCTCGACCACAATCTCAGTAATTTGGCCAAGGTTCTCTGCATCTTCCACTTTTGGTTTTGCAGATTCTTCCATCTCGACCGAAATCTCTTTCACCTCGGCCGAGGTCTCAATAGTTGGATCGAGACCTTCCATATCCTCCTCTTCCTCAGAAGCTTCAGGAGAAATTTCTGGTTCGATTTGAGGAATGCTTGAAAAGTGCAACTCTTCCTTATGCTCCAATTCCGGCTTAGCATAGGATAGGATGCTTTCATTGAGCTCCTCCACCTTCTTCATCAACCTCTCCCATCTTGATTCAAGAGAATCTTCAACGGGTTGCTCACAAATCTTTCTAGGGACATTAAGTTCATCCCACATCGCAAGTTCACGCTGAATGGCCTCTTCTGTTTCTCATTCATTGTTGAACCAATAGAAGGAGTACTCCTCCTCCAAGTATTCATAATGGTCCGCCCTAGCACTTTGTCTTGCTATCCAGGCTGGATCAAATGTAGTCATCGGAAATCCTGAAAACTACAAAACTCATAGAAAGAGTAGTTAGTAGCAACAGGGGCAAGTACCCCGAAAGCAAACCGCAACCGGCTCGGTCTAGACCAAGTCCCCGGCAACGGCGCCAAAAACTTGTTAGCTCCAAACGGTGTGTGCAAGCTTTAAATTTATACCCTAGACGTAAGTTGTTCGCTCGAAAAGGTGTGTGCGTCAAAGTCTTAAATTTATATCTAGAAATCAAAGCAAAGCGAACCTGCAGTGTACGGATCAGCTGTAGTAAGGTAAGAATTCCAGAGTCAAACTCAGGGATTTGGTGAGAATAATTCCGATTTCAATTATCTAGCGAAAAGTGTGAAAAGCTTTTGTGATCAAATAAGGGTGAAATGATTCCAAGGATTCAAGTATCCGATTTCGGCTTTCGATTCAAGACACTTCTATAGATATAGGACAAAGTTTATATTGCCAAGATTAAATGTTCAAAGGTAGGATTCGTACGGTGAAGTTCCGAAACCTATATGACTAATCTAAAGGTTCTCTCTATAAGGGTTGTTGAGGCTGCAATATAGAAAGATCTAAAGACAAGAATTACGTTCAAACTAACTATCTAAAACTCCAGGATATGACTCTCCAAAGTAAAGAATAGCAAGCACAATTAAAATCTTAATAAAGGATGTTGAGTCTCCCTATTACCCAATTCTTGAAATCTTAATCTATTAAACGTAGAATCAGGTTTGAAGTGTCTTCATACATTCAATTAGAGAATAAAAAGGTTAATCAAGGTTGGGATTTAGGCAAAGATTAGTTTTGGTTAAAGATTGATTCAATTAAAGTTCGTCAGAGGAATAAACCGGGTTGTTCATAAGAAAATCGGCCGATTTACTCAAGAACAGTCCGATTTTCCTGTTGTCGCAAAAACTATAATCTAAACTCTCAGGGTCCTAATGTTTGAATGAGTTCAGTCTATCATCATCTAAGCCTTAATCATCAACTATTCTCCCCAGAATCACAAAGGTTTTAGCCAACCATTTTCAAAATCGAATCAAATAAAATATTTAGTGAAATATCGCAAAGAAACCGAATCTTGAAGAAAAATTCAATAACTTTCTATTCTGTAAATAAAACTCGAAACTAATCAATGTATCTCTTGAGTAACTCAAATTCGTGTTCAAAAACAACAATCACTTCAATGGATAAAGAAATCTCACAAACAAGAATCAAGAATTGCTTCCCGGCAAAGAGTCTTTCAATCTTCCTCCAAGAATCTCCAAATTCTCTTAAACGTGTAAAGATTTCCCGTTGCGGCCTTCTCGTTTTCGTTCGTAGGGTTCTCCTTTATAGTTTCTTGCAAATGGGCTGTTTGGCAAAACTCTCTTCTAGCCCAAAAGAATTGGGCTTTGTGTCGTCTTTTCATTTGGCCGAAAAACAGAAGAAATCGACCCAGTCGAATTATACACAAAACCGTTCGATTTCTAGAGGAGAAAATCGTCCGATTTATATGCATATTGGCACGATTTTCTTCAACAGAAAGTGCTCTTCTCTTGGCTCGTCTTCTATGCTTCTCCTTTGCAATTCCTTAGCTCTTTATGACCCCTTTAAGACTCCTTTAAGACTCCTTTAGCTTCCTTAACATCCTTAGATGCTCCTTGCTCCGCTTTTGCTTCCAATTCCACTCCATTTACCTATAATTCATCAAAAACTCGTGTAGACCTCTATTTCCGACAAATGATTGAATAGAACATAAAAGGCACACAAAATCTCTCTAAATGCAAGGTAAACTGAGACAATCTTCTATAATATGCATGAATATGATGATACATAATTCATGTCATCAAAATACTCCATACTTGCATCTTGCTTGTCCCTAAGCAAGACTCAAATTTAGAATATAAGATGTCATGGATTATATATGTATGAAAACTCAAAACTCTTCTTTTGGTAGTGCTTCTTCTTATTGGATCACCCTCAAAGTGATATTTCAAGGCATAAAGAGGTAAAGCATGTATCAATGATAACTATAAGATGAACTAACTTCCTTTTCTTTCTTGAAAACACAAATAAAGGACATGATAAAGGTGTAGAGGTAATCAAAGTCAAACAAATCTAAGCCATGAAGTCTTAAACACATGCATAAAAGTCTCAAGGTCTTCTAATCAAAGAGAAGGTTCAAGAAACGTATTAAGGGAAGGAATTCTTTTTGGCAATTGTGGTGCTAATCCGGGAAAGAGGAACACATAATACCTTCAAGACTTTTCTTCACCGCACATGCTTTGCATGTAGAAAGCTTTGCTTTCATTATACTTTACTTTTTGAGAGTATGGACAGCGGTGCACAAAAACCGAAGCCTAGGAGATCGGCGTGTCTCGATTTCGAGATGCCTCAAACCCTTGATGCACATACCATATCCCGTTAGGACTTGTCGTTCAATCAGACTTTGGCAAGACACAAACACCCGGCTATGTGAATGGTGCCGAGTTACTCATCCTCATGTTCAACGTCCCCAAACTTAAGAATTTCTGCACTTTCTTTTAATACATTTTCCTTGGCCCTCCCACATCAAACATGCCTTTTCTATCGCTTATCCTAATTCTCGGATGGTAAAAGGAGGGTTACATATTTCATTGAGGAGCTAGCATGATCAAGATATGAGAAAAGAAGAGAAGTGAATCGCCTTAGTCATCCTTATATGATGTAAAAGAACTTGCAATATAGCTTCGACTATTATTTCATTCTCTTATCAAAACAACTAAATCATATAACTTATTCATGCGTTCAAGCAACAAAAGTAAACTCATTCATGCTATGATTAACATCTCAACACAACTAAGCATCTTTTTGCCTATCCACATACACATTTCTCATTATAGAGGTCATTTCCATCATAAGAAGCACAAAAAATTTTTGAAAATTCATAGGATTTGAAAAAGAGCATGCGAATGCAAGTGTCATAGTGGAAAGTGAGTAGTGCAAGAGTTATTACAAGCCAAATCATCAAGAGTAGTGCAAAGTTCATAAAGTGCTAAGATGAAACAAAAGGTATTGTAAGTACCCCCACCCCATACTTGACATCCACATTGTCCCCAATGTGAAAATCGAGCGTGAGATGAAGAAAAATACTTACAATGTAAAAGAAGTGGCAGCTCAATCCTCTGTCGGCGGTGGAGGTGGTGGATAGGGATACATCGGTGCGGTAGGATCGTAGAAGTGGCCGAACTGGTGGAAGTGTAAGTCTCTCATCTGGCCATCATAGGATGAATGCCTAGCGTCCGTCTCCTCCCTGTAGTTCCTGAACTGAGTGTTCAGGGTCTCGTAGTCGGTGTGGAGAGCATGATAGTCGGTGTTGAGGCTTTGGAAGCTAGAGACTAGCTCCCTAAAGTGACGGGGAGGGCGACGTCCTAGTCCATGTCCTGGAGCACGTGCAAATGAGCGGCGAGGAGGCTGCATGTCATCCTCCGTCTCCTCATCGCCTCTACTAGTCCGGCTAGGTCCTACACCATGAGTGTCGGTGTCCATGGCATCCGTAGCATGACCGCTATGAGTGTCACTCTCAAACTCGAGCATGGTCCCCTGTCCTCCATCCTCATCCTCCTCCTCAGAGTCACCTGCATCATCATCATAGTAAGTAGGAGGAGAGAACTCCTCAAGCATTGACTCGAACGTCTCCTTCCAGTTTCTCTTGTTCCGAATAGTGTATTCGGACTTCTATATGATCTCGGGTGGCTTCTTCTTCGGATCCCTGTGCCATGGCATGGGCACATGAAGTGTTCCTCTCCCTCGAGGAATCAAGACTTGTCGAACAACCAACCGCTGGGAGCCTAATGGAAGGGCACTCTCAGCTAGAGTGCATCCGGAGAAGTCTAATCCCATTGTCTTAGCCACATGAGTGACAAGACCTCCTACACAAATATCGCCCTTAGATTTGTTGGCTATCTTTCCTAGATAGTCAGCAAGCATGGTAGAGATGTCGGGAATGGTGGTGGATGTCATGCAGTAGAGAATGAAAAGCTCATCATCCTTGAGCTTTTGTGGAGTCTCTATCCGTGCAAATAAGCTCTCGCTAAGAATTCGATGTACTACCTTGAAGGAGAGGTTGTACATACTAGTCTCCTTGGAATTTCCGGGTCTCCATTTGTTTCCTCCGTATTCACCCACTGAAATAGCCTCCCAAAAGTCACTAGCACTAACACCTCTAGCAAATGTGCCTGCATCTGAATAAGAGAAGTCAAACAAGTCTCCAAAAGTGTCAATGGACATAGTGTGATTTTGGCTCATAAGGCGGAAGGTGACCATCCTTTCCCTAGGATCATGCTCGAATGTACTAAGGAACTCTAGGGTGATTTCGGTATAAGCATCCTCCCTAATCATAGCAAACTGTCTCAGCCCAGCCTTGTCAAGCATCATATCTACATCCTCTCGAACAAACAATGAATCTAAGTCATCTAGCACTATGTAGCGAGGAGGGGTGAATGGGCGATCTATGATGCGTTCAGAACGTTTCTTTTGCTTGGATAGGGGAGGGGGAAGCTTAGGGATGTTTTGAGGTGGTGGTGGAGGTGGGGGAGGGGCTTTGGAAGAAGATCCCTTCTTCTTCCCCGTGTTTCTAGTTATCCTCTTAACAAGATCCATTCTGAGTCAAAAAATCAGCCTGTTCTTCACAAAAATCGTCCGATTTTTCTGGGCTAGGTCGATTTTTCTATCGATTTCAACGATTCTCACAATTCTGTAAAGTTCTGTTCAAACAATCACCACATACAGTCTCCTATAATGATTCCTAAGCAGATTCCTCAATCAATTCCACCAAACAAACACTTCCTAAGCAAACTTCAATTTTGAATTAGAAACTTAGGTTTTGGAAAGAAAAACCTGAATTCCTTATGGAGGAGTCGATTGTCGTGCTTGTTGTTGCTAGATCATTGTTCCTTGTTGAAAATGCTTCAGTTTGGAGCCAAGAATCACTCAAAATGATTAAGGAATGAGGATTGTAGGGTATGGGCGATTTTCGGAGTTCTTGAGAAGGGGAAATCGAGAGTGAAAGGTTGTGGAATGAGGAAGATCGAGTGTTTGAGTCTTTATATAGGGTCGAGAAATTGTGAAGAAAATCGGCCGATTTATAAGGTCGATTTAATCGTCGGGGCGATTTTTCTCTGGATTCAAAGAAAATCGGACGATTTACTTTGGTAGGTCGATCTCCAAGTCGATTTTTCTTCCTGTTGTCAAAAATCGCCTTCTGCTTCTGAATCGGACGATTTACTTTGGGTAACTCGATTTTTCTTTGGACACATGGAAAATCGGACGATTTACTTTGGTAGGTCGATCTCCAGATCGATTTTTCTTCCTATTGTCAAAAATTGCCTTGCTCTGCTCCTGAATCGGACGATTAACTTAGTGTAGCTCGATTTCCTTCCTTATTCTTCATGGATCTTGAAGATTTAACTGATTTATGCTCCCTTTCTCCATGGATCTCTTAGTTTGAACCTAATTTCCTGCAATTAATGACACGACAAACCAAGAGTGCATCGAGGAACAAATAAAAAACGAAAACAAAGAAGCAAAACAACTAATCTACTCTAACTAAGTGATGAAAGGAGGAAAACTATACTATCATGGGTTGTCTCCCAAGAAGCGCTTGATTTATCGTCTTTAGCTGGACGGTGTATGGTTTGTGTTCAATGGAGGAGGATAGGAGCTATCTCCTCGACCGGAGCTTCCGGTGTGTATTTTCTTCAACCGTTGGCCATTAACCTTGAAACTTCCGCTTTGTTCACCCCATACTTCAACTGCACCATGGGGGAAAACTCGTTTAATTACATAAGGTCCTGTCCAACGGGATTTAAGCTTACGTGGAAATAGACGAAGCCTTGAGTTGAATAGAAGGACTTGGTCTCCCTCCTTCAATTCTTTTCGAATGATGTGCTTATCATGTTAACGCTTTGTCCGTTCCTTATAGATCTTTGCGTTCTCATACGCATTTAGCCGGATCTCATCTAGCTCATTGATGTCTAAGAGCCGCTTCTCTCCGGCTTCTTTCATGTCAAAATTGAGCCACTTGATAGCCCAATAGGCTTTATGCTCTAGCTCTACAGGAAGATGACAGGATTTACCATAGACAAGGTTATAGGGAGTCGTACCTATTAGTGTCTTGAAGGCCGTCCTGTACGCCCATAGTGCATCGTCAAGCTTCATTGACCAATCTTTTCTTGTTTTAGAGACGGTTTTCTCTAAAATTCCCTTAATCTCTCTATTGGATATTTCGACTTGTCCGTTGGTTTACGGATGGTAGGGTGTAGCTATCTTATGGGTCACCCCATACTTAGCCAATAGAGTCTCAAATCGACGGGCTGTGAAATGCGTTCCTCCGTCACTAATGATGGTTCGGGGAGTTCCGAACCTTGGGAAGATCGTTCTATTGAAGAACTTCACCACTACCATTGCATCATTAGTAGGAGAGGCGATTGCCTCTACACATCTGGAGACATAGTCTACGGCAAGAAGTATATATTGGTTACCGCATGAAGATGGGAAAGGTCCCATAAAATCGATGCCCCATATGTCAAAGATCTTTACTTCTTGTATGTTGTTGAGAGGCATCTCATTCCTCCTTGATATATTACCTGTTCTTTGACAAGCATCACAAGCAACAACAAACTTTTGCACATCTTTGAAAAGTGTAGGCCAATAGAAGCCGGAACGAAGTACCTTAGCACAAGTCTTGTGGGAACTAGCATGTCCGCCACATGGTAAATAATGGCAATGGCGGATGACACTATCCACCTCATCTTCGGGGATACATCTCCTGTAAATGCCATCGGGACCTCTTTTGAATAGAAGAGGTTCGTTCCAATAGAATTGCCGGACGTCACTAAAGAATTTCTTCTTTTGAGCATATGAAAGTCCGGGTGGAATATCCTGACAAACAAGGTAATTCACAATGTCAGCGAACTATGGATCATTACCTTGTGAGATGTGTTGAAGACACTCTTCAATCTCGTGTAGTTGTTCGTCAGGGAATGAGTCGTCTATGGGAAGTTCATCATCTCGCCGGTGAGTTGTGGAAGACGACTAAGATGATCGGCAACGGAGTTTTCCGATCCTTTCTTATCTCGAATCTCTAAATCGAACTCTTGTAAGAGTAAGATCCATCTTAGAAGCCTTGGCTTCGCATCCTTCTTCGTGAATAGGTATCGGATTGCGGAATGGTCCGTATAGACTATCACCTTCGCACCTACAAGATAGGAACGAAATTTCTCAAAAGCGTATACTACGGCTAAAAGTTCCTTTTCTGTAGTTGCATAATTATATTGAGCCTCATCTAGCGTTTTGCTAGCATAGTAGATGTTCGCCCCTAGAGGTGTGTGCAAATAAGTTTTAAATTTATAAAACTAGAATCAAGCAGCGAACCCGCAGTGTACGGATCGAGGTAGCTAAGCAAGAATTCCAGAGTATCGAACACAGGGATTTGGGTGGGAACAAATTCGATTTCAGATTATCAAGCAATAAATATGGGAGTTTTGCAAATATTGGGAAAACAACAATCCTAAAGATCCGGGTGTTCAGTTGTGACAACAGATTCAAGATATACTAATGATATAAAGACAGAGTAGAGGTATGCAAAGGTATACTAATGTAAGGTAATCGTACGGTTGAGGTTCCAAAAACCTTATGTAACTCACCTAAAAGATACTCCTTATACAGGTTGTTGAGGCTCAATATAAAGAGGTTCTAAAAGCAAGGATTAGTATCAAATACCCAAACCTACGATCTAAAGGTCAAGACTTACTTATCCGATTGAGGTTGTTGAGGCTCACAATCGAGGTAGAGGTTGTTGAGGCTTCACTACCACCTAGAAAAGACAAGTCTAAGCTAAGCTAAAGCAAATCTTTAACTTTAGATTAAGGTAAAAAGCAGGCTCGTAAACTCATGGAAATTACGGTTGGATCTTGAGGTTCCACGGCCGTGGAATTCAAGAACAACCCGTAATTTAGGGTTGTCGGCGACACTTCTCTAACTCTCAGGGTCTAATCTGTTTGCGATCGATCTATCATCATCTATGCCACAACTATCAACCCTTCACCTTAGAATTGTTAAGGGTTTTTAGCCAATAACAGCCATTTGATATCAATTCAAGATTTATAGGATAAAAGATGGAAACTTTCAAGAACCTTCAATAATCTTTCAAACGAATCTCAAAATCACAATCGAAAACAAGTGTTTGTCAAGAGATTCAAATCAAACAATCAATCACAATCTTAGGAAAGAAAGGAAACGGGATGTCAATCCGATCCTAAGTCAAACCTAAGCAAGAAGAGGAGATTTCTTGCAAAATCCTCCAAGAACTTCAATCTTCCTCAACGCGAAGATCGCTCACAGCAATTCTCCAATCACGAACTTTGATCTTCGATGAGATCTCCCAAAAATCACCTCCAAGAATGAAGGTTTGTGTCTTGCTAAGCTTGCGTTCTTGCCGCTCCCCTTAGGGTTTTAAATGTCGTAAGCTAGGTAGCAAGGTAAAGCCAGCTGACGGAATCTTGCCTCATCCGTCCTTTTTATAATGCAGGGCAAAACGTCGGCCCGGCCCGATCTTCAAAAGATCGTGGCTTCGAAACGTGGCGAAAGGATTCGCCAAGATCACGGTCGTGGAAGATTCCACGACCGTAATTTAGGGCGTGAAGAGGAATACGGTTGTGTTCCACGGCCGTAATATCCCCTGGAATGAACATCGAATTCTGCATCATAATCCACGGCCGTAATCTAGGGTCAAACCGTGATTTTTGCCTTCATTCGTGCATTCCTCAATCTAATACTCCAAATTGCTTCCAAAAGGTGTTCTAAATCTGGAAGTACTTCAACTCAACTCTCCCTTGCTCGATTTCGTTCGGAAATAGCTCCAAATCACCTATAATCAACATAGAACTCGTGTAGACATCCATATCGACAATATAGGTAATACTAGCTCATATATGCATAAAGCTCCATCGAAGACTATCAATATGAATCAAATACGATTATAAACGTGCCTAAAATATCACAATATTTCATGCTAACAATATCCTCATCAAAGATTGGTTCCTTCACTAGAGTGGAAAGAACGAACTCTACTTTCTCTTCCCCAATATCAAAAGCGAGTCTCCCATTCTTGCAATCGACCATGCAGCCGGAAGTTGCAAGAAACGGCCTTCCGAGTATGATCGGGACCGGACTATCTGCAGGAATGTCAAGTACGACAAAATCAATGGGGACAAAGAACTTGCCTAGCTTGACTGGGACGTCTTCTACAATGCCGACGGGACGAGTAATGGATCGATCCGCCATGTATAACGTCATCTTCACTGGTTTAGGGTCGCCTAAACCGATCTTCCTGCACAATGCAAGTGGTATGATGCTCACACTTGCTCCCAAGTCACATAAAGCGTCATATGTGACCTCTCCCACTCCAATGGGAATGCAAAATGACCCCGGATCTTTCAGCTTTGGGGGCATTTTCTCCTTCATAGTCTTGATGAGGTCCGAAGAATCCGAACTCATCTTGACTTCTCCAAAATCTTCTAGCTTCCTCTTGTTAGAGAGGAGCTCCTTCAAGAACTTGCCATAAGCCGGCATACCTACAATAGCATCAATGAAAGGTATATTAATATGCAGTTTGCTCATGAGTTCTATGAACTTACCGAATTGCTTGTCTAGGCGCGCTCGCGCTCTAGATTGAGGGAATGGTAGGGGAGGTTTGAAAGCTGGAGGTGGAACATAGACGTCCTCTTTCTCCTTCCCTTTTTCTTTGCTTTTCTCCACGGGGACTTCAATAAACGTAGGCTGCGGATCGGTGGTGGTCACTCCGCTCCTAGTCGTAATCGCCATTACCCTTCCCTTAGGGTTGTCCTCCGTCTTTCCCGGAAGTTTCCCTTGATTCCTAGGAACTTCCTCCGCATGGTTGAACATTTGATTCTCCAAAACCTTTTGAGCTTTGTCAACCTTAGAAATTTGATCATCAACCTTGATGATGCGGTTCTCCAACCCTTGAAGCTTTCCCAAGATCGTTTCCAACATGGGATCCGGCTTTTCCTTTCCCGTATTGTTTCCTCCATTTGATGATTGCCCCTGGCTTTTCAAAGGAGTAGAGGAAGAAGAGGGTGGAGTTAGTGCATTGGAATTGGAAGGATAGGAGTTACCGGAATTTTGTTGATTGGAGCGCCAATTGTTGTTGTTCGAACCACGATTGTTGTTCCAATTGTTGTTGTTCCGGTTGTTGTTGTTTCCATTCCAATTGTTGTTCCGGTTATTGTTCCGGTTATTGTTGTTGCGGTTGGTGTTGTCACCGCCGTTGTTATTGCCCAAATAGCCAACATCCTTCTCTTGCTGCTTTGGGAAGTTGGTCTTGATAGCCTCCTTCAACTCCTTGATCTCATTGTTGAGGGAGAAAATCTGATTTTGAGCTTCATGTGTGAGCTTCGCTCCTTGCTCCACACGATTTCCCTCCATCTTCCGGTGGGAATACTTCTCTATGACTCTTGCTTGCTTCTCAATGAAGTCCCAAGCGTCATCTTCTCTCATGTCCATGAACGTTCCGCATGAGAGGGATTGAAGGTTGAATTGCGTTCCCGCATCCAGCCCCTTGTAGTAAATTTCCAGCAAGGCAAGCTTGGATATGCCATGATGAGGGCAATCCAAGAGCAAATCCTGAAACCTTTCCCAAGATTGAAACAAACTTTCGTTAGGTTTCATAGAAAAAGCATTAATCTTACCTCTAAGTTCCGCCGTTTTGGAGGGCGGAAAGAACTTGGTGAGAAACTCTGCGGAGAGGTCTTCCCACGTCTCTAGCTTTCCACTAGGAAGAGCTTGGTACCAAGATAGCGCTTTCCCTTTCAAAGAGAAAAAGAAAGGTTTGAGCTTATAGCTGTTAGTAGTGGCGCTCTTTGGCCTCATTGTCTCCATCATGCACTCAAAGTTTTGCAAGTGTTGGTGTGGAGATTCAGCGCTTGTACCGCCAAACTGACTTTGGCGAACAAGAGTGATAACTTGAGGGTTGAAACTAAACCCTTGTACGTCTTCAGCATCAAAGTTCACGCCTAAGCGGCGCGGTTGTTGTGTTGGATCCATCCGCTGGCCAAGAGTTCTTGGCTCATTATCCACACGTTCGACTCTCACATTCCTAGGTGGAATGCGGCGGTTAGCAGCTCCTTGTGTGTTGAAAGGATTTATGTTGATCGTGGGATCAATCTCTTCTAGCGCGGGCATGGAAGAATCACTATCATCGGCGGATGAGTTACCTCTTCTCCTAGACCTTGTCCTTCTTCTCGAGGACTTCTTTCCCACCTTATCTTCAAGATCGCTCATCTTTATCTTCATTTGAACGATCATGTCTTGTAGACCGTTAACTTGAGTTTGATGACGATCCATCTCATCCTGGAGGAGATTCTCATTCCATCGGAGTTGAGCTTCCTTTTCCGCTAACTTAGTCTGAAGATCGTTCTCGTTCTCTTGAGCCATCCTCTTCTCTTTGCGTTTTTGTCTTAAAGTTTTCTCTAGCTCTTGATCAAGAGGTAAGAGATCTTCGGTGTTCCTAGACCTGCGCATGCACCCGAGAAGAATCAAATAACAAGAGCAAGCTCCCAAGCTTGACAACCGACTACCGAATTCGGCCGAAACCAAATCCCCGGCAACGGCGCCAAAAACTTGTTCGCCCCTAGAGGTGTGTGCAAATAAGTTTTAAATTTATAAAACTAGAATCAAGCAGCGAACCCGCAGTGTACGGATCGAGGTAGCTAAGCAAGAATTCCAGAGTATCGAACACAGGGATTTGGGTGGGAACAAATTCGATTTCAGATTATCAAGCAATAAATATGGGAGTTTTGCAAATATTGGGAAAACAACAATCCTAAAGATCCGGGTATTCAGTTGTGACAACAGATTCAAGATATACTAATGATATAAAGACAGAGTAGAGGTATGCAAAGGTATACTAATGTAAGGTAATCGTACGGTTGAGGTTCCAAAAACCTTATGTAACTCACCTAAAAGATACTCCTTATACAGGTTGTTGAGGCTCAATATAAAGAGGTTCTAAAAGCAAGGATTAGTATCAAATACCCAAACCTACGATCTAAAGGTCAAGACTAACTTATCCGATTGAGGTTGTTGAGGCTCACAATCGAGGTAGAGGTTGTTGAGGCTTCACTACCACCTAGAAAAGACAAGTCTAAGCTAAGCTAAAGCAAATCTTTAACTTTAGATTAAGGTAAAAAGCAGGCTCGTAAACTCATGGAAATTACGGTTGGATCTTGAGGTTCCACGGCCGTGGAATTCAAGAACAACCCGTAATTTAGGGTTGTCGGCGACACTTCTCTAACTCTCAGGGTCTAATCTGTTTGCGATCGATCTATCATCATCTATGCCACAACTATCAACCCTTCACCTTAGAATTGTTAAGGGTTTTTAGCCAATAACAGCCATTTGATATCAATTCAAGATTTATAGGATAAAAGATGGAAACTTTCAAGAACCTTCAATAATCTTTCAAACGAATCTCAAAATCACAATCGAAAACAAGTGTTTGTCAAGAGATTCAAATCAAACAATCAATCACAATCTTAGGAAAGAAAGGAAACGGGATGTCAATCCGATCCTAAGTCAAACCTAAGCAAGAAGAGGAGATTTCTTGCAAAATCCTCCAAGAACTTCAATCTTCCTCAACGCGAAGATCGCTCACAGCAATTCTCCAATCACGAACTTTGATCTTCGATGAGATCTCCCAAAAATCACCTCCAAGAATGAAGGTTTGTGTCTTGCTAAGCTTGCGTTCTTGCCGCTCCCCTTAGGGTTTTAAATGTCGTAAGCTAGGTAGCAAGGTAAAGCGAGATGACGGAATCTTGCCTCATCCGTCCTTTTTATAATGCAGGGCAAAACGTCGGCCCGGCCCGATCTTCAAAAGATCGTGGCTTCGAAACGTGGCGAAAGGATTCGCCAAGATCACGGTCGTGGAAGATTCCACGACCGTAATTTAGGGCGTGAAGAGGAATACGGTTGTGTTCCACGGCCGTAATATCCCCTGGAATGAACATCGAATTCTGCATCATAATCCACGGCCGTAATCTAGGGTCAAACCGTGATTTTTGCCTTCATTCGTGCATTCCTCAATCTAATACTCCAAATTGCTTCCAAAAGGTGTTCTAAATCTGGAAGTACTTCAACTCAACTCTCCCTTGCTCGATTTCGTTCGGAAATAGCTCCAAATCACCTATAATCAACATAGAACTCGTGTAGACATCCATATCGACAATATAGGTAATACTAGCTCATATATGCATAAAGCTCCATCGAAGACTATCAATATGAATCAAATACGATTATAAACGTGCCTAAAATATCACAATATTTCATGCTAACAAATAACCCCATACTTAATACTTGCTTGTCCCTAAGCAAGGTCTTTCAAAAAGCTTCAAACAAGAGTTAGGATGAAATATGTGTACCTTCTTTTGGATGAAAGTGACTTCTAAAGAATAGATCATTCTCAAACCTTGCTTCATTCGTTTTCAAACTTTCACGCACTTGATTGGAGAGTAAGAGGTAAAGAAAGCTTATGAAACAATTTAACTTCCAAACAAGCATTATAACCTTCAAACATTATCAAAATCAATCATAAGAACTTCAATTTAGACCACCAAGCCATATAACATTCTTTTGATCTTAAGGACTTTCCAAAGGAAAAGGTCTAGAGTATGGAAGGGAAAGGAAACTTTAAGGGAGAGTGGTGCATAAATCCGGGAAAATGGACTACTACCTTCTTCTTCTTTTGCGGTTTCCGCAACTCTTCACTTTGAGCTTCGCTCTTACTTTTCATTTTTCGACTTTACTTTTGGAGTTATGGATAGAGGTGCACAAAAACCGAAGCCTAGGAGATTGGCGTTTCTCATTTTTGCGAGATGCCTCAAACCCTTAGCGCACATACCATAATCCGCTAGGAATATCGCTCAATCCGACTTTGGCAAGACACAAACACCCGGCTATGTGAATGGTGCCGAGTTACTCATCGTCATGATTGACTTCCCCAAACCTATAATTTCTTTCTATTCAATTGATCGCAAATATATGCTCTCATGGCCCTCCCACATCATACATGCCTTTTTCTCATTCACTTTCCAAGTTCCCGGATGGGTAAAGGAGGCTAATATTTCAATGAGGAGCTAGATGATCAAAGGAAAGAAGAAAGAAAGTATCGAATTGCCTTAATCATCTCAAAAAGAAGCATAAGAACTTATAATGTGATTTCAACTTCGATTTCTTATATGATTTAGGTAACATTTTCACATTATAAAACTTGCAAAAGATGTAAAATCTATTCATTCAATTTCTTTTCGAATTACTATCCTCTCAAGCATGCAATCGTTATCAACTTAATTCACAAGTAGTGTTTATCATAGAATTCATCTCAATTCATTAGAAGCATCAAATTTTTCAAAAATTTTCAATTTTTATGGGTTTTTAAAGTTCTTTTTCATGCAATGCAAGAATGAAACGTGTGACATATGATGAACATGCAATAATAGTCTCGGAATAGAAGCAACATATAGAGTAGAGTTATTACAAACATTTAGTACATCCCACCCCATACTTAGGACGAACATTGTCCCTAATGTTCACAAAAAAGAACAAAAGCAAGAAAGGAAAAGAAAACTCACAAATGGCGGCGGGGATGTCTAAAACGAGCAAGTCCGGTCATCGATCACTGCGGTGCCGGTGGAGGTGGGAATGGAGAGAAACTCGGGTCATAGTACCGCCCAAACTGCTGGCGGTAGACGTCCCTCATCATGTGGTCGAGGTCGTCCATGTGTCTGTCTCTAGCGTCTGCCCGGATCTCTAATGCTCCGACTCTCTCTGAAAGTCCGGTGGCCCACTCCGGCATCCTCTCATACCATCCCGGAGTGCGATCATACCATCCGGGAGCGTCTGCTGGTGCTGCTGCTGGTGGTGGTGCTGCTGCTGCTGCGTGTGTAGTGGTCCAAGGAGGAGGTGTCTCGTACCAGGTGGGAGGTGTGGTCATCCACGTGGGTCTCTCGCTCACGCTGGCGCGGTGAGATGACGAGCCTGAAGCTCTAGTCGGACGCGGAGAGCGTCTAGGTACATCCTGCTGGTCCGGCTGATCCGGAAACGAGCCGAACTCCTGCTCTGCTCCTGCACCACTCTCATACGGCTCTCCCATATCCTCCTCATCTACAACCGGCGGTGGGACGTAAGGGGGAGCTACAAGCCTGTTCGCATGCATCGCAGCGAACGTCTCCTTCCAGTTGTGGTGTTTTTGTGGTGAAGTGTGGCTTTTATACTTGCAGGCAAAATTTCAAAAATTACGGTCTATCGGGGCATTCCACGGCCGTGGAAATGTACGGACCCGTAATTTTGGTGATTTTTCACAGGCCTTTGAGAATTACGGCCACTGTAGCAACGACGACCGTAATTTAGACCGTGGAACTCTCTGTAAAGCTTCAAAGTCCAAATTTCGTCACTTCTCTTCGACATTATTCTTCCTTTCCCCTTTTCCATCGATACTACAACCAAAAACACGAACATACCGGGAGAAATCGAGGCAAAAACAAGGCAAAAACTTCTATTCTAAGCTAATCTATGAATCGAAAGCAAAAACGAAAATGCAATACCTTGGGTTGCCTCCCAAGAAGCGCTTTGTTTAAGGTCCGTAGCTAGACCAATGCCCATAGATGACTCAATGCACCTTGAACATCTTGGATTGCTCTTCAAATCCATCATTAAACTCCTCCAAGAAATCTCCGGTTCCTAATTTCACCGGCAAGTGGTAAGATCTTCCACGTACAAGCTTGTACGGTTTGATTCTCACCGGAATCCTCCTAGCTTTCCTATGCTTTAATGGGACATAATTCGGTCTTCCATCCCATCCTTTCCTAGATCGAGAAATCAGTTTCTCGAGAATCCTCCTAGCTTCCCCATCTCCAGTTTGGGGATGATGTATGGTCTTCGTCATGTGAATGACCCCATACTTGGACAAAAGACACTTCTTCGCCTTAACGGTGAAGTGCTTGCTAACTCCACTCCTTGTAGTCCAAGGAGCATCTTCTTCCAGCAATTTCAATGGAGGCTTCATTTTCACCTTAGGAGGTTCTTTTGGAAGAGACCTCCAACTCTCCGGTGCATTCCTGAAAAAATCAGAAATTTTAATAGGAATTTCAAAAGAAGTAAGAGAATGTACCTTGTAAAGTTCTTCAAGGCTTGGGACAAGTTTCATGTTGGCATGATGATCCACACATGAAATATCTCCCAACTCAGCTGGATCTTCTTCAACCTTGGCCACAATTTCAGTAATTTGGCCAAGGTTCACCACTTCTTCCTCTTCTTCAAGCACAACTGGCTCTTCTTCAATCTCGACCACAATATTAGCAATTTGGTCTAGGTGTTCCACTTCTTCCTCTTCTTCAATGGGAACTTCAAGAGGTTCTAGAGAAACTTTGGGTTTGATAGGAGCATTCCTCGAGACTTGGAGTTCTTCCTTAAAGGCTTTCAATTTTTCTTCGATCATATCAAGTTCCTTCTTCAATTCTTCAAGTTTCGAGTGTTCCGCATCTTTGGGACGTTTCTTCTTAACCTTCTTTGGGTAGTGCAGCTTTTCCCATTTTGCAAATTCATATTCAATGGTTTGTTCACGTTCTCTTTCGCTGTCAAACCAATAGAAGGCGTATTTCTCTACCAAGTATTCATAATGGTCTGCTCTAGCCGTATGCTTCGCTACCCATATTGGATCGTATGGAGCCATACTTAGCTAGTAGAGCCTCAAAAACTCATACCAAGAGATTAAAAAAAACAAAAGCTCCCAAAACTTGTTCTTTGGCGAAACTCTGTTCCGTTGCTGGAACAAGAACTTCGTATGTACCTAAGAACACAAACCTGCAAGAACACTCAAGAAAAGGATATCAAATAACAAGAGCAAGCTCCCAAGCTTGACAACCGGCAACCGGATTCGGCCGAAACCAAATCCCCGGCAACGGCGCCAAAAACTTGTTCGCCCCTAGAGGTGTGTGCAAATAAGTTTTTGATTTATAAAACTAGAATCAAGCAGCGAACCCGCAGTGTACGGATCGAGGTAGCTAAGCAAGAATTCCAGAGTATCGAACACAGGGATTTGGGTGGGAACAAATTCGATTTCAGATTATCAAGCAATAAATATGGGAGTTTTGCAATTATTGGGAAAACAACAATCCTAAAGATCCGGGTATTCAGTTGTGACAACAGATTCAAGATATACTAATGATATAAAGACAGAGTAGAGGTATGCAAAGGTATACTAATGTAAGGTAATCGTACGGTTGAGGTTCCAAAAACCTTATGTAACTCACCTAAAAGATACTCCTTATACAGGTTGTTGAGGCTCAATATAAAGAGGTTCTAAAAGCAAGGATTAGTATCAAATACCCAAACCTACGATCTAAAGGTCAAGACTAACTTATCCGATTGAGGTTGTTGAGGCTCACAATCGAGGTAGAGGTTGTTGAGGCTTCACTACCACCTAGAAAAGACAAGTCTAAGCTAAGCTAAAGCAAATCTTTAACTTTGGATTAAGGTAAAAGCAGGCTCGTAAACTCATGGAAATTACGGTTGGATCTTGAGGTTCCACGGCCGTGGAACTCAAGAACAGCCCGTAATTTAGGGTTGTCGGCGACAATTCTCTAACTCTCAGGGTCTAATCTGTTTGCGAACGATCTATCATCATCTAAGCCACAACTATCAACCCTTCACCTTAGAATTGTTAAGGGTTTTTAGCCAATAACAGTCATTTGATATTAATTCAAGATTTAAAGGATAAAAGATGGAAACTTTCAAGAACTATCAATAATCTTAAAACGAATCTCAGAATCACAATCAAGAACAAGTGTTTATCAAAAGATTCAAATCGGAATAAACAATCACAATCTTAGGAAAGAAAGGAAACGGGATGTCAATCCGATCCTAAATCAAACCTAAGCAAGAAGAGAAATCTTCTTGCAAAATCCTCCAAGAACTTCGATCTTGCACAAACGCAACGATCGCTAGCAGCAATTCTTCAATTCCGAACTTTGATCTTCAATGAGATCTCCCCAAAATCACCTCCAAGAATGAGGGTTTGTGCGTTCCTAAGCTTGCGTTTTTGCCGCTAAACTTAGGGTTGGAAGGTCGTAAGCTAGGTAGCGAGGTGACGGAATCTTGCTTCATCCGTCCTTTTTATAATGCAGGGCAGAATGTCGGCCCGGCCCGATCTTCAAAAGATCATGGCTTCGAAACGTGGCGAAAGGATTCGCCAAGATCACGGTCGTGGAAGATTCCACGACCGTAATTCTGAGGCGTGGAAACAAACACGGGTAACTTCCACGGCCGTAATATCCCCTGGAATGAACATCGAATTCTGCATCACAATCCACGGCCGTAATCTAGGGTAAAACCGTGGTTCTTGCCTTCATTCGTGCATTCCTCAATCTAATACTCCAAATTGCTTCCAAAAGGTGTCCTTAATCTAGAGGTACATCAACTCAACTCCCCTTTGCTCGATTTCGTTCGGAAATAGCTCCAAATCACCTATAATCAACATAGAACTCGTGTAGACATCCATATCGACAATATAGGCAATACTAGCTCATATATGCACAAAGCTTAATCAAAGACTATCAATAAGAATCAAATATGATTATAAAACGTGCCTAAAATATCACAATATTTCATGCTAACAAATAACCCCATACTTAACACTTGCTTGTCCCTAAGCAAGGTCTTTCAAAAAGCTTTAAACAAGAGTTAGGATGAAATATGTGTACCTTCTTTTGGATGAAAGTGGCTTCTAAAGAATAGATCATTCTCAAACCTTGCTTCAATCGTTTTCAAACTTTCACACACTTAATTAGAGAGTAAGAGGTAAAGAGAGCTCATGAAACAATTTAACTTCCAAACAAGCATTATAACCTTCAAACATTATCAAAATCAATCATAAGAACTTCAATTTAGATCACCAAGCCATATAACATTCTTTTGATCTTAAGGACTTTTAAAGAAAAAGGTCTAGAGTATGGAAAGGAAGGGATACTTTAAGGGAGAGTGGTGCATAAATCCGGGAAAATGGATTACTACCTTCTTCTTCTTTTGCGATTTCCGCAACTCTTCACTTAGAGCTTCGCTCTTACCTTTCATTTTTCGACTTTACTTTTGGAGTTATGGATAGAGGTGCACAAAAACCGAAGCCTAGGAGATTGGCGTTTCTCATTTTTGCGAGATGCCTCAAACCCTTAGCGCACATACCATAATCCGCTAGGAATATCGCTCAATCCGACTTTGGCAAGACACAAACACCCGGCTATGTGAATGGTGCCGAGTTACTCATCGTCATGATTGACTTCCCCAAACCTATAATTTCTTTCTATTCAATTGATCGCAAATATATGCTCTCATGGCCCTCCCACATCATACATGCCTTTTTCTCATTCACTTTCCAAGTTCCCGGATGGGTAAAGGAGGCTAATATTTCAATGAGGAGCTAGATGATCAAAGGAAAGAAGAAAGAAAGTATCGAATTGCCTTAATCATCTCAAAAAGAAGCATAAGAACTTATAATGTGATTTCAACTTCGATTTCTTATATGATTTAGGTAACATTTTCACATTATAAAACTTGCAAAAGATGTAAAATCTATTCATTCAATTTCTTTTCGAACTACTATCCTCTCAAGCATGCAATCGTTATCAACTTAATTCACAAGTAGTGTTTATCATAGAATTCATCTCAATTCATTAGAAGCATCAAATTTTTCAAAAATTTTCAATTTTTATGGGTTTTTAAAGTTCTTTTTCATGCAATGCAAGAATGAAACGTGTGACATATGATGAACATGCAATAATAGTCTCGGAATAGAAGCAACATATAGAGTAGAGTTATTACAAACATTTAGTACATCCCACCCCATACTTAGGACGAACATTGTCCCTAATGTTCACAAAAAAGAACAAAAGCAAGAAAGGAAAAGAAAACTCACAAATGGCGGCGGGGATGTCTAAAACGAGCAAGTCCGGTCATCGATCACTGCGGTGCCGGTGGAGGTGGGAATGGAGAGAAACTCGGGTCATAGTACCGCCCAAACTGCTGGCGGTAGACGTCCCTCATCATGTGGTCGAGGTCGTCCATGCGTCTGTCTCTAGCGTCTGCCCGGATCTCTAATGCTCCGACTCTCTCTGAAAGTCCGGTGGCCCACTCCGGCATCCTCTCATACCATCCCGGAGTGCGATCATACCATCCGGGAGCGTCTGCTGGTGCTGCTGCTGGTGGTGGTGCTGCTGCTGCTGCGTGTGTAGTGGTCCAAGGAGGAGGTGTCTCGTACCAGGTGGGAGGTGTGGTCATCCACGTGGGTCTCTCGCTCACGCTGGCGCGGTGAGATGACGAGCCTGAAGCTCTAGTCGGACGCGGAGAGCGTCTAGGTACATCCTGCTGGTCCGGCTGATCCGGAAACGAGCCGAACTCCTGCTCTGCTCCTGCACCACTCTCATACGGCTCTCCCATATCCTCCTCATCTACAACCGGCGGTGGGACGTAAGGGGGAGCTACAAGCCTGTTCGCATGCATCGCAGCGAACGTCTCCTTCCAGTTGTGGTGTTTTTGTGGTGAAGTGTGGCTTTTATACTTGCAGGCAAAATTTCAAAAATTACGGTCTATCGGGGCATTCCACGGCCGTGGAAATGTACGGACCCGTAATTTTGGTGATTTTTCACAGGCCTTTGAGAATTACGGCCACTGTAGCAACGACGACCGTAATTTAGACCGTGGAACTCTCTGTAAAGCTTCAAAGTCCAAATTTCGTCACTTCTCTTCGACATTATTCTTCCTTTCCCCTTTTCCATCGATACTACAACCAAAAACACGAACATACCGGGAGAAATCGAGGCAAAAACAAGGCAAAAACTTCTATTCTAAGCTAATCTATGAATCGAAAGCAAAAACGAAAATGCAATACCTTGGGTTGCCTCCCAAGAAGCGCTTTGTTTAAGGTCCGTAGCTAGACCAATGTCCATAGATGACTCAATGCACCTTGAACATCTTGGATTGCTCTTCAAATCCATCATTAAACTCCTCCAAGAAATCTCCGGTTCCTAATTTCACCGGCAAGTGGTAAGATCTCCCACGTACAAGCTTGTACGGTTTGATTCTCACCGGAATCTTCCTAGCTTTCCTATGCTTTAATAGGACATAATTCGGTCTTCCATCCCATCCTTTCCTAGATTGAGAAATCAGTTTTTCGAGAATCCTCCTAGCTTCCCCATCTCCAGTTTGGGGATGATGTATGGTCTTCGTCATGTGAATGACCCCATACTTGAACAAAAAACACTTATTGGCATTGGCGTTGAAGCTCTTGCCAAATTTACTCCTTATAGTCCAAGGAGCATCTTCTTCCAGCAATTTCAATAGAGGTTTCATCTTCACCTTAGGAGGTTCTTTTGGAAGAGACCTCCAACTCTCCGGTGCATTCCTGGAAAAATCAGAAATTTTAATAGGAATATCAAAGGAAGTAAGACAGTATACCTTGTTAAGTTCTTCAAGGCTTGGGACAAGTTTCATGTTGGCATGATGATCCACACATGAAATATCTCCCAACTCAGCTGGATCTTCTTCAACCTTGGCCACAATTTCAGTAATTTGGCCAAGGTTCACCACTTCTTCCTCTTCTTCAAGCACAACTGGCTCTTCTTCAATCTCGACCACAATATTAGCAATTTGGTCTAGGTGTTCCACTTCTTCCTCTTCTTCAATGGGAACTTCAAGAGGTTCTAGAGGAACTTTGGGTTTGATAGGAGCATTCCTCGAGACTTGGAGTTCTTCCTTAAAGGCTTTCAATTTTTCTTCGATCATATCAAGTTCCTTCTTCAATTCTTCAAGTTTCGAGTGTTCCGCATCTTTGGGACGTTTCTTCTTAACCTTCTTTGGGTAGTGCAGCTTTTCCCATTTTGCAAATTCATATTCAATGGTTTGTTCACGTTCTCTTTCGCTGTCAAACCAATAGAAGGCGTATTTCTCTACCAAGTATTCATAATGGTCTGCTCTAGCCGTATGCTTCGCTACCCATATTGGATCGTATGGAGCCATACTTAGCTAGTAGAGCCTCAAAAACTCATACCAAGAGATTAAAAAAAACAAAAGCTCCCAAAACTTGTTCTTTGGCGAAACTCTGTTCCGTTGCTGGAACAAGAACTTCGTATGTACCTAAGAACACAAACCTGCAAGAACACTCAAGAAAAGGATATCAAATAACAAGAGCAAGCTCCCAAGCTTGACAACCGGCAACCGGATTCGGCCGAAACCAAATCCCCGGCAACGGCGCCAAAAACTTGTTCGCCCCTAGAGGTGTGTGCAAATAAGTTTTTGATTTATAAAACTAGAATCAAGCAGCGAACCCGCAGTGTACGGATCGAGGTAGCTAAGCAAGAATTCCAGAGTATCGAACACAGGGATTTGGGTGGGAACAAATTCGATTTCAGATTATCAAGCAATAAATATGGGAGTTTTGCAATTATTGGGAAAACAACAATCCTAAAGATCCGGGTATTCAGTTGTGACAACAGATTCAAGATATACTAATGATATAAAGACAGAGTAGAGGTATGCAAAGGTATACTAATGTAAGGTAATCGTACGGTTGAGGTTCCAAAAACCTTATGTAACTCACCTAAAAGATACTCCTTATACAGGTTGTTGAGGCTCAATATAAAGAGGTTCTAAAAGCAAGGATTAGTATCAAATACCCAAACCTACGATCTAAAGGTCAAGACTAACTTATCCGATTGAGGTTGTTGAGGCTCACAATCGAGGTAGAGGTTGTTGAGGCTTCACTACCACCTAGAAAAGACAAGTCTAAGCTAAGCTAAAGCAAATCTTTAACTTTAGATTAAGGTAAAAAGCAGGCTCGTAAACTCATGGAAATTACGGTTGGATCTTGAGGTTCCACGGCCGTGGAACTCAAGAACAACCCGTAATTTAGGGTTGTCGGTGATAATTCTCTAACTCTCAGGGTCTAATCTGTTTGCGATCGATCTATCATCATCTATGCCACAACTATCAACCCTTCACCTTAGAATTGTTAAGGGTTTTTAGCCAATAACAGCCATTTGATATCAATTCAAGATTTATAGGATAAAAGATGGAAACTTTCAAGAACCTTCAATAATCTTCAAACGAATCTCAAAATCACAATCAAGAACAAGTGTTTATCAAAAGATTCAAATCGGAATAAACAATCACAATCTTAGGAAAGAAAGGAAACGGGATGTCAATCCGATCCTAAATCAAACCTAAGCAAGAAGAGGAGTTTTCTTGCAAAATCCTCCAAGAACTTCAATCTTCCACAACGCGAAGATCGCTAACAGCAACTCTCCAACTCCGAACTTTGATCTTCAATGAAATCTCCAAAATCACCTCCAAGAATGAAGGTTTGTGTGTTGCTAAGCTTGCGTTTTTGCCGCTAAACTTAGGGTTTGAAAGGTCGTAAGCTAGGTAGCGAGGTCAGGCGAGGTGACGGAATCTTGCTTCATCCGTCCTTTTTATAATGCAGGGCAAAATGTCGGCCCGGCCCAATCTTCAAAAGATCATGGCTTCGAAACGTGGCGAAAGGATTCGCCAAGATCACGGTCGTGGAAGATTCCACGACCGTAATTTTGAGGCGTGGAAACAAACACGGGTAACTTCCACGGCCGTAATATCCCCTGGAATGAACATCGAATTCTGACTCACAATCCACGGCCGTAATTTAGGGTAAAACCGTGATTCTTGCCTTCATTCGTGCATTCCTCAATCTAATACTCCAAATTGCTTCCAAAAGGTGTCCTTAATCTAGAGGTACATCAACTCAACTTCCCTTTGCTCGATTTCGTTCGGAAATAGCTCCAAATCACCTATAATCAACATAGAACTCGTGTAGACATCCATATCGACAATATAGGCAATACTAGCTCATATATGCATAAAGCTTAATCAAAGACTATCAATATGAATCAAATACGATTATAAAACGTGCCTAAAATATCACAATATTTCATGCTAACAAATAACCCCATACTTAATACTTGCTTGTCCCTAAGCAAGGCCTTTCAAAAAGCTTCAAACAAGAGTTAGGATGAAATATGTATACCTTCTTTTGGATGAAAGTGACTCCTAAAGAATAGATCATTCTCAAACCTTGCTTCAATCGTTTTCAAACTTTCACACACTTAATTAGAGAGTAAGAGGTAAAGAGAGTTCGTGAAACAATTTAACTTCCAAACAAGCATTATAACCTTCAAACATTATCAAAATCAATCATAAGAACTTCAATTTAGATCACCAAGCCATATAACATTTTTTTGATCTTAAGGACTTTCAAAGAGAAAGGTCTAGAGTATGGAAGGGAAGGGAAACTTTAAGGGAGAGTGGTGCATAAATCCGGGAAAATGGGTTACTACCTTCTTCTTCTTTTGCGATTTCCGCAACTCTTCACTTAGAGCTTCGCTCTTACTTTTCATTTTTCGACTTTACTTTTGGAGTTATGGATAGAGGTGCACAAAAACCGAAGCCTAGGAGATTGGCGTTTCTCATTTTTGCGAGATGCCTCAAACCCTTAGCGCACATACCATAATCCGCTAGGAATATCGCTCAATCCGACTTTGGCAAGACACAAACACCCGGCTATGTGAATGGTGCCGAGTTACTCATCGTCATGATTGACTTCCCCAAACCTATAAATTCTTTCTATTCAATTGATTGCAATTGTATGCTCTCATGGCCCTCCCACATCAAACATGCCTTTTTCTCATTCACTTTCCAAGTTCCCGGATGGGTAAGGGAGGCTAATATTTCAATGAGGAGTTAGATGATCAAAGAAAAGAAGAAAGAAAGTATGGAATTGCCTTAATCATTTCAAAAAGAAGCATAAGAACTTATAATGTGATTTCAACTTCGATTTCTTATATGATTTAGGTAACATTTTCACATTATAAAACTTGCAAAAGATGTAAAATCTATTCATTCAATTTCTTTTCGAATTACTATCCTCTCAAGCATGCAATTGTTATCAACTTAATTCGCAAGTAGTGTTTATCATAGAATTCATCTCAATTCATTAGAAGCATCAAATTTTTCAAAAATTTTCAATTTTTATGGGTTTTTAAAGTTCTTTTTCATGCAATGCAAGAATGAAACGTGTGACATATGATGAACATGCAATAATAGTCTCGGAATAGAAGCAACATATAGAGTAGAGTTATTACAAACATTTAGTACATCCCACCCCATACTTAGGACGAACATTGTCCCTAATGTTCACAAAAAAGAACAAAAGCAAGAAAGGAAAAGAAAACTCACAAATGGCGGCGGGGATGTCTAAAACGAGCAAGTCCGGTCATCGATCACTGCGGTGCCGGTGGAGGTGGGAATGGAGAGAAACTCGGGTCATAGTACCGCCCAAACTGCTGGCGGTAGACGTCCCTCATCATGTGGTCGAGGTCGTCCATGTGTCTGTCTCTAGCGTCTGCCCGGATCTCTAATGCTCCGACTCTCTCTGAAAGTCCGGTGGCCCACTCCGGCATCCTCTCATACCATCCCGGAGTGCGATCATACCATCCGGGAGCGTCTGCTGGTGCTGCTGCTGGTGGTGGTGCTGCTGCTGCTGCGTGTGTAGTGGTCCAAGGAGGAGGTGTCTCGTACCAGGTGGGAGGTGTGGTCATCCACGTGGGTCTCTCGCTCACGCTGGCGCGGTGAGATGACGAGCCTGAAGCTCTAGTCGGACGCGGAGAGCGTCTAGGTACATCCTGCTGGTCCGGCTGATCCGGAAACGAGCCGAACTCCTGCTCTGCTCCTGCACCACTCTCATACGGCTCTCCCATATCCTCCTCATCTACAACCGGCGGTGGGACGTAAGGGGGAGCTACAAGCCTGTTCGCATGCATCGCAGCGAACGTCTCCTTCCAGTTGTGGTGTTTTTGTGGTGAAGTGTGGCTTTTATACTTGCAGGCAAAATTTCAAAAATTACGGTCTATCGGGGCATTCCACGGCCGTGGAAATGTACGGACCCGTAATTTTGGTGATTTTTCACAGGCCTTTGAGAATTACGGCCACTGTAGCAACGACGACCGTAATTTAGACCGTGGAACTCTCTGTAAAGCTTCAAAGTCCAAATTTCGTCACTTCTCTTCGACATTATTCTTCCTTTCCCCTTTTCCATCGATACTACAACCAAAAACACGAACATACCGGGAGAAATCGAGGCAAAAACAAGGCAAAAACTTCTATTCTAAGCTAATCTATGAATCGAAAGCAAAAACGAAAATGCAATACCTTGGGTTGCCTCCCAAGAAGCGCTTTGTTTAAGGTCCGTAGCTAGACCAATGCCCATAGATGACTCAATGCACCTTGAACATCTTGGATTGCTCTTCAAATCCATCATAGAGCTCTTCCAATAAATCTCCGGTTCCTAATTTCACCGGCAAGTGGTAAGATATCCCACGTACAAGCTTGTACGGTTTGATTCTCACCGGAATCCTCCTAGCTTTCTTATGCTTTAATGGGACATAATTCAGCCTTACATCCCATCCCTTCCTAGATCGAGAAATCAGTTTCTCGAGAATCCTCTTAGCTTCCCCATCTCCAGTTTGGGGGTGATGTATGGTCTTCGTCATATGAATGACCCCATACTTGAACAAAAAACACTTCTTCGCCTTAACGGTGAAGTGCTTGCTAACTCCACTCCTTGTAGTCCAAGGAGCATCTTCTTCCAGCAATTTCAATGGAGGCTTCATTTTCACCTTAGGAGGTTCTTTTGGAAGAGACCTCCAACTCTCCGGTGCATTCCTGAAAAAATCAGAAATTTTAATAGGAATTTCAAAAGAAGTAAGAGAATGTACCTTGTAAAGTTCTTCAAGGCTTGGGACAAGTTTCATGTTGGCATGATGATCCACACATGAAATATCTCCCAACTCAGCTGGATCTTCTTCAACCTTGGCCACAATTTCAGTAATTTGGCCAAGGTTCACCACTTCTTCCTCTTCTTCAAGCACAACTGGCTCTTCTTCAATCTCGACCACAATATTAGCAATTTGGTCTAGGTGTTCCACTTCTTCCTCTTCTTCAATGGGAACTTCAAGAGGTTCTAGAGGAACTTTGGGTTTGATAGGAGCATTCCTCGAGACTTGGAGTTCTTCCTTAAAGGCTTTCAATTTTTCTTCGATCATATCAAGTTCCTTCTTCAATTCTTCAAGTTTCGAGTGTTCCGCATCTTTGGGACGTTTCTTCTTAACCTTCTTTGGGTAGTGCAGCTTTTCCCATTTTGCAAATTCATATTCAATGGTTTGTTCACGTTCTCTTTCGCTGTCAAACCAATAGAAGGCGTATTTCTCTACCAAGTATTCATAATGGTCTGCTCTAGCCGTATGCTTCGCTACCCATATTGGATCGTATGGAGCCATACTTAGCTAGTAGAGCCTCAAAAACTCATACCAAGAGATTAAAAAAAAAACAAAAGCTCCCAAAACTTGTTCTTTGGCGAAACTCTGTTCCGTTGCCGGAACAAGAACTTCGTATGTACCTAAGAACACAAACCTGCAAGAACACTCAAGAAAAGGATATCAAATAACAAGAGCAAGCTCCCAAGCTTGACAACCGACTACCGAATTCGGCCGAAACCAAATCCCCGGCAACGGCGCCAAAAACTTGTTCGCCCCTAGAGGTGTGTGCAAATAAGTTTTAAATTTATAAAACTAGAATCAAGCAGCGAACCCGCAGTGTACGGATCGAGGTAGCTAAGCAAGAATTCCAGAGTATCGAACACAGGGATTTGGGTGGGAACAAATTCGATTTCAGATTATCAAGCAATAAATATGGGAGTTTTGCAAATATTGGGAAAACAACAATCCTAAAGATCCGGGTATTCAGTTGTGACAACAGATTCAAGATATACTAATGATATAAAGACAGAGTAGAGGTATGCAAAGGTATACTAATGTAAGGTAATCGTACGGTTGAGGTTCCAAAAACCTTATGTAACTCACCTAAAAGATACTCCTTATACAGGTTGTTGAGGCTCAATATAAAGAGGTTCTAAAAGCAAGGATTAGTATCAAATACCCAAACCTACGATCTAAAGGTCAAGACTTACTTATCCGATTGAGGTTGTTGAGGCTCACAATCGAGGTAGAGGTTGTTGAGGCTTCACTACCACCTAGAAAAGACAAGTCTAAGCTAAGCTAAAGCAAATCTTTAACTTTAGATTAAGGTAAAAAGCAGGCTCGTAAACTCATGGAAATTACGGTTGGATCTTGAGGTTCCACGGCCGTGGAATTCAAGAACAACCCGTAATTTAGGGTTGTCGGCGACACTTCTCTAACTCTCAGGGTCTAATCTGTTTGCGATCGATCTATCATCATCTATGCCACAACTATCAACCCTTCACCTTAGAATTGTTAAGGGTTTTTAGCCAATAACAGCCATTTGATATCAATTCAAGATTTATAGGATAAAAGATGGAAACTTTCAAGAACCTTCAATAATCTTTCAAACGAATCTCAAAATCACAATCGAAAACAAGTGTTTGTCAAGAGATTCAAATCAAACAATCAATCACAATCTTAGGAAAGAAAGGAAACGGGATGTCAATCCGATCCTAAGTCAAACCTAAGCAAGAAGAGGAGATTTCTTGCAAAATCCTCCAAGAACTTCAATCTTCCTCAACGCGAAGATCGCTCACAGCAATTCTCCAATCACGAACTTTGATCTTCGATGAGATCTCCCAAAAATCACCTCCAAGAATGAAGGTTTGTGTCTTGCTAAGCTTGCGTTCTTGCCGCTCCCCTTAGGGTTTTAAATGTCGTAAGCTAGGTAGCAAGGTAAAGCGAGATGACGGAATCTTGCCTCATCCGTCCTTTTTATAATGCAGGGCAAAACGTCGGCCCGGCCCGATCTTCAAAAGATCGTGGCTTCGAAACGTGGCGAAAGGATTCGCCAAGATCACGGTCGTGGAAGATTCCACGACCGTAATTTAGGGCGTGAAGAGGAATACGGTTGTGTTCCACGGCCGTAATATCCCCTGGAATGAACATCGAATTCTGCATCATAATCCACGGCCGTAATCTAGGGTCAAACCGTGATTTTTGCCTTCATTCGTGCATTCCTCAATCTAATACTCCAAATTGCTTCCAAAAGGTGTTCTAAATCTGGAAGTACTTCAACTCAACTCTCCCTTGCTCGATTTCGTTCGGAAATAGCTCCAAATCACCTATAATCAACATAGAACTCGTGTAGACATCCATATCGACAATATAGGTAATACTAGCTCATATATGCATAAAGCTCCATCGAAGACTATCAATATGAATCAAATACGATTATAAACGTGCCTAAAATATCACAATATTTCATGCTAACAAATAACCCCATACTTAATACTTGCTTGTCCCTAAGCAAGGTCTTTCAAAAAGCTTCAAACAAGAGTTAGGATGAAATATGTATACCTTCTTTTGGATGAAAGTGACTCCTAAAGAATAGATCATTCTCAAACCTTGCTTCATTCGTTTTCAAACTTTCACGCACTTAATTAGAGAGTAAGAGGTAAAGAAAGCTTATGAAACAATTTAACTTCCAAACAAGCATTACAACCTTCAAACATTATCAAAATCAATCATAAGAACTTCAATTTAGACCACCAAGCCATATAACATTCTTTTGATCTTAAGGACTTTCCAAAGGAAAAGGTCTAGAGTATGGAAGGGAAAGGAAACTTTAAGGGAGAGTGGTGCATAAATCCGGGAAAATGGACTACTACCTTCTTCTTCTTTTGCGGTTTCCGCAACTCTTCACTTTGAGCTTCGCTCTTACTTTTCATTTTTCGACTTTACTTTTGGAGTTATGGATAGAGGTGCACAAAAACCGAAGCCTAGGAGATTGGCGTTTCTCATTTTTGCGAGATGCCTCAAACCCTTAGCGCACATACCATAATCCGCTAGGAATATCGCTCAATCCGACTTTGGCAAGACACAAACACCCGGCTATGTGAATGGTGCCGAGTTACTCATCGTCATGATTGACTTCCCCAAACCTATAATTTCTTTCTATTCAATTGATCGCAAATATATGCTCTCATGGCCCTCCCACATCATACATGCCTTTTTCTCATTCACTTTCCAAGTTCCCGGATGGGTAAAGGAGGCTAATATTTCAATGAGGAGCTAGATGATCAAAGGAAAGAAGAAAGAAAGTATCGAATTGCCTTAATCATCTCAAAAAGAAGCATAAGAACTTATAATGTGATTTCAACTTCGATTTCTTATATGATTTAGGTAACATTTTCACATTATAAAACTTGCAAAAGATGTAAAATCTATTCATTCAATTTCTTTTCGAATTACTATCCTCTCAAGCATGCAATCGTTATCAACTTAATTCACAAGTAGTGTTTATCATAGAATTCATCTCAATTCATTAGAAGCATCAAATTTTTCAAAAATTTTCAATTTTTATGGGTTTTTAAAGTTCTTTTTCATGCAATGCAAGAATGAAACGTGTGACATATGATGAACATGCAATAATAGTCTCGGAATAGAAGCAACATATAGAGTAGAGTTATTACAAACATTTAGTACATCCCACCCCATACTTAGGACGAACATTGTCCCTAATGTTCACAAAAAAGAACAAAAGCAAGAAAGGAAAAGAAAACTCACAAATGGCGGCGGGGATGTCTAAAACGAGCAAGTCCGGTCATCGATCACTGCGGTAAAATTTCAAAAATTACGGTCTATCGGGGCATTCCACGGCCGTGGAAATGTACGGACCCGTAATTTTGGTGATTTTTCACAGGCCTTTGAGAATTACGGCCACTGTAGCAACGACGACCGTAATTTAGACCGTGGAACTCTCTGTAAAGCTTCAAAGTCCAAATTTCGTCACTTCTCTTCGACATTATTCTTCCTTTCCCCTTTTCCATCGATACTTGGGTTGCCTCCCAAGAAGCGCTTTGTTTAAGGTCCGTAGCTAGACCAAACTCGCACTTATTCGAGTGCGGTAGGTGCAAACTCCTCAGCTTGGAGTTCCGGTGAGTACTTCTTGAGTCGTTGACCGTTCACCTTAAAACTTCCGCTAGCTTCACCCCATACTTCAACTGCACCATGGGGAAAAATACGCTTAATTAGAAAAGGTCCGGTCCAACGAGATTTTAACTTACCTGGAAAGAGGCGAAGTCTCGAATTGAAGAGGAGAACTTGATCTCCTTCTTGGAAGTCCTTTGGAATGATATGCTTATCATGCCAACGCTTTGCTCTTTCCTTGTAGATCTTAGCGTTTTCGTAGGCGTTCAAACGGAGTTCATCCAGCTTGTTGATGTCTAGGAGACGCTTCTCTCCCGCTTCTTTCATGCTGAAATTCAGCCACTTGATAGCCCAAAACGCCTTGTGCTCTAGCTCTACCGGCAAGTGACAAGACTTCCCATACACAAGGTTGTATGGTGTGGTTCCTATGGGGGTCTTGTATGCAGTCCGGTATGCCCACAACGCATCATCTAGTTTCAAGCAGCGAACCCGCAGTGTACGGATCGAGGTAGCTAAGCAAGAATTCCAGAGTATCGAACACAGGGATTTGGGTGGGAACAAATTCGATTTCAGATTATCAAGCAATAAATATGGGAGTTTTGCAAATATTGGGAAAACAACAATCCTAAAGATCCGGGTATTCAGTTGTGACAACAGATTCAAGATATACTAATGATATAAAGACAGAGTAGAGGTATGCAAAGGTATACTAATGTAAGGTAATCGTACGGTTGAGGTTCCAAAAACCTTATGTAACTCACCTAAAAGATACTCCTTATACAGGTTGTTGAGGCTCAATATAAAGAGGTTCTAAAAGCAAGGATTAGTATCAAATACCCAAACCTACGATCTAAAGGTCAAGACTAACTTATCCGATTGAGGTTGTTGAGGCTCACAATCGAGGTAGAGGTTGTTGAGGCTTCACTACCACCTAGAAAAGACAAGTCTAAGCTAAGCTAAAGCAAATCTTTAACTTTAGATTAAGGTAAAAAGCAGGCTCGTAAACTCATGGAAATTACGGTTGGATCTTGAGGTTCCACGGCCGTGGAATTCAAGAACAACCCGTAATTTAGGGTTGTCGGCGACACTTCTCTAACTCTCAGGGTCTAATCTGTTTGCGATCGATCTATCATCATCTATGCCACAACTATCAACCCTTCACCTTAGAATTGTTAAGGGTTTTTAGCCAATAACAGCCATTTGATATCAATTCAAGATTTATAGGATAAAAGATGGAAACTTTCAAGAACCTTCAATAATCTTTCAAACGAATCTCAAAATCACAATCGAAAACAAGTGTTTGTCAAGAGATTCAAATCAAACAATCAATCACAATCTTAGGAAAGAAAGGAAACGGGATGTCAATCCGATCCTAAGTCAAACCTAAGCAAGAAGAGGAGATTTCTTGCAAAAATCCTCCAAGAACTTCAATCTTCCTCAACGCGAAGATCGCTCACAGCAATTCTCCAATCACGAACTTTGATCTTCGATGAGATCTCCCAAAAATCACCTCCAAGAATGAAGGTTTGTGTCTTGCTAAGCTTGCGTTCTTGCCGCTCCCCTTAGGGTTTTAAATGTCGTAAGCTAGGTAGCAAGGTAAAGCGAGATGACGGAATCTTGCCTCATCCGTCCTTTTTATAATGCAGGGCAAAACGTCGGCCCGGCCCGATCTTCAAAAGATCGTGGCTTCGAAACGTGGCGAAAGGATTCGCCAAGATCACGGTCGTGGAAGATTCCACGACCGTAATTTAGGGCGTGAAGAGGAATACGGTTGTGTTCCACGGCCGTAATATCCCCTGGAATGAACATCGAATTCTGCATCATAATCCACGGCCGTAATCTAGGGTCAAACCGTGATTTTTGCCTTCATTCGTGCATTCCTCAATCTAATACTCCAAATTGCTTCCAAAAGGTGTTCTAAATCTGGAAGTACTTCAACTCAACTCTCCCTTGCTCGATTTCGTTCGGAAATAGCTCCAAATCACCTATAATCAACATAGAACTCGTGTAGACATCCATATCGACAATATAGGTAATACTAGCTCATATATGCATAAAGCTCCATCGAAGACTATCAATATGAATCAAATACGATTATAAACGTGCCTAAAATATCACAATATTTCATGCTAACAGTAGATGGCATGAGTGCGACCATCTTTCTTCTGTCCAAGAACGGCTCCTATAGCGACGTCGCTTGCGTCGCACATGACCTCGAAAGGAAGAGTCCAATCGGGTGGTTGAATGATTGGTGCTGAAATTAAAGCTTCCTTGATCCTGCAAAAAGCATCTAAACAATCTTTCGAAAATTCGAAAGTTGCGTCTTTCATCAAAAGATTAGTTAAGGGTTTTGAAATCTTAGAAAAATCCTTTATGAATCTCCTATAGAAGCCTGCATGCCCTAAGAAACTTCTAATTCCTTTCACCGAAGAAGGGGGAGGCAACTTCTCAATGGTTTCTATCTTTGCCCTATCAACCTCTATTCCCCTTTGTGATACTAAATGACCTAACACAATCCCTTCGGTGACCATGAAATAACACTTTTCCCAGTTTAAGACTAAGTTAGTGTCCTCACATCTCTTAAGAACTAGTGAAAGGTTATAGAGACAGTTATCAAAGGAAGAACCATATACCGAAAAATCGTCCATGAAGACTTCCATGATATTCTCTACGTATTCGGAGAAGATTGCCATCATACACCTTTGGAAGGTGGCTGGAGCATTGCATAGACCGAATGGCATTCTTCTATAAGCAAACGTACCCCACGAGCACGTAAAAGTCGTCTTCTCTTGAACATCCGGATGAATTGGAATCTGAAAGAAACCGCTATATCCATCTAGATAACAAAAGTAAGAATGTTGGGCTAACCTTTCCAACATTTGATCGATAAAAGGAAGGGGGAAGTGGTCCTTCCTTGTGGCCACGTTCAGTTTGCGGTAGTCGATGCACATTCGCCACCCTGTAACTGTCCGTGTGGGGATAAGTTCGTTGTTCTTGTTGGCAACAACGGTAATGCCTCCTTTCTTGGGTACTACTTGTACTGGACTCACCCATTTGCTATCGGAAATAGGGAAGATGATACCTGCATCAAGTAGCTTAAGGATTTCTTTCTTCACGACCTCTTTCATTGCCGGATTTAACCGTCTTTGAGGTTGGCGTGAAGGTTTGTAATCCTCTTCCATTAGAATTTTGTGCATACATAGAGAAGGCTTTATTCCTACTAAATCATCAATAGTATAGCCTAATTCCCTTCTATGTTGTTTCAAAACATGCATAAGTTTCTCTAATTCAGCATCATTCAAATTCGCATTGACTATGACCGGATATGTGGAATTAGTGCCAAGAAATGCGTACCTTAAATACGTGGGGAGTGGCTTCAATTCTAATGATGGGGGTAGCTTGACTGATGATGAATCTTGGCCTTCGAGTGTTGTGGGAGAGGCCTCTAGAGGTGGGGGTACTGCATCATTAGATTCGAGAGCAGTTGCGGAGACGTTTGGAGAATCCAGAAAATTTCCCACTGGATCGACCTCCCCTGAAGTAAATCGGTCGATCTGAGGTACGATTTTTCTTTCTGTCGAAAAAAATCGGGTTGCCGCTTCATAAATCGGACGATTTAGTTTAGTCAGGTCGATTTTTCTTTCTGTTGACAAAAATCGGATTGTCTTTTCACAAATCGGACGATTTATTTCATGCAGGTCGATTTTCTTCACAGTTTCCGGAGTTAATTCTAGTTCTTCAATTCTTGTTCCTAGTTCTTCCTCCACATCGTTTAATGCCTTCACATCCTCGTTGCAATCATGTTCCACTCCTTCCTCCATGATGCTCATACTAAGAACCTTTTGAAGAGGGTCTTTCATCAAGATTGAACTTACTACTTCTCTAGACTCTTCTTCATCAAAAATTTCAAAAGCATCGTCTTTCAAGGCTGGTTCCTTGATTAAGGAAGAGAGTATGAATTCTATCTTTTCTTCACCAATATGGAAAGACAGCTGGCCATTCTTGCAATCTACCATGCATCCGGATGTTGCAAGAAATGGTCTCCCAAGAATGATGGGAACTGGATAATCTGCAGGGATGTCAAGAACTACAAAATCTATTGGGATGTAAAACTTACCGAGCTTTACCGGAATGTCTTCCAATATCCCCACCGGCTTAGTGGTGGAACGATCAGCCATGTAGTGTGTGATCTTCACCGGTCTAGGCTCTCCTAGACCAACTGCCTTGCATAGAGCAAGAGGTATGATACTCACACTCGCTCCAAGGTCACAAAGTGCATCATAGGTAGCTTCTCCCAAAGTGATGGGTATGCAAAAGGATCCTGGATCACGGAGCTTGGGTGGCATATTCTCCGTCATAGTCTTGATGAGTTCGGATGACTCCATACTCATCTTGACTTCTCCTATGTCTTCCAATTTCCTCTTGTTAGAGAGGATCTCCTTGAGGAATTTCCCGTAAGCCGGGATACCTAAAATTGCATCCATAAAAGGTATATTAATATGCAGCTTACTCATAAGTTCAACAAACTTACCAAAATGTTTATCTAGGCGTGCACGCGCTCTAGATTGAGGGAAAGGTAGAGGTGGTTTGTAAGCGGGAGGAGGAACATAGACTTCTTCCTTCTCTTTTGCCTCTCCTTATTTGGTGGTGGTATCGACCACTTTAGGTTGAGGATCGGTAGTTGTTTTGCCACTCCTAGTAGTTATTGCCATAACCCTTCCCTTTGGGTTATCTTCCGTCTTCCCGGGAAGTTTCCCTTGATCTCTTGGAACTTCTCCGGCCTTGTTGAATACTTGGTATTCTAATGCTTTGTGAGCTTTGTCAACCGAAGTTATATAACTCTCTAGCCCTTGTAGCTTGCCTAGGATCGTCTCTAGCATGGGATCGGGTTTGCTTGATCCGCTTGATTGTCCCTGGCTTGTTAAAGGAGTAGAAGAAGATGGAGGTGTTAGAGCCTTTTCAGCATGAGAGTAAGGATTACCTGGATTTTGCTGATTTGACCTCCAATTGTTGTTATTTGAGTTCCTATTGTTGTTGTTCCAATTGGAATTTCGGTTGTTAATATTGTTGTTGTTCCAATTGGAATTCCGGTTATCATTCCTTTGATTATTGTCCCTCTCCATGTAGTTGGCTTCTTGCTCTTTAGTCTTTTGAAGACTCGTTTTGAGCACTTCCTTCAACTCTTTGATCTCATTGTTGAGGGAGAATATTTGTGTTTGAGCAGCTTGGTTTAACTTGGCTCCCGAATTGCCTTGATTCCGGCTAATTGAGTCCACCTTCCGGTGGGAATACTTCTCAATCACTTGGGCTTGCTTCTCAATGAAGTCTCAAGCATCATCCTCTCTCATGTCCATGAATGTGCCACAAGAGAGAGATTGGAGGTTGAATTGTGTTTCCACATCCAATCCTTTGTAGTAGATCTCCAATAATTCCAGCTTGGAAATGCCATGGTGTGGGCAATCCAACAAGAGATCTTAAAACCTTTCCCAAGATTGAAACAAGCTTTCATTAGGTTTCATAGAAAAAGCATTTATTTTACCTCTCAATTCCGCCATTTTGGATGGCGGAAAGAATTTGGTGAGGAATTCCGAAGACAATTCCTCCCATATAGCTAGCTTTGCAGCTGGAAGTGTTTGGTACCAAGCTAGAGCCTTGTCC
This sequence comes from Fagopyrum esculentum, assembly GCA_033239045.1. Lineage (NCBI taxonomy): Eukaryota > Viridiplantae > Streptophyta > Magnoliopsida > Caryophyllales > Polygonaceae > Fagopyrum > Fagopyrum esculentum. The sequence goes on from BSUD01000004.1 coordinate 141,813,033, forward strand.
TTCAAAGAAAAGAAGAACGGTTTGATCTTGTAATTGCTTGTAGTAGCCTTCTTTGGCTTCATAGTCTCCATGAGAATCTCAAAATTCTGCAAGTGTTGGTGTGGAGATTCAGTACTTGCTCCGCCATATTGACTTTGGCGAACCATGGTGATGACTTGTGGTGAGAAGCTAAACTCTTGGATGTCTTCAGCTCCGAAATCCACACCTAGGCGGCGTGGTTGCTGAATTGGGTCCATCCGTTGCCCCAAAGTTCGGGGTCTGTCACCGTCACTAACAGCTCTTACGTCCCTAGTTGGGAAGCGAGGAACAACCCGTGGTTTTGGGGTGTTCCGAACAGGAGGAAGTAATGGATCGATCTCCTCAAGTTCTGGCATGTTCGGATCGATCTCTTCATCATCGGATGAGTCATTTCTAATGGATTTTGTTGGCGTCTTGACTTTCTTCTTCTTCCTGGATTCGTTCAACTCCAACTTCATGTCCAGCATCATAGCTCTTAGTTCATCAATCTGAAATTGATGACTCGTTTCAGCATCTTTTCGTGCTTTCTCACTCAACTGGAGTTGGCGTTGAGCTTCATTCAGTTCAGCCTGGTAATTCCTCTCGTCGTTTTCAGCCATTTTCTTTTCCTTCAACTTTTTCCTCAAAGTTCTCTCCAATTCGGGATCGAAAGGAACTAAATCTTTAGTGGATCTAGTCTTTCGCATATACCTAAAGAACCTGCAAAGATCACTCAAGTAGACAAATCAAATCACAAGAGCAAGAGCTCTCAAGCTAGACAACCGAAAACCGGATTTGGTCTAGACCAAATCCCCGGCAATGGCGCCAAAAACTTGTTCGCTCGAAAAGGTGTGTGCGTCAAAGTCTTAAATTTATATCTAGAACTCAAAGCAAAGCGAACCCGCAGTGTACGGATCAGCTGTAGTAAGGTAAGAATTCCAGAGTCGAACTCAGGGATTTGGTGAGAATAATTCCGATTTCAATTATCTAGCGAAAAGTGTGAAAAGCTTTTGTGATCAAATAAGGGTGAAATGATTCCAAGGATTCAAGTATCCGATTTCGGCTTTCGATTTAAGACACTTCTATAGATATAGGACAAAGTTTATATTGCCAAGATTAAATGTTCAAAGGTAGGATTCGTACGGTGAAGTTCCGAAACCTATATGACTAATCTAAAGGTTCTCTCTATAAGGGTTGTTGAGGCTGCAATATAGAAAGATCTAAAGACAAGAATTACGTTCAAACTAACTATCTAAAACTCCAGGATATGACTCTCCAAAGTAAAGAATAGCAAGCACAATTAAAATCTTAATAAAGGATGTTGAGTCTCTCTATTACCCAATTCTTGAAATCTTAATCTATTAAACGTAGAATCAGGTTTGAAGTGTCTTCATACATTCAATTAGAGAATAAAAAGGTTAATCAAGGTTGGGATTTAGGCAAAGATTAGTTTTGGTTAAAGATTGATTCAATTAAAGTTCGTCAGAGGAATAAACCGGGCTGTTCATAAGAAAATCGGCCGATTTACTCAAGAACAGTCCGATTTTCCTGTTGTCGCAAAAACTATAATCTAAACTCTCAGGGTCCTAATGTTTGAATGAGTTCAGTCTATCATCATCTAAGCCTTAATCATCAACTATTCTCCCCAGAATCACAAAGGTTTTAGCCAACCATTTTCAAAATCGAATCAAATTAAATATTTAGTGAAATATCGCAAAGAAACCGAATCTTGAAGAAAAATTCAATAACTTTCTATTTTGTAAATAAAACTCGAAACTAATCAATGTATCTCTTGAGTAACTCAAATTCGTGTTCAAAAACAACAATCACTTCAATGGATAAAGAAATCTCACAAACAAGAATCAAGAATTGTTTCCCGGCAAAGAGTCTTTCAATCTTCCTCCAAGAATCTCCAAATTCTCTTAAACGTGTAAAGATTTCCCGCTGCGGCCTTCTCATTTTCGTTCGTAGGGTTCTCCTTTATAGTTTCTTGCAAATGGGTTGTTTGGCAAAACTCTCTTCTAGCCCAAAAGAATTGGGCTTTGTGTCGTCTTTTCATTTGGCCGAAAAACAGAAGAAATCGACCCAGTCGATTTATACACAAAACCGTTCGATTTCTAGAGGAGAAAATCGTCCGATTTATATGCATATTGGCACGATTTTCTTCAACAGAAAGTGCTCTTCTCTTGGCTCGTCTTCTATGCTTCTCCTTTGCAATTCCTTAGCTCTTTATGACCCCTTTAAGACTCCTTTAGCTTCCTTAACATCCTTAGATGCTCCTTGCTCCGCTTTTGCTTCCAATTCCACTCCATTTACCTATAATTCATCAAAAACTCGTGTAGACCTCTATTTCCGACAAATGATTGAATAGAACATAAAAGGCACACAAAATCTCTCTAAATGCAAGGTAAACTGAGACAATCTTCTATAATATGCATGAATATGATGATACATAATTCATGTCATCCTAAGCTTAAAACAAGGATGCAAACCCGCAGTGTACGGGTCAATCGTAGTAAAAAGCAAGGAATTCCAGGGGTCGATCACAGGGACTTAGTGAAACAAAGTCCAATTACGGTATGCTTAAGCAATCACTAACCACAAGAGTAATTAAAACAATCAAAGATGAATAAGAAGTCAATAAGGGAAATATGCAATTCTAGGGATTTAAGCATCTAGTTGTGGTTCCAACTCAAGATCTAAAGATAAGCGGACAAAGCTGAGATTTTTGCATAAGGAAGGTGTTACTAAAGTGGAATAGATTACCGGGTAAGTCTCACTACTCACTAATCCTAAACCGTAACTCCTATTACCGGGTAAGTCTCAAGGAATTAAGATAAAGAACTATAACCTCAAACTAACACACCATCTAAGGGAATAGAATCAACCTTTACCGGGTAAGTCCCAGGCTAACTCACAAAGATGGGATGAAAGCACACTCAAACCCCAATAAAGGATAAACCTTTATTACCTACACTTATGATCGTTGGTAAACAAACTAAGGGATTACCGGTTAAGTCTCATCCTAAGCTTGCATTGAACTAGGAAAGGTGTAATAAGAATAGGATTTGGCAAACTCTAACACTTAACTCTCAGTTTCGGATCAGATAAGTCACCTCGGTCAGCCAAATTCCACCCCGGCCGAGATGTTCATTGACTGAGCGAGATGCTTAGGGCTAAGGTTAAAGACTCGAACTTTCAGGGTCCTACTGGAATCTAAGATTATTCTATCATTGTTTTTCCCACAACTTTCAGCCAATAACCCTAGAATCACCCAAAGAGATTAGCCACTCATCATCATGAAAGTATTAATCAAGTATATGGGAAGAAGGTGAGTATTTGAACAAGAAGAATTTAATGAAAAGACTTCAATAACTGAATCAAATATCACAACAAAGCGTTCCTTGGATAGAAATCCAACAAGGCAAGACAACAAGGAAGAGAATCTAAGGTGATCTTACAAGAAAACCTTCAAAAGCTATAAAAGCTACAATCTTCCTTCTTCAACCTTCAAAAAGGTTCTTCAAATCTCTCAACTGGAGTATAGCTGCAGCGGTGTATAAACCCTAATCGGTGGTATAGCATGATGTGGATTTGTGGGAAATCCGACCCTTTTTATAGGAAAATAACTCTCCAAAGATAAGATATCTTAGAAAGATCTCTTCCCATAAAAATAGGTAAAATATATGATCTAGTATATCTTCTTCCTTCCAGGAGCCAAGCCCAAAAATATAAGATCTCTTTCCAAAGATAAAAGATCTCAGCCAAGAATAAAATATTCTCGCCACGTCCTAGGTATTCGCCTCGGTCGAGTCGACTTCTCTGGATCACCTCGGTCAAGGTGAATCTGTGGTCAACCGAGGTGAGTCACAACTGAATGTGAAATCTCTCATATCTGGTCCAAAGTGAATCCTAAATCCATGGCTATGCTTCCTAGATGGTTCCTTATGTTCTTGGATGTAGCTCTAATGACTCCATAGCTCCTTTTGCTCAATTTTGATGCAAAACGTGCCATTTTACCTACGATTACAACAAAACTAGGTGTAGACCTCGATTCCCGCAAAGGTAGATGAAATGGTAATATAATCACATATTATACATGCTAACATGCAGTTTATTGAAGATAAAACGTCTAAACAAACCCCAAAATATAGACTATAATTCATGCTATCACAACGGCAACGACAAACTTCTGGGATGATCTAAGGATATGGAGAGAATCGGGTTAGAGGTTGCTTACTGGTTGGTTAAGAACATACTACGGTTGAGTAAGAGAGTAAGGGTTTGTTTGAAGAAGATCTTGCTAGTATTAGAAGGGAAGTATATGCGGGAGTGGGTAAATCATGTTGACCATCAGAAAGACGCCATGGTGATTAATGGGTGTTACAACAGAAGCGTGGTAGGCCCATAACCCACAGATGAAGAAAATCAATGTTAGGTTAACTATGAACTCAAGTTAAGGAATTTGAGAACTATATGAAGATCTCCACCGGGAGTGTGATCTTGGATTACAACAAATCGAAAGCCTGACAAGAAATAGGTGATGAGGTATTATTTGAGAAACAGTCCAACTGGGTCATATTAGGGAGACAAGACCAAGTGAGTGGTCTTACAAAGAGCATTAACCACCTATTAAAGTGTCGGGAGATGTCTCACATCATTGTTTTAGAATTTATAGACGGGATCTTCCGAAAAGTCGGGAGCAAATGGATTCAATAGAAGGAAGAAAGTTTTATTGTTATTTTGGTAGTCGCCAAAAGATTTAAAGGTGAGTTTAGAAAGGGAACCTTTGATATATATAAACTGATTGAGCCTTCATTTTATCGATTGACACTATTACCCATACTAGAGGATGTACGCCCACCGTCCCCATGTCTCAGTGAGAGAGTACTTACCGGATAAGAGTCACGTCATCAGCTTTAAGAATCGGATAGATGAGCCAAAGTAAACTTTTGTGGAGTACCCAGTAGTCGTCCTGGAGCGCAGTACTAGACGTATGCGGTCTAAGGAGATATCGATGTTGAGGATCTAGTGGTCTAGACGAGGAGATGATGAGGCCACTTGGGAGACAGAGGAGAGTATTAGACGTAATTATCCCGAGTTCTTTGCAGGGTTAGCTGCTACTTCTGTACCGACGAGTTAGTACTCGGATGCTATTATTGTTTGACTTTTCATGTTTTTACCTTGGATTGAGTGATTGTGTTTTCTTTGATGTGTGCATGACCTTGATGATTGAGTAGTTACATGTTAGAAAACGAGAGTTAATGAAACCAAGTTATACGAAGAAAGTCGTCTAATTAGATACATTATTCTAAGTTTCGGGACGAAATTTATTTTAAGAGGGCACTAATGTAATACCCGAAAATTTAATTTCCATTTAATGCCCGATCAAACCGGATTTCGATCCACTAACCTCTCATCTTTCTAGAGAATGTGTTACTTTATAAAAATTTTATCAAAATTTTATCATTTTTATGTAACTTAAGTCACTTAAAATGACAAATATGTAAACCGTATAACAATCCCGTATGATTAAAACTCGAAGAGTAACCGTACAAGTTAATGATTCACTTTCCAGCCCATCATCTAACGGGATGAGCAGGCCCATCGGAGTAGGCCCACTATTACTAGCAGCCGTCCCAAACTTATACCCTACTCTAATCTCCTTAATTACATTTAACCTAAACCTAAATTCTAACCCTGTTGCTACGTGAGAAACGTTAACCTATCTCCTCTACCACAACACCTTCCATCACGTATCTGGAGAACCGACACCGCCGTCACACGTTCTTGCCAGCCGCCACCACCGTCTCGCCGGAGACGTAACCGAGGACACCACCTCGTCCTCACCGGGAACCAGGGAATCACACCGACATCGCAGCCAACTATAACCCCTTGCAACAACAAACACCCGGGACGTTGCTTGACCTACTGCAGTTCACGCTGAAGATCCTCGCTACTGCACCCAAGCGGCTGCACGCCTCCAGCGGGGACGAGACGGGAGCCGATCGTGTTCAGCCTACTGCAGACGGAAATCTGGTAAGCCTTGTCCCTTGCTGTCCATTCTCCTCTCCTCTCGATCGAAGCTGTAAACCCTTCCTTGCTCCAGTGCAGTCCTCGGTCACACTCGGAAGTCGATCTTGCTCCAGTGCAGCCTCCGAAGCACAAGATCGCAATCCTTGCAGCCCAGAACCCGGACACGCCGAGAACGCCTCCTGTGCAGCCATACCGAGTCACACCGTACACAGAACCTGCCCAGTCGCGAGTCACCTTTCCTGTGAGTCCTCAGTTTAGCCTTCCGTTTCTTCTTGTTTTCAGTATGAATCTGTTACATTAGGGATAATAGAGAGGGTAAGGTGGGTGAGGGAGGAGTGTGTAGGAAGGTTGCTGGTTGTGTGTGTTTTCTGCATAGGTTGTCATCTAGGGCTGCTGGCTGGGGAATTGAAGTAGAACTTGTCTGCTTAAGGGTTTAGTTTCAAATTGTTTGGGGGTAGAAACTGTTGAATGTAAGGCTGCAGTTTGATGCTTTAACTCGAACATCCACCGTTGAATTTTGGATATGTGGTAGATAGATATAGGTAGTTTAATGTGTTAAAAATTGAGAGAAAGTTAACGGTCGGATTAAGACTTATAAGGACTCAAAGTAGGATAGTGGGGCTGTTTTTACAGCATAGGAAAATTTACTATGTATGAGAAATTTCAGCTTTTATCCCAACTTTGGAGATTTATGTGAGAGTTATGATTTAGTATTTGCGAGAGATCTTTACCCTTATGTTTAGTATGCATATCATAGAAGATTGGAAATTTTATTCCGGAATCTTTATCTTTCATTGGAGCATTAGATCTTAACCCAAAGTCGGACCTTAACGACTTTTTATGAAAATCTAGAATTTTGTGTAACTCTTATAAATCCTCACTAAACCTTTCTATGAGAACTAAATATAGGACATAGGTCGTAGGATAGAATTTTATAACTAAATGACAGACTTCTCGGAGTTTCGGAATCAGGGGCAAAATAGTCTTTTTAACTTAAGAGAACCTTTTTCGTAAATTCTCTTCATGAGATTGTACATCTTAGAAGTTTATAACTTCTAAGAGTATGGGATGTGATTTTGATCCACATGCCTTGTCTGACACGCGATTGAGTACCGCGAGTACGGACCGAGTTGAGAGTGGATAGAGTGTGTTGTGACTCAGGTAAGTCCTTGCGACTTACTTAGCTAGTTTCTGGATGTTAGTTGAGTGATAATAGTGGTGTGCGCAATGTGTGTATAATAATAACTTAATAGGACGACTATTATTATTATATTATTAAGGCCCAAGTGTATGTATAACGGGCTGTGACATCACTGCCCAGCTCTGCCAGGAGACTGGGAGGTTCTCTATACCCAGACCATACAGGTACAAGGTGAGATGCATCGGATCCATTCCTGATGGTTACACGGGGGCGGAGGCGAGGTTTGGGAATCCCTCGTGTCACAAAATAAGTATCAATAGTAAGAGTGAATAACCTAAGTGAAGATAATAAATGGATTGTTTGAAAGCATGATGAGTGTTTACTTTTGCTTTGATGTGTGTGTGTGCTATTATTATTTATCTAATGTTTAGATAGTTATCTAATGGTTGTTCTATTGTGTTTTTAGATTCACCACAGGTTAGAGCAGCAGCTGAGTGATCCGGAAGTAGTGGTCAGCCGGGTCTCCGTACTCCTTAGAATGGGGTTGGGATGTTTCCTTTGTTGTTCTTTCCTCTTGTTAAGACAGTTAGTCTGTTTCGTTGTTTAAGTACTATAGGCTGTTAGACGTTGTTGCATTCATTGCTTTAAAAATACTATTTTATAAATTTTGGTTTTTCTTATTGTGTCTTGTTGTAAGATCCTAGTAATATTGTTGTCAAACTGAGGTTGAGACCCATTGTGAGGTCCTAACCAGTAATGCTTCGAGTTTTGAGAATTCGGGGTGTTACAGGAGGAGCTATTATCCAACTGCCTTTGTCGTCATTTGCTATGAGTATGGATCTCTCCTTCGCCATAGATCTCGCCTCTGTGATATAACGGTTCATAAGGAACCCTAATTTTGGATTCCATAATCGCCGACAGAGACTTGAGAAAGGAATTGCGGTATCTCTGATCTAGATTAACGGAATTCCGGAAATCATTGAGGTTAGGGCTAACGATAAGGAGTTGAGGGACAAATTTGAGACATTGGCATGTTTAGATTTGATAGTGGGAAGAATGTTATGATGTTGCCTTCTTGATGCCTAGCAAGAGGACTATCAATAGGCCCTTCAATGAACTTTGGTAGCCCTCTTCTAAAATAAATTAAAATATGGGCAAAATTTAAATCATAGAAGATTAAATTTGCGGTTAAATATGTATTTTCGGCATAAGAAAGGAAAGAATGGAACAAAAAAATGTTATCATAAACTGAGTAAACCAGTAACATGAAATAAATTGGTGACAAGATTTAACAGTAAGTAGTCGGTTTACCCATCCGAGATCAAGATTGAAAAACAAAATCCAAGTGTGATTACATACCAGGATTCAGACTGAAACGTAATTTAAGTCTCACTATCAAAGCTCATGTATTTTATATATATATATATATATATATATATATATATATATATATATATATATATATATATATATATATATATATATATATATATATATATATATAACACTGGTTTGATCATATAAATCCCTAAATACAAGCCTCAAACTCTAAATTTAAATATTAAAGGCCTAAAACATAATATTCTTACCTAGAAAAACATAATCCTAATTATGGTTTGGAAATTACATAAATTAAATACCTAATGAACAGAAGAGAAAGAGTATTAGAAGTATATAATTAAGTTAGTAACAAAAAACAACCAACTTGTAACTAAGTAGCACAATATTAAAGAGGTCAACTTCTGGGTAAAATAGAATTGGGGAAGATAAAGATGGTAGGAGGATACATAAACTTCCATTTTTCATAAGACTGTGAAACTTGGAGGAGGTTATAGAGATAAACGGTCGTTGAAATTATGGAGCATATCATGAAAAGGAAAGATCACGTTGCACATAAAAGAAAATTATAATAAGAATAACATTATACAACCGTAAAATTTTTAGGGCCCTATAAAGTTGGAGGCTTTGTTCAGTTGGGCTTTTTGAACTGTCAATGGACGGCCCTGACTATCAATGGTTGTTATATATGCATGGAGCATGGATCTCGCCTCCGCCATGGATCTCACCCCGGAAATGGGTGGTTTCTCGCCATCAATGCCTTCTGCCATGGATCTCGCCATCAAAGAAGATGGAAGGCAGCAAACCAGATAGGTGGAGATGGGTGGTGAATGGACGGCGAGACGTGTATTGCGTTGTGTTTGAACTAGTAAAAAAAAGGTACATTTACTAAACAAAATTATGTTATGGGTTAGTTAGTAGAGTAAAATATGAAAAAGCATACTTAACAAATTTGGCCATATTTGTTTATATAATTTTAGTATTTTAGGCTTTAAACGGAGCACTCATCAATCCGCTAACTTTAAACGGAAATAATTATATCTAAGTCTCATGCTTTGGAATGTTTGAGCGCGTATATGTGTTAAACACAAGCCCAATACATAGAGATCATAGACCCAATAATGTTACATCCTAAAATAAATTGACAATAGTAGGAGAGTAATCCACCAAACTTATCTTACATACTATTCTGCTAGATTTGAGGTTTTGTTTATTATTGACTTGAGATAATTTATTTTTTACAAAATTAATTTTGATATATCCCTACACAGAAAGAAAATGAAAAAAGGAAACAAATTTTATATTGAAAATAAGAAAGCATTCACCATAAGATGAGCTTTATAAATAGAACATACGTGCAAACAATTAGATTTGTTTCCATTTGAATCTATTTTCAGAGTCGCAACCAAATGTTGTAATGAATGAGAATTTCGTATGGAATTGACTATATATGTTATGAGATTGTCGGATCCGTCTATGGTGAAGTTGGGGAGCAACTTTATGATAAAATTGGATGGATATTTGCCCTTGAATAGAATTAAAGGTTGGGATTGATTGTATTAGTTAATAAAAATTAATTATAAATTAGGAAATTATATTTTGAAATTCAAATTCAAGGAGACTCTTAACTCTTATTGATTAAATAATATAGAGAAAATTGGTGTATAGACGTCTTTTTTGTATCATAAATACAATCTAAACCCCTCCATTTTCAAACCAAAAAATAAAAGTAAATGAAATTAAAAAATAAGAAGAATTTATTTAAGGGACTTTTATTAAGGAGGATAAATAACTGTTAAAAATTAAAAAGATAAACTAAATTAAAAAGATAACTGAATATTAATTGTGGGAACCACTCTATTAAAAATATTCTCTTCCTTAATTAATATGACTGTTTTTTAATTAAATAAGGAAAATGAGAGTGGTATCCCACAAATTCTGTACATAATTTTCACACGCAAATTATGTACATAGTTTTCACACGCAAATTATGTACATAATTTTTACACATAACACAAATTATGTAGATAATTTTCGTGGAGATTTGTGTTGTCGTGAAAATTATGTACAAATTTGTGTTGTGTGTGAAAATTATGTACAGAATTTGTGTTGTCTGTGAAAATTATGTACAAAATTTGTTGGGATCACTCTCGTTTTCCTTATTTAATTAAAAAACTGTCATATTAAAGGGAGATAATCTTTTTAATGTTGAAACTAATTCGTTAATTGTAGGGGACCATTCTCATTTTCCCTTTTTTATTTAAAAAAATTAAGGGAATCTTATATGTATTAAAGGAGAGACTCTTTTTGCCACGTGCCAACGCCACGTTTATCGAAGTTAAAAAATTATTTTTAAAATGCTAATTAATTAAAAGTTAAATAATTAGAAGATTTACTAAAATAAATAAAACACTAATTATCTGTAGAAAATTTGTTGGATACGTGATTTAAACAAAAAATTATAATTGAACTTTTTTTAAAAATTTCATATAATCTGACCATATCCGAAAATATCATCTATTGTTATGGGATGTCGTAAACTAAGCTTCCTTAATGTAACAAAAAAATTTGCGGGTATAATAATATTTATTTGTAGAATAACGTTATATCTTGACTTTTTCGACCTATAAATATCATCTATTGTTAGTCCAATTTTCCATAAAAATTAATAAGGTGATAACTTTTATCCATATATTTATGTATAGATTTAAAAAAATTAAAAATAACATAATATTATATATAATTCAATATTGTCAAAACCCGCACAATATGCGGGTATTACACTAGTTTTAAATAATTGAAAGAGACCACTCTCATTTTCCTTTTTTATTTAAAAAAATTAAAGAACAGTATCTTTTTATTTTTGAAAGTATAGGGATCTGGTTAATCCACATTAAAATATCCTACTTACCTATTTTACTCAACCTATTTTACTCAATAATATAATAAATATTATATTACCTTTTATAGTTTAGTTGAACAATCAACTCACCTTGATTCTAATCAAGAGCTACTATCATTCCAACTTCGTCGTGCAGTTGCTACTCAACTTTACTAAATCCGAACATGAAATCGTCACATACAACGCTTGACCATTTGTCACTCAGAGGTCTAACCATTATTATAAATATTTTTTTATTTCATAAATCAATTAAAAATAAATACGCCTAAAAAAAAAAACTGGGACCCTAATTCTGTTCAACCCTAATGACACCTGTTGAACCACACCCTGGTTGCCGCTTGTGCATCAATGATATCTCATAATCATGCTTATGAATTAACAAATTGAAGTATGCAAAAAGTCTCATGTATTACTCAAAAATCACAGATGTCAAAGAACTATATCCATTCAAGGAAGATTCGAATTAGCTGTCCATGAAATCCATGTTCAAATCAATCCCAAATTCCATGTGATAATCGCAATCAGGGCAGTCCACTTGAATCTCACCCCAATCAATGAAATCCATATTCGAATCAATCTCAAATTCCATCTGATAATCGCGATTAGGGAACTCCCCATCAATCTCATTCCAATCAATCTTGAATTCCATCTTCTCTTGCAACGTCACAGCCGCCAATCCCTCAACCATCTCCTGGACTGCGAGCTTCGTCGCCGGCGCAACTCCCTCTCTGATATCTCCGGCGTGGCTTGTTCGGAGTTGATTTTGGTGTGGACAGACGTCGGAAAAGTTTTGAACAGCGTCGTTGACGCAATCATTGGGGAGAGAAGGGTAGGAGGAAATAAGCGAGTCGGAGAATTCGTGTTTAGAGTATCGGGAAAAGGCATCGTGTGAGCAATTGAAGTCGTCGGAGGCATCTAGAAGCGTGCAGGATTGAAGGGAGGTGACTACTTCATCCTCCTCTATACTACGCATTGTGTCCTCCAAGGCTTCGGTCGAGTATCTTTCTTCTTTCTTCGCCATGGCTAGATTTCGCAATCAGTTGTTCGTCTGGATTTTAGGCGCAGGTTTATGGAGATTTATAACGTGCGCTCAATTAAGTTTTATCAAAAGATAAGTTTCCTTGTAGATACTAGATATTGCCTTATTTAAGATTCATTCCATACTTATCAATTTTCAAAAATTCAAAAGTTCTTTCAACAAAAAAAAAAATCAAAATTTGTATATGTTTATTATTTAACAAGATCTCATCAACAAAATCAAATAAGTGAACTGTATATGAGTTCGGTTTGAGGGACTAAACTGTCGAACGGCAATTTAGGTCTATCGGTTTGAGTGAACTGCCTGTTGGCGGTTTCGGCTTATATTTCTGATTTCCGGAAATCTAAACCGACGGTTAACCGCCGCTTTACCTTTTTTTTAAAAAAAAAGTGCCCAAACCGGTGTTGCAAGCTACAACTCTTTTCGGCATGCAAATTGCAGCCCCACATTTCCAACGACTAGTAGCAGTTGGAAATGTGGTTCTTATATATATATATATATATATATATATATATATATATATATATATATGAAAACGGATTTAGATCGTACGATCTAATTCATTTGACGGATATGATATGATCCATATTTTAAAAAAATTAATGTTAGATTACATGTTTCCATATAAATTACGGCATATACTTAATTTCTTATTTTAGATATCGTCAATTATTACCAAAATCTTCTATTAACCACCGGTAGTTGATTATTCGCGAACTCTCCCGGACTGTTGCACAACTAAGTTATTGTAAATGTTCATAATATATGCACGACAATGAATATCTCATGCCCGACTCGATTGCAAACGTGCATACTCGACTAACTAAAACTATATGCTCATGCACGACTAGGTTATTCAAAACGTGTATAATATACACGGCGAAACATATATGTACGGCTCGAATTTAAAACAAATTATTCAATTCAATTAATAGAGCATCATTCTTGCATGTTAGTGCAATAGCGTTGCACGATCAATTCTATACAATAGTTGCATGACTAAATTCAAGTGGAACTAGAACTGCACGACTAAATTCAATAGTGATATAGGACACACAAGCTTGCACGAGAGAAAAATATTATAATATATAAACACAATTAAAGTGCACGGGAAAGTTAATTTGAGTTATTCGAAGTACTCACAAAAAAGTTAAACGCGCACGAGTGATAACTCATTAGTTTTCATATACAATATTGTATCCGCTTATATAAAATGTTACCATAAGTACAAATACCGTAATAAATTGTAGATGAACAATGTCTTTTAATAATCGATCAATCTCAACCATCCGGATTTTAATCCTACGATTTTGAAATGTTCTTATTTCTTACCGTAACACGGGTTCTTACCGGAACCTAACCATATATATATACATATAGAAACAAATTGGCGTTTTAGGGCCCCAAAATTGTCATCTTTGTAAAATGAGCTCCTATACAAAGTAATAAAAAAAATTAGTAGATGAACAATGTCTTTTTGGCTTTTTAAATCGAAAGAGGGAAAAGTAGAACCACATTTGTTTGCTTGTGAAGAACGTATCTCCGCCAAAAACAAGAACCAAACCCATTTCCCCAATTCTTTGAATAAAAAATGGTGGATCTCCCTCCTAAGTCTGCTTCTCATATTCCGTCGCCGTCCTTCATTTTTAGGGTTTACTTAGGCCGTAATCGAGGTAGAGGATCGTAAGATTGCCGGCGAGGCTATCATGGCGGAGGATGCTAGGGTTTCCGCCGTCCTTCAGTCTGGAGTTCGTCATTGATGCTCCGTCGCTGCCGGGAACCAGATTTGTATTTTTGGATAGACTATTTCTACTAGATTTTGGGAATGATTTTGATTCGTTTTGTTAAATAGTATTGTGTACGTGTTTGATGAATTGAGTATACTGTTAGAACATTATTGGTATGTTGGGCATGTGGATTTAATCTTACAACAGTATTTAAGTTAGGTAAAATGTTACCCAATCTATGGGTATTATTACTTTATTGGATATATGTTTATTACATTTGTGGTATGTTTCTTATTGTTATGTATGTTTAAAGTGACTTAAATTGAAGGAAAAAAAAATGGATTGAGTATGTATACATTGATATTGATTGTTTGTGTATAATATCGATTTGTGTAAAATTTGGGTATGACAAATTCAAATTGGGTATGTTTTTAGTATTAAATGAGACTTAAATTGAAGAGGAAAAATGGATTGAGTATGTATACATTGGGTATGAATATTTTACAAAACAAAATACTACCCAATTTATGGATATGATGTTTTATGATATTTTAGTTTTTGGGTATGTTTGGGTTTTGGGTATGTATGTTTTCGAGTATGTTTGTGTAGTTTGACAAAATTATTTTGGGTATTACAGTGACGTTTCTAGGTAAACGAATTTTTTGGTAGAATGTGGGATAGTGTGCATGTTGAGAATTGTGTATTTGTGTAGTAGGTGGAGATAAATATCATATGTAAGATATGTCAAATCAGATGAGATGTAAAAGTAAGTGACAATAATTAGGCAAAATTGACAAACTAGCCCTTTTAAGCAAATCAATTGAGAAAGAAGATCCCTAGTATTTGGGATTGATATTTTGACCCCCTATAAAGTAGAGTAGATGAAATATAGTATAAAAAGAGGGCAAAGTTTGATAACCCATCAGATGTGACATGTTGTACTATTTTACATGTCACATCAATCAGAAAAAATAATTTCCAACTTCATTACTTTCTCACATATTACTCAAAAATCCGTATACCAAAATAAACTCACAATCATACCCAAAAATAAATTTGTCAAAGTACATAAACATACTAAAAAACAACATATCCAAAAAGTCAAATATCAAAATAATGTCACAATCATACCCAAAAATAAATTTGTCAAAGTACATAAACATACTAAAAAACAACATATCCAAAAAGTCAAATATCAAAATAAAACAATATCAATAAATTGGATAATATTTTATATTTATACCCAATTTAAATTTGTCATACCCAAAATTTTCAAAACTCGATATTGTACACAAACATCAATATCAAATGACATTTGGTCATTACCCAAACATCCGCTTGACATTTGATCATTATAACACAGTTTGGGTAACCATAAAACATACCCACGATATCACTTTAAATTACTTAATAATAAGAAATATACTACAAAGTCAATACACGTATCAAAGCATACCCAATTTGAATTTGTCATAACCAAATTTTACACAAATCGATATTGTACACAAACAAGAATACCAAATGACATTTGGTCATTGTTAAACATTTTGGGTAACCATAAAACATACCTAAAAATATCACTTTAAGCATACTCAACAATAAAAAAACATACCACAAAAATTAATAAACATATAACTAATAATTAGAAAAATACTACAATTCATATTTGGGTAACGAAAACAATGTCACCAAAAAAATTAAACATTTATGGACTTGAAAATTTCATCCAACTAGTTACATTAACCAAAAATGAAAAGCAAAGATGTAAAAAAGATAATTAAACCAAAAGTAAACATCTAATCACCATCATTTCAATTAGAGAAATTATTACCCCTATTTTTTAGTTTCCACACCTACTTTTTCTCATTTTGTATAAAAGGCCTAGTTTATAAAAGAGAATTTCAAGGGGTCCTATTTTCCTGATTAATTCCAATGATTATTTTTTGGGGCCTAAATAACAAATATGGAAAAGGTGGGGGTCAATTTAGTAAGCACTATAGTCAAAAGACCCATTTCATCAAAAACGTTATATATATATATATATATATATATATAAATTAATAACTAAGGCTTTAAGAAAAAACTCAACCCTCTTTTATTTTATCCCACACCAACATTCTCAACTCTCTCTACTACTCCTGTCAAGTCTCAATCTCGTATTCTCATAATTCTCGATTTCTCGTCTTTCTCGAATTCATCTCTCAATCTCGTAAACTCATCTCGTAATGACAAACCCGAGCGACAACACTCCTTCCCATTTCTTCCATAGCACTCAAGAAAGCGAAACTCAACTGCCCGAAATGTCACAAGGTGAAGGGGCAGTTCAACAAGTTCTTCAATCGAAAAAGCTATCATCCGACATTTTTACAAAACATAAGAAGGGTGAGGCGGTGAACGAATATTGTCAAGTCTCATGCAACTATTTTGTCCGAATGTGTACAAGTGGAGGGCGAAGGTCGGCTACGAGACTTTGCAAACCCACATGAAAAAAATCTATCTCGAGAAACTAGAGATATCACAAGGACAATCGCAATAGTGCCTTGTGTTTGCATCTTCTTCCTATCAATATCTTTTATTTATGTATAACCATGGTGAAGAAAGTTTAGAATTAGCTGATGTTATATGTTCTCATGCATTTCCATTTGCTTATGTGGAATATGAAGAAGTTTGATCATATAACACTAAATATCTTCAACCTTCTTTCAAACCAACTTCTCGCAAAACCGTTTCCAAATTAGTTTTTAAATCTTACAAACAAAAGAAAGAAAAAAAATTATTTTGATCATCTTTTTTGCATCACTATCCCAAAACATTTTTACACTATCCCAAAACATATCGTTAGCAATAAAATTCTTTATATTTTATTGCTAACGATATGTTTTTGCATAAATATGTTATTGCATTTCGCCATTTCAACCAAAGACATGGTGCCACAAACACTACAAATTTGATAAAAATGGTTTTACAAGAATATAATTTATAAGGTCGAGTTTTTTCATATTATTTTGATAATGCATCCACTAACACCTCCACCGTAAACCAATTGGTCGAGAATGCGGGAGAATAATTGCGAACTCCTTTTAATCATCAAAGATGTGCATGTCATATTTTAAACTTAAGTGTTCAAGATGGAGTTAAGATTTTAGCATTTATGCTAACCTCATCACCGACGTTATTGATCATATGTGGCACTCCAACGATTTGAGAAAAAAATGGTGAACATTATCTTTACGAAATAATATTCATCCAATTGCATTTTCAAAAGACATTGAAACTCATTGAAACTCTACTTACAAATTACTTGGTCAAACCCTTCGTTACAAAGAGTTTTTACAAGTTTTTTCCGCACAAAACGTTTCTTGGTCAATTCTTTATGATAAATTGTTTGGAAAACTTGCGTTGATATTTGTAATGTTAATAAAGGTTTTTAGTGATGCAACTAATTACATGAGTTACGTTTACACTCCACTTCTTGTAGCTTTTTAGAAATAGTCGTAAACGTATTCGAGGCATTTCATAATGGTACTAGCAAAACTTCTACCATTATTCATAATGTTCGTATTGAAATTAAAAATTGTTTTCTTCATTTCAAACACTTGTGCTAATTCTTCTACCACACCTCCTCCTATTCCTACACCCTCTTCTTCTTCCTACACCCTCTTCTTCTTCTTCCTCTTCTTCTTCTTCTTCTTCTTCTCCCTCTTCTTCTTCTTCTTCTTCTTCTTCTTCTTCTCTTTCAAAAGCACAACAAATTTTAGCTAGAAAGACAAAAACACCAAGACATTCATCCTCTAGTGCGGGATTTGAAGATTATCTAACAACGTGTTTTAGTTTTGATAGTGAATCTTTTTAAATTTTAGATTGGTGGAAGAAATTAGCCACAAAATATCCAACCTTGATCAAATTTGTACAACAACTCATGGTCGTGTCCGCATCAACGGTTGTTGTGAAGCAAGTATTTAGCCAAAGAGGGAATATGCTCACCTACAAGAGAAGCCAATTATAGCCCGGAAAGTTGGAGGCACAAGTTTGCATTCAAGATTGGATAAGGGCGGAGAAGCGAAAACAACGGAATGTCCCGGTGTATGACTCAAAATCTGATTCTAACTCTGATGATATATGCACCACTTTTGAGTCTGAGGCAGAAAGGTAAGGGGGTAATGAAAACAACTCGGAAGTCCGACAAAAGGTAAGCAAAGGTAAGAACTACGTAGACTTTGATTCCTCTTAAACCCGAGGATACATAGGCAACCGGAAAACCGGTTCAAACATTTATTTTATTATTTAATTAAAGTAACGTTGAGGCGTTGGTTACTTGGTTTTAAATTTAAATTTAAAACCATCTCGGGTGAGCAATTGGTTATCTCGGCTGAGATAACCAATCGCTCACCCGAGATTTCCCATGTCGAGTGTAATCTTGGTCTTCATGACGAAAATCTTGGGCCGAGATTTTGGACATGAAGGCCAAGATTACTCTCAACCTTTTTTTTAACAAACCGGTGCTAAACCGACAGTTTGCCGGTTTTGGGACAACCGGTTTAGGTTTGACCTAAACCGACGGTTTGGAAACCTAAACCGCCGGTTTACGTTTCCAGCCCATATCTACCCCATAGCTACTCGGTTGGGTCACATATTATATTTCAATAAGTTTTATTTTTCCTAAATGTTATTGATAATTATCATTGTTGGTTAAATTTTTCTTAAAATAAATACGGGTGATAATTTTAAAAAATTAAAAATAAACATGGGAGATAACTTCTCATCCGATTTCACTTCCTCCGAATTGAAGATAGTAAACTTATTACGCCTAGTGAGTTGATATCCGATTACCACAATCTAGTTACTATAGTTTTGTGAAAAATTAAAATTATGTAGTGTTTGGTAGATTATTAGTATCTTTTAAGGGAGTTTTAATTTGTAAGCGGTTGAAAATAGCTTTGAGGAGTTTTCACTAGTTTTTAATTATTTTTGTCAAATATATCATTTTAAACGGTAACCCATTGTCCATTTTAGTTATATTTGTCCCTCCATGAGCGGTATCGGAGGTCGGAAATACCGCCCAAATGTGATTTTTGTATTACAGATTATGGGTCCGTCCGGTGGTTGAAAATAATTCCATAAATCTCCTTCAACTAGCTTAAATCCCATAACCTATCTCCAGAAGGTTGAAGATTTTTGATAAATTTCAACCCTTAATACTCATAAAACTCTTCAACCACCTATTATCGAACAATGCCCATGTCGTATAAGAAAGAAAATAAGAGGGTAATGAGAAAATGTGGTTTTAGTAAAGGAATTTATTTTGACATTGTAGGCAGGAATGACAATTTAGGATTTTGGTGGAGAGACAGTAAAAAACAATTGTAACGACCCATATTTGTAATAACACAAGTTGTCACTTGGCTAGGGACAGTACATTAAGTCCTATCATTTAGTCTGACAACATAACTCATAAGACCTTGCAATAAAAAACACAAACAAATTATGAAAATATTCAACCTTTTATTTAAAAGTTCACAACAAAACCATGCACAAGCACATGCACCCAAAACAACAACATAAACTTCATAGCTGGAAAAACACAACCGCCGTTCGTGCAAAAACAATATTCGACAACACTACACATAGGCAAACACACACATCCGTCAACAAGCGGGAAATCCAAAATAAAACAAACCAACCCTGTGAGATTAGTGCCCCCGTGGACCATATCTTGCAGTTGACGCCCTTGCAACGTCCCTATGAGCAAGAATACCTAAAAGATGTCGGTATAAACCATTAGTTCAAGATTATAACTATGGACACAAGAGATTCTACGAATCACACATATATAATGTATGCAACACATCAGCCTAGCCATAACATATGCACATGCACTTCGTGTACATGCTTATTATAGGTCGGTGATACCAAATTATTGTTCATTTACACTTTGTTCGCCCCATGGTTCTGTTGATACCCCATTCTAGGCATAACTTGTTCGCTTTGGTCGCACCCTCCACTCTTAATATTAAGGGAATCCCTACCGTGACTTTAGGAGTCCTATTGCCAATACAAGTCAACGCCAATCCAAGCACACTATTTCAGGCTAATACGGCATATATTTTTACCCAAGTTCATGGGTGTAGTCGGTGCACTTATGTGCCTCACCCCATATGGGTTATGACCATATGTTAACAAGCTCGTTCCCACATACACACATATCAAGTGTGTTCACACATCTTGCCCGTTAGCTATATGCCACACATTTTTAATTCTACTTGAATATATATAACACGTTCACACATAATTACACACCATAGCTAACGGATGTACCATACACACACACACACACATATACCATAACAATATACGAGCATGCATATCAATACACGACTACACGTTCTGATACGGGGTACCGGCATTTGTCCGTATAATTTGGCCCGATCTTTCGACACCTAAAAGACTCAATAAAAAGACAACAAAAGAAAGAGATATGGAAAAGAAGATGATCCGATGGTGGGATGGATCGATAGTTGGATAGATCAAGTTTGAACCCTAAGAAGCTATCTGGAAGCACGCTAGGACACGATCGTACCTAATACACAACCAGCGAAGTTTTGTAGAACCCTTCCCGTTACCCCAAACACAATAGGCGTTCGTGAGAACCCTAGAGCACCTAGATGTTTGCTTGTTGCAATTTGAAGCACCTTGCTAAACCGTGGCAAGCAGAACATAATCAAACAATTCCAAGCGAGATGCGAGCAATATGTCTCTTACTCAGGTGTGCTCTTCACTTCGTGAAGATGACGATAGACACCACAAATTTAACACAACGTGTTTATAAAAATGTATTTATTTTTAAGATGATAAAATAAGAGACACAACCTCCTTACTTATAGGAGAAGGGTTCGGCCATCTAGGGTTGATGGGCGGCCGAATGGGCCTTTTAATCGAGCCCATAGACTTGTATCTCATTTAGAATAAGATAGGCTCTAACCCTAAGAAAATAATAAAATAAGATTTATCTTCTAGAAAGATTAGATCTCCTAAGACTTGGCTCTCAAGTATCTCTAAATTAAGATATGATTTCCAAATATACCTTTAAGTTTCCCTTTTAGAAGTTTT
Organism: Fagopyrum esculentum; assembly: GCA_033239045.1. Classification (NCBI taxonomy): domain Eukaryota; kingdom Viridiplantae; phylum Streptophyta; class Magnoliopsida; order Caryophyllales; family Polygonaceae; genus Fagopyrum; species Fagopyrum esculentum. The sequence goes on from BSUD01000004.1 coordinate 141,834,320, forward strand.
AATTTTATTTTCAAAATAAATAAAATTGACTTGAGCTAAAAATATAATTAAAAGCTCGAAAAAAATAACCCACAGTTAAATATGTTTGTATGGGCTACAAAAATATAACACTCGATCCACTCTAGCCGTGTTCTCTAGCCCACACATGTCGTTGGTTAGGTAGTGCATCGGTGCTGCCTTCCACATACTAGCTTCACGTCCGGCTGGCGTGGTTCGGCGATCGTACAAGTCATCTTTTAATATCCAAAAATACTCACCCCTACATACAGTTGACTAGGTATTCCATCGTTGCATGCGTTCCACGTACGTATATGCAAGAATCCATGCTTTTCCATCTTAACAGACTGCCAATATAACAATTTGTCACAAACTCCCCATTTTGAAAAATCATCGTATTTTTGGCTGTTGAAAGATAGTTTCCATTGTCAATATCTAAAATCACAAAACTAAAATATCAAGCCCGTCTAGCTCAGTTGGTAGAGCGCAAGGCTCTTAACCTTGTGGTCGTGGGTTCGAGCCCCACGGTGGGCGTTATATATTTTTTGAACTCTTTTCTCACATAGACTTAATTTTGGTTTAATTACTTGCTTATTTCATTGATAACTTGAGAAGTCTTAAAGTATGTACAATGAATTCTCCATTTCTTTAGTCCATTATGGTATATTTAATTGAATTATTCCTTTTTTTTTAGCTTTATAGTATAAATTTATCTAATCCACTCTTCTCTAATCTATATTTATGTTAGTTCAAAACGATATATGCATATTGTCTAAAAAGGTCAATTCTCAAGATTGCCTGGCGATAAAATGTTAACATAGTTGTGCAAGCCGTATTTAACAGTCAGATAACAGAAGCAAAAGTGATAAATAGCAACATCCATACTAACTCAAAACATAAATAAAACAAAATACTTCGTCAAGTGAAGGGGTTCGGGAATTCGCCATAACTCGGTCAGCTCAGCTTTGTGTAGCCGTCATAAGCTACCTTTTGGATGTGCTTTTTAGAGTTTTAGCAGCATCGTGTCTTAGCTCCGATATGTCAGTGAACAATAAACAGCACAGCAGGCTATGAAATTCAAGAGAGTTGCACCAAAAACTTTACTGCGAACGATGTGGCAATTATCCTTGTCGTATCCAAACTCAAAACTTCTCTATCGCAGCTAAAGTTCAGGTGCTAGCCATAGCTTCACTTTCTTGTCCACACCAGATGTCGCCAAGATGAACGATTGTCCGTTCCCTGCAAACAGAAAGACAGTGAGTATTACTGTGCCAGTTTGGAGCTTGCAAGGCGATCAGGTAATAGAAATTGCATCGTCAAGAAGCCGAATTGATTACCAGTGGGAAGAGCCTTGGGTGACCATGCAATCCACGTGATCTCATCTGCAACAAGGCAGTTGTCAGTCTATTGCTTAATCCTTTGTTTTGTAAGACATAAATAAAATCATGTTACTCACATGCAACTTGATTACTGAGAAAATTAAACACGATATACCCAAGCCCAAATAACTCATATCTAGTTATATTCAAGTGACAAATAATGATAGTTGATCTTGTTTTCCCCCTTTGGTGTTCGGATGAGGTTGGCTAATGCATTTACATATACTAAAAGGTCACATACCATCATGCGCTTTAACAGCAGTGTCTAACACCCGCCCAGTGTCAGCACATAGCCATTGTAATGCAGACCCAAGAGTTGCAGCCAATATCTTTCCATCAGGAGAAATACACAGTCGATCATAATGTAACGAATTGGCACCACTTGTATCAAGAGGCGGGATAGGAAATGTCTTCAAAACCTTGGGGTCCTCATCAAGGTGATACCTAACTGATAGCACACGTATAGAGGCTTGTTAATGAAAGGAATACATACAGAATCTTGTTATGAACTAAAAATATAAATTGGCATTCTTAACTTTGGAGTTACTATAACATTTTCCTCATAGCAAGTTTGAGTCTGTACAACCTGCTTTAACTGCTCCATTGGTGATTGGTAATGTAATAATAAATGGTCCATCTTTAACAAAATTTGTTCAGGCGACACGTAGATTAGACAGCTCCAAATAAACATACTAAGAAACTAACATCAGGCAGTCATAGTCTAGTCAACTTAAGTCAGGTGAGCAAAGAATGTTCGATTACAGTCATATATTCAATAAAATAATAACTCAACACAGTCAGAACTCAGAACAGATGACCAGCCATGAAACATTCTGTATTTTAAAACACTAGCAATAAAAAAAACACCTGGGGTTGTACATGGCTACATGCATGTACTAAGAAGAGATCTCCTTCATTTGCTTCAACTTACTATTCAATTTGCTCTTTCTCCTAAGAGATTTTGATGGAGTAAATACTATGTCATAGACTCATAGTTGCTCAAAGCACTAGCAATAAAAAAACAATTGGGTTGTACATGCACATGTACTAAGAAGAGAGCTCCTTCATAGCTTGATCTATATTACTTTACAATTTGTTCTTTTTCCTCAAGGATTTCGATTGAGGAAAAACTATGTATTAGACTCATAGTTCCTCAAGAACTTCACAAGAACAAAGTTTAGAATTCACTCACCATTAATATTCCATATCTTAATTGTGCCATCCTTAGATGCAGTAATAACGTGTTCCGAATTAGGATCGAAGCATAACCAAGTTACTGCACTCTGGAAGGAAAAAAAATCACCGTAAAGCATATCAGACCAAGATAAACAAAATAAAATAGCAATTAAGTAGTAAGCTGCAAGCCTGCAATGTTCTATACAGTATAAAGCCCACTCTTACACCGAGTGTAACTGAGCAAGAAACTATAGTTCATTAAAACTTTGATCAAATGGTTAAGATAATAGGATATAGGGAGATTCATTGTGGGTAGAAAACATTAAATTTTTTTTTAATGGAAAATCTTATTGCTTGGCTTTTTTTCGATACCTAGGGGAGTCGTCTTCTCCCATGAAACTGAGGGTAGTCATTCATCTAATCTGCACTAGTGTTAAAAATAAAGCATGCGCAATTTTAAGATGTATTCCCCCTTCTCGTGCTAACTAAAGAATTCCTCCTCCAAAAAACATGAACATGGTACATCAACTTCCATCACTGTTTTAGAATTACTCTTAGTAGTTCATTTAAAAAGTAGTTGTTCATTATTGTATATGTATTTGTTCATGAATTAGAGATAGGACGAAGGAAGGATGACAAAGCCATTAGAGATACGTCTCCATCCATTGCGATGTTAACATGAAAGACAGTAATATAAGTAATTGTTCAATGTTGAATATGTAATAGTTCATTGTAGTAGCTGTTCATTGATTTGGATCATCGTCTTCGTCATTAGAGATAAGTCTCGAGCAAAATTAAGCATGTAATGGTCAAAATATGTGATACTTGAGTGAAGGAATCCTGAGAAGACAATTATAAAAAAAATATGAAAAGAGAATAATAACAGATTTTTTTATTGAAAGAAGATGAAATCAAGTTTGTGTAAGACCATGGTAATAAAGTCCCATTAACATATGGCCCTCGGATCAATTAAATAGTTTAAATCCAATGGATGATAAGGTATCTAACTCTTTACCATAAACCAGGTTCTCAAGTGAACTTTATGACATAGATACATGGATTCAAAAAGAAAGGATATCATATACAAACCTTGTGTCCCTTAAGCTGCATAGCTTTAATAATCTCTTTGACTGAACCATCTTTTGAGTAAACGATCTCCCACACCTGCAATTGGAGGGACATATGAAATAGTCCTGAACAAAACTTGTGGAATACTTCAATATTTACGAAGTGGTTAATTATTAAGATACAAGATGAAAGTAAATAGCTGCTAAATAAACAAGGCAAGAGTAAAATTGACTAGACATTCATGACCTAGAGCAGTCATCTATAAGAAAAGGACAGTTTTACATGACATCAGGTACAGAAGTAACAGTCATCGTACAGCTTTCAAGGATATCAGGTAAAAGGAGAAATAAGTGACAGAAAATGGCTGAGCTCACATAAACATGCAAGAGGAATAACAGCTGTCAGTTTCCAGGATCATGATTCATGAATCTGTTGATAATTTCTCATATATGCTTTTGAGTTTAAGGGTCAAGAGAGGTTTATAACTATGCTAATACTAGTTAATCAGATCACTTGAACTGAGATCCTTTTTAATTAAATAGGACGAGCATATTAAAGCATCTAAGCAGCACCTTCACATCAGCAGTAAAAGCTGCTGCAGCAATAAAACGTCCATCTGGTGATATTGCAGCCATGTGGTTTTGCAGCTGGTTTGTGTCAACTGTCCCCAACAGCTTACCAGTCTTACCATGCCAAAGTTTGATGTCAGTGCCTGGTTAATAGAAAGAACCCTTCAATAATTAAATGAATGAGATATACACTGGCAGCAGGAGCATACGGTAGGTCAGATAATTATAAACAAGGAAAATCCAGCCTTGATAATTGCCAATAATCTAACAATACTGAGAGCACCAGACACCTAGCAATGAACAAATAGTAAAACATGCTATATACTAATAACCTGGAACAGTAAAAAAAACACTGAGATTTAGGACTGTTTCCACAAGATAAAACCTTTAATAAATAAAACACTGAATATATACAGTAGATGCAGTAATAACTAATAACAGATTAAGAGCAGGATGCACCTTCTGAACATGAGGCTACAACTGTACTTCCATCAGCAGTTCCAAAACTAGCAGCAACTCCAAACAGATTAAGAATTGCACGCTTCTCATGAACTTTTTGATGCTCCCATTTGATTTCAGGAAGGGGAAGTTTTCCACTTTGAGGGTTGGCCTTCTCTTCCCCAAACATGAGCAGTGAGGAACCAGAGATTGTCTGAGTAGCCACTACAATAGATGAACCATCTTCCAAGAAGGAAACTGATGTTGGATGTCCTCCAACAGGTACATTAATCCGATGGAATCTGTATAAGTCAAATATAATAAGTGATCATGAAAATAGAAACAGGACACATCACGAGATTGATATAGTAACCACTTATATTCGAACTGCACAGCAATATCATACTTGAAACTTTTGCTGGAGACATCCTCCAACTTAAAGACACGGACCACACCATCAGCACAGGCTGCACAAGGATGTGAATCAAACAATTGAGTTACAACACAAACCTCTGCTAGTGCACCATAACCAAATTTAGATAGTGCACGAATACAAAGTTGAAAGTTTAGGTAGAACAGAAGACTACCTGTTGCCAAACTTCGACCATCAGGCGAAAAACATAACCCACCAACAGCATCACTGTGACCCTTCAAAGTGTTCAAATCCAAGGGATGATGCTTCTTGTTATGATCCTTCAAAAATCAAATTCCCCACAAAATCAGCTAAATAGATTGGAAATAGAAAGAATTAACCTAATTGCGCAAAAGCTTCATCCGGGTCTACATTATTCAAACAACATCACATTGTCGCAGTTTTGATTAGAATTGAAAAAAGAAAAGGATCTAGCAAACCAATCAAGCATCAAGGTAAAACCCTAGGATTGTGATAACGACAAACCTTATCAGCGGCATGAGAATTGTGCTTGGGCTGAGACTTTTTGGGAGCGGATTGATGGGACCTAGATGCCTTCTTGTGTTTAGGATTCGGATCGTTGAGTTCAGCTTTGACTAAAGACTCCACCTCCGATTTCTGCTTTCTGAAATAGTTTCCGAAAATGAGGAAGGCAATGACTCCTCCTAAAATCAACGACAATGCCAAAATCGGAAGCATCGGCTCCATCTGTGGCAGGATTCTTATGTTGCTGTCCTGATTCGTACCGATCAATCGCCTCGAATTAACAGGGGTTTACGCTTATCGAGCGAGTACTGAGAATTACAGTTGCGGATTAGGAAATGACAGATCGGGCGATCGATGAATATGGCGGCGCGTATGGAAGTTGAAGCCAAGGCAAAGGTTCGAGGCTTCCAGAATCGGCAAGGCCACGTGGGAATTCTACGACGGGCTCCCGGAAATACTAACACAACGTCAAAATTACATTATAAATTCCATATTATATTAACGGGTATCATTCAAGTAAGGCCCATTATTGCGGTACGGCCGCACGGGTATCATTCAAGTAAGCCAAGGCAAAGGTTCAAAACTTATTAAGTAATAGTTCATAACTTCTAAAAGGATAGTTCATGAATTATAATAGAATAGTTCATAGTGCAAAATTTATAAAGGAGTGAAAGTAATAGTTCAAAACTTATTATGGGATAGTTCATGAATTATAATAGAATAGTTTAAAGTGCAAAAATTTATAAAGGTGTGAAAGTAATAGTTCAAAACTTATTATGGGATAGTTCATGAATTATAATAGAATAGTTCATGGATTATATTAAAAAGTAATAGTTCATGAATTATATAGGAATAGTTCAAAGTTTATAGGATAATAGTGCATAAATTATAACATGGTAGTTCAAATAAATTTTCATTAGTTTCCGT
>BSUD01000004.1:141840781-142050953 GCA_033239045.1 Fagopyrum esculentum
AAAAAAAAAAAAAAAAAAATCGTTTCAGAAAAGAGCAAAAAAAAAAAAATTTTTTTTTTTTTTTTCGGGACACGTGTCGCCCTGAATAATTCACACTTTCCCCTTATTATAATCCACACTTTCAGAAAAGAGGGCCGTACCTGAATAATTCTCTTATATTATAATCCACACTTTCCCCTTATTATTACATTATAATCTACGATTTCCCTTGCATTATAATCTACATTTTTATTATTACATTATAATCTAGAAGGCGGCGTGTCCCGTGTCCTGTCGTGGCGGAAACGAGGACACGAAAGGACACGACTCGGACACGGTCAAATATGATCTGACACGGTCAAGACACGTTTCAGAGGTAGGACACGTCTAGGATACGGCGAGGAAGCAGATTGTGTCCGGTCAATACACGGTCAATCAAAGTTTATTTTTATTTTTTAAGGCTATAAAAAGAAAATATTTTTTAAAAAAAACATAAAGTAAAACTGATTTACCCTAATATGTTTTCTTCTCTCCCATTTTTTTTCCGACTAAACCCCACATGGCCACATGCGAGATTGCGGTTGTCAGAAGTAGAACACCGATCTTCTTCTTCGGCTCTATTGTTAAAATGTTGTTCCGCCGGCCGACTCTCTCTCCATTTTTCTTATTATTTTATAAATTAATTTTGAACCTTTGATTACTAATTTATTGTGTAATCTTTTTTGGTTGAATGTTGAGTGTGTTATTCTTATTCTTTCACTTTTTATAATTTACAAATATTTATTATTGTTTTCCTTGGTTGATTATGTTGTTCGGATATTGTTGATTTGAAAAATAAATGGTTCATTCTTCAATTTTGATACTAAGTATGTTTATTTCAGATTATAAGACTAAACATGTTTGTTTCTATGTTTTGTAAGACTAAAAATGTTTGTTTCTATGTTTTGTAAGACTGAAAATGTTTGTTTCTAAGCTTTTAATACTAAGTATGTTTCTTTCAAAATCTTTAATATGATATATTATTTATTTTACTCGTCGTGTCCCCGTTTCCTATACTTTTAAGGATTCTCGCTTCCCCGTTTCTCGCCGTGTCCGTTTCCGTTTTCGTGCATCATAGATACCCCATAATGGAATATCCCGTTTTACCCTCCTCTCTTGTATTGTGTTTGGGCTTTTTTTGGAACCTTGTTTTTCTTTCTTTTCTTTGGGCTTCCGCAACAACCAATTCAGTCGGTCAGCCTAGTTCGGTAGGTGATACGTCTTTGGGTATGTCAAGGATGAATTTTATATCTAGATCGAGTTTAAGCGTCAACTACTCCTTAGGTTGATGTGCGGATGAAGTCGAAGGGTGGAATTTGGTTGGTGGAATTTGGTTAGCGGAAGCTTTGGAGATGGAGGCGGAAGTGATGGTTTGATCCGATCAAGATGGATCGAGCAAGCCGTGAAGTTGGTTGATTGAGTTGATTCTTGAAGAATCCTCGAATGTGGAGGTGTGGATCGAAGATCCGATGAAGAATTTGAGAAGAAAGATGTGATGCCCAAATCAAGGAGGACGATTTTACCTTCAACTAAACTTGATTACTTTAAACATGATTTACACATGAGGTCAAACATCCTTTTATATAAAGGATGTGGTCCAAAACAAATGTCAAAAATTAAATGACGGAATTAAAAGTCGGAATTAAAGTTTTAAAATAAAAAGTCAAAAATATGAAATGTCGAAATTTAAGGTCGGAATTAAGGTTCCGAAATTAAAAGTCTAATCTTAAATGTCAGAATTAAAGATTCGAAATAAAAGGTCTAAAAAGTCGGAATAATGAGAAATCTTAGAAGGAAATATTCTATAAGATATATCTCTTTTATTATTATGTTGTTAAAACTGGTCAACTTCATGTCATGACGTAGTGAAGACAAGGTATGCCGCTAGACGGGCTGAGAGGAAAGTGGGAAGATATCTCCATGGACTTTGTGACCGAATTTCCCCGTACTCAAAGGGGAATAGATGTCATATGGGTAGTTGTTGATTGGTTCTCAAAGTCGACTCATTTCATAGCCATAAAGTCACTTGGGGAGGTGAGAAGCTGACTGATGTGATTATCGAGGAGATAGTGAGACTACATGGTACACTCAAGACAATAATGTCAGGCCGTGATGGTCGTTTAAGTCTCATTTTTGGAATTTTTGCATGCCAATATGGGACAGAGTTGAAATTCAATACCGCTTTCCATCCTCAGACATATGGACAATCCGAGAGGACCATTCAGACTTGGGAGGACATGTTACGGGCATGTAGCTTGGATTGGCCAGGAATGTGGGAGACATGTTTGCCCTTGGTGGAGTTCATCTACAACAACAGTTGACATGCTCATCGTCGACCCGTTCAATTTAGTTTGGGTGGACACGTACTTGTGCGCGTGTCACCAACTAAAGGCGTATTTAGATTCGGCAAGAGAGGAAAGTTGAGCCCTCGTTGTATGGGACCCTTTGATATTATAGAGAGGATTGGACATTCGACATATCGAGTGGTATTGTCACCATCCATGAGTCAAGTGCATAATGTCTTCCATGTATCCCAATTGAGGAAGTATATTTTGGATCCCAAGTATGTGCTCAAGCATGATAATATGGAGTTTAAAGAAGATGATACTTATGAGGAGCACCCGGTGCAGATTCTCGAGTATGAGACTAAGAAGTTGAGGAGCAAAGATTCCTTTGGGGAAATTTATATGGTATCGTCATGGTACCGATGCATCTACTTGGGAGAATCAAGCAATGATGAGGGAGTGTTACCCCTCGCTTTTCGAGTCTTAGTTTCGGGGAAGAAACTCTTTGAAGGGGACGATGAAACGCCTCTAAAATAAGGAGCGTTTTATATAAATATTTTTCCGTATTTTAATTATTTTAATATCATAAATCTTTTACGAGAGCATTTCATGTCGTAAAAGATACTTTACGAGTATATAACTTTTTATATATTTTTCCGTAGTTATTTTTATGGAAAAGTTCAAAAAAAATTCCGATTCAAAACATTTGTTCAGAAAAAAAAAATTATCGAGTTTTATTTTATTTCTCATTTTTCTTTCTTCTTCTTCTTTCCTTCCTCCTTACCATATGTGTCACTCCCCTTACCAACTGGCGCCGTTAGCGGTCCTCCCCAACACCCGCCTCACCACCTCACACCAGATGGCATTCCACCCAACCCCTTGGTCACCTTCTACTCTAAATGTTTTGAACCCTTATTTACTGGGTAATGCATGCAAGAATGCATTATCTTTGGATGTGTAGTTCTTTTGTTGAAGCACAATCGACACTTAAATTGTCTACAATGAGTACAATATCCGACGGGTCTAAGACGTGGAAGGTTTGCACGCCAAAGTAAATCTACGCGCACAAGCCTTTCGGGTTCTATCATAAAATCAATTGACAATAGGAGGAATATCTCTAATACTTATATGTTAGACTCACACAATGTCATATTGACGACGTGGGACATTCCATCAATCTCAACATGTGTTATAAGGTATAGATCATCATTAGCTTCCAATCATTTTTGTAACCATGAACTTCATTTTGAGTATATTTCAACAATATTCAAATGAATAAATGATTAGCATGTTGTTTAGTGTGAGATCTTATTAACAACCATTAATTCTTGCGTTTTCTCGATTCTTGCGGTTCGGCTCCAGTGAAGTTCAAAAACAACTTCATGGTGAAGTTGTATGGATCTAACCATTGATTTAGTTTAAAGGTTGAGATCATTTTGATAATTATGGATAGTAAATAAGAAAGATAATTTATGAAAATATAAGAATTTTAATGGTACTAAAAAAGAAAGCTAATATTGAAAAAAATAAAATTTTAGTATTTCCATATAAGCATTGGCTCCTCCTTTGCTAATCACTAACATTTATGGATGTTTTGTATTGATATTTTCATTTAATCTAATTGTATAATAATTGATCTTTTTGTATTATTATTTTAATGACATTTAAAATATCCTTTTGCTTCATTTAGATAATTGTCGATCAAAGGTTAATATTAACAAAGAATATGTTCAATACATTATTTTTATCTTAATAAATCAAAGTAATTTATGTTTATTTAATCAAATTAATCTAAAAAACAAAACATAACATTAGAATGAGAGAACAAATGTAACCAATATTGAATGGATTAAAAAAATACTAAATAAATGTGTTTATTATTGTATTTCCTATTTAATAGCATTAATTTTGGTGTATTCATAAAATTTAGATGTTAAGATGTTTCACCTAATTGCAAATTAAGGTTATAGAATAAGAAAGATAATTTTAAATATTGAGATCTCATGGTAAATTAAGGTTAGAGAATAAGAAAGATAATTTTAGTACTTTTTAATCCATTCAATAATAGTAACATTTGTTCTCACACTCTAATATTATATTTTGTTTTTATTAGATTACTTTGATTAATTAAATAAACATGGATTACTTTGATTTTTTAAGATAAAAATAATGTAACGAAATATTATTTGTTAATATTAACCCTTGATCGACAATTAGCTAAATGATGTAGAAGATAATTTTGAATGCCATTATAATAATAAAGACATTTTAATGAATATTAAATTAGATTAATTAAAAAATATTAATACAAAAGCATCTATAAATATTAGTGATTAGCAAAGGAATAAGATAAACTGCTTATATCAAAATACTAATAAATGTGTTTTGTTTTTCAATATTGGCTTTTCTTTTTAGTACTATTAAATTTCTTATATTTTTATAAATTATCTTTTTTATTCACTAGCCATAACTATCGAGATGATCTCAACCTTTAAACTTAATCAATAGTTTAGATCCATACAACTTCACTAGAGCCGGACCTATATATATTATGATTGGAATAGTAAGTTTTTACTAAAGATCTTGACATGCTATTTTTTTTTGAAAAAGGAAAACAGTTCGAAACATTAGACGGTTCGTTGTCTAGTGAATCGAAAGGCCGAAAAAGATCAGCAGACGGACTAACCGTCATGAAGGACACAAGAAACTAGAAAATAAACACACAAAAAATACATCAAAAAGACCCGAAAGCTAAAAGATCTTCAGGGGAAAGCAGACTGATCGAGTCAACAAGAAACGACGAGCAACAACGTTCATCTTGAAGGAAGTACCCAGGTCTGGAGCCTGGGGAACAACTGTGGACACCTCAGATTTGGACTGCAGCAAAGCCATCAGGAGTCGATCACAAATCTACGCCCCCCTCTCGACAAACCGCTCGAACCGCAACCAAATGACAACATCAAAGCTGAGAAGACGATGCAGCTGAACACGGGTATCATGATATATAAATGTGTGTTACTTTGATGGTTAAAAGATTCATGATTTATAAGGAGAAAATTGTTCAAGAAAAGTTGGTTACAAAATTGGTTTACACATAGTAACTTGCACAAAGGAAAAACTATTGTTTTGAATTTGTTCGGGTTTATTTGTGAAATCTTTATTTCTTAAGGTAATAAAGATTTGAGTTTAAATCACTCAAACTTATCATATCTTGACAAGGTAGTAATGAGAACCCACCAAAAAAAAATTTCTTGTCCATTTGGGGTTTCCATTTTTTTTTTTTTGATACAAGGTAAAAAATTTAGAAGGATCAATTTCGAGAAACCGATCGTCCTAAAACATCCTTTCGGATGAGGTCTTGAACATCTTCTGGGATTGCATCCACTTTCATTTCTCCATGGTATCCGTGTGACGCAATCTTGTCCGCGACCGTGTTAATCTCCCTGAAAATATGACGCGTGGTGGAGTGGTGGAAATCAGCCCTAATGATTGAAATGTCGTTGGTCATCATATCAAGATCCCATGGTGGCTTCCAGATTCGATTAATCGAATTGATAAGTATTAGGATGTCTCCTTAAATCTCAATAGAAGTGACTCCACACTCCTTAGCCTTTTGAAGTCCAAACCGCAAAGCAATTGTTTCAGCTTCCAATACTGAGTTGGCATTACACATGCCGCTTCCTACTGCCATGGGGATCGCCTGGTGGTCCAAATGATAAATCCATAGGCATACTTATTTGGTGAATTATGTGCTGCATCAAAATTAAGTTTGTAGGATCCTTCCGTAGGCGTTGCCATTTAATGTTTTTCTTTTTTCTTCTTTGTGATTTGGTTGTTAAGGTATTCTTATTGTTTTCCGACTTCGCTAATTCCCAACTATCAATTTGGTTGATAGCATTGTCCTTAACATTTTGTGGGAATTTTTCTTTTTTAAAAACGAAACAATTTCTAGCCATCCACATATTCCACCAAATAACAACTACTAGGATCATCTCCTTAGTAGAAACTGAATCTTTGAGTTCAGAGAGGATCTCAGTGATTCCTTGTTTGTCGAGATCAATGTTTTGGATGCAACTTTTTATCTTCTGGTTGTCAATGATTGTTATCATAATCGGACACTGAAAGAAAAGGTGTTTGGCACTTTCAGTATGATGATTACAAAACTCGCAATTCATGACAACCGGAATTCGTTGTTTGTCCAGATTTTGTTTTGTAGGAAGTCCATCCATAGCTAATTTCCACTAGAAATTCTTAATTTTTGGTATAATGTCCATTTTTTAGATTCATGTTTTATCCAGCGTTACTCCAACTTTCCGTTTTTGAACCATCTCTAATGATGATTTAGTCGAAAACCACCCATCGTCATTTCCCGACCAATATAAGCGATCACGAATTTTACTTTTAGGGAGGTTATATTCCTTTATTTTTTGTAGTATATTATTTGGTAAAATTGTTGTTAGTTGGTTTATTTTTTGGTGATCCCAATCATTATTACTAATGAAAGAGGAAGTTAGTACAACTTGGTTTATTGTCGTTTGGTTGGCTATTTCGTGCTGTAGTGGTTTATCCAACAGCCATGCATCTGAACAGAATCTAATCGTTTCTCCGTCACCCACTCTCCATGCCAGGCCTTTAAGTTTTTCCATTGCCATGAAACATTCTTTCCACATTCGTAATTCCTGAGTCTTACTCCTTTTAGGTATTTTTCTTCCACGATTTTGACCCAAATGTTGTCCGGTTCTGCCAGGATTTTCCACAATAGTTTCATTTGCAATGCTTTGTTCATATCTTCCGCCTTTCTTATCCCTGTTCCCCCAAGGGATCTCAGTTTGCAAATCTTATCCCAACTAATTAAAGAATGGTGATTAGGACCCTTATTCCAAAAGAAATTTCTATTAGTTCTATCCAGTTCGTTATGTATGTTTGCCGGTAACATGAATGCCTGCATTAAGTAACTTGGTTTTGCATTAAGATTAGCTTTTATTAACGTTATTCTTCCTTCTTGGGACAAAGATGAAGCTTTTCATTTTGTTAGTTGTTGTTTAGTCTTAATGATTACGGAATTAAAGATGTCCTTATTGACACGTCCATTAATAATTGGACAACCTAAGTATTGTTCTAGATTGGTAGAGCTATTAATTCCTAGGTGGCCTTGGATTCTTCTCCTGTTACTTTGATCAACATTGCTGGTAGTTTGGAAGCTGGATTTATGATAATTAACGACCTGTCCAGAAATGTCACAATAGTCCTTGATTACCGAGAGTACCATTACACTGGCATATGTGGATGTTTTGGAAAAAATAATAATATCATCCGCAAATGCTAGGAATGGGATTATAGTCCCATTCTTTGAAATAGGGAAACCAATAGATTTGGGATTTTCATTTGTTATTTTTTTTGTAAGTTTCTAGCTAACACCTCCGAACACAGATTGAAAAGTAGAGGGGAGAGTGGATCGCCTTGTCGGAGTCCCCGTTTTGGAGAAAATAGTTCCGTTGAAGAGTCATTGATTAAAATGGAATATGAAACCGTTGATACGCACTCAATAATCCAACTCTTGAATTTTTCCCCAAAACCAAATTTATCCATCACTTCTTTGAGGAATTCCCATTCAATTTTGTCATATGCTTTTTCCATGTCCAATTTAATAGTCATATAGCCTTCCTTTCTTTTTTTTTGATTTAAAACCATGGAAGATTTTGTGTGCAATGAGCACATTATCATGTATTGCTATATTCTTAACGAAGGCACTTTGTAATGGGTGGATCAGTTTTGGGAGGACTAAACTCAGTCTTTTTGCTAATATTTTCGCGATAATCTTGTAAACCGTTGATACTAAACTGATCGCTCTGTACTGTGACGTTGTCATTGGGTTATCAATTTTTGGTATGAGTGCAATTAAAGTATGGTTAAGTTGTCTGAGTATTTTGCCTGTTCTATAGAAACTTTTTACTACTTTAGTGACTATTGGACTCACTATATGCCAGTATTTTTGGTAAAAACCAGCTGGCATACCATCCGGTCCTGGTGATTTGTCGGCCCCTATATTGAAAACTGCTTCTTTAATTTCATTTGTGGAGAAAGACATTTCCAAATTCTCATTATCATTAGTGGTAATTTCTGGGAGAATAATCTGTAATTGGTTTTGTAGTTTGTTCCTATCAGTTATCGTGGATTGGAAACGAGCCTTGTAATTCTTTACAATTATGTTTTGTCATACTAAGGATTTTATTTATTAATTTATTTATTTTGGTTTTTTGATTTTTTTTTGTGTGTGAACAAGAGAGAGAGCATCTCTAATTGGGGTTTCCAATTGATGTTTTTTCATCTAATTTTTCACAAAATTTGGATTGATGCCAGTAACTTCAACTTTTGATTAAAGCACACACTAGTCACAATAGTAGCAGTAAGCCAAGAGAGACTACTTATCATTTTCAAAGTCCCATAAAGAACAACAACAGACAAGAGTCAAAAGATGGTTTTCTGCATAACCCATTACAAAGTGAAACGGATGAGAGTAGGAAAGTAGAATAGCCACATTGGTAATAGAAATTGTCACATAAGCATAGTAATGCAGAGTTGTTCTACACAACAAACAATCAAAGCAACAAGACCACACAAGCAGCCTATCAACATTCAGAAGTTTGGGTAATTCAACAACCATAAAAGTGAAGTAGATTAATACGTAGGAGATAAACTTTCTTAGAGAAGGTAAGCCCTTTAGAAGTGAAAAAGTCGGATAATTCAACACGTAGGAATTTCAGTTTTGTTATTGTTTTCGGGCATTGAGGCCTCAACAGTATGCTTGGTGGTAATCGGTTCAGTTGGTAGGTCAATACCGTAATCCGGGTTATCAGATGTGGAGATAAGGTTTTCATAAAAACATTTGGTGGTAAATCCATGTGAGAAAACAAAAGGCACAAGTCAAAATGCAAAAAACCGGATCTAGAGGGGGGCTATGACAAAATCCACAAAAGGAGGATAATATTGAGGGGAGAAAGAGAGCACTCTCTTACTTCAAAAACCAGTAATTCGCCGAAATCCAAGGAATGAAGGACGGGCACCACCAACTCGCAAACGACGCCTGAAGAAGGAAAGCGGCTCCGATAGCCATCCGACCAAGTAAACCGACCAAGCCCTCCGACACCACATCTAAGTCCTAGGAAGAGGAAGACGCCACATTTTAACTCATTGAGAGACCATTTTCGATTCTTTGCCGGGGAGAGGGCAATCCATTTTGTGTATAGTAAATAGTGAATTTATGTTTTAAGTTTTCTGGATCTAAAGCCCACGAAATAAGGGGGTGGAAGAGATGCAACAACAACATGGATCTTTCGGGGAATTTTGTGTGTTTTTGAAACCAAGACTTTTGTTATAGCCCTTTGGTTTTGGGCTGATTGTGGTTTTTCAATCTTCTGAGTAGTAGTTAAGCCACATTGTTTTTTTTTTTGTTTTGGGAGGGCTTATGTTATCCATCCCTTGAGAGAGTTAAATGACTTGTGAGCGAAAATACGGAAGACCAAAACGCAAGTCCTGAGCGAGATGAAGAAGGTTGTTTTACTTTTCTTAGAGATTTGGGGGATTCGCCAAGTGTCAGGGAGTTTTGTTCTTCATTTTGGTGAGCAGTCTGTAAAACTTTCATTGATTGACGTTGGGTAGAGGATGATCCATCCAAAGGATTTTTTACTGGGTGAACAGTAGAGAGTAAAAATTGAATAGATTTTGACATGCTATTACTACAACCTATGTAACGTTAGATAGAATTAATTATATCAATATCTTCAAACGATGTCTACTAGTAACCCTATAAGATGAAAGTAGAATTGTGCCTGACTAAAAATGAGAAAATTGATGCATTAGACTTTTTTTTGTTATTTGAGATACAAACTAGGTCCCATTATACTTCTATTGTGAAGATTCAAACTAATACTGACGTTGTTCATCCCAACCTATCTCCGTTCAATTGTTTACTAATTCATTCTTATCTTCATTCAATTGTTTCTGATTCTTCGATTCCGTTCCGATCTCTACTAAGACCTCTAACTTTATTCTCAAACACTAATTTCATTGCTTGACCATTCAACACCCCGTTCAAATCACTACCTCTCTTTTTTCTAGGGTTTTGGTTGGAACCGTGCAGAAAAGCTCGAGTAATTTGTGCAGATTGATCAACTACCGGAAATTATCACGCATAAGATGATCTATCAATTAGTTAGTTTCAGAGCTCTCAAATTAGAGATTTTGCCTAGCTACTATTTTGATAAAATTACAGAATTTTCACAGAGTATTAATTGAACAAAATAACCCAACTTTCTAATATTTGTAATTTGGGTATTACATTGCGTATTAAGTATTAACGTGTTATCAATATTGTGTATCAAAACATTAGGTATTACATTGGATATTAACATTCGGTATTAACATTAGTATTAAAGTTTGGTATTTTATTAGCTTTCACATTGGGTAGTATTAGCTTGGGTAACACTAGTTTGTAGCGTTTAAGTTTGGTTTTGTGTAATTACAAAATTTGTATAAATTATGAATTTGGGTAATTAAGTATTGAGTATTATTAGAAATTGGGTAACACTAGTTCGTAATGCTACAATTGTAACACCCCAAGTTCTAGGAACTCGAAGCGCTACGGACTAGGACCGCACAATGGGTCTCGACCCTTAGAGTAGCAACAACAAATGGATCTTACAACAAGGCACAGACGAATGAAAACAAAACTCAATATAAAACCAAAGGTTCAAACCAAAAGAAAACACAGAAGATCCACAACCGGGTTCAAACAAAAGGGAAGCAACAAAAGAAAACAAAACCCGATCCCGTCCTATAATGTACGGGAACCCCGGTTGACCACACCATCCGGATCACTCAGCAGCATCCTGAACCTGTGGAACATCTACAACGACGGTAAAAACCGTTAGCTAACATTCTAAGTATAAGCAAGAGTGTAAAGGCACAAACACACATAAGGTAAAGAAAACACATAGCATGCTCACACATCAACCGGTTATTATCTTTCATTAAGGTTATTCATTACTAATTCAACTTCTTTTGTCACACGAGAATCTCCCGAAATTCGTCTCCGCTTCCGTCTACCAATAGGAATAGATCAGTACTATCCGTTACCTACGGGTCTGGGTTGCAAGAGCACATTCTAGTCTCCTGTAGAACTAGACAAGTGGTCACCGCCCGGTTATAACACACTTGGGCCAGTTAAGGTTATCAAAGGGTGAATCCTATTTCCAATTATCCGTTATAACATGATAGCAACACAAACAAGCCAATACAATCCAACTAATACGCGGAATGAAGCTAAGTAAGTCCAAGGGACTTACCTCACACGAAGGTAACTCAAAGCTCAGGAATAACAACTCAGGAATACTCAAGAGAAAGCTCAGTTTCCCTCAGGAAAGGAGTAAGGAAAGCCTGTACGAACAAGCAACACGGATCAGGAACGAAACGGTTGCTAGAAGTCTATGACTTCTAGTCTCAACGATCTCTAAGAGATCAACACATGCTAAGGGCTCAACCTTAGTCTTACAACAACTTAGGGGAACAAGGAACAACCATAAGGAACCAAGGAAAAAACGAGGAAAGGAAGGAAGGAAGCAACTCACCAAAGACGAGAGTTACTGTAGAGAAACCGCAGGGGCGGTTAGACAGATGCACAGGGGCGACTGAATAGAGGCGCAGGGGCGTCTTTGTGCAGGCGCAGGGGCGGCTCTGACAGAGGCACAGGGGCGGCTATGTGCAGGCACAGGGGCGGATCTTCGTCAGAAGCTACTGTCGGGCTTCTCTTCTACAAATCTCACAGCAGGGGCAACCAAAGCTCGAACCTTTGGTTCCAACACGTCGAGACTCCACTCCAAAGAGCCTGAGAACAACGAAGGGTCAACAACGGAATACTCCACAAGAATCAAGGCTCATGCTTGATCCTTGGAGAAGAAGGAAAGAAAAGAACGAAAGGAAGAAACCAAAACAGAAGGGAAGGCATGCAGTGCTAAAGGAACGTGAGGAAGAATCAGAAAAGATGCACTTACACGTTTAGCGGGATTGTAGGAAGCAAGGACGGCTGCAACTCTCTAGGGTTTGAAGACGATAGCAAGGAACGGGAAAAAGGAGAGAAGGAAGAGAATATATAGGGAGGGCTGGAACGCTAAACGGAAAAGGCGCCTAGGGTTAGAAAGAAAACAAGGAAACCAGCCCATAAGATAGAATATCCGATATTCTATCTATGGAAGAAAGATAAAACGACGAAAACAGATCGGCGCAATCTGTCGCAAAATCCGCAGGGGCGGATCTCATCATCCGCTGGAGCGGCTGGCCACGCGGGCGGCCCTCTTCACCGCAGGGGCGGTGAAGACAAAACCTAAGATCTTACAACAATTAGGTACACTAGTTTGGGTAATTAGAGATTAAGTATAACTTTTAAAAAAAATAATATATTAACAGAATATTGAGATTCAATTTGTTCAGCTAATAATAGGTTGGAAGGGTGTTCATGTCAGGGTTCGAAACCACAAACTACCAAATTTTAGTATTAATTGTCATTATACATCGGAAGTCGTAAACGTACGGTGATGGAATTCACAAACGCATGACGGATCCGGAATCCGTGACCGTCACAGTTACAGGTTCCGGATCCGTGAACTAGTGGGCGCCGGCGCACAATTGAAAAAAATAAATATTCGGTAAAAGCCAATTCTTTCCTTCAAGGGCTTAAGAAAATTAGAAATTTTGGGCGCCGACTGATGACGCCCAATTTAAAAAAAATAAAAATGGCGTCGGCGCCATTCGCCAGCGCTTATCACGGATCCGGGTTCCGGATCCGTGAACTAGTGAGCGCCGGCGCACAATTGAAAAAAATAAATATTCGGTAAAAGCCAATTCTTTGCTTCAAGGGCTTAAAAAAATTAGAAATTTTGGGCGCCGACGGATGACGCCCAGTTTGAAAAAAATAAAAATGGCGGCGGCGCCATCCGCCAACGCTTATCACGGATCCGGGTTCTGTAACGGTCACGGTTACGAGTTCCGGATCCGTGAACAATTTCTCACGGTTACGGAACCCGGATCCGTCGTGTGTTTATGAATTTCATTGTCGTGTCCGTAATACTCATCTTATACATTAAGGAAATTAAATGTATCCTCTGAAATTTTAACGGGAGCCTAGAATCCGTAGAAGAAAACTCAAAAATTATTTATTTCGATTTACAAAATGAAATGTTTGTACATAACGAAAATATATTTATCACTAAAATTCACGGCACTTGAAAATTTTAATGTAAACTTATATATCATTAAAGTACAAAAAAAAGTCTTGATGATACGGACGATGAGTACTGGTTATGGTACAGTTGGTAGGTCGGGTTATGGATCCTGAGTTGTTCATCAGATTCACCTCATCACCGGTTACATAGCCATCCGAATATAAGAACGCGTATATCAATTTTTATTTTTTACATATTGTAAGTAGAATTCATAACAAAATATGTAGCTAATTTATAAAGAATTATTTAGTTTAGTGATGATAGTAAAACATGGATTTTAGCAACAAAATTTGTGGCTCATTCAGTCTTTTTCTCTTTGGCATTGTCGTTACAGTTTTTGCCCTCTTGAGTATTGACTGCAGGCGTTATGTTTAGTTCATGTTATAAGAAGTAAAGGACCAATAGCCCGTCTAGCTCAGTTGGTAGAGCGCAAGGCTCTTAACCTTGTGGTCGTGGGTTCGAGCCCCACGGTGGGCGTATTTGTGAACTTTTTTATAATCGTATTTTGGCATAGTATTTATGATAGTTGATCGATGTGCATTTCTAGATAAGCAAGCAAACCTTAAACAAGCATACATCACTTGGGCTTCGATCATCATCGTCTGTAGAAGCAAGAAAGCTCAAGTTTAAAAACTTCATGGCAAAAGCTTGTAGAAGACATAAGAATGGTTAATTGGTATTTAAAACCGGGAACAGAAGATACAAAACTATACTCAGGTTCAATTCTGGTGGCGGGTAGTAAGCCTGATCTTTGTCTCGGGTCATCATGCCTCCTCCATTAACTCCTCTCTCGTATTCGCTCCCCTGTAACTGGTTAGTGATCTTCTCTTTTATCGATAACATCATTCTTCATCATCCGAGACAAAGATCAGGCTCACTACCGCGACGAGATCTAAGTGAGGTAGAGTACTTCTACTAAATAGAGAAGGGTCACATGTAAGCCCGGTGTCCTCAGATGAGGGATGACTTGAAGAAGTTGAGAAAGATGTCGCCGGAAAAGAAGAGAGGTGGACTCCCGTACAAATGTTGTCAGTGACGCTGACGGTGAAGTTGATTGTGGGGATGTTTAGTTAGCGACAGAAGAGGAGGTTGCTACGAGAGATTGGGGGAAGGTTGGTAGTAAGTTTGTTCATTTCAACTCGGTTGGTGATGAGAAGTTGAAGGTCGACGGTACCGGAAGCGTGACGACGAGGCTTCACAATGGTACAAGTCATACTCTACACAATGTGAGGTACGTGTCATCGATGAACGTGAATGTCATCTAGTGCAGTGTTATGAAGATGAAGGGATACAAGTTCATCAACTTGAGAAGTTGGTGAAAGGTGTTTAAGGAGACACTTGGCGATGTATTGACTTTTTAGATTTTGTAATGGACTAGTGAAACAATTAGATTACTCAAAATTAAATATAATTAAGGTACATTAAGCAATCTAACTGAAGTATCCAGATTGCACTTTGTTGGACAATTCCAGAAGGCACGTTTCACTTTAGATTAGTTGAAATATAATGAAGTCTAGATTAGTGAAATGTTTGTATTGATAATAGTGTATGTCGACCTTGCTATACGTATAGAAAGAGAGGGGTAGGGTTACTGTATTGGAAGTAACGGTAGAAGTGTGAACAAAATACCCAGTTACCACTTATATATTCGAAGAGTCGAGAAAATCTATATTTCCCAACACAATTTGTTATATCTAGTATATATAGATAGATCATGACTCATATGTAAACAGCTCTTATCGTGTGAACGTGTAAACACCGAATATATGTGAGTATACCGCCGAATATATAGATTCAGGTCCGGCGAATCTTATTCCATTAATAACATGATTTTTTTTAACCTTTAATATCGTCTAATCTCATCCATCTATTTAACGATCTAACGGTTCTCATTTTACATGATAAGAGTTATTTACATAAGAGTCCCCTATATATATATATATAATAATTGGTTTGTAGTAGTATTTAGTAAATTTATTATCTTTTTAAGTTCGTGTAGGGTTGTTATAAAATTTTAACCAAAAAACTTAATTGCTTTGTTATTTAAATTTACAAAAATCTTAACTGCTTGACCCAAACCGTCCCTATTATGAGTTTGGGTCCATTCTCAATAATCCCTAGAATAATTGATAATCCAACCGGATTAAAAATTGTCCAAATAAATCCTCAAAATAATCTAGGTCGCAATATTCCCTACAATAATCCCGCCGAACAGACCCGTTATGAATTTGATGATCACGAAGCTAATATACTTAAAAAAAAAAAGTTATTTTAGTGGGGCAAAACAACTGTTTTTTTTTGTCAAAAGTAGAACGAAAGCCTTGCAAAATGTAACAATGATGAACAAACTTCCATAAATACAACAAGAAATTGCAATTCAGAGTGCAACTAATTTTGCTCTGTGTTGATGAAGCAAGTTCTTGAGAGTACATATTCAGATGATAACAGCTACATGATCTTGCATAGCACTGCCCAGAATAGGTGTATTTGGGCAAAAACTTACTTCCCACGCTGTTTCTCCTCAGACTTGTTCTTGATAGCGTCCCAAAAGGCAGGTACAGCTACATTGTCGGGCACCTCTTTAAAAGATGGTAGATAATTCACGTCCACGATTACATGATCGTCTGTGCCTTCTTGTACCTACGAGTTTCAGTTTCATGTCAAGCAAGTGGGAACAAAATGGACACAATGGATTCAAGGAAAAGTAGAAATATAAATCTAAGGTCAGAAAGCTCAAGAGCAGAATGCACTTGACTCAACTGGTTAATTCGGTATAGATATGATGCAATTGTAGTTGATAGTATGGAAAAAGCAAGTTCTTGAGTAGACGTTAAAACCCGATTCAAAGGTGCTTGGGTTTTGGCAACAAGAATTAACTTGGGACACCTGAAATAACTCGAATCTACAAGGCCTTAGATTTAGACCTATAAAAAAATCACCTAATCTCAACTTGAATCAAGTACCATTTGACTCCTAACTTGGATCCTAAATGATTCAAACCACAAGAACTCTGCCCAAGCTAACTCGCAAAGTCTACTCATAGTGAATTATCGCATTTGGAGCTAAGAATATCATAACATCAGGTTATATGGAAATCGGCTCCTACTATGAACATCTTTCATAGGTCATTGCTGTTTCCATTCCATACATTCTGATGGTAGGAACAAATCGCCAACTAAACAAGTCTACTCATAATCTTTTAAATTTATCTGGCAATTGGTTCTTACTCAAAAAGGTTATTCTTGAAATCCAAACATCTTTCATGATTAAGAATTACACTAAAACGTAAGCTGAGTAAAAAAAATAAATTAAATTACTCACAACAACATCGAATCCAAATATAGTCAGATGAAGCTTCCTCTGCAACCAGTTAGCAGCTCTTTTGACTAACTCAAAATCAAAATTGACCTGACTTTCATCACCAGAACGAGTTTCAGTGGCAGTGGGTAATGATTTTAAGCTGTGAAAGTAAACCAAGTCCTGGTGTGAGGAATTTGCTTTGGCAAAAACAACAGCATATAGATATGCATATCTTGAAGAAAAAAAAGTTCTGACAGTATGCAGCAAATAATACCTATCAAAAAGCAGTGGCCTGAGCTGATTTGGTTGAGATAATTTTATCAAGACATCAGCATTAGGAGTTGACTTCTTCACTGCATAAAATACCTTACTACCCAACACATAAATTTTAAAAATGGTTGAGGAATGATCCACATATTCCTGCAAATCACAATCCCAATGAATTATTTTAACAAATCTGCAACTTGGAGAGCTGTACAAATACAGTTTATTTAAGACAACTTTGAGAACTGTACACAATACTGCTAACATTATGCTGAACGGAATTTACTCTTTCCCTTTTATCTATTTATTATTATCTGTTTATTTTTCATATGACACTCCACAATAAGCGCTATCTATATTCATTCTGTAAGTTAGCTAAGATTTTGTAAAAAGAACCTAACCGGGTGAATGATATTAGAGGCATTTCACACACAACACACATTATAGTCTCAGGCTTTATAACTAAACAAAGGCGTGAACCAAGGTTTACCTGAACAATTGCTGGAAGAGGCACACTGAGGCTGCCATAATCTTCAAATCTAAATACAATTGCCTATAACAAAAGAAATTAAGAGGCTGTTAAACTGCATGATTCGCAAAATCGAACACAGAAAAAACTTGAGTTAACTACCAACAAACAGAACAAATGCACTCTCCCTTTCCCTATATGTTTGGCTTTGAGAGGGTGAAACACAGCCAAGCGCCATTTGCATTGGCTGACAACTTGATGTAACGTAGTATGTTAAATTTGGGTTCACCCTTCATCACAATAACTTGATTTCACTTATATATCTATACAACTAATGTAGCACATACACACACACATCTTTTATCCAATGTTGGATACATTTTATTTAACCACTAGGTTTCATTAACACACCTAGATCACTCAACCAGTTCAAATGCTGCACACCATAGGGCTTTGAGCCATCCCAGAATTATGGTAGCACAATACATAAATTGTGCGTTCAACCTATTACCACAACAACTTAAGCTATTATGGTGAGGTTCCTAATATAGATACAATATAGTCACACATTTATTTCCCAATACTATTTCAACACAGCTTTAAAAGTGCATACTTTCTAATTACTCTTTTTCCAACTAAATTTAAGATGTATTGACTAATAATCCTAAGGAATTACTGTCGGTGTTGAAGATTGTAACTTTTTAGATTCAGTAAGATGATAGACAATTTCAAAGATTGTGTATTACCATACTATGAGCATCAGCAACTCCACAGGCAACTTGGGGTTTCACTATATTTGGAAGAGAGAGCATAGCATCTGAAAACCGTTCTGGCAAAGTAGGCTCGCCAAACTTATCAACCTGATAGAAAATATCACATTAAGAAATTTCAAGATGTTAGAAACTATTCATACTTGGTAAGGAGTCCCATATATGTGGATAATGTTAACAATCATCTCGTGGAGATTAGTTGATCATACTAGAATGGAAAACGTATTTCAATGCTTTTATAATGTTATCATTCTAATTTAGTATGGCACTGGAAAATGTATCTTTTCTTTTTTAGCATGCTGAATCTGCCCAGGACATACAATGATACTTAGCATATACATGCACACCTACAAATATACTTATATATGCATTTATGTACAAGCAAACAAAAATATAGGGACCGATAGCAAAAACTAAAATATAAATCTGAAGGCAAAAATTTCGCTGTCAAGAAATGAGGAAAAGATCACACCCGCTGTTCTCAATTCAAATTTACAGGCTGCTGTCATTTTCATATTAAAAAAAAAGGTTTCTTGCCATAGATTTTCTATAATTCAGTTAACAATTCGGTTCCAATACAGACTGGATCAAACCAAATTATCACTAATCATTTTCTCAGGATTCGGTTTATGTTTCAAAAATCAAATTGCTTCATGAAAATAAAATTGGCTTTCTATTTTGCCTCTGGTTTTACTTCACTACGTATCCTGACATCCTTAGGGACATTTGAATTGAAGATGAAACTACTTTTTATGGCTCACCTCAAAATAGGAAAGAAACCAGTCTGGCCAACAATTATTCCCAACATTCTGAATAAACGTATGTGCAATCCTAGAAATAATAGAGCTATGAAGTGTTTGGTTGAGGTGGCTAAATTTAACTAATACAACTGTATGAGAATGTCAGCATTGATAAAAAAAATTGTTGTGGCACATTTGTATCATCATCTGCATCAAAGGGGTGCATAGACAGATTCCCCCACCCCAATACAATCCTAAGAACAAATTGGTAATTCAGCCCAAAATATGCTGAAACTTAACAGGAAAATGAGAAGGCATAACAATTTTGGTAGGAGTAAGGATTGCACCAAAATAAAAAAAAGAAAAGACAACAGTAGCAGTAAAAATAAGTTAAGGTAGTTGGAAGAAAACCTTGAGGAAATGAGGACCCCTGATTTTTGTGTGACCTTTGTCGTAGAGTTCAGTTATCCCTAGTAGAATATGTTGTATCTCTAGACGATCCAGAACAGGATAAATGTTTTCGAAAGGATCTATGACACAAAAATTCTGTTGCTGTTCCAAAGACCTGTACAAGAAGGGAACAGCGTTGTGCAATCATACTAGATACTGTCAACATATACTAGTTTTCTGATTGTTTTCCAGAATAAAATCCAATATAAACAACAAAACATAATATTTCTCATACAGTATTCACAAAAATAGCCATCAACGTGAAATAGTTTGAGCTACCTTTTCAGTTCCTGCAAGCCACAGGTGTATGTGATCTTCGGTCCAACTGACGAAGCATCAGTCAGCTCAATAGATACAATTTCATCTGTTGCTTTATGGAGAACTACATCAAGTTCCAGTAGTTGCAGAGGAATTTCTAAGTCGTATGTTAGAGGAAGAAAAATTAACCCATTTTGTGTCGAATGCATAGGAAAAGCACCCCTCTGCCAAGATACAGGATAATAATCTTAATATCTGACATTTTGCACATAAATAGGCTCCAAATCATACAGAAAAGTGATAGCATGAAATACTAGCAGTAGAAGTAGGGCCGTCCAATGAATTTCGGTGGCCCCGTGTTAACCTAAAAATATGATTTTTATTAATTTTAAAAATTATATTTTATGGAGAAAAAAAAATAAAAAAGGACTGAAATTTTATTTTATTTTCTTATTATGAAAAAAAATGTATGAAATATGTATACAAGAGGAAATAAAAATAATAATAGAAAACATGCATAGAAAAATAAAAATGAAAGAATAAGTTGGAAGGGGGAAATGAACTTTTGACCGTTTGAATTTAATATTGAGTTTTTATCACTATGGCAAACACTCAAAGGTTAGATAAACCAACTATAATTTTTCTGAGGCCCAAAAAAATGGGGGTTCTGTGTTGTTGGGCCGAACCACACATGCTATTGGATGGGCTTAATAGAAGTAACTCCTACATGACTATCATATTTGAAAAATTGAATATAACTATTGGTATGAATAAAAAATCATCATCATTTGCTGTCCAAAGGATCAATAGGCTACACGCTCCAATAAAGAATGAGTTGGGTTCAGTCACAAATAATAGTCTATGGAGTAGAGCAGCAGGAAAAAAAGATTCAAACGACTTGGAAACTTGCAAAAATCAGTATAGAAGCAAACTACAACGGCCAAAGAAGCATATTGTCTTTTAGAGAAGGCTGCTTACCCTCAATGCATTGATGCATTTCATATGAGAAGCTAGAAATCAAATGGTATTTGATGGTACTATATAGGTCCTGAAGCTTATCATGAGCAGATCATCCACCTTTGCAGGAAAGGATTGTCTGCAAAGGGCATCTGACTACCAGAGACTCAGAGAGGACTTCAATTGTAAAATAACTCTGAGACTTCAATGATTTTCATGTTAAAATTCTGGCTCTTTGCTTGTAAGATTCGTGACTGTGTATTATTTTTCCCCATTCATACATAATTACCTTCACCGAGGAAAAAAAAACACAAAACTGAAGAATAAAGATTGGGGCAGTACCAAAGAAACTTCAAATGATTAAATTGTTTGCAATAATCAGGTGAAATCAAAATAAAAAGAATTCACTGTTGTTATCCAAGGATAGATGGCAAAATAAAACATGGAGAAAATAAACAAGGGAAAAAGATTAGGGACTGTAAAAACGAATATGTAAGCATCACTTCCTCAAATTAACTTCTACTAAATGCACGTACTAAAAAGAAACAAATCAGCAAAGCTTGTGACTGTTTTGAAACAACTTAAACTAGGGGCCAATATAAAACATATAGAAAAGAACAGGGGACAAAAATGAAACTTACCCTAAAAATTTGTCATAATAAGGAATAACAATGATTTATCCCTCATAAATCTAGTGCATTACAATAACATCGCAGTTTATACAAAAGTTACCTTAGCAAAGTCTGCTTGCCGAGAAGGTTTCATAACATAGCCAACTGTCACAAGTTTAGTTCCTGCTGCCTGTTTACATGTCACATTCTGTATTCAGAAATAGAATGGCAACTAACCAAGAACATGAATAAAATCATTGCATCTATAATTTCTGAAAAATTTTCACAATCACATTTGGAACAAAAGAATTTGCCTTGTCCAAAGTAAGGAAATCTCAGTATTTGCTTCTAACTCAGAAATGTTTCAATAAGTGGGATTGAGTTTGGACCTTACAACATCCATTGTGGTCATGAAAAAACACATCTTGCTTACCATAAACATTCCTCCTGACACCACATTGTCCATCACTACTATTGTCATCAACTCATCATTCTTTTATTAGCATGCAAGCAATTTATGGTGCCACTTTGTCAATAATTGTCATGTCACAAATGGACTTCTTTTTATTACAGTAGGCATATGCAAGAATTGTCAGGTTTAAATAACTTAAGAATCTCTGTGAACAG
Source organism: Fagopyrum esculentum (assembly GCA_033239045.1). Lineage (NCBI taxonomy): Eukaryota > Viridiplantae > Streptophyta > Magnoliopsida > Caryophyllales > Polygonaceae > Fagopyrum > Fagopyrum esculentum. Next base: position 141,862,807 of record BSUD01000004.1, read on the forward strand.
GAGATATTTAAAACATCAGATTTAATATTCACAACTGAGTAGCATCGGTGGAACTAGAATCACATAAGACCTTCTTATTCAAGCGAATAATATTAAGAGGCAGCTCTTCCAATTTCCTCATATAAGCAGCACTTGAACTCCCATTTGCACATCCATCAGCATCTGGAAAAAACTAAGACTAGATTCAGCATCCATAGCATTACTCAAATAAATAAGCCATGACCGTATTATGTACCCAACTAGGAAACATAAGTACCGTGTAATTACATAGTACTTTTGTAATGCTAGAAATCCGGACCAGTAATGCACAACTATATCATATGGTACTCGCATAACTAAAACTAGAACTAGTGTCTACATAGGGTTCGTTTGGGAACCACTAGCTTATTGGACTTACAGCTGAAGCTTATTGGTAGCTGAAATTAGTAGCCGACTGACAAGCTTGTTTTTTTCATAAGCTTGATGGGTGTTTGGGAGAAGGAAGCTCATTGTAGCTAATATACGTATAAATTATTTTAAAAAGTTTACTTTTTCACATGAGATTATATTTGTAGGATTATATTTGTATATATGATTCAATAGGCTACCATAAGCTCCCTCCCTGTAGCTTATGAAATGAAAAGAACATAAGCTACAAAAAGCTACCCTAATCTCCATAAGTTTGTGCTTCCTAACGCCCACTTCCTAGCTTATTCTCTTTCCCTTAAGCTTGATATACTCCATAAGCTCCTAATTTGTGGTATCCAAAATAGACCCATAATATGCATTCTATTAAGGCCACAATCTGAAGATTACAAAAAGAGGAGCTTGGCTCAAAACTGTTTGAATAGGTTCTTACTCCAAATTTTTTCTTTGCTTGTTTTAGTCAACCAGGGAATCATGGATATGTCCATTGGTTTCAAAGAAATTTGATGAAAAAGGTTCACATGTATCTAATTTTTTTTGTAAAATCCTATACCTTAACAGAAAAATCTCCGCATTTAAAAGCACATTAAAGCATCACACTGTTGACCATACATATGAAGAAAGCATAGGAACTTACTTAAAACAGCCAATAGCCAACCATAACTCCGTAGCTTTGTACATAGATCTTCCTTCTCAGAAGAAATTAAATATAATACACTTCCTCCAGTATCACCCCAAGTTGATGAGATTACATTAATAGTATCATTTGGGGAAGACGCACTGAAGCAGAAGTAGTCACATGAGAACTGGATTGACGTCTTTCTGAGAAGACTAGCCTACAGGTAGTAAATACTATAAGTCATTATACATATATAGACAACAAAGTAGGTGATATTTATCTTTTCATTCTAGCAGTAGCAGATACACAGAAATTGGTCCCAATTTTTATGCCTTTTTCTGTGACATGGTTCAAAATGATTCTGTAAAATTATTCAAGAGAATAACACTTCATTACTACTATGTTGATAGGCTAGATTGAAGGCTTTTTTTCCCTGGGCAGAGTTCATAGGCTATTACAAAGTATGTTCATCTGAAAGTTCCTTTTCCAAAATGAAAGTAACTTTCACGGAAAGTTTTTGGCAGAAGTACATTACAAACAATAATGTAGCCTCTATAGACAAGATTCAAGTACTCCCTTGTTTATTGCATCTAGATAAAATTTACATATTAAAAACACCTATACAATGACAGTGATTCAAAATTAACAACCCATCACAAATTCCATTATCTTGAACTTATTATGACAAATCGAACCATCAGACTCAATCACCAAAATCCACTGAATAAGGACATAATGGCAACATATTCGACAAGTATCAGAACTTTCTCCATTATCCGATCTTACAGAAAAATGATGGCTGATAATATTCATAAGAAACACTAACCTTTTCATTTGAAAGGTCAGACTCATATGAAATCCCCTGCAAAAAATAAATATATTAGATTGCTGTTACTGGTGTATATGGATCATATAAAGGTAAAAAGAATCATTGTAAGTGTTGAAACCAATCAAAGAAAAACAGAAGTGTCAAAGCACGAGGCATGGCTGCAGAATATGGTGGATTCATATAAGCAAGAACATTTAGCTTAAAGTCCTCCAATATTTAATTTTTTTAAAAATCACTGTATCTGCAAACACAGCAAGTAACTCCTCAAGGAGAAAGCATATGTCCAATCCCACTTCTTACATGAACATGATTTACACCCGTATATAACTCATTATCCTCTGGTTTCCTAAAAAATGATCGGTTTATCTGCAAACACATATAATTATAAATCCCAATAGAGAAAGAACAGGCGTATCCCCCTCGTCATAGCTCTATAAATAAGCACCTTGAGAAATTCGACATTACGGCAGAATTAAGGAGTACATGTTTGGATAACCTTAAATAACTTCTGCAGAAACTATAACTGAAGTTCATAATCAAGCCTGGACTTACATCAAGGAATTTGGAATTCGCAAATCGCATGCTACTAAATTACACAAAACAAGAAAAAAAATCACAAAATAAAACCCAAAGGATAAGTCAGTTACCACAAACACAAGAGCCAAACTTCACAGATCACATACTGGTAATTATCTCTCTTCTACTACAAAGCTAACCATGCACACATACAGATAGATGTCAACTGCCGCAAACACAAGAGTACTTCCACGCTAATAATTTCGTTTAGACTACGAGTAAGAAACGTGTTCAATTACCACAGAGATGGTAAAATCAAGGATGACAATGACAACCTACAACATAAAACTTGTACACTTGCCCAAATTTTCCCGATTGAATTAGTTATGTTCAATTACGATGAATGCTCAAGAAGAGAAATCAACAGAGGTGTAACCACAAATTTCACTCGAATTTCGTAAATTAGTATATAATCCAATTCTCTCACCACCAACGCCATGTTGGAATTTCACAATATAAGCCTCAAATTCCACTGCATGCACATGAATTTAGCCAAAGAAAAACCAAATCAGGAACCAAAGCGATCCAAAAAACAAAATCCTCTTGCACATGGTGACGTGCTCCCTCACTCCCGATAGAGAGAGGGAGGGGAAAAAGATAAAGAGGAGACAAAACTATAAGAAACAAGAGAAGAGTAATACCAAACGGAGTTGCGAAAACTGAAGGGTGCGGAGGAGAGAATCAGCACCGGGACGAAGAGATGGATCGGCATTGCAGTCGCCAGGCAGGAGGAGAGCAGAAGCGTCGAGTATCACTGCTCTGACTTCCCCCATAGATTTTTCTCCACTAAGCATCTGATTTCTCAACTTTATGCTATTTACACGCTTTTGTTGCCGCAACTGAGGGATCCAATTTTGCTCACCCCACCTACCAATAAAAAACAAGAATTTTTATGGGTTTGACTTAACTTAAATTAAAATAAAGATAATAAGGTAATTAAAAAACATTCTAAAATGTGGATACTTAATTTTGATTGGTGGGTGATATTACCCCCATTTGTAAGGGGTCAGCAAAATTGAATCCGCAACTGAGTGTAGTCTCGACGGGATCCTAGGACCCAACTTTTTAAGCTTTAGGCCGTGTTTGGTATAAACCGCATTCACTAGTGTTTTTGGAAGTGTTTTAGTAAAATACTAGTAGTTTTGTAAACATTCACGAGTGTTTGGTTGTATCTTTCAAAACACACACTTTGGTTGTTAGGGAATAGTCATCGATATTCTTCAGCTTCATCAGTTTAAAGGTTTGGGAAGGAGACATCATCACCTTTGCTTCCACCGGATAAGAATGTCGTGGTTCCACCACCTGAGTCGCTTTGGTACATGGTTTATCCTCTTTTGTGTTGGTTTTAGGGTTCTTCAATGTTATTGAAATGGTTGGGGTACTCGGGTTATAGGGTTACGGCCTAGTTGTGATAGTGCTCTCAATCTTCGATTGATAAGTTGGGTGGTTTATAGGGTTCTATGTTCTTGTTGCCTGGTTCTAGAGTTGTAGTTTGATATCGTGATTGGAGATTGGTTATCTTCGATTGAAAGTTTGACCATCTTTAGTGTTGTGGCATATTCATATCTTTCAGAATTTTTTGCCTAGTTCTAAAGTTGCAGTTTGATATCGAGATTGGCAATCTTCGATTGAGAGATTGGAGATTGGCTATCTTCGATCGAGAGTTTTGGTGTTCGGAGTTTTGGACAAATCCATGTCTTGAGTTGTAGTTTTGGTATTCAACAAATACATGTCAATTGTGTTAATATGGAGTTGCAGCTTGATATTCATTGTTTTGGCTATTGATATTCATATCTTGAGTTGTTGTCAACAAATACATGTCAATCTTGACTTGCAGTTTGATTAGTAAGATTGAGTTTGGCTATATATTGAGTTGTTGTCAACAAATACATGCCAATCTTCTGTGTATATTTAGTATGATTGAGTTTGGATAGTTGATATTCGTAGTTTTGGCTATCTTGTTATTCGATCGATGAGTTTTGGCTATTGATATTTATATCTTCGATTGTACACAGAATTTGAATTTTCAACTAAATAACAAAAGCAAATCCACCCAAATTCATGTAGACTTTTTATATCACAAAATCCATCTTCATAATATTATACTATGTGTTAAGAGGGTCACCCTAAGACATGAAAGATAACTCATAGTAGACAAGACAAAAGGTGAATTCAGTGCGATGAATAATTGTGTTTTCTCGTACACACGAGGGAAGACACACTTGCTTAAGTGAAAGCATGGCACATAGAAAATAGTCAATAGGCATGGAACAATCTTATAGAAAGATAGCATAAAATTGAATCAAGCAAAGACATAAACAAAAAAAAGACAGACATAGGATGAAGACTTTATTGCATTTTACAACAAAAGTATTCTAAAGGCCATAACATAGGCCAAATCTACGAGTAAAATAGATTGTTTGAATCGGATAAATCAAAGATAATACCTTATGGGATTTTTTTTATCTTCTTTTTGGTAAATGTATGCATTCTAATAGATGTGTTGTTTTGTAGACTAACATCCAAATCTTGTTGAAGTGTAGATGTGGGTCTATTCCTCAATTTCAATCCTCTCATGGAACAATAAGGAGTAAAAGCAAAGGCATGTCTTCCCATCTCCCATACAAAATCACGACCTTTCCCATGGCTAATTAGACACAATTTTAAAAACAATTTGACCATATTGGCCCATCACATAGGCTGGTCCAATCCAAAACCTAGCCCCCACTTTGACTCCTTTTTTAACCTTTTTCAAATTCATTTACAAATATGTTCAAGTATCTTAGATTCAAGAGTTGGCGATCTTGTAATTAATCATGGCCTGCACTTACTTTATTACTCTAGCTAGGTCATTGGAAAATAGTACTTCCTCCTATTGTAAATAAATGACTTCCTAGGATCTAAATTTTGATCAAATTTAAATGTCGTTTTATGTTTTCAAGGTTATTAATTAAGAGAGAGTTGTGAGAATAGTTCTTGAAAATTGTTTTTATTAAATATTTTCATAATAAAATATTTACTCATTGGTCTAAAAGGGTGGTGAACATTTAATAAGTGATAAAATTGAGAAATTTTTTTATAAAATTAAGGTTGTTTAGGAATTTTCTTAATAATTGTGTCAATGGCTAAAAAGTCATTTATTTATGATCGGAGGAAGTATTAAGAAAGAGCAACAAAGTGGTGTCGTGTCGTGTGTGAGGGTAACATAATGTCATATTAGGGTCCAATTACTATGATTAGGTTTAAGTATACAACCTGTTCCCTACCTAAATTGAAGATATCATTAATTTATAATGATTAAAGTGACTTGAAACATGGTTTAATGAAATGGGTTTTGTGTTTCCTAGGTTTTGACCACACGAGTGGAGTGGACTATATGCATGCATCATTGCTCAATGCTTACTTGCTCATGCATGCCCCTCACTACCAAAGTTTGTAATTTATAATAGAATTGTGATTATTATTAGCTAAGCTAAATCATCTATTATATTATAAACAAGACGTTTGATATGTTTATTACTAAAATATTGATTTCCTTTTAAGATTTAAGGGTTTCACCGACATCTCTCACTCTTCTCTTTATAATACTCCACTAATGTAGATGTCTCGCATTTAAAAGGAGTTGAGTCTTGACGTATTGAGTGTGTATAAACTCCTTTATAGATGATTTGAGTTTAATTTTAATTGAGTTTTAAAAAAAATTATATTTGACACATTTCAAAAGTGAATATATATGAGTTGAGTTCAATAAGCCCAGCTAATATGACAACTTTACGGTATTATTTTAGTTGAAATAAGTTGAGGTTTGACATGCTCATGTTCAACTCATTTATAAATGCGTGTGCCAAGTCAAAAGTTTAATTAATCTTACAAAAATTTTCATACTTAACTCATTTACTAAGTGAACGAGCTCGAAGTAAACTTTTTTGCCCGAACCTAAGTAGTTCAACTAAAATAACAAAAACCCTTATGATCATTCTGGCCGTATAAAACGAACTTTGACATGCTAATATTTAGTCACTTATAAAAGAGTCGAGCCTAAATTTAACTAAGCATAAAAGTATTTAGGGCTCGTTTGGAAGTACCGAGAATCATTCCCGGTAACGGAATGATTCCAAATCAATAAAAAACTATGTTTGGTTAGAGGTCTTTTAACACATAAAAGTAATCTCATCCATTTCATTTCCTTTCTCTACCCTTATTCGATTTCATTCTGTTTCCATTCTACCGCTCCAACCAAACGGGCACTTATATTCAATTGATAGATTTTGGTGGAGAGTACCACAATTATAACGTCATTATCACGACTTACGCTATAAATAGGGATCCTATGAATTGAAAATTAAATATTATAGTGATAAAATTAAATATAAACTAATATAAAATAACAAGAAATACCCTTATTCATCTATGAAAATTAATTCAAATATCAGGCTTACTATTGGGGCGGACAAACACCTTGACACAGGCGGAGTCCGCCCCCGCGCCAGCGTAGTCCGGATGCGCCCCAAGGTGGGGCGGACTCGGATTGCACCTCCGCCCCAAAAAAGTGTTGTTTTCCGAACCTCAATTGGTAGTTGGGGATGCGGTTAGCTGGTCTTGGTGCATAGCATTGGCGCGCAGGCGGACTCCGCCTGCGCCCCATTGGAGCGGATTTGCAATGTGCCCAGCTTGGGCAGAGTTGGACTCCGACTCTGCCGTGTCGTTTCCGCTTCCGAATAACATCACTCTTCAAATATTCTATATGCATGTATCTTCTAATATCAACTCGGTTACAAAGTGAACGAGCTCGAGCCAAACTTTTTCGAGACGAATCCGAGTAACTCGACTCATATAACATTCCTAAATCTATTTACTAATATTGAAGCAGAAACCCTTAATGCCGCCACATGACGATTTTTGTGCATTTCTTCGCGTGTCTTTTTTTTTTTTATAGATTCTCATTTTTGAATTTTTTTACTAAAAAAACATGTAAGATATTTTTTAAAAATATATCATATATTTTAGAAATTTTTACTTTTCATAATTAGTATCTAAGACTATACTTTTATAATACATCAAATATATTTATTTATAATTAACTAAGCTAAACCACTAATAATTCTAAATATTTTTATATATTTAATTTTTTAAAAGTATAAATAAAATCTAAAATTATATATATATATATATTTATATAGTTATATATTCTTAAGTTATAAAGTTTAATTAGATCACACACGCACATACATAATAATGTATTACACTAGCGTATAGCCATATAGATACGGTATATTAACACACATGCACATTATGTATGATCGGGTAGCAGTTAATGTGAATGCGGGATTATTGATTACTAGTGTAAGTTATATTTTTTAAAAAATTTAACTGAAATATATTTTTATAATTATTTTTTTTAATAATTATAATTATTTTTAGTTTATTTAAACTTAATATATTATTATTTTATGTAATTTAAAAATAAGTTTAAAAAAAATTTACGTAATCGAGTATATTATGAAACGAGTATATGAAAAACAATTGCTTATAAAAAAATAAAATATTTTTAAAAGTTAAAGATATGATATTTTCGTTTCAGATTATCAATATTTATTTTATTTTATATGTTTAAAAACTATAAATAACTAAAATTTTAATTAATAAAAAATATTTTAAAAATAAATAAATTATGATAAAATAACACGGGTAATCTAAGATATAAATAAATTATACGTGCATTTGATTTTATATAATATATATAGATACATAGATTCGAAGGATGCTTAGTCATACAGAAATAGTATAAACAATGGTTTAACCGTGCGGTAATAAAAGTAGTAAAAAAAACAAACTCAGGTGAAAGTAAAGTGAACAGTAAGAAGTAGCGTATAGTGAGTATGCCATGTTAGTAGTGATGCGGCGACTGTAACAACGTAAGCACGCATTTACTCTTGGCTCGACAGGATAACACGTGGCAGTCAAATGAGTCATCATCAATCAATTTAGTATACGTCGGGGTTGTGTTATGCAACCCGTTCACACCGCAGGCTTTCCACAGCCACCGGACGGCGCGGCTGACGTCGCCCCTCTCTTCAACCGCATCATCGATCTCCCCTTTTTCCTTGCCGGCGTCATCAGGTTATCCACTTTATCACCATTTTTATTATTTCTGCAAGTAAATTTTTGACAACTCAGAACCCACATTTGAGAACTATATTTTCATATTATTTTGGGCTCGTTTGGTTATTTGGTTATGAATAAGGATATATATGAAAAAAGAATGATTCATATAAAATTTCATGAATAAGGATATATATATATATGAACTAAATTCGTTTTTATTTCGTTTTTGGAGTTGGAACCAAACGGGCCCTCTGTATTTTTCATTCTATGATTTCTGATTTTTTTCTCATACGTTCGAGGCATTGTAACTTTTTTTTTTAGTTTTTTTTTCAAAATAATAAAAAAAAACTACAAACGTTTTCTAAAATTAGAAAGATTAACGAGTCATTGAGATTTAGAGAAACATGTTTGTTTGAAACAACAAGTTGTAAGCAGAACGTTTCCTACAAGAAAATTTATCACCTTACTAGTTAATAAAATGTTGTGAAATTCCTCACTAGTTCGAAAAAAATCTCTCCATCTTTGACGTAATTTGTTTTCACATCTTTTGTACTATGTACAATTTAAGGATGACGAGATTAAGAAGTTATTGTGGATAGCTTTGTGCTCACGTGTCTCTTGTAAAAGTCTTTTTTTTTTTTTTATAAGCAATTAAGCACCGCACCTGTGGTGTCAACGATTTACTATTTTCAATATCAGATCATTAGTAGCAAGAGTGACTCATCCTGTTTGTCTTTTGCCGATGTACTCAACTCTTTGATGGTGACGTTATGCTTACAACTTCCTCGAGACTTTCCGTTCTTCCGTCATTAATCACTTCGCATTGTGTTTTTTTTTTATGACCGACCTTTTCCCTCAACTAATTCCTTGGTATCTCGACCACTCGGACTCCTACGAGGATATTTCTCTCACACGAAAAATATGTCAAAGTGATTGTCATTAATGTTCGCATGAGGGACTACAAACACGCGGTGACCCCGATTGACTGATCCACCAAGCTGACGTCTTCGGACCACCTATCACCGTTCTGACCCCCCGCCGTAGCCTTGTTAGGCGCTCTCACCTTCATTCACCTTGACATTATCTACGCAATCCATCGGGTATGCCTATTTATGTATGATTTGGGGAGCCTCACTTTGCAACATTGAAACGTACCATTCAATACACTTAAAACACCTCATCTTTTAGGACTATCATATTCAATACACTTAAAACATCTCTTCGTTGGGGATTATCATATCGTTGTTTACCCGGACACCCTCCCGGTGGCTTATATTGATGTTGATTGTGCCAACTACTAGAGTACTCATCGTTCTATTTCATGGTATTTCGTCTCCCTCAATAACTTTATCATATTGTAGACTTGTTACTAGAGATAATAAGTTTTCATGTCTAAAGTGAAAACATTCTAACCATCAAGTATTTCTAAGAATCTCTATGTAATTTCCCATTCTTGCACTCGATGAGCCTCTTCCCATGGAAATTAATCCCATGTGGTGGTGCTTCATGATATTGGAACTAAATTTTATGAACAAAACATGTATTCGATACATGATGTGCCGGACACTTTCCGGCATATTTTTGGTGGGCTCCGATCATTCTCAACATCGGAAAATGGGAGCTTTGACTTCATCTATCCGAGCTCTTGCCCATGGTGTATTCATACGTTAAATTTGAGTTTCGTATGAATGAGAAATGAAGATCCGAAGTTGGTTGCTTGCAAGACAAAAACTTGGGAAAGAATAAAAAATGTGGCCAAATATTCCACATCGATTAGAAGGGGAGGTATCATACGAGATATATTAAGGAGAAACGCACGAAAGGTCATGACCTTTGATAACTACCCATTTATCCGACTCCAAACTAGATATTCGCTTCTTTGACGATGTCCACATCGGACATGTTTTCAGAAAATTTAAATGTGTTGCCGATCGACTGACCCACCAAAGAATCTTGACATCCAACACAAATATTTCTGATTATTCCGAATTTCGTGTTCTCATCCCAAGGATGATATATATATATATATATAGGGTGCGGTTCCCATGAGAACAATCTTATCGTGTAGTCATGAGAACAATCTTAGACCGTCGGATGGTGAGTATTAAGGGTCGAGATTGAGAGTAGATAGCATAATTAATAATAACTACGAATAATAATAATTAAGAATAATACATTCAACCAACAATAATTACGAATAATCCACTCAACCAATAATAACTATGAATAATACATTAAACGATATGACACCTTCGTAACAAAACTAATAATAATTACGAATCTGTTCTCATGTATACACGTTAGGGGTTGTTCTTATTAGGGCTATGCAAAATCGGACCGGACCGGATCGGTTCCGGTCCAGTCTACGGTCCAGGTTTTTTTGAAAATCCGGGTTACGGTCCGGTCCGGTTTTTGGACCGTATAAAACCGTAACCCGGGTTGGACCGTAAACTACGAATTTCCGGTCCGGTCCGGTCCAATCCGGTCCGGTTTTGGACTGGAAAACCTCATCAAAATTGCACAATTAAGGTACAAACCGGTCCAATTCGGTCCAATCCGGTCCGGTCCGGTCCGCAATGTTCAAAATTGCACAATTTATGTACAAACCGGTCCAACCCGAAACCGAACCGGTCCAGACCGCGGTCCCGGTCCGGTCCAATCCGGTTCATTCCGGTCCGGTTTTGGACCGGAAAACCTCATCAAAATTGCACAATATAAGGTACAAACCGGTCCAATTCGGTCCAATCCGGTCCGGTCCGGTCCGCAATGTTCAAAATTGCACAGTTTATGTACAAACCGGTCCAACCCGGAACCGGACCGGTCCAGACCGCGGTCCCGGTCCGGTCCAATCCGGCTCATTCCGGTCCGGTTTTGGACCGGAAAACCTCATCAAAATTGCACAATTAAGGTACAAACCGGTCCAATTCGGTCCAATCCGGTCCGGTCCGGTCCGCAATGTTCAAAATTGCACAATTTATGTACAAACCGGTCCAACCCGGAACCGGACCGGTCCAAACCGCGGTCCCGGTCCGGTCTACGGTCCAAGGTTTTCCTAATTTACGGTCTATCGGTTCGGTCTGGACCGTATGTACAGCCCTAGTTCTCATATGATCTATACTCTCTCTCTCTCTATATATATATATATATATATTGTTTGTTTTGTTTTGTTATATTCCGGTACGAACCTGTCCTGATCAAATCCCAAGTCCAAGGTTTTTGAAAATTTCAATCCGTTCCAAACCAGATGTACAACCCCACCAAATGCACAACCGTACCAAAAACTATTTTCTACCTTAACCAATCTTCTCTTTCAAAGCTGATTTAAACGAATATCTCCTTAAAACTTGGACTAAGAGCATCTTCATCCCACACACCCTGAGTTTATTTCCTAATTAATTTTCAAAAAATAAAAATTAATGTCAGAAAGTGATGTGGGAATAGAGACAATAAGTGGAGGGAAGACTCTTCTTCAATAGAAGAAATTTGACAATTTCCTGCACAAAACACACAAAATTGAAGAAAATTTGTTTTGTTTTTAATATTTTTCTTATATTTTGATTGTTACGTTAGTTTTTTTTGTTATTTTTTTTATATTTTAAGTTTTGCTATAAAATAGGGAAGTAGATGAGTTATTTAAAATTTTAATTCAAATATTAGACATAAAGTTTCAAGGTTTAAAATATATAGTAAAAATAAGGAAAAATAACCCAAAATAATACCAACTATCAACATTGAACCGAAAATAATACGAACTTTGAAAATTAATAGGAGCGATACAAACTATCAACGTATTTACCAAAAATAATACGCCATACTTTTCCGGCAAAAACCCTAACTCCGGCGATGACGTGGCAGCCGGAATGTTACATGTCATCAAGTAAATGGGTTAAATGTGTGATGTGGATTTTTTTTGAAAAAAAACAATTTAATAATATTTAAAATATTAAAAAATAAAAATTATTATTTTATAATTTTAAAAAATATTTGTTTAAAAAAAGTTTGAAATTTTTTTTAAATAGATTTGTAATAAAATGTAATAATACTTATTTTTCCAAAAAATATAAAAATATAATATTTTTTTAATTAAATTTATTTTTCGGATTTTTGTATAAAATGAAAATTTTAATCCTAAAAAAAATAATTTGTAAAAAAAATATTCGAATTTAATTTTTTTTAATTTTGTAACATAATTCCTACAGATTTTTTTTTTCAGATTTTTTTTGTAAAATTATTTTTTTTTCTAAATAAAATATTCGAATTTTTAAAAATTTTTTTTACAAAATATTATTATTTAAAATTTTCAAATGTTCAAACTTTATTAAAAAAAATTTTACAAATTTTTTTTAAAAAATTATTATTTAAAATTAAAATTTTATTAAATTTTTTATTTTTTAATTGTTTAAATATTATTAAATTAATTTTTTGAAAAATAAAATCCACATCACACATTTAATCCATTTTTTTGATGACATGTAACATTCCGGCTGCCACGTCATCGCCGGAGTTAGAGTTTTTGCCGGAAAAGTAAGGCGTATTAGTATTGGTAAATACATTGATAGTTTGTATCGCTCCTAGTAATTTTCAAAGTTCGTATTATTTTCGGTTCAATGTTGATAGTTGGTATTATTTTGGGTTATTTTTCCTAAAAATAATGAAAATAAAAATAAAAATTTTATGTTTAGTTAGAAAATATTTTTATCTATCTATAGACATTAATATTGATTATATTTTAATTATATTTTAATAAATGTTTTTTAAAATATTAATACTTTAAAAGTGATGAACACAAATTTAGAAATTTATCTAATAAAAGGTATTAAAATTTGTATTATTGTAAGTTAATTTTCAATAAAACTTGTCTTTTAATCTACATTGTTAATTAAAAATGATAATGTATAAATAAATAATAATAATATTAGTTATATCAATTGATGATAATAATAATAATAACAATTATAATAGTAATTATAATAATAATAATAATAGTAATAGTAATAATTATTATAATTATAATAATAGTAACAATAATTGTAATTATAATAGTAATAGTAATAATAATAGTAATAGTAATAACAACAACAACAACAACAATAATAATAACAAATGATATATACACATAAATAAAAGAATAGACTACATAAAGTAAGTAGGGGTGTAAGTTAAGAAACTATCAAAGAAATAAATATGGAATGGAGAATTGAGTTTCTTTAGATAACAAATGATATATACACATAAATAAATATGGAATGGAGAATTGAGTTTCTTTAGATAAGGTGGAAGAGATAAAATTGTGAAAATGAATTAAAAAACTCAAAAATAGTTTTTGGAATGAAGATACTCTAAAGACCAAATAATTTTATCAAAGAAACATATATTCTTCTGTGCATTAACATTATAGATTTAAATAACAACAACATATTAATGTGATGTTAATTCACTTAATCACAGATTCTTACAAAACTATTGTGCTCATTGTCTCATCTTGATCGACTAGTTTGGGATGCAACAAGAATTTAGTGTATCTAATTTTGAGGCGTTTGATAAAATAGTCTCTCGCACACTTATTAGTAATTCAAAATAAAATCTCAAAAATTTCACGCGAAGTAGGATAAAATGGTCTCTCACTTGTATAACACTATAAGGAGAAATATTGCATAAGGTAACCGTAGATAGAAAATACAAAATCTATAATCAAGGAAGATATGATTTTCTAAATATACTAATTACATGGATAAATTAATAGAGAATCAAATTGATAATACTACGATTCTGAAAAATGTCTAACATGTCCCCTAAAGCAGAGCACATAAAAGTATAGGTCTAGGTTTGTCAACAAGTTTTTGATCTTGATGGCGTAGCAAAGGTTTAGTCATAACATCAATCAATTGCTCGCTTGTAGAACTGTAATCCACACGGAACACGCCATTTGAACATGTTGACGAACAAAATGATAGGTGATTGCAATGTGCTTAATTCTCGAGTGAAATATTAGATTTTCACTTAAGTTTTTTTACGCCCATGTTATCACAATACATAACTGGTTGTGAGTACATGGAAACATCAAGTTCAAAGCGTACAAATAAAACCCAAAGAAACTCACAAGAGGAATCTATAAGGGCCCGATATTCTGCCTCATTCGATGAGCGAGCCACTATTTTTTTTGTTTCTAGGCTCCAAGAAACGAGTGTTTGACCAAGATATATTAAATATCAAACGGTGGAGATAAAATCATCCTTGTCGTCCGCCCAATCTGCATTTGAGAAACACTGTATGGTCAAGGGACCATGACGGTAAATGACTATATCTTTGTCAACTATTCCTTTTATGTAACGAATGAGTCGTTTAAAAGCACTCCAATGTATGTAGTGAGTGAGTGCATGAATTGCATGAGCTTGTTAACAACATAACCCACATTAGGTCTCATAGAGGATATATATTGGAGACTTCCAAGCACCATTCTAGAATCGGCGGCTATGTCTAGTGGTTTTCTGGCTGTCTTGGTGAAAGCATAATCGACACACGTCGGTGTCGATATTGAACTTGAGGCAGTCATATAAACCTTGAGTATAGATCAATTGCATACTTTTGTTGGCCAAAAAAAAGTTCTTGAGAATGGATTTGAACTTCAGCCCCGAGGAAGTAGGACAAGGAACCAAAATTCTTGTGTGAAAACCTTTTAGATAGCTGATTGATTACCTTTTTGAGTTGACGCTGGTTGCTCCCGGTGATGATGATGATGTTGTCGACATATGCAAGAAGATAAATGACAGCAAGTTTACTCTTGTAACTAAACAACAACCAATTTACAATCGAGTTGACAAACTCGATTTGAACAAAGAAATTGCGGAGCTCATGATACCATGCCCTAAACTTGTTTCAAACCATAGATATTGTTCATGAGCTTACATACAAGGTGTGGGAATTTTTTGTCAACAAACTTGTGTGATTGCTCCATAAATACATCTTATAGTAGAGTTCCTTGTAGGAACGCATTATTCACATCAAGTTATTGGAGAGATCAACTAGAGGAGACAACAAGGGTAAGAATGGTTTGATAGTAACTGGTTTGATGACTGAGCTAAAGGGTTTAGTGAAGTCACACCCAAAAGTTGATGAAAATCTTTAACCACAAGGCGTGCCTTGGACTTGTCTAATCAACCATCGACGTTGTATTTGACCTGGAATACCCACTTACAATCGATTATCCATACCCTAATCGGGATCTTTTAAGGCTTGCCTTATGTTTGGTATGCTCTTTATGAGGATGGAAATGGGTAGAGATATTGAGCTTGGTTATTGGTTTTATGAACATTATTTTGAGATCTTGTAACAATTTGGTGAATGGGGGAGGAGGTACTAGAGCAGCTTGGGAGGAGGAATTAATATGAGATGGAGAGGTAGTAGTGATGGTTGTAAGGTGAGTTGGAGTTACACGTCCTATTGCACACGAAGGGTTGGAGGATAATGGATCATATGACAATGGCCCCAGGGAATTTGGTGGGCTTGGTGATTGATGAGATAAAGGTTTTAACAACGGAAGCTTGAGAGCACACCAAGGTGAGTTAGATGAGATAGTATTTGAAGGAGCAAAAGACAATGTGTCAAAGAGATAAATGTGCTCCACAAAATTAACATGCCTAGTGATATAAATCTTGTTAATTTTGGATTCAAGACAATAGTAGGCACTTTGTGTTAATGAGTACCCACAAAGACACATGAAAGAGATTTTGGGTCCATTTTGTCAGAGGTGTAAGTTTTAAGCCAAGAAAAACGTAAGCAATCAAAACATTTTAGTTTTTGATATATGGGTTGTGTTTGAAAAAGTTTAAGGAAACGGGATTAGTATTGAAGAGTATGAGTAAGCATCCGATTAATCAAATAAAGCATCGTTTGAAAAGCATAAGGCCATAGATCTTGAGGTAGACTCGAATGAGACATTAGAGCAAGTCCGGTCTTGACAATATAACGATGACGTCATTTAGAGAACCCATTGTGTTCGGGCGTGTGGGGAGGTGAAGTGAGATGATATACACCATTTGAGACAAGAAAAGATTGATGAGAATTGTACTCTCCTCCATTATCCGAGTATAAAACTTTTATGTGTTTGTTAAAATAGTTTCAACCAAGGCTTTGAAAGTAAGAAAGATTAATTTTCTGTCTGAATTTATTTTATTTATTTTTTTTAAAGGTTAATTGTATTAAGAAAGAGAGAGAATTTACTAGATTACAAGTTCAGCATGGGCAAACACATAAGCAGAAAACAAGGGCCAAAATAGATAAAAGGGGAGGGGGATAGACATCAAATGAGGTTAAAGTTCAGCACACGGGCCATATCGAGAGAGGAGGACAACCTGTCCCTCCAATTGTGCTCAAAATGGAGTTTGACGGATCGTATGATCTCACTAGCACAATCAATAGCTCTAGTGAAGGTATGGTTGAAAACCATGTTGTTTCTTGCAGTCCACACATGGTAGAGGAAGGAGATGACAGAGGCAATCCTGACTCTATCCATTGGGGAAGGTTGCAAGCAAGTCCAGGACTCGAGCCATGACCAGATGTTGTTGATATAGGGAGCAGGGTAAGGCAACTTGGTCCAACGGGAGACGATGTCCAGCACAAGAGAGCCATAACTACAATGGCACCATAAGTGGTCATCACTCTCACGGGCGCTATTACATAGCTTACAGGTGTCATGACTAACCATGTTTCAAGCTCTGATTTTCACAAGAGTAAGGAGAGGTTTAAGAGCAACTAACCATGCTATATGGGAGCTCTTAGGGGTGTTGGAGCGCAACTAGATGGCTTTGAAAGGGGAAGGCTGAGTATGAGGGTAGCTAGGAGAGAAGATGGTATAGGCTTTCTTACTTGAGAAAGATCCATTGGGGTTAGAGATGGAGTCACTTCTGTGGGTGCTCAAAGGGGCAAGTGGAATTTCATTTCTAAGAGAGAGCAAGGATTTCCAAGAAGCACTGTGGTGAGTCTTCGAGATATAGCTCCATATGCTCCAATTACCCTTGATCAGGTGACGTTTGACCCAAGAGACCCAAATGCTGGGAGATCCCTTATCAAGCTCGTAGATGAGGCTGATAGATTTGATGAGCTGGCTTTTCCAGCATAGGAGAGAGATTTTACACTCCAGGACTGAATACGCCTTGTGACTTTGTTGATCAAGGGATAGTAATCAGAGATCGCCATCCGTCTGTTCCCAATCGGAACCCCAAGGTAAAAGAAATGGAGGGACCCCAGAGTCATGCCAGTGAAGCTAACTGCTTGATCAATCTCGTAGTTGTTCATACCACCAGTGTAGAGTTGGGACTTGGCAGGATTAAAGATAAGGCCAGAGATAGCACCAAACCGGTCGAGGGTATCCTTTAGAATCTTGATGGATTGAAAATCCCCTCGGCAAAGTAGGAGGAGATCATCAGCAAAGGCTAAGTGGGTGATGGTGGGAGAGGAGCATCTAGGGTGATAATTGAACTCTGGGCTAGATGTGCTATCCTGGATCATTCTTGACAGGAATTCCATAGCAATAGCAAAAAGAGGTGGAGATAGTGGGCATCCCTTCCTCAGCCACGACTGCCCACAAAGTGCCCCTTGACTGAACCGTTGATGTTGACTGAGAACGAGGCAGTTGTGATACAATCCTTGATCAATCTAGTGAAAGGCGCCAGGAATCCCATTTCATGAAGACAGTGCATGATGAAGTCATGGCTCACAGTGTCAAAAGCCTTAGTGATGTCAACCTTTATTGCTAACCTTGGCGAGATATGTTTCCTTCCGTATTTGTGAAGTAGTTCTTGACAGAGAAGTACATTGTGCTTGATAGATCGTTTGGAGACAAATGCACTCTGGTTGAAGCTGATGAGATTTGGTAGGACGGTGTTGAGGCGCTTCGCAAGGATCTTCGAGATGGTCTTGTATATAGTATTGCAGCATGAAATAGGCATGTAATCTGAAGGTGCAAGAGGACAATCATGTTTAGCAATTAAGGATATAGAAGTGTGATTAACCTGCTTAAGCATACGGCCCTTAATAAAGAAATCTTGGATTGCTTCAATGAAATCTTTGTGAATGATAGACCAGCCGATTTGAAGAAAAGGGAGTTAAAACCATCCAGTCCAGGCGTCTTGTTATTCCCGATATTGAAGAGAGATGATTTGATCTCATCTGGAGTCACCATCACCCTCAGAGAAGTAGCGTCGTCCTGGTTAAGGGTGGGAAGGATAATGCTTGGGTATGGGTGGGGAGGGGCATGGGGTAAGGCATGGGACTAGGAGTTAAGGACAAGGCTAAAATGGTTAAACAGTGTGCTATCAATGATATCAGGCTCAAAGGCCATCGTCCCATCGCTTGTTCTAATTACGGTGATACGGTTTGCACTCCTACGGTTCATAATGCTCCTAAAAAAGAATGAGGAACATTGATCACCATGAGTGATCCATTTGGCCTTGGCAAGCTGAGCCAAAGTGGAATGGAGATCTTTATAGCCATCATTAAGTGCAATCGAGAGTCCCCTCTCTTCATCTTGGATAGTGGCATCATGGAGATTCGAATGTAGCCTGGTTTGAGTGGCGTGAAGGAGGCGTCTATGCTCAAGGACATTGGCCTGAAGAGTCTCCATCTTAGCACTGGGAAATTTTTTGAGGAAGGGATTTAGGATCTTCAGCTTCATGGTGAGTTTAAACATGGGATTTCCAACAACCTCAGAATCCCAGGCAGTCTTCACGTTCTCAATGAAGCTCTCATGGTTTATCCAGGCATTGTTGAATCTGAATGGGTGGTTCCTCCTGGTCTCCAATGTATCAGTGAAGAGCAAAGCCGGAGAGTGATCCGACACATCAGCAAGATCGAAATGGGCTTTAGAGTTGGGGAAAGTATCAAGCCATGCAGAGTTGGAAATAATGCGATCAAGCTTGCTCCAAATACGGGAGTCAACTTGTTTGTTATTCCATGTATACTTACAGCCAGAGAAAGGGAGGTCAGAAAGAGAGTTGTGCTCGAAACATGACGCAATTTCAGAAGAAGATTGCATGATGTTCAACTAGTTGTTGGAGGTTTTCTCGTCAGGGGAGAGCGCCACATTAAAGTCATCAAGAAGGGCCCATGGATTGTTGGTATTGAGGAGTCGCAAAGTAGAGATAGCAGACCACATGTTAGATCTATCATCAGGTAGGTTGTGAGCGTAGATGAAGGAGACCTCACCCACAATGGTTTGGTCCGGGTTTGGTAAAGGTTTAGCAATATAGCAGTAAATGATCTAGGCAGAGATGATGGAAGTGGTGAGATTGAGCCTTGTTGGGTTCCACCAGACCCAAATTCGACAATTGTGGGCGTGGGAGGAGTTAGAGATTTGGTGCCATGAAGGAAAGAGGGATTTGGAGATTCTATTTTCATTAGATGATCTGAGTCTTGTCTCAAGGATGGAAATTAGGTCTAGGTTATGCTTCTTAGCAAAGGTTTGGACAACTCTTTGTTTAGTAGGGTCATTCAAACCCCGAATATTCCAAGCACGCATACGTACTATCATTGATCAGCTTTGGCATGGTCATTAATGGCACTTGTAATCAATGTGGGGGTTGAGGAGGAGGGAGAGTCATCAGAGCTAAGAGATGAGGAGGAGGGAGGGGGAATTAGAGTAGTATTCGTAGCAACGGTTTGGCCTTGAGAAGGGAGGGGTGACGTAAATGAGGGTATAGTAGGAGTAGAAGAGCCCTGAAGAGGGGGATCAACAGAAGGGATGAAGGAATAATTAGGGATTAGAGTAAGGTGAGTAGTAGGATGAAGTGGTGAGTCCAAGGTCACCGCTGGGGAGCAATCAGAGGCTCCACCAGAAAAGCCAGAAGGGGCATGCTCCTCAAGAAAGGCCTAGGACGGGATGATTTTCAGTGAAGGGTCTGGGGTGGGCAGAAGGGGCACGGTATCAGGGTTAGGGTTACATCTTTTGGCGGTTTTGACTAGCTTGGAGAGAAGTGGCATTGCATTAGTAGGGACCTTCTTCGGGCCAGTGCAACAATGACCAAAGATCAAGCAAGAGTCGCAACGAGGAGGTAACCAATCATATGTTATCTTTTGCACAAAGGAAACACCATCAGGTCCAGTAAGCGTAACCTCACACAGGAGAGGTCGGGAGGCACTAATGTCAACAAGTATCCTGGCAAACCCGAGCCTCTCTTGGAAAGCCGAGCAGGCATCAGTGAGAATAGGAGTCAGGGTAGACCCTATCTTGGCAAGCATGTGCTTGGACCAAAACCTGTAGTCCAAGTCGTGGAGCGTGATCCATATAGGCACGGAATGGAGGCTAGAGTAGTCTGGGGGAGGTCTTTGGACCAACGCTTCAGAAGGAGAGTTGTGGACCCATTCGTAATCCAGGGACTACCCAGCAAGATGGAGTTGAGATCATTCTCATTTGAAAACTGGAACACAAAGACCCCTTTCTCATTGCGTAGAATCTTAGGCGAGGAGATTGAATTCCAAGTTTCAGCAACGAACTTGGACATGCGTTGATAGGAGATCAGGCTTCCAAGCGGGAATCCCACAAGAGAAAGATGCCACTTCTCGTTGGTGAAAAGAATGAGCCTAGAGTCAAGCCCAGGGAAGAAAGGGAGTGGGACATGGTTCCAGCTCAGGCTTCTAGAAACAATTTCTTTGTAGTTAACCAAGGTGACGGTTTGGGTTTTTGTCTCATTAATGCATACATGGGTAGGGGACTGAGGGGTTGCATGTAGGGAGTCGGAAGGTGGAGGGGTGGGAAGTGTTTGGGGGACCAAGGCCTCGGAATCAGCATTCAATCCAAGGGGCTGCGTGTAGGGAGGCGAAAGGACATCCTTAACAACATGCGTGGGAGTTGGAAGGTTTGAAGTTGCATGGCCCAGAGTTGAAGGGTCCGAATCTTTATCCAAGGCAGCACCGACACCCATGGGGACATGATCAGGCATCCGGGGAGAGGGTTGACTCAATACAATCGGGTTGGGTGATAGCATGAATTATAGTCTAGTTTTTGGGGTTTGTTTGGACGTTTTATCTTTCATAATATGCATGTTTGTATGTACATTATGTGATTTTACTACCATTTCATCTACCTTTGCGAGAATCGAGGTCTACACCTAGTTTCGTTGTAATTGCAGGTAATATGGTACGTTTTGCATCAAAAAGGAGCAAAAGGAGTCATGAGTCATTTGGAGCTACATCCAGGAAGCATAGCCATGGATTAAAGATTTACTTTGGACCAGTTTTGAGAGATTCTACATTCAGTTGTGAGTCACCTCGGTTGACCAGAGATTCATCTCGACCGAGGCGATCCAGAGACGCCGACTCGACCGAGGCGAATACCTAGGACGCGGCGAGAATATTTTATTCTTGGCTGAGATCTTTTAAAATTGGAAAGTGATCTTATATTTTTGGGCTTGGCTTCTGGAAGGAAGGAGATATGCAGAATATATATTTTACCTATATTTATGGGATAATATCTTCCTAAGATTTATTATCTTTGGAGGGTTATTTTCCTATAAAAAGGATTGGTTTTCCACAATTTGAACATCACGCTATACCGTCAATCAGGGTTTACACACGCAGCTGCCGCAGTATACTCCAATTTGGGAGTTTTCGAAGAACCTTTTTGAAGGTTGAAGGAAGATTGAAGATCATAACTTTTATAGCTTTTTGAAGGGTTTTGTAAGATTGTCTTCAATTCCCTCATTGATTGTTTTGTCTTTTTGGATTATTATCCAAGGAACGCTTTGTTGTGATATTTGATTCAGTTATTGAAGTCTTTTCTTTAAATTCTTCTTTGTTCAAATATTCACCTTCTTCCCATATATTTTAATACTTTCATTATGATGATGAGTGGCTAATTTCCTTGTGTGATTCTAGGGTGATTGGCTGAAGGTTGTGGGAAAAACAATGATAGAATAATCTTAGATTCCAGTAGGATCCTGAAAGTTCGAGTCTTTAACCTTAACCCTAAGCATCTCGTTCAGTCGATGAACATCTCGGCCGGGGTGGAATTCTTCTGACCGAGGTGACTTATTCGACCTTAAACTGAGAGTTAAGTGTTAGAGTTTGCTAAATCCTATCCTTATTATACATTCCTGGTTCAATGCAAGCTTAGGATGAGACTTACCCGGTAATTCCTTAGTTTGTGTACCAACGATCATAAGTGTAGGTAATAAAGGTTTATCCTTTATTGGGGTTTGAGTGTGCTTCCATCCCATCTTTGTGAGTTAGCCTGAGACTTACCCGGTAAAGGTTGATTCTATTCCCTTAGATGGTGTGTTAGTTTGAGGTTATAGTTCTTTATCTTGATTCCTTGAGACTTACCCGGTAATAGGAGTTACGGTTTAGGATTAGTGTGTAGTGAGACTTACCCGGTGATCTACTCCACTTTAGCAACACCTTCCCCACGCAAAAATCTCAACTTTGTCCGCTTATCTATAAATCTTGAGTTGGAACCACAACTTGATGCTTTAATCCCTAGAATTGCATGTTTGCTTTATTTGACATCTTATTCATCTTTGATTGTGTTAATCGCTCTTGTGGTTAGAATTAACGTAGCATACCGTATTGACTCTGTTTCACCGAGTCCCTGTGATCGACCCCTGGAATTTTCTTGCTTTTACTACGATTGACCCGTACACTGCGGGTTCGCATCCTTGTTTTAAGCTTAAGTCTAGGGTTATAAATTTAAAGCTTGCACACACCGTTTGGAGCGAACATTGGGAAGATCCAGGGAGGGAGTATTGACAGCATGGGAGGATGGCATTATGGATGGTAGGCACAAGGGAGGGGAAACATTGACAGACGATAACACCGGGGGAGCAGGAGGCTTAGGGTTAAGCCTTTGGTTGTTAGACCGAATAAGATCGTCAGGTATCGGTTCAGGTGTTTTCTCAGATGGTGAAGGGGAGGATAGAGTGGCTACGGTATTAGGACGGTTGCTATGGGGGGTGGACGAGCGGGGCAACTCCGAGAGTTTGATGGTGAGCCTTCGAGATCTCCTAGATCCGGCCATGGGGAGGCGGAGCAGGAGTGGGCAGGTCACGGCTTGGGGGCCGCACTGGGGTGGTGCAAGAAGACTAACACCGGCGCTCAGGGTAAAGAAGAGAGCATTATTTCTAATTTTTTACTTACCCATTAATTGTCTTGTGTCTGATTTTTTGTTTTAATGGATACAACCATATGTATCTAGTAAAGTGATCTACAAAGATGACATAATAGAGGTAACCATCGTGAGAAGTGTAAACATAATATGTAACATATCTAAAGTAAAAAACTCATACAAAAACAATCTAGAGTGATTGTCTCTAAGATTAAGATTTGAACACAATAATTTGTTGATGAGGTTCGGAACAAAGTCCTACGTCCTTGGGATCTCAATATCGACCCAATCTATTATAGTTTTGTAAAGTCAAAGCCAAAACAAGAGTTATAGATGATAAATGTGCAAGTGTAAAACCAAGAAACAAAGATAAGCAAGAGTAAAAAAGAAAACATAAACGAACAAGAACAACACACGAGTATAAGGATCCAAGGATCCACTTCGTGGTCAACAAACATTGTGGTTCAAAGTTTCTTTCAAGCTAACAACCTCCAAAGGCTAAAGCACTCGATCTCACTTTCTGTTGTGGAGAAGAACACTCAGACACAAGAAAAACCTCGAGAGGAGATGATGCTCTTCGCTCAAGATCACCATAAACAAAGGCAAAGAAGAGAGAACGGGGAGAGGTGAGAATGAGATATTAGGGTTTAGGTAAGCTGAAGCTCAACATATATATATATATATATATATATATATATATATATATATATATATATATATATATATATATATATATATATATATATATATATATAGAGAGAGAGAGAGAGAGAGAGAGAGAGAGAGAGAGAGGGAGAGAGAGAGAGTTTGGCTCACATGTAAACAGTCCTTATAGTGTTCAATGAGAACACACGTTAACCATAGGATTGCTTTGATCTAATGGTCTTAATTAAACCAAATTTTAAGGAATATTTTACTCCTCTCTCCAATTAAAGAGGGTGCATTACACTCTCCATAATAATTATAGTCAAATATGGTTGTTAGAGATTCTCTCCCTAATTGTTATTATCCTAATCTCCACATTTAAATCTAAATCTGGTTTTCAACGTGAATTCATATTGCACTTTTTTTCATTTCTCAATTCATCATTCACCGTAGTTGATATCAACAACATTTCTAAATCAATTCAATTATCATCTCCATTCTTCTAGTTAATATTGTACAAAAGTATTCGTCTGTGTTCATGAAAATATTCGTCAATATACTTAAGAATTCATTCATACCAATATTACTCGTTCATGTCCAACAAATTTTAGTCGATTATTGATAACTGAAATTAATAGTCAGTGGTACATAAATTATTTATTTATATAGTGAAAAATATACGCTCATAATTTGAAGAGATCAATGTTTCAATCTTCGGACAATTCGCGAACATATACGTATACGAAGATATTCGACCATATTACTTAAAATATTCGTTAGTGTACTATTAAATATTCGTTAGTGTTACTAAATATATTCGTACATATGATATAATATATTCGTTGCAAAATTTAGTTATTCAATTGTTTCCAATAAGTTGTCGCACATACACGGACAAACCACCACAAATCGCCGAATAAAAGACATATAACCACCGAATATTTACAACATTTAGTGTCGAATAAAAACTAAAGTACAATAATTCATGTATATGACAATGAAATAACAAATTTTGTTCATCAGATCAAAGAAGGTTTCAAGCACCACAAAAACATATTGAATCTTAATCTAAGCAAAATCAACGTCCTTCTCATTTTGCTAAATACATTAACATACATCAACAAATAAAAACTCAATAAACAGTGAATACAAATCCAATACACATGCTTCTCTTGTACTGTTGAGGATGAGGACAACCATGGATTCCGGTTGGTCTACAATGATGACAAATTTGGAGTCGTACAAGAAGATTGTTGATGGTAATGATGTAATATCGACACGAGACTACGAGGATGAAGGAAAACGCGGCTTTTGAATATCCTCGAGCGAAATTGATGGTGAGCGAGACGAAGTTGGTCTCATAGATGGTTGAGTCGCGATGCACGAGACTGAAGGAATGTTGGAAGGGTACCTGAGGCATTCGAGGGAGAGCCATGGCGAGTTCAAGTCCGGATCTGCGAAGAAAACCGGCTGGCCAAATCTGGTATGGAGACGACGGTGGTGCCTTCATTGGACGAACGACAGCAACCCTAATCATCGTTGAATCGCCCTTGCTCGCCATTGGATTCGTTTCACAAATAATCGGTTATTGAACGATGATGGAAGATGGAAGATTTGAATGAGAGATTCTAGGGCAATATAAGGTAACAAATATTTTTATATATAATAATGGAGCAAATTAAGTGAAAATTGATTTTCACGTGCAGCCAATTCCCCACTCTCATTCTAAATTGTTTTATATTTATTTTTTTTCCCTATTTATTATGGTTAATCTTGACCATCTATTACTCTAATCTTACGGATTAGATTTGTTCTCATTGTACACTATAAGGGTTGTTTACATGAGAGTGTGATTCTATATATATATATATATATATATATATATATATATATATATATATATATATATATATCCCACTTAGCTCAAACAACGTCGTCTTATTTAATGAACTAAAAGGTTGGTATCGAACCCAGTTCTCAGCAATTAATGCATTTCTTCTTCATAACACTAACCTGGTTTTTCATATATAATAACACCAAAGAAGGAAGGAGAAGAAGATGAACGAACTCAGATCCGGTTTATTCACTTGGTCATGAGTTCGAGTCTTCTCAGCCACACATTGCCGGTTTATGCTCCTTAGAACTCACCCTCTAACTCTTGTAGTTCTGGCCTTAAATCATTTTTAAAAATGAAAAAAGGTTAATGAGATTGGTCGAGCATCATTGATCCAACCATCTTCATCTCCTACGTAATCTAGCTAGAAAAGATGAAGAGAATCCCTGCAAAAAACAAACTTATCATTAATAAAAAAATTTCTACCAAAATCATCTAGGTTTACTTCTCCTTTTATTTTTGTACAATCAACTCTTTATTGTCAATCCTTTGTCTGATATAGTGATATCAAACATCTGCGTGCTTCATTCTCTCATGATAAAGTGATTCTTTACATGGGGAAAGAGCACTCCGATTGTCAGTGTACAATGTAGCAGCGTAGGGCTTGTTTTGAATTTCTTTCAAATGCCCTTCAACCATACAACTTCTTTTGTTGCTTCAATAGCAGTTATGTACTCAGCCTTTATTGACGATGAGGCAACAATATACTATTATTGATCGAGACTTCCAGGATATACAATTTCCATACCAGGTATATACATAAGTAGTAGTGGACTTTTTGTTGCCCTTATTGCTTGCATAATCTTAGTCAACATTTCCCACAGGGTCATTAGTATCACAATGTGAACCATATTGTAAAGCAATGAAAGAATTACCGGGTAAGTATCTTATCAAGAATTTAATAGTAGACCAATGTTTTTTTTAGAAGGATTAGACATGTATTTGCTTAATAAACTAACAACAAAAGCAAGATCAGGTCTTGTACACATCATAAGATACATGGTAGAACCTACAACTGCATCATATGGAATTAACCTCATACTCTTAACCTCAGTTGGAGTCATGTTAGTTGTCTTGGTGAGATCAAGGTGAGCACCAAGTGGTATAGTTGTGGACTTAATAGATCTCATGTTGAACATGTCCAACACTTTCAGAATATAACCTTGGTGTGTCAACCAAATCATTCTCTTACTTTTGTTTCTCACAATCTTTATACCAAGTATACTTTGTGTAGGACTAAGGTCCTTCATATCAAACGAGCTTTTCTGTGAAGTTTTCACTTCACTAACCTTCACTTTGGACTTAGAAACAATGACAATGTCATCAACGTATAACAAAACATAGAGAGGGCTACCAGCTTTAAAAAACATGAAGTATAAGCATGAGTCATAAGAGCATTGAGTGAATCCAAGATCTTTCATACATGAATCAAATATTTTATTCCAATGTCTAGTTAGGAGATTGCTTTAAACCGTATATAGACTTATTAAGCAAGCAAGCATGATTAGAAAATTTCACATCAATGTAGTCTAAGCCTCAATTTATGTATCTCAATGCTTCAACATTGATTCGGTTTTGACTCAAAGGCTCATTTGGGACACCTTTGACCATTTAAGCTCATGGATGCTTCAAATCACACCTACAAGACAACATAAAGGAATTAGACACCCAACTGAGAATATATGCTCATAATGCAAAACCACACTAAACTAAGTTAAACATGCATCTAAAAACTATCATGAAAACATGCTATCAATAACATTCATTTTAGTGTCTTTTTCCACCATCATTTTTATCCATCTTTTCACCATATATGTATGATTTGCATTGTTTACTTCTAAATTTCCTTCACTTTGTTTCTTGGAAATCTACTCGTGTTTTCATGATATTGCAATCATTCTTGTACTTTTGGAAAAAAAACTAACTTCGAAAAAATGTCTACTATAGGCTAAGATTCTCCACGAGGTCAAGAAAATTCAAGCCAAGATTGAATTGAAAGAAAGCCGACAACTGAAAAAACGAAGAAGTGCTCGAAGTTTACTCTCGGTTAAGTAGATCTACACCACCAATCGAGTCGAACGAAATCCTTGTGACGAACACGTGACTAACCTTTTCAAATGTTGCATTTTACACCTAGTCGAGTCCAAGCACTACATTTGATCGAGTCGACTTGTTGTTCATTATAGAGTTGGAAGATCTCTTTTTCTCTCATTTTTCCTATATCTTCCTTTAGAGATAATGTTAGTTGGAATATTTGGACCAACTATTATTATTATTATTTTACTTTATCTTCCTTTAAAACTAAGGTTAGTAGAGGTAGTCTTAACCCTATAAATAAGATCATTCCGGCCATTAGGCTTTTGGTGGATCTAGTCTTTTACTTACATTTTACATTCAATAACCTTCATAGGCTTGAGTTTTCCTCTTTGGTCGACTCGATGTCCCATGCAGGTCGTCTCAACCATTGCATGTTTGTAGAGTTTAATAAAAGAGGAATTTTGTAAGTATGTCTTGCTAATCTAATTATGTTATAAGTGTTTGGAGAACCCGACATTGCACGATGAATCTATGATATTAGTAACTGTTTATATCATTTATTTGCATGTCTTAATTCATACTCCCTCCGTAACACAATATTTTCCATTTGAGAGTTGAACACATGAATTAAGGAATAGTCAATAAGTTTAAACATTTAAATAAAGTTTATAATTTTTTGGGTGATAAGTACAATCTTTAATGACTTTATTCATGTTTCCTAGAAAAAACTCATTTTTCAATAGATTTTAGCCAATTAGAAAGTAAGAGTTAAATTGAGAATAATTAATTCATTGATAGTAGTGTAATCATTCTATCTATGCATTAATATTATAGAAACGTCAAACATTTTGTTAAATTAAACTAATTGCTCAAATGACAAACATTTTGTTACGGAGGGAATATGTTACAATAGAACTTGACTCATCCATTACAAGATGCGAGAGTTGCATTAATTTATATCTTAATACTCCCTCTAGTTCTCAATAATTGACCTTAAAGAAAGCGCAAACGTATTAAGAAAACTGAAATTAGAAGGTGTTATATTTATTGATGCACTATAATCTAAAACTTTTGTATAAAAATTATGGTAGAATGTAGAGAGTTATTTGAGAATAAAGAAAATAGTGTTTTGAAAATACAAATAATAAATGAAAAGGTAAATGAGATTTTGCTTGTGAGAAGTTTAAGTATTAAGGGCATGTGCAACAGATTGTTCAAAAAAACTCTAAAATGAAGAATTTTTTTTAATTTTCTCTAAAATTTTTTGTATAAAACCCAATAGCTTCTTCAACATAGGGAGTAATGAATTTATTTATTTATTTGTTTATAGAAACTGTCAAAATTTGTTCATGGGTTGAATTTGAAGAAGCTCCTTCTTGCTGCAAATATAGAGAAATGAAGACATAATTTTCCCAAATCCCCTATTTTAGAGTTTAGGATAGAGAATTTGTTGGACCAAAAAAACTCTCAAAATTCCTCAAAATCTCAACATTCTCTAAAATAGAGCATATGTTGCACATGCTCTAATAACACTTAAATGCCAAATATTATGAACCATGTTTTTAGGTTATAATGTCAAATATTGAGAACCAAAGAGAGAACTTTGCAAGATGCTAGAGTAACATAGAGTTGTTTATTTCATTGCATTACTATACATGACTTGGATATGGATTATTGTTAATTGGGATTTGATTATGCATTTTTGTGGTTATTCGGATTCAAGAATGTCATTATTATTCACCTATTATTCTTTACTTTCTATTGTTTTTAATCGACCAGATCATCCTCTAAAAATTAACCTTTCTTCTCGATCTTATTTTTGTTGAGTAAACGCGATCGATCTCTTCGATATACTCGACTATGTGTCATGTGTGTCTATTCTTGTTATGTTTTCTGTCAAACACGACTCCATAAAAATGCATAATCAAATCCCAATAAACAATTGTTAATTGGGATTGGATTATGCTTGTATGTTTTCTGTCAAACACAACACATATTGCAAAGATCTTGGTCGAAATACAAGCATCTAAGCCATTGCTTAGAGAAGTCACCCTAGTCAGCCCGGAAGGTGAATTCATATCACAAAAAGTATCGTTCGAATGGCTCCAGAGCACTGCCCTAAGTGTCTCCTTTTTGGGCATCGATGCAAGGATGCTAAGCCCCCGAGAAACCCCCAACTCTCAAACCTCGTCGAGCTTCTCCTCCACCATCCGCTAACCCAGAGCCTATTCTCCCAACTAAAGCTGATACAACCCGGGTTGTCCCGACCGGCCCGGTCCGTCCGCCCGCAAAAACGGGAGGGTATGGACAAGATAGAAAGCCCGACCGGGCCTAAAAGCCCGGCCCGACAGGACATCCGGGCCGGATCCGGACATACTAAAAAGCCCGGTCGGGCTGCTTGTCCGGCCCGGATTATTATTAAAAAAAAAAAACACACACACACACACATATATATATATATATATATACACACTTCTTAGAGAATAGATCCCTAATTCCCTGAAGGAACAAAAGCCGCCTCTCCCTGCTTGCCTCACAATCCTTACTCTCACCATCTCAAAATTCCCACTCTCTCAAACTTCTCAGTAATGAAGAGTGATTTGGGATCGGAAGCAGTGAAGCGTGGTAGCCCTCACTCGTTGCTTGTCCAATAACGCCTCTCCCTGCAGCTTGTCCGATGGCCATCACTCGTATGTCCTGCCTCTCCTCGAGTCCTTGTATCGGAAGTAGTGAAGGGTGGTTCGGGATCGGAACTTGGAAGCCTCAAACTCTCATCTCCTTTGTTCTTATTCTCTGAATCGCGACTCGCCTCTCCCACGTCTCCTCGAGTCCTTGTTGAGTCTCCTTTGATCTGAAGTAATTGTTATTCGGGATCAGAACTTGGAAGTCTCAAAATCTCCTTTGCTCTGTTCTTAAAACTTTGAATCGTGAACTCTACGGCTTGCCCTTGGAATCTCTAATCTAATTGGAACCCTAGAAAGTGCCAATTCATAAACATTAATTTTTTTTTGTTTTTTAATAGGGATGAAAGTAATCTGGGTACCCGGCTGGGGGGGCCCGGCCCGGGTTGACGGACGAGTACGGACAGACCTTCAAGCCCGGAACCCGGGCTTAGTCCTTTTCCGGCCCGGACAAACGGAAAAAAAACTAGGAGAAGCCCGGTCCGGATCCGGCCCGAACCCGGATAGTATCAACTCTACTCCCAACCCTGGACCCCTCTTTGTGTATTCAGGAGGCTAACATCTTCATACCACCACCTCCAAAGGACTCTACAATTATCACTCTCCCCGCCAAGTTGAATGAAGATCCAAACCGGATCGACCCCCTACCAATCCCCCTTACACCCACCCAGGGACATCATACAACCATACCCTCATCGACTCCTATGGCTACCCCTCTACCAAGTATTCAACCCCAACGGGGTATCCAAGCGAACCCTACCAATCATTCTATCTCACCCTCTGACCCTTACTCTATTGCAAGTATCAAGGATGATTGCACTAATCAAGCAGTTCCCATAAATCTTAATCTTGGTGCTTGGAATATTCGGGGCTTGAATCACCCCAACAAGCAGTAGGCTGCTCGTGATATAGTTAAGAACCACAACCTTGACATCATTTTTCTTATCGAAACCAAACTCTCCGAGGACAAAATGAGAAGTCTCTCATTTCTCATACCCAACTAGAACCAAATATCCAACTTCTCAAACGAATTCAAATGCCGCATTTGGATTTGGTGGAACCCGTCCACCATCTCGTCCACCCCCATCCTAACCAACAACCAAATTATACACTGCAGCATCACTCACCCTCCATCCGAACACAACCCCGCTCAATCCAACCCCCAATTCACCTTTGAGTGTTCTTCATCTACGCTCACAATTATCCAAAAGATCGCCAACCTCTATGGGACTCTATTGCCACAATCAATCTTCTCAACCAACATGCTCCATGGGTTCTCCTAGGGGACTTTAATACATTCTTGAGCCTATACAAGAAGATCTCGGAAACACCCTCCCTCTCAACTTCCCTTGACTGAATTAGCCGACTACTTCTCCTTAAACTCACTCTCGGATCTTGACTTCTCCGGATGCAAACTTACATGGAATAACAAGCAACTCTCTTCTAGGATATGGTGCAAGCTTGATCACATCATGGGCAACCCCTCTTGGACCTCTACCTATCCAAACTACATTGTCCTCTTTGATAACCCTAGCATCTCCAACCACTCTCCGGCCATTCTATCCCTAAACCATAAACTTATCTCCTCCAAAAGGCAATTCCGCTTCAACAACAATTGGGCTACCCACAAAGATTTCCATCACAAAGTTGCTCAATCATGGTCGACCCTCTCCCCATACAATCATGATCATCACATTATCAATCTCCACAACAAACTGACTAGGCTCAAGCCTACCTTAAAGAAGTTCCCTAGTGTCAAAATGGAGGTCTTCCACTCCTCCATTGAAAATCTGAAAGTTAACTTAGCCACCACTCAAACCAAGATGCAATCAAATCCTCTAAACCGCCATCTGCTTGACCTTGAATGAAGTACTACCATTCTTCTCAACTCTAAGATAGACACTTTTTGCACTACCCTAGCCCAACTCTCTAAAGCCTCTTGGTAAAAGTACGGGGACCTCTTCTTCTTCAAGAACATTACTGCCAGAAGATCCACGAATACCATAAAATACCTGCAAGATCCCCAAGATCTTGATAAAAGGCCTACCCAGAATCCTGAAGAGATATCCACAATCCTAACCACCCACTTCTCCAACGTCCTAAGCCCTCCTTCCCCACATAACCCGCTCAATATTTTTCCGGATTGCCCCTTACCCACCATCTCTCCAGAAAATGTACACAACCTCCGCAAAGAAGTCACCAGAGATGATATCAAAACGGCCCTTTTTGAGATTGGCGACAACAAAGCTTCGGGACCCGACGGCTATAATGCATACTTCTTCAAAACCACTTGGGACATCACTGGGGATGATTTCTCAAAAACCATCCTTGAATTCTTTGACAAGGCCTCCCTTCGAAACCACATCAACCACACCTCCATCTCCTTGATTGCAAAAAGAACAATCCTTGCTTACCTCCGGACTATAGGCCGATCTCCTACTACAACACCTCTTATAAGGTTATCACCAAGATACTTGCTTCCCATGTCAATGATACCCTTCCTTCGATCGTTGACAACTACCAAGGTGACTTCATCAAAGGAAGATCCATTAAGCATAATATTCTCATTATCCAAGAGCTGTTCAAGGGCTACAACCAACGTCACATCTCGCCCAGAAGCGCCCTCAAGGTCGATATCTTTAAAGCCTTTGACATGATAAACCATCATTTCATCCTAAATTGCTTGAGCAGAATGGGCTTCCCTGGTAAGTTCATCAGATGGATCGAAGCTTGCATATCTTGCCCTACCTACTCGATCAATGTGATTGGTTCACTCAAGGGCTATTTCAAAGGCACGAGAGGGATAAGGCAAGGTTGTCCCCTTTATCCAACGCTCTTTGTCATCGTCATTGAAGTCCTCACTTCGATGATCATGATCAATAAATCCAACCCGGATTTCAACCTACACCCAAAGTGCACCTCCCCTTACCTCACCCATCTTTGTTTCGCTGACGACATTCTTCTTTTTTGTAGGGGTGACTCAAGCTCTATTAACATTTTGATGAAGACTCTTGCTCACTTCGAAAACTACTTAGGGCTCCACATCAACCCTAACAAGTCCACTCTCTTCCTAGGTGGAATCTCTCCTCAAGACTGCAACAAACTTGCCACCAACACTGGTATCCAACTAGGCTCCCTCCCTTTCTACTACATTGGCATCCCCATAGGCAGTAAGAGACTCAAGCAAGCTGAATACCTCCCTCTCATCACCAAGATCACCAGGAAAATTAACTCGTGGAGCGCAAGGAACCTCTCCTACGCTGGCATAAAGCAGCTCATCTCCTCGATTCTCATCCATCTCCAGGACCAAGGGTGCTCGGTACTCCTTTCCCCACCTCTATCATCAGGAAAATCAACAGCATGCTTCAATCCTTTATGTGGTCTGGCAAGGAAGCTAGACCTTGTGCACTCATCGTTTTGCGTGATGCCTGCTCTCCCTTGTCCGAAGGTGGGATTGACTTCAAAGATTTACTCTCTTGGAATAAGGCATGCATCTCAAAGCTGATCTTCGAGTTGGACCTTAACTACACTAGCCACAACCTTTGGTTTGAATGGATCTCCAAAAATATTCTTTAAAGACATTCCATTTGGACTTATGAACCCAGCTATAAACACACCCATGTTTTGAACTCTATCCTTAATGTCAGGAACAACATTATGGGCATTACTAATAGCCATATCTTCCCCTCTCTCACCACCCACCCCAACATATCCTTCTCCACAACCTCTGCCTACCATCTCATCAGAAGCCATCACCCCACTACTCAGTATTCGCTCAGTATTATTTGGAAGGGTATAAACATACTTAAATGCAGTTTTATCTCCTGGATTGCAAGCCACAACTGACTCCCTACACTCACTAAACTCCATGCTTGGAACATCACCCAAAATGATACTTGTCATCTCTGTGGAAACCATCATGAAAATGAGGACCATCTTCTTCACCAATGCAACTACTCTACTCTCACCCTCAACCTGATCTCCAGATGGATCCGAGTGCCTACCCCATATCCCTACAAAAACTGCTTATGGACTTGGCTTGGCAACACCAAGCCCCATAAACACGACTTCATCTCTTCCATCCGAATTGCTACCATCACATGCTTCATCTACTCTATTTGGAAAGCTAGAAACGAGCTCATCCACAATCACCACATCATTCACGAGTCCTCCAACACCCACTACATCAAGCCATAAAGAATCACGCCTCACACCATTGGAATGAAAGATCCCAAAATACCCTCTCTTGGGCTAAGCAGCTTGGTATAAATTTTATGTAACTGCTTTCTTTCCTCCCGCTCCTCTTGTTATAGTCAAGAGGACCCCATGTACATCCTTTTCTGATCAATACAATTAACCTTTCAAAAAACATTATTAGGACTCAAATTTTTCGCATGGAAAACTGTCATGCAAAAAAGGATCAAGGAATCAATTCCAACCAAGAACACTTTATTACGATCGAGATACATGCTAGATTTTGATGAATCACGTCCTAACAATGATGATTGTTCTCTCGGTTTCATCCTTTAAGTAATCCATACTAAAACATTCAAACGATTGGTCAGAAACTTTCTCCTACGGACTATCTTCACATGAAAAACTATTCTCTTCTACAAGAATGTTATAAGACAATGTACTTAAGTAAGTGTGTCAAATTTCATTTTCTAAGTGTATTATAACAAAAAAAAATTATAATGATGTGCACATCAGCATTGTAGAATATCTCACAATACGATATATTAACATTAATAGTAGAATTCAATGAATCGATAAATATGGTGTTTTCATGTATCAAATCAACAAATTTACAATTAAGATATTTTTAGAAAATGATTTGCATGGGTACAAACCTCTAATAAAGAAAGAGAAAAAAGACATGTTAGCCGCAAAAGATTTGCTAATTGTAGGTAAAATACAAAAATGACAAGGAGAAAAATGAGGTAGCAGTGTTGGTAAAGCAAGCAGAAGCATTGATAATTGGTCATCCCTTATAATCCTCTCTAATTCCATTTATTAACAAATAAACAAATCTCTAATTAAATGTTAATTAAGTGGAAAGCTTAGTCTTTGCCAACTCAATTAATTAATTAGACAGAGAGAGAGAAGAGATCGAGTGGCGTCTTTTACCATCCACGCAGCTTAAAACACGCAGAGAGCCCCCTTTCACACGTTTCACCACCGAGTCTCTCACAAATTACTTGCATTCTACACATACTATTTTAATGGTTTTAACCGGTTTGGTAATATTGGTGGGTAATAATATGACTTTTTGTGATGAGAGTGGTAACTCAAGGTTGTTCCTGCTAATCACGATTAACGTACGTTATTTTGTTTAGTGTGTGTTTGATGCAGTGGAATAGATCAAAAGGGTCGAAAAGTTTTGCATAGCAATATTGAAGTATGTATTGAGTTTGACTTTAATGTTTACATGCGCTCGTATCCCTGTCACTCTCGACCTACATTATGTTAGACTTTATAATAAATAGGGTCGAATAAAAACATATATGATATGTTATATTAATCGATGAACGGATTAGATTTGATCAAGTAAACAATCTTAATAAGGTAAGAATATACGAGTGTTTGTTCAAATTTTCTTAATTGAATAGAAAATGTGGATTCTTTATATGAAAACGAAATATTTGTTAGATGAAATGTGTAAAATTTTGATCTTCTTTTAATGAAAGAAGTTCATGAATAGAAAAAAACTAGACGCCGACGGTCATTGAATGTATGTTCGAAAAAATATATTATATTTTGGACGTGTAATATATAAATTAATAAAGAATTTGATGTGTATTATTCGGAATAATTGTTCAATTTATATTATTGATGGTAACGACTTCACATTTATTCATATGGATATATTGTATATTATATTTCTTATATCATAATAAATATTACGGTCTATTAAATACAATATGATTAATTTTCAACAATTGATCTTTTGTAATCCTACATCTGTTAAAAGCTCGCATTCCTCTCCGTAAAAATAATTTTCACATAAATATAAAAGCATGTGAAATCTCCCGTACTATAATAAACGAGAACATTTTAAAAACGCTTAATGTAATAGGTGAACGATCATACATTATAATTGTGCATCCCTAGTTATTCATTCGCACTGATTTATTTATATTAAAATTCAAGCAAATGATAATAGGATGGCAAAGATAATGATCAATCATATTTTTCATAATCACCATTAAAAAATGCATACTTTGGACATTCATACTAAGTTATATTTTATACATATCGGATATTGTTAGATGAGACGGACCATCCGATCTATCGAAGCTGAGAACGTAGAGTTTACATTTTCAAAAAAATATAGTTTAATATTGTAAACCGTTTTATACACAAATACAAACTAAATTAATGGGTTTTTTTTACAAAAAAAAAAAACATAAAACACTTATTTATGACACAAACTAATTTATAAAGACTCAATTTTATAAAAGTGTCCACTATCATAAGCTTCACCCCCATACATATGTAAGAGAGGGATAGAGCAAAATGGTCGTGAGACGGTGGCATTAACATTTTAATATTTTATTAATAAAATGAAGATTAGGAATGTCAATTACGAGAGGTTTGACATAATGTCAATGGAATATTCTTTACACTACAAATACCCTTTCACTATTATTTTATCTACATGTCTAACTCGCTAGCTTAGATTCATCCCTATATATATATCCTTCGATAGTTGACCGGTTATATACACAACTTTGAATTTACTTGTTATCTAATATGAACACTTTGGTATCGAATATGAACGCTTTGTGTTGGCGCGTAACAATTTTTTAATCTTTTTTAAAATTTAAGCACCAACGGATGGCGCCGGCGCCCAATTTTTATTGGGCAATTTTGATAACTAGGACTTTTTGAAAAATTATAGTAGTAACTAGGCTTTTAAATGTTTCAATTAAGTAAATATACCCCAACCTTTTGTATTTATTCTCAAACTCTACACTCTTCTCTCAAGGGGTACATTTACTAAACACAAAACTAGAAAAAGTCTATTAACCAAATTGTTTCATTTTGATTATATTTATTATTATTTTTTTAACTTGTTGGTTTTGAGCGCCGGCGTATGGCGTTGGCGCTCAAAACCCTATTTTTCTGATTTTTTGCCTACTTTTTTTTGAAAAAATTCAAACTTTTTTACTATCATGCGTCGGCGCCCTAAACTTTTTTTGTTTGTTTTTTATTGAGCGTCACCGGAATATGTTTACATTAGTAAAACAAATCTCGTACATTTAGCTTTTTCGTTAGTTTTATCCCAAATTTATCTTAATAATATACTTAAGATCATAAAAAATATATAATTAGTCTGGTTTATAAACATATTGACTACTTTTTTTTTTTTTATTATTATTGTCAATTGATTTAAGATATGTTATTGTTTTATTCAATAATATATATTCTAGACTTAATGTATATACATAATAATATAGGTGAATTATTTAATTTGAGGAATACAATATACGTGAATGAAATGATTAAATTAAAGAATAATAAAAGGAAATTAAGTGGAGTGGTGAGTTTGATGGAGATCGATAGGGCTTATCGCATGTTTGCTTCACGCAAACAGCAAGAATAAGATGTGTGATTGTGTGTAGAGAGAGAAGCTTTATATAAACTTAGAGCTAGCCAAAAACTATTGCTCTCTCGCGTGGCTTCCAAGATATATTTTTCTATTTTAATATATTCATATTTCCAACAAATTAAATTAACCTATTTTAAATACAAAATTACATCATAATTCTTAGTATAAAAATACAAAAATACCCAGCCCTTTGAACACCATAAAAACACTCACCCCCCACCTACCAAAACGCCACAATCATCTCCATCCCAAGAACTCGATTTCGATTTCGAACTCTCATGAATTAGCAAATCAAATCTTGCAATTTTCTGTTTTGATTTCTGATCATCGATCGATCATGAGTTCAACTGTGCACCCTGTGATGTGCCCTAGTAGTAGCGGCGGTGGAGGAGGAGGAGGTGGAAGCGGAAGTGGAAGCTCGGGTGGTGGAAGCGGCGGCGGCGGTGGGCCATGCGGTGCTTGTAAGTTTCTGAGGAGGAAGTGCGTGGCGGGGTGTATATTCGCGCCGTACTTTGACTCCGAGCAAGGAGCTGCTCATTTCGCGGCGGTGCACAAGGTGTTTGGAGCTAGCAACGTTTCGAAACTTCTCGTCCACATCCCTGCCCACCGCCGTATGGACGCCGTTGTCACTATCTGCTATGAGGCCCAGGCCCGACTCCGTGACCCGGTTTACGGCTGCGTTGCTCATATACTCTCTCTCCAGCAGCAGGTACGATGATTATTCTTGAATTACGTCTTCATCTTCATTCGTATCATTAATGATCAGCTGTAAAGATTAGATCTTTCCGATTATGACAAAACTTCTGTGCTTGGTAATTTCAAAACTAATTGCTTATTCTTCCATTTCTTTTTTCTTTTCTTTTTTTTGAATTTGCTTCTTCTGGGTAAGCTCAATTATTAATCTTTTGCTATAGAATTAATCTGGTTTGATTGATAGATATGCCAATCATTGCTTTTTTTGGGATCTAAATACTAAATTTTAACTTTCATAATTACTAATTCAATTCATGTTATTTAGGTAATTTCACCATGCCATGTCTAAGTCAAAATTACATATTCATTTAATATTCCGGTTAAGTAAAATCCTAGGCTACTACATTATGGTAATTTAGTTTCACTAGTCCTAATTATGGTAAAATTGTTGTTTTTTCATTGTTCTTTAATGTTGATATAGGCCGTTTTACAAATATGACGTGCTCCTACTTATGATATTTTAACCTAATTCATGACGTGGTAACTAGTTTGTTATTCCAATGGGCTATAACCCTAAATTCGTGCGAGAATTCCGTTGTCGTACGATACTTTTTAATAGTTCGTCACATTTGTAACGGATTCGTTATCATTCAATTAGATTTCGGATCAAATGTATGGTATACGGTGCCGTCGGAATATTACTTGATTACCTATCAATATTTTGAGTCTACATTTTCAGATCTATATGATAAATGAATCATATATGATGTAATGAAAGCTATACTGCATGCTACATAAAAAAAAGTTTTGCTAGATGGGCTGTTCACTTTGATCATATGTGAATAAGAAAGAGAGAAAGGAAGAAGAAATATGTACGTATGTCATGAAAAGCAAGAGGTTAATGCACATCGGTTGCTAGTATTATGTTCTGTGCTGAATTTCGATATAACTATTATAAAAATATTATAAGAATAAGTCAAGACAATGAGAGAAAGTAAAATTAAATTTGTAGGTAGAGGCAGACAGTTGGGATCAAAAGGGTATGCAAAAAAAAAATATTAAGAAATTGAAGTATATGTAATTATATTGGTTCGTAAAACAAGCAGATATTAAGGAAGTGGTCGCCCGTTACTCCTCTTTTTGGGGGACATTTTTGGTCACCCATCTGCTTCATTTGCAAGCTTATACACATGTTATAACAATCTGTCTTTTGACTGTATATATCTTACATTCTTTCCCATTTCGGTTTCGGATTATCTTTCTACTCTTGCTTTAAGTTTTCCGTTTCGTTTTCATGTTTTAAATCGTCTGTTTTAGCGTGCTTCGCATTTTCTTTCGAATGATGTTAAGATATTACCTATGCCCGGTTGATTACTGCATAACCTTTCGATTCCGAATAAAACATGTCTAGAAACGCCAAAGACACGATCTTTTTTCACTCAAACAAGAATTAATCACAAATATAACATTGTAGCACAATGTAATATATATATATATATATATATATATATATATATATATATATATATATATATATATATATATATATATTAGGTTTTATGGATCACCAAATTTACAGACTTGATAAGTACTTGAATTATACTTGCTTTACGTTGACTCTAGGGTTAACTGACAATGTATTTATGTGATTGTTAGGGTTAACTAATTCGACTGAGTTTCTACTTTCTTATCTGAATTTTGATCTGCTGCAATGAATTAATGAAGCATAAATGGAGTTTGATGATGATGATCAGGTGGTGAATTTACAAGCAGAACTGACATTCCTGCAAGCCCATTTGGCATCACTGGAAATTCCAACTCCGGCTCCACCACAACCGCCACCTCAGCCAATGATGGTGATTCCTCCATCACTTTCCATCTCCGACCTACCTCCGGCGTCATCCATACCGGCGAACTTCGACCTCTCGTATCTCTTCGACAACCCCATGCAGACCCAAGTCCAAGCCAATCAGGGCCCATTGGATCCCCGACATTTCGTAACCAACCGGCCCGGTCCTGTCTCGGCCTCCACCTCAGCTGGTGGGTCTGGTGGCGGCGATCTACAAGCCCTGGCACGTGAGCTGCTCCAAAGACAGGGAACGGGTTCGGCTAGTCACGTGCCGCAAACTGATTCGATGCATTCGTCTTCTCTGGCTAAGTGAGATGCAGGTGATCGATCGACCTATCATTTGGATATATTCACTTTAGATGATCGAAAGGGTTTGTTATATGAGCTCAATGAGAGATTAAACAAGTAACTGATATATTAACTTATTTATATTTCATGTATTTCATTTTAAATTATCATCTTTTTGGACGTACGTACTCCTCTTTATATTACATATGTACAAACGTACACAATTGGATCTAGTGACTAAAACCAAAATTGTCATTTCGATCGAAGGCTTATATATATATGAATCATATCTAGCTAGTTTTTGGGTGTTTTATTCAAAAGTTGGTTGAATGTCGCCGTTACACAAGTTTTTGTAGCATGAGATTATATATATCCATGATATGATGATGTAGATTCATGTAGGTGCTGGGATGTAGTCAGCAGTTGCTTGAAGGCTCTTCATGGCCAGGTCTAATATTACATCTTTCAATAGGAGAAGTCATTATCAGGAACAAATGACTAGATAGATTAAGAATGTCTTAGAAGCAACTCATATATAAAGAAGAATCTCCCTTGTGTTTCTCCAATCAACCAATAATACAAATTCAAACCAGTGAATTTAATTAAGTGGAGAACTATATGAAAAACTTGACCCAGAGTAATCTGAATAATGTAGCCGTTAATCCATCCAAATCTGTTTTTCTCACTCGCTAGGTTGGGTGACTGAAGACGAAGCAAGGATCATCGAGGATATTTCTTTTGGGATTTTAGATGCGTAGCAATTTTAGAGGTGTAAAAACAGAATTTTAGGAAACAATTTTTTAGACATCAGGAACAACGATCGTATGCATATTAGATTAGACAATGGGAATATGAATAACTTTTGATGCGTGTTCAAAACTCCTTCGAGGATATCTAGAGTCTCAAGTGTTACTCATCTAGTTGGGTCACCTGAGACAACGCAAATATCACCTTAACCTTCGATTGCTAGAACATAGGATGAAGGCTTATGACAAAGATATTGGTATGGAGAAAATCGAGCCTTGCTTGTACTAGGGAGCAAGCGACTTCTCTACTAGTATATATCACGGTTGGATTTTAACTCTTAAAAACCTCCTTATATTAGGTTTAACCCTTTATTTATTATTAATCACTAACTCTATTATATAATTTGTACTTCTACAAAATGTACCCTTTTTCACCATATATTCATATATGGTAATTCTCACATTAATTGATCTAGTTCACCCGCTCGTTATGGTGTGATCTCGTAGGACTCGACAACATTAGCAATATGTTTATCATATAAACACACCGATCATAGTTAGCTTCTAGCAAAACGCCACGACCCCTAATATTGTCGGACTATTTATATCCCCATATTTAATGTCCTATCTCATCACTAGTAACTGTGCATTGGACAAAAGACACAATTCCTTCAATTTTCGTCATTTTAATTATGGTTAGAGGCTTAAACTATACAAATCTTAACCCAATCAAGGTAATTTCATGACCCTAGTTCTTACAAAGACGCCAACCGACTCAATGCCGTCAAAATTCGATGTCCTTCAACGAAACAATACCCGGAAAGTAATACCTCTTCCACCGGGCATCAAACCAATTGGTTGTAAATGGGTTTTTTTGTTCACAAAATTACGGCCGGCTCTTCTCCATGTCGGTTTCATACAAATTACTCTCTCTTTCATTCAGTCGCCCAAGTATCAATCTTCGCATTCTTATTTATGTAGACGATTTATTAATTGCCGGTAATGATTCCTCTATTGTTAACCATTTCCAAAAATATTTAAATTCATGTTATCATTAGAAAAATCTCGCGGGCACTTTTTGTTTTTTCTCGATCGGTATAGAAGTTACTCGTACCCTTTTCGGTCTCTTTCTTTGTCAAAGGAAATAAACGCTCGATATTCTGATAGAGTCCGGAAACCTAGGATCCAAGCCATCACGCTTTCCTATTGAGCCCGTCCATAATCTTTCAATGGATTCCAACCCCTTACATTATGTCGAACCAGAGTAAAAACACGTAGACTCATGTGACGCATATTCTATTTAACGGTCATCCTGACTGGATACGAGTTAGTGTGTTCATATTCTTGCACAATACCTACATAGCCCGATGGTGACCCAATGGAATGCATCATCTCGAGTACTACGATACCTTAAAACTAGTCCCGGACAAGGTGTATCTTTATTGGTGAGTCACATTTTCATCATGAAAAACGAAGAAACAAACAATAGTCTCCGTTCATCAGTAAAGGCCGAATACCGAACCGTGACCACAACCACTTGTGAACTCAAATGGCTCAAATCTCTTTTCAGCTCATTCGACATATCACATCCTCAACCCATGCATGAAGCTTTGGTGTGACAATAAGGAGGTTTTACATATCGCATCAAATCCGGTGTTCTATATATGAAAGACAAAGCTCGTCGATTGTCATGTTGTTCG
The DNA here is from genome assembly GCA_033239045.1 of Fagopyrum esculentum. NCBI lineage: Eukaryota > Viridiplantae > Streptophyta > Magnoliopsida > Caryophyllales > Polygonaceae > Fagopyrum > Fagopyrum esculentum. The sequence goes on from BSUD01000004.1 coordinate 141,906,580, forward strand.
AGATGCAGTTCAAAACGTCTCAATGCAAACATCTCATATGCAATCTACAGTTCAATTCGCGGACATCCTTACGAAATCACTCTGCCACTAATATCAAGGTAGAAGATGAAACTGAATATTCTCACACTTACTATTCCATTGAGGAGTTGCATATATATTTGAATATGACAGCTCATAGAGTTTGTTACATAAAACCTTCTAATTACATAAAATGTCTTGCATTCTACTTTATTACAATATAGAGTATATAGTTCTATACCCCCCCCCCCCCTTCAAGCTGGACTGGATAGAGCAGGTCAAGCTTGCGAGACAAGAAGACATGTTGCTGCTCCCCTAAAGCTTTGGTGAAAATGTCAGCCAGCTGAAGCGAAGAAGGAACATGAGAGGTAAAGATAACACCTTTATGTACCTCATCTCGCACAAAATGACAGTCAATATGCAAGTGTTTTATGCGTTCATGAAACACTGGATTGGAGGCAATGTGCTGAGCTGCCTCATTATCAGAGTAAAGAGGAAAAGGTCGAGGGACAAAAAGATGAAGGTCATGAAAAAGACCGTCCATCCAAATAATTTCACTAGTTGTCATTGACATGGCCCGATATTCACTTTCAGCAGATGATTTGCTAAATGTGTTCTGTTTCTTAGTCTTCCAAGAAACAATAGATTACCAACAAAGAGACAGTAACTTGTGAGAGATCGACAAGAAAATGTACAAGCTCCCCAATCAACATCACTGTAAGCAGTGAGGGTGAGATGATCTTGCTGAGGATAGAAAAGAGCCAAATCCATGGTTCCTTTGAGGTATTTGAGAAGATAATGAGCTGCTTGCATATATGGCACTCGAGGAAAAACAAGAAATTGGCTTAACTGTTGGACAGTAAATGCAATGTTTGGATGTGTGAGTGACAAATAAAGGAGACACCTAATAAGGCGACGATAGACCTCAACATCAGGAAGAAGATCACCAGAATCAAGTGTAAGATGCAAGCCACGTTGCATTGGAAAAGTAGTAGACGTGCAATCCAGTAACTGAGAATCAAGCAGGATGTCGTGAATATATTTTCTCTTATTGATGAGGATTCCAGAAGTAGTATAATCAATCTCCATGCCAAGAAAAAAACGTGCAAGACCAAGGTCTTTAATAGTAAAAGCCTTGTCAAGCTGGTGTTTGAGAGAAACAATTTCTGAAGGAACATCACCAGTGAGTAACACATCATCAACATAAATGAGAGCCATGGTGCTGCCTAAGGAAGAGTGTTTAACAAAAAGAGAATAATCTTGCTTAGATTGTATGTAACCAAGATGTTGAAGTAACTTGGTGATTTCAATGTTCCACTGTCTACTAGCATGTTTGAGGCCATATAAGGACTTCTTTAAGCAACATACAAAAGCAGGAGGAACCTTAGTATATCCCTGAGGTGGCAACATGAAAACTTCTTCATCTAATTAACCATGAAGAAAAGCATTGTTGATGTCTAGTTGGTGAATTGGCCAATTACGAGCAGCATCCAGAGCTAATACGACCCTAATTGTGGAAAATTTGTCCACAAGGCTAAATGTATGCTTATAATCCTTATCTTTAACCTGATTATAACCTTTAGCAACTAACTTGGCCTTGTGCCTTTCAACAGACCCATCTGGTCGATATTTAAGCTTATAAACCCACTTGGAGCCAATGGCAGACTTGTCAAGAGGTAAAGGAACAATGTCCCAAGTAATTTTGAGCTCAAGGGCAGCAAGTTTGCATGGCTGAAAATCCAAGGAGGAGAGTCTTTTGCCTGAAGATAATGAGATGGTTCAAAAGATTGAATAACAGAGGTGAGAGCATGAATATATGAAGGAGTATGGCAAGCAAGATTAAATTGTGGTAAAGTGTGAGATAAATTGCAAGTATAATCCTGCAAATAAGCTAGAGGCTTAGTAGTACGAGCTGGTCGAGTGGAAATAGCTGGAGGAGACTGAGGTGAAGAAATAATTAGAGGAGGAGAAATAATAAAAGGTGAAGAGGAAGAAGATGAAGAGGAAGATGGGGAAACAAAAGGGGCAGGTATAGGTGTGAAAAAGGAGTCATTGGCAGGCAAATGAGAAGTATGTGGATAATGACTTGTAGATAAAGATGGAAAGCAATCATGATATGAGGCAGGTGAAACAATGGAAAGGGAAGAAGATGAGACAAATGAAGAGGAAGAAGAGTGATTGTGAAAAGGAAAGATGGTTTCTTGAAAAACCACATGGCGACTGACTTAAATTTTTTGAGTTTCAAGATTGAAAAGCTTATAAGCTTTCTGACCAGGGGGATAACCAACCAGCACACATGGAGAAGATATTGGCTCGAGTTTATCTTTGTGAGGCTTGAGGCTAAAACAAAGACAACCAATAACTCGTAAATGATGGTAAGTAGCTGGAACTTGATGAAGAAGTTCAAAAGGAGTTTTCCAAGAGATAACAGATGAAGGCATAAGGTTGATAAGATAAGTAGTTGTAAGAACACATTCTCCCCAGAAAGCAATAGGTAACTTGGCATGAATGCGAAGAGCTCTAGCAGTGTCTAATAAATGTCTATGCTTGCGTTCAACTCTTGCATTTTGTTGGGGAACATAAGGGGCTGACCTCTGGTGAATGATTCCATAATGGAGGAAGAAATCTTGTAATTGGTGCTGTAAGAATTCTGCTCCATTGTCAGATCTGAAGAACTTAATTTTGGACTGAAACTGAGTATTGACATAAGCACTGAATCCAGTAGCAAGCTTAAATACTTGTTGTTTATTTGACATAAGAAATGTCCAGGTGCATCGAGTGAAGTCATCAACAATTGTTAAAAAATATCTTGCTCCACACAGAGCAGGGGTATGATATGGTCCCCAAATGTCAACATGTATCAATTCAAAACGTGCTGATGCATAAGAGCTGCTAGGAGAAAAATGGCAACTTATGTTGTTTAGCCAAAATACAAGTTTGACAATCAAGAGTTGAAACTGAAGTAGTAGAACAACTGTCAATATGATGAAGTTTTGACAAAGATAAATGCCCTAGTCGAGCATGAAAAAGATGTATATCTGTCTTGGAATTCTTAAGTGGAGCAACTGCACAGGATAGGCTAGGGAGAATGGGAGAGCCAAGCTTGTAGAGACCATCTTCTTTATAACCAGAAGCCAAAATTGCATTATTGGTATGGTCCTGAAATAGGCAAGCATTATCAGTGAATATAGTCTGCACATGTAGATCAGTGATCACTCGAGAAATGGAGAGAAGATTGTGCTTGAATTCAGGCAAATAAAGCACATCTTTGAGCATAATAAGAGGAGATAAAGAAATGTTTCCTTTGTGATGAACTTCCTTAACTGAGCCATATGGAAGTCTAATTAAAATAGGTTTGTCAAGCCTATTTAACTCAATAAAATAGTCCTTACAATAGGTGATATGGTTTGTTGCCCCTGAATCCAGAATCCAAGTGCAAGTGTTGACAGCATTAGTAGCTAAATGACTGACAATACCTGCAAAATTAATGGATGCAGATGATTGCTTATCCATCATCATTTTAAGCACTTCTTGGTAAACTGCATTAATCATCCCTGGATCCATTGAAACCGAAGAGGATTCTGGCAAATCCAATGGATTATCCTTCACAACAATGTCACAAGCATTGGCTGATCTAGAATGAGGAGATTGATTTGCTGAATTCAGTTTATCATCCTTGGCTTTAAAATCCTTGTACCAGTCTGGTATGCCAATAAGTTTAAAACATGACTCCTTCAAATGGCCCTTCTCCTTACAGTAAGTGCACAATCTATCCATTTTCTCCTTCTTAAAGTCCCTCCTACTACCTCTAGCCTGTCGATATATAAGGAACATATCTTCCAGCTGCTAACACATCATGAGAAACCACAGAATGACAGGTAATCTCCTTTTGCTTTTCTACTTGAATAATCATGTGAAAGACACGATTCATAGTAGGCAAAACCTCCAGAGATAAAATATGACTTCTAACATTTTCATATTGGTCATTTAACCCCATAAGAAATTGCATAACACGCAATTTAGCTTCTCTATCTGTAACTTTCTTCAGAATTGCACAACTACAATGACTGATGCCTTTACAAGAACAAGTAGGTACTGGATCAACTGTGGTTAATTCATCCCATAGTTTCTTCATCTTACCAAAATAAATGGCAACAGAGGTATTATCCTGCTTAAGTGATGCTAGATCCTTATGAATCTGATAGATTAAGGGTGCATTAGATACCTCGAATTGTTCGATTATATCATCCCAGAGCTCCTTAGAAGATTCCACGTATGTAAACATCTCACCTAAGTCTGACTTCATAGAATGAAGTATATCCAGCATCTAATCATGTAATCAGCCCTAGTCCAGCAATTGAACTGATCTTCGTCTTCCTTCTTCGGCCTTATACAAGATCCATCAATGAATCCTAATTTCTGCTTAGCTCCTAGGGCCATCCGTATACTCCTTCGCCATGAAATAAAGTTGGAACCATTGAATAACACATATACAAGTTGCATACCTGGATTATCCGAGTTTGCCAAGTACAAGGGGTCATTAACATTCACAGCTGCTATTCGAGCTTGATTTGGATCCAAATCAAGTCCTCCAGATCTCAGCGCTCCAGGATTAGCCATAACTTTGGTAATTAGTGAAAACTATTCTACGATTTGAATCAGGGAAAGATTATTGTATGAGAAATGTATCTGTATTTGGAAGAAATGAAATCATAGAGAGCATTATCCTTGCTCTGATACCATATCAAGGTAGAAGATGAAATTGAATATTCTCACACTTACTATTCCATTGAGGAGCTGCATATATATCTAAATATGACAGCTCATAGAGTTTGTTACATAAAACCTTCTAATTACATAAAATGTCCTGCATTCTACTTTATTACAATATAGAGTATATAGTTCTATAACTAATGCGTTACTTACTTCGCAAGTTGGGCATTCGTTATATTCATGCACCAAAATACGTTAGGTACTCTATCATTCTTACAAAATACATCCGCATAGCCACGAATGTATATCTGCCGAGGGCACGTTGGTGAGATTGCTGGCATGTGTAACGAGACTTGTTTCAGAATTTTATACAAACTTAAGTTATATTGTGCTCTTCACTTTAGCTGATCTATTTATTCAACTACAACTAATACTAACTCACCATTAGGATAATATATAATCTCACAATTGAACTCCTCCTTCCGGCTTCCAATACTTCTTTGGGCCCTCACTTATCAAAACAAAGCTTAATGCATCTCTTACATATGTCACTGCACGTTCATTTGGGTAAGAGATAAGATGCAAATTAATGTTATTGGATTTTGTCATGAATAGACCATCGATCTTCACAATGAAGACACTATCTTATACGAATACTTAAATTCGTAGCTTGTAACATTGGCTACCTTTCTCCTTTATTGTTCTATGACTTTTATCACATATTACTTTAGGTTCCTAGGAAAAGAAAAATGTGCTTGCTTGATTTACTTACAAAACATTATATTCTTACTGTACGTATGTCCCTTTTTACATCTATATCTACAAGTCATATAAGCAATGTAACCTATTAGTATATTGTAAATACGTACCAACAAAACATGACTATTGATCCAGACACAAAAGATGAACGCACGAGAGTTGTATCCTTTATGTCCGTTATCTTCATCCTTCTAGTACTCATGCTCCCCATTGGATTCCTAAGGAGGCGTCATAGAAGCATTATACTCAAGTCCTTTTCTTGGCTTATCTACACCGGCACCACCGCGCTCATCCCTTATGTCTTCGGCCTCATGCGCACTTCCCACGGCCATCAACACTTCCCGCCACTCTGGGCCGTGGTGTTGGTTTTTACCTATGGCAGTGTCGACAAGGTCAATGCTCTCGATCTCAACGATCAACGAAGCGTCGCGCTCATTTGGGTAAAGAATATTGTTCATTTTGGCTTTGCTTTTATACTACTTATCGAGTTTTCGAAGGTTGATCCGACTCCTTGGTCGTTTTATGTGTTATGTTGCTTGTTATACGCGTATTATAAGGTCGTTGAACGAGTTATTGCTTCACAATACGCGAATGGGAATGATCGAACTCTCGTATCCCTCGTGTCAAACGTATCAAAATCGATACGTAACAATCCGAATGATCATACTCCCTTGCTAGAATGCAAATACATGATTGATCCACATTATGAAACTATTACATTGAATCAAGTCTTGGCTTGTGAAGATGGATTCATCTTGAGTTGTACGGATGACTCGGCCATTCGGCTTAAGAACACTTGTGTTTCCTTCTCCTTGTTCTGGCTTCTCCTTCATAGATTCGTCGGAGTTCCTTCTTACGAAAACTCGAATCAAGAAACGGCATGGAGATTTGTTAACCATGGAATCCTCAAACACTATGCAAACCCTTTTCAAGTGATTGAATTAGAACTTGCTTTTCTATATGATTACATCTATAGCAAACACTTCCTTTTCTACATGAAAGGCTTGTGCTGCCAAGTGATGAAACAAGTCGTCTTTCACGGATTATTCACATGGTTTGCCATCTATCGTTTTGTTTTCTCATCGAGTTTAAGATCGTTCTACGACGTTCGGAAATTTGGGTTAATGATCATGATCATGATGGAGCTTGTTCAGTTCATCGTCTTCTTGAGTTCGAGATGGTCGAAGATGATGATAGTTTGCATCTACATAAACCGAGAATCATGGAAGAAGCAAACTGTATTCGATCATATCATCATGAAATTAGCTAAACTCATTTGTCTAGACCGCGGCGAGATCTTCAAGCCATGGCAAAGAAAACTCGGGCAATACTCACTTCTCGAATCCTCTTCCTCTCGTCGCCATTTCATCTGCAAGATTGGATCAGTGATAATGAGTGCATTAACCGGGATCAAGATCATGCGACCAGGAAGAATCCCGAGCCATGATATCAATCTTACAACCGAGATTCAAGAAGCTGTGATCAGATCTTTGCAATGTCATGGCCCGAGATTAAGCAAAGGAATTAGGTCATTGGAAATCAATGATCATTTGAGTTCTTCAGTTAAAAGTAAGCTAATTAGGGTTTGCAAAAAACACAGTATAGATACACAAGCAATCCTCGTCTGGCATCTGGCTACCGCCTTTTGCGAAATCAATCCAAAACTACATACAGATGTTCGTGAATCGATTGATTTCCGAGTTGCGACGAGTTTATCGAAGTACTGCGTTTATTTGGTGGCGTTTGCTCCGGATTTGCTTCCTGGTCATCCTGCTACTAGTGATTACATTTGTACAGAAACAATTGAGGAAGCTTATGAATACATGAAGGATTGTGATGAATCAAGGAAGATGTATGAGAAGGTTGTTGGGGAAGAGGGTGATGTTGAGGTAGGTGAAAGAGATATGGAGAGTTGTCTTGAAGAGGCTAAAATGTTGGTTAAGGTACTTGAGGGGGAGATTAGTGATGAGGGTGAAAGGTGGAAAGTATTGGCGGAATTGTGGGCAGAGATGATTTTGTATTTGGCTCCTAATATGAACAATGAGTGTGCTCATGTAGAAAGGCTTGCAGATGGAGGGGAGTTCATTACACATTTGTGGGTTTTGCTTTTTCATGCTGGGATTGTTGACAGAGATTTTGCAGGAAGATAAGCTAGAGGTACTGCATAGTCTGCATGTATTGATCATATGAAGATAATACATCCATAGTTAGTTAAGGGTTTTTGTAAAAAAATCTCCATGACATGTTTACATGGAGATTCTGGCTTTTGATGTGTAGCATGGTAACTATATATATTATTTAAAAAACTAAAATTATAAGAAAATGACATGTGACATATTTTTTGTTAGGATGAACCACGTTGAAGTAAACGCTTCTGCTTTAATATATGTATATAGATACGGATGTTCAATTTGAAGAGGCATCAGTGTATCAGCAACGCATTCTGTAAGTTTAGAGAAGGTTAAGAAAACAAGAAATTTTTTATATAATACAAGAATATGATCAATATATATCAAACAAAAAATAATGCCTCCACCATAAGCTCATTGTTATTATTGTAAGTGACTAAGAAATAGTTCAGTTGAGGTTGGTATGGACTATTGTTGTCATGTTGATGTGTAATAGCCATATCCTAGATAGTCCATGTTTCCTGAATACTCTGACATAATTTGATCAATCTCCCTAGGGAGTTTGAGTATGGTGAACTAGGGCAATTTCCCGTTGATTGTAAAGGTGTTATGAAACCATTGAGTTTTGTTATTCACCAAATTGTGGCAAGTAGTTTAGAATATTGTCTTTGTCTACTGAAAATATGTTTCATTTGCTGAACTTACTTTATATTCTTGAAATATTTTATAGGAAACATATTTCATATATTGGAGGAATCTAGTATCAACTCAAGAGAAACCCACATGTTATCCGAATTAGGCTGAGTTGAACTTGCATCCAACTCGTTGATACGACGAGTTATATCAAATGGTGAAGAGATTGGCGTGGAATTGGTACTCTCATGTGTACATGACTATTGTTTTTTGTAAGAGTAGACTGAATATGCTTTAGGTTTAAGATTGGTTGTGTTTTTGTGTTATTGGTATTTGAATATGTATAGGATGTTTGTATTAACTTGAATTGATACTCTCAATATTATTTGTCCTACACTAATTTAACTTGTGATAATGTATTTGTGATTATTATTTACATATTTGTTTTTATTGCGTTTGAACTTGTTGAAAGCATAAACAATAATGTCTATTTATGTTGTTGTAAACAAAACTCTAATATTGTTTTATAGTAAAATAGATGTTGTTGGCAACATCAAACCTTTAATTTCTAGTTCTTTGGGTGTTGTCCGCTCAAAAGTGTGTGCAAATAAGTTTTAAGTTTATACCGAGAATAAAAGCAATAGCGAACCTGCAGGGTACGCAGTATAAGCAAATATTACAGGGTCGATCGCATGGACTTGGTGAAATCAAGCGATAACGAAATCTAGTTTAGACAAATCGCAAATAAAAGACAAATAACGAGTTTGTATGCAAGAATGGAGAAAACGCAGATTCTAGAGATTAAGGTATCCAATTGCGGTTCTCGATTCAAGACTTCTAAAGATCTATGGATAGAGCTGTGAAGGAAGGGTGTTTCTAAGGTAGGATAGATCACGGGGGAGGTCTCACTATCCACTATCCGAAACTCAAGGCTCCTAATAAAGGGTTTTGAGTCCATTATCGGTTAGAGATCTAAGGAAAGGAACTATACTTTCAAACCAACCATCATCGGGTAAGTCTCAGGTTATCTCACAAAGGCAAGGGATTGACACACTCAAACCTTAATAAGGGGTGTTGAGTCCTCTACTACCTAGAACTCATCATCGTTGGCAACCAAGAAAGGCAATCACCGGGTAAGTCTCTTCCCAAGCTTGGATATAGGTTAGAAAGGTTCAACGGGGTTAGGGTTTAAGCAATCTTTAACTTAGGTTTAAGGATAAAGCATTAAAGGTACGATAGAAAGAAAAATCACCCTGTTCTTGAATGAAAATTTGTCGATTTTCTACCAAAAAATGCCCGATTTATGGTTTTATAAAGGTAAAACACAACTACCAGGGTCCAGTCTCAACGTAAGGTTCATTCTATCATCATCTTAACCACAATCTTCAACCAATCACATAGAATCGCAAGAGTTTTAGCCAATAACACACATTGTTAGAATCAAGAAAGCAATCGAATCAAGAAAGTCAAGAAAACGTTGAATCTTGAAATAAAAGTAAACATTCCTTAACAAAAGGTTCTCAATCTCAAAAACTAACTAGAAAGCGATAGACAACTCCAAATCTTGTGTTCACAAAGACAAAGAAAACTCAAAACTAGAAAAACCTCAAAGAACTTCATTTTATGACTTCGATCTTGAATCTTTAATCTCGAATGTGTTTCTCCTTCTCCTTCCTTGCTATTTCGTAGGGTTTCTTCAATGACTCTGGATGATGTTAGATGTTGCAAGACGTCCTTATTAATAGAGGAAAACTAGGGTTGCAATTCTTATCTTTTGAAAATGCCTTGATAGAAATCAGGTGATCTTATAAAAATCGGCCGATTTTCTTTACATGTTAGACCGATTTTTCTCCTCTGCAACGTGTTATCTTTTAGCTCCGTCTTCTATCTTTTTTTATGGTTTCTCTTCATATCTTTTCCTATCTTTTAGAATCCTTCCTAATCCATCATGATGCTAAGTCCAATATTGATCCATTTCCGCATCCAAACTCCATCATTTTGCTTGAAATTACATCAAGAACTCGTGTAGACCTCTATTCTCGAAATGTACATGAATATAGATTTAAAGGCTACTGAATCCCATCAAATGTATGCAAAACTGAAGTGAAATACTCGCAATATGCATGATTATGATAGCATATAATTCATGTCATCGGGTGTTGTGGACAAAACAAACACAATATTAGTGTTTTGTATTACTTTGAGTATTTGTTAACAACATAAGAAAAACATTATTCTTAGTGATAGTGTTGTTGTTGTTGATGGCACAAGATATACACTTATTAATACATTGTTTATTCAGTTATTGTTGTTGATTGAGACTAATATGAAACCAAAACATCCACATTATAAATAGTTCATATCGTAGTTACATTATTTCACTATAGTTAATGAAGTTGTTTTGACTAGGGGTGGACACAAGATCGACTGGATGGGGCGGGGCGGGATTGAGGTCATCCCACGTCTCGTCCTAGCTACTATGCATGAGACGGGATCGGAACGGACCTTTTGTTTTTAGATGAATCCCGTCAGACCCTATCATGATTAGGATCGGGAAATGATGGGACAGAACGGGACCGATCCCGCTTGATCTATAGTTTTTTTATAGTGTGTAATTCTTATGATTTACACCAAAAAAATATTCGTGTATACCAAACAAAACACATTAAATTTTCCATTAATCCATAATAATGTATTACATAATCATCTCAAAATATAATTAAGGGAAATTCCTGTTGGTACCCCTCAGTTTATGACTTTTCCGGAAAATAACCAAGGATTTCCTGTATTCCGGATGGTACCCTTAAGTTTCAGTGTTTTCCAGATTATGCCCCTACACCACTTACTCTTTTAACCGTGGTTAAGTAATTAAGAAAAAAAAATTAATGAAAATATTAAAAAACACAAATACTCCCCTGGATCTTCTTCTTGGTCGACTCTTCTTCAAGAACAACGACATTATAATCCTTCCAACTATTCTCGAAATCGTTGTTCTTTGTGTCAAAATTGTTGATTTTGTGATGAGTTTATACTTACTTTTTTGAACACTTGTAACCCTACTTCTCTAATTTGGGGGTTTGTTATTTGGGTTCAGATGGGGTTTAATTAGGATCGATTAGGGTTTAACTCCGGCCTCCATCTCCGATTCTCCGCCACTGCTCCTCCACCGCGTTCTTCGTCATCAGACTGGTCCAACGGAGGCAGAGACGACCGTTTTTCGATACACATCACCGGCGACTTCATATCCGTAGTTTGCCGTAGTGAATTCATCGCCGAAATTCTCCAGGCAACTTAGTAGGAACTTCAATGCAGCATATCTTCTAGGTGTATATTTTTTTTCTTCACCTGTTAAGCACTCTTATGTCCATTAACATAGTTTAATGAAGAAATTAATCAAAATGAGTACGATTTGGATCACCCTGTTTTGCTTAATTTTTTCAGTGTATCAAGTCATTGATTCTACTGTTTCTACATCTTCAAAATAATAGTAGTTTCTTCACTTGTATACCTTCAACTAGTATTTCAAGCTATGAGAGCCTCCCTTAAACTAATTTGATTACTTTTTTCATTTTAAACTACCAGAGTCTTCTTCTTGAAGAAGAAGAGTCGGTTGAGAAGACTAGAAAAGTATTTTGTGTGTTTTTTTTTATTAATTTTTAATTATTTTGTTTTTTGTATAACTTACCATAGTTAACTTAGTAAGTGATGTAGGGGTATAATCCGGAAAATATTGAAACTTAAGGGTACCATCCGGAATATAGAAAATCATTGGTTATTTTCCGAAATTGTTATAAACTGAAAGGCACTATCATGAATTTCCCTATAATTAATTTTGCTCAAACATCCTAAATAAAAGTCCGATTTGTAGCAAATCACAAATGTGTTTGGCTCATTTAGGTTATTTGTCGGTTTGGACATGCATAATTAATTTTTTTAAATATATAACTAATTTTTTGGGTTTAGAGATTAAATTTTATTTATATTTGAACTTAAAAGTTCAGCATATACGGGACACGTCTAGTAGGATGAAGAAGTTAATGCCCGTATCCCGTCCTACATATTTTTATCGGGACGAGTTCGAGACGGGATTGCTATTTTTGGATGAAATTCCGCCGGAATCGCACGGGATCGATACGGGATTGGGAGAGGATTTATGCCCACCCTATTTTTGAATAAGATTGTGCATATTTGGACCGTAAAAATTAAGTTCTAGTGTGGTCGTAATTATCAAATTTGGTATGATCCATGGTATTACGGTTCAGTATTGGTAATGTTCCGGTCCAGTATTGGACCATAATGTTCCGGTCCAGACTGTTTGTATATATTTTAACATTTTTTTTTGAAAAAGAAGTGGATAGGGTCCAGTCCAGGTTTGGACCAGACTGAGTTTAACCCATGTTTGAAGCGAACAAGAGTTTTTAACTAACAAAGTAACAATTACAAACTTTTCTTGTAAAATTGTATGAGTATGAACCGTTGATACATATAGTTTGAACTAATTGAATAATTTTTTAAAGAATAGTAAAATAAAAAATAAATAAAAAGGGCTAGTGGTAAAGAGAAAAGAAAAGAAAAGAAGATACATGTCAATCCAACACCTCTACGTATTTCTATACAGGGTAAATAGTGTCGTACGTGAACTAAACCCTTTTGTTCTCCCATAAAAAAAGATAAATCATACGAAAACACCTCTTATATACTCTTTTTTCAACCAAACACCTCTTATATATTTTTAACTAATCACATACTTTTATAAATGTCAACAATAATCACCAAATTTCGTTACTGATTATCTTTTATCATGAGATCCATATATATTTAATTTTATTATTTAAAAAGTAGTGAAATAACAAAATTTGGTTTTTGCAAATCCTAATACGTATAAATATGAACCAAAACAGTTTACAAGTCGATCGTTTTACCAATGAGAAGAAACCCTAGTACTGAATCTACCGATTTAGATGTCTTCTCAAGGCTACACTTCTAGTTCTTCCTATTTGATCTCAACTGATCGATCTAGCCATGAGCAGGTTGAAGAGAGCTCTAAGAGGTAAGAAATTTTCGATTATGCGGGTTCATCAATTTGGATATTGCAAAAATAGGAGTGGTTGAAAATCGTTGAAATGTTCTCCTATTTTTTTTTTCTAAATGTTCGGTTATTAGGGTTCTTCAATTTGGGTATTGTTCCTCGTTATCCAACTAATATGGATATTGTTCTTTGCTATGCAACTAATATGTATATCAATTTTTTGAAAGAAAAAAAAACCTTTTTTTTAACATATTCATGTTTTCCGTACAAAATTTTAAAACTTCGAAACAATTTTTAACAACTCCTATTTTCGCAATACCAAATAATCGAAAATACCTTACCTCATTCTAGTGTAGCTTTGAGAAGAAATCCAAATCGATGTTATAGTTTCATCTCATCGGCAAAAGCCGCGTAACAATGTTGACTTGCAAATTGTTTTGGTTCAGATTCATACGTACTAGGAATTGAAAGAAAAAACAAGGCCACTGTTATTTAGCGCATTTTTTTTTACTAACAACGCACATTTGTCCGCAACGGACAAATGTGTGTTATTTAGTATTTTTTATTAAAGTTGTCCGTCACGGACAAAGGCATATGTCCGTGACGGACGAAGTGAATATTACCACTTACTAGTATGTTATATATTTAGGTATGTCCGTCACGGACAAAGTGCATCTGTCCGTCACGGACACCTTGTCCGTGACGGACAAATCTTCTTTGTCCGTCACGGACAACTCACATACATTAAAACTTGAGATTTACAACATATATTTGTATCTTTTAAATCAACCAATAATGTGTAATACCTATTATATACACCTTTATTAAATTAATGAGTTTATTTTACTTTAGTAACATTTTCGTCAAATTTTAATTTAATAACATCTTTAAATGAACATAACGAGTTATCACGAACATAATGACATAAAAAGATCAACTTAACTTTATTGAGAGGATTATAAATTCCTTTCAAACAAAATTACGTCATTGAAAGCCATATAAAGTTTCAAGAAATAAACGTTACTTTTGTTCAAATTTTACGATCTCATAACGAACATATCTTGTTTCAAGAAATAAACGTTTCTTTCGTTCAAAATTTATAGATTTCGAAACGAACATATAAATGTTCAATAAATAAAACGTTACTATCATTCAAAGTTTTAAGATTTGATATCGAACATATAAAGTTTCAAGAAATAAACGTAATTTCCTATCATACATATTTACGATCAAATCAAAGTATGTTATTGAAAGGTTTTAAACTTTCTTTTACAAAAGACGATCAAATCAAAGATATTTTATTCAAAGGATTAACACTTTCTTTCAACAAAGAAATCAAACTTACTTACAAACATAACAATTACAAAGGAATCAAAGTTTCAATATCAATGTTACGTTTTTAAACCTGACGTTGAACTTCAAACATAAATACGATCAATTCAAAATAACGTTATTGAAAAGATTTAAATTTTATGTTAACAAAAGACAATCAAATAAAATTTTTGTTATTCAAAGCATTACAAATTTATTTCAAACAAACCAAATTTTAGTACTTTAATCAACAAAATAGTCATATTACAAATATTCACTTTGTCCGTTACGGACAAATGGACATTACTTAGTAAAAACAAATTCGCTAAATAGCCGGGACGAAAAAATTTTATTTTACTAGTTTTTAAATAATAAAACCAAATTTATTGAGTTTGTGGGGCCTGTGACGGAAAAGATAATTGAGAATGAAATTGATGGCTTGTTTTAATGGTTTATAAAAATAGGTGATTAGATGGAAAAAATATATATAAGGTGGTTAATGGAAACAATATGTATATAAGAGGGGTCGATTGTGTAATTTATTCAATGAAAAATAATTCGGTTTATAAAAAGTAGTTACATTTTCTCATGTTTTTAACTTTAAAAAAAAGAAAAGAAAAAGAGGAACGTACAGAGAGTAGAGGCACAGTGCAACACAACCTAATGCGTTTCTCACTGGTTTGAAGATCGAAGGAAGCACCCCATCGCATCTCTGGTTGAACCTCCCACACTTCCCCCTTCCTCACTCACACTCTCATCTCCATAATCCTTCCCCTACTCTTCTCAAATCAATAAGCAAAACCAACCTTCGTTTCGAATTCCTCACCAGCAAAACCCTCAAACCCCACAGATCTGAGCAAATTGCACCTCCAGTCCTCCACCATCGTCAATGGGAATGGCTTCTTCGGAAGCCGATTCCCGCCTCAAGGTAGTCCTCCTCCCTTCACTCGAGAAGATCATCAAGCAAGGTTCATGGCGTAAGCACTCTAAGCTCGTCCACGAGTGCAAATCCTTGCTCGAATCCCTCCAAAACGGATCCCTTTCCCCCGATCCGGATTCCGATTCGGATCCCTCAATCCCCGGCCCGCTCGACGACCTCTCACTCTCCCACTCAGAACTCCTCCTCAGCCCCTTCATCAACGCATGTGCTTCTGGCTACCTCAAGATCGCCGAGCCGGGTTTGGATTGCATCCAGAAGCTCGTCGCCCATGGTTACATTCGGGGCGAGGCTGACCCTACCGGCTCTGCTCCTGAAGGTAAGCTCCTTTCTAGGTTGATTGAATCCGTTTGCAATTGTACTCAGATTGGTGATGAAGGTATGGAGCTGCTTGTTCTTAAGACGCTTCTATCGGCGGTTACTTCTATGAGCATGCGAATCCATGGGGATTGCCTGTTGTTGATTGTGAGGACTTGCTATGATATCTATCTTGATAGTAAGAATGTGGTGAATCAGACGACGGCCAAGGCGTCTCTGATCCAGATGCTGGTGATTGTGTTCAGGCGGATGGAGGCTGATTCGTCTACTGTTCCAGTGCAGCCAATTGTGGTGGCTGAGCTCATGGAACCTGTGGAGAGGTCTGATGCGGATCAGGGTATGACGCAGTTTGTACAGGGGTTTATAACCAAGATTATACAGGACATTGACGTGGTGCTGAATCCTTCAGCTGTGGTTGGGAAGCCTATAGGGGAAAATGGTGCTCATGATGGGGCTTTCGAGACCAAGGTTAATGCGACAGTGGAAGGGACAAATCCTGCTGATCTGTTGGATTCGACAGATAAGGATATGTTGGATGCTAAGTACTGGGAGATCAGTATGTATAAGAATGCCTTGGAGGATAGGAAGGGTGAGTTGGCTGATGGGGAGATGGAGAGGGAAGAGGATTTGGAGGTACAGATCGGAAACAAGCTGAGGCGAGATGCGTTTTTGGTATTTAGAGCTCTTTGTAAACTGTCGATGAAGACACTGCCAAAGGATGCGCTGTCTGATCCACAGTTGATGAAGGGGAAGATTTTGGCACTTGAGCTGTTGAAGATTCTGTTGGAGAATGCAGGGGCCATCTTTAGGACTAGTGAAAGGTAAGTTTTCGAGTTGTACACTAGTTTAAGTTTGGTATTCTGTGGTTGTCATCTTTTGAGCTTGATTTCTGGTATAGTGGAATGCTATTTCTAACATGTGCTTGATTGAGCTTGAGTCGCTTGCCGAGAGATCACTGGAATGAGTATCTTTTGGTGGTATGTGAAAGTGCATATAGTTAGACTGTTAGAGACAGCAGTATGAATAGTGTTTTCTATTATCTCACGTGTTTACAGGATGACAAGTTATGTTTTGTAAAGGAGTAGTCAGTTCTAAGAGTTATAGATAATTGGATTATCAGTACTGATACTATCTTTACAGTTGTATTACTATTTACTACAACCTAGTGTCTTTCCGAGTCTAACACCAAATTGACAAAACACTATAACTGTGGAGCCTCGTCAACTAGGAGAAACTTTCAAATGGGAGTACTGCTCTGTTTTTAGCTCTTATTTCTGATTTGCAATATTTTAAGGATGCATTGGATTTTCAATCTAATTAGTAGTAATGACTTTTACAAACAAATATTATAGCTTTAAAATTGGGCATACATGCCCTATCCTAGGTCTGTAGTGTTCAGTCCAAAAAAGTAGTTGTCATAACTCATAAGATACATTCAGTGTCTAGGTAGCTAGGAAGGCTCCAGGAGGTATGCAAGCCACTGAACCACAAATTACTGGCTTCATTATTAGGGACATGGAGTGATCCGATCCTTGTTTAGCATAATGCCCCCGTTCCCGTAACCATTCGGGATTGGTTTTCCCGTTCCATACCCGACACCTGTCCCGTCGGGTATCCGTCCCGTCGGGAATCCCCATTCCCTATTAGTTTCTTATATTTTATGATTCTACATTTTTTTCCCCATGAATATCCTCAACCAAATTCTATCATTTTACTCAATATCATCTTTATCTTTTGCAATGGCTGCATTGCAAGTTGCACCATATAGTATCAATAATTCTGTCCCATTGACACCCTATTCATTACTAAATATGGGCCAGGCCTCGGAGTGGATAATCTTTTAGTTTCTTATGTCATTTTACTGTCCCATTCCCGTTCCATACCCGACACCCGTTCATTTGTATTATGTTTTCTAATGCTTATTATAATTGTAGTGTTAAAAGCAGAAATTTGGTATAATAAGCGTAGAAAATGAACTAGAAAAATATTTATAAAAAAATTGAAAGTTTTGTTTTAGATAATAGGGCACTTTGCAAAATTTCATCGAAGTTTATAATTTCCAGACACTTCTATTTTCCCAAAAATACACTTTCACTTGGCAGTTCCTTAGATTTTTAGAATTAAAGTAGATAGATCTCAATTCTCAACATTGTATAATATCAAGTTTCGGTGGTTGCGATTACTGATACTATATGTCTGGCTGGCTCCTTGAGTTTATTTATCTATCAGACGGTACTTCCAACATTTAACTGTAGAATTAACTCTTGTTACTTGATCCTGAATTTGTTTATGTTATCATATTCATATATCATCTTTATCTTTTGCAATTATGCTTGGGGTTTTCTTTCAGTAGTGACTCATAAATAGATGGATCTGTCTAGTTTTGTTGTATTTGAGCTTTATCTTGCATCAACATGCTTGATGACTCAAACATTTGACCTTTATGAAGCGTTCATTTAACAATAATATAAGAAGGATTTATACACCCTTTTGCATGATATTCATCTTTTCTCTTTCTATGGTGTCAAAGCAGATTTTTAGGTGCTATCAAGCAGTACTTGTGCTTGTCATTGTTGAAAAACAGTGCTTCGACCTTAATAATTGTGTTCCAGCTTTCATGCTCTATTTTCATGAGCCTGGTATCAAGATTTAGAGCTGGACTGAAGGCAGAGATCGGAGTATTCTTTCCTATGATAGTCCTTAGGGTTTTGGAAAATGTTGCTCAACCGAATTTCCCACAGAAGATAATCGTGTTGCGATTCCTGGAGAAGCTCTGCGATGATTCACAGATTTTGGTGGACATATTCATAAATTATGACTGTGATGTTAATTCTTCCAACATATTTGAGAGGTGGGTAATTCATGACAATTTTCTTGTGATATGTCAGAGCCTGAGTGGCACAATCATCAGTGTAGAAGAGTTGACAAAATTTCAGATTCACACATTGTATCCTGATAGTGATTGTAATTTTTGAAGCTCGGAGTGTTAAATGTGTATGTTGTTTGATGTAGAATGGTCAATGGTCTACTTAAGACTGCTCAGGGAGTCCCTCCCGGTGTCACAACCACAATGTTACCTCCTCAGGAGGTAGCAATGAAGCTTGAAGCAATGAAGTGCTTAGTGGCCATTTCAAAATCAATGGGAGACTGGGCCAACAAACAACTGATTATACCTGATCCTCATTCGACCAAGAAGTTTGAATTAGCTGATGTTAGTCAAGAATCTGGTTCCCCTCCATTAGCTAATGGCAATGGGGATGAGCCTGCGGAAGGATCTGATGGCCATTCTGAAGCTTCAAGTGACATTTCTGATGCTCACACAATTGAGCAGAGGCGAGCTTACAAGCTTGAGCTTCAGGTATCAAAGCAAAGAGTGATTTGAGTGGTTAAGTCCCATGGCTCCTTTATCTTTCGTGTAGCTTACTTTAATATTTGTGGCAGGAAGGTATTTCCTTGTTCAATAGGAAACCTAAAAAAGGAATTGAGTTTCTTATACATGCAAACAAAGTAGGCAACTCACCGGAGGAAATAGCTGCTTTCCTGAAAGATGCTTCTGGTTTAAATAAGACGATGATTGGTGACTATCTGGGGGAAAGAGAAGATTTGCCATTAAAAGTGATGCATGCATATGTAGATTCCTTTGACTTTCAAGGTTCACAATTTGATGAAGCCATCCGGGTGTTTCTACAAGGATTTAGATTGCCTGGTGAAGCACAAAAAATTGATCGTATTATGGAAAAATTTGCTGAGCGGTTCTTGAAGTGCAATCCAAAGACTTTCTCCAGTGCTGACACAGCTTATGTTCTTGCTTATTCTGTTATAATGCTCAACACGGATGCACATAATCCCATGGTTAAGAATAAGGTATAGTTATTTTATTATTCTCCATTTTCCTTAGACATAGTACCTCAGTATAAATTTAAGGCTGTTTCTTTGTTGCCTTATTTTGCAGATGTCAGCTGAAGATTTTATAAGAAACAACCGTGGTATTGATGATGGGAAAGATCTTCCTGATGAGTATATGAGATCATTGTATGAGCGGATAACGAGAAATGAAATTAAAATGAAAGAAGATGGAATTGCTCCTCAACAAAGACTCTCTACGAATAACAAAATATTAGGCTTGGACAATATCTTGAATATTGTAATCCGGAAACGTGAAGAAGATTACATGGAGACAAGTGATGATCTAATCAAGCATATGCAACAGCAGTTTAAGGAGAAAGCTCGCAAATCAGAGTAAGCTCACCTTGATTCCTTGACTATTTCTTCCTCTCCTTATCTGTTTGAAGATTTTTCGTAGTTGAGGCTATACGCGGAGCTAATTTTTGTAAAGGGCTTTTTATTATAGCATTTGTTCATTTTTAGCTGGCAGTTGTTAACTTGTTAGTATACAAAGGTGGATTTTGTTTCAGTTGATTATCTGTAATTGGTTGGTGATGTCTTCTTTTGGAATAAATTTAATTTGTAATTATATTGAACACCCCTATTATTTAGTTGTGTGAAGAAATTACAGTTGGTAAAAACAGAGAAAGTTAATTTCTCAAGTAGAAAAAACTCTGAAAGTGAAAGTTGTACAAAAACTTTTTTTTTATAAATATTTTATTCATATCTACCTTCAAATGGTGAATGAAACCCTCTTCCTTTTCTCTTCCCTTCCTTGAAGGCTATCAGTAAAAAAATTAATAGTTGTGTAAAGAAATTAGGGTGGGAATGTGTTTAATTGGGATAAAAATTGTTATTGATTAAAAAAAATTAATATTTGTGCTTTGCAAGTTCGGTAATCAATGCATCAGCTAAAATGCTAAATGTTACAGCCTTCTGGTTCCATTGTATTTAACTTATCAAGGGTGTATCTTCCCCTTAAGGTTTACATTTCTATTCTAGTATTTTTTATTCTGGCTATAATCCTATCAATAGGAGAGCCAAATTAATTGTTCTCAGCCTTTCTGCATTGCTCGATTATTCTTTTGTAGCTTCATTTTCTGTGGCAATGCCAGGTACAGTTAGCCAGTACTTGTTTCCGTGATACCTGTTGCCTATATACTTTGCTATTATGTGGCTGTGCCAACTCTATGTTTTGTTTTCATGTTTTTAACAATACCTTGCAATTTTTAGGTCAGCTTATTATGCAGCAACGGATGTTGTGATCCTTAGATTCATGATTGAGGTTTGCTGGGCTCCCATGTTGGCCGCATTCAGTGTTCCACTTGATCAAAGTGATGATGAAGTGGTTATATCTCTGTGTCTTGATGGGTTTCGTGCTGCCATACACGTCACGTCAGTGATGTCCATGAAAACACAGAGAGATGCTTTTGTGACTTCACTGGCAAAATTTACCTCACTGCATTCACCAGCTGACATCAAACAGAAGAACATTGATGCAATCAAGGTATTACGTTTCTGTCAAGTCCTAGTTTAGGAATATTTTGGCATGGCAAGCTCATAGTCTCGTTGAAGCTAATAAAAGTTGTCAAGATTGATACAAGAGCTTATTAATAATATTGAAAGCTGTTTATAATCTGTAACATATTTTCTATAGCTTATGAAAACGTGTTGCCTATAAACCGCGATTGGTTATAACTTATAAGCAACTTAAATTTCCTTAATGTTATCTCTTTCTTGATTGGTTTATGCTGTTCTACAGGCAATAGTCATGATTGCTGATGAAGATGGAAACTACTTGCAAGAAGCATGGGAGCATATACTGACATGTGTTTCTCGTTTTGAGCATTTACATCTCTTGGGAGAAGGTGCTCCTCCTGATGCTACTTTCTTTGCTGTACCCCAGAATGAGACGGAGAAGTCACGGCAAGCCAGCTCAACCATTCTTCCTGTTATAAAGAAGGGAACGGGGAAAATTCAGTATGCAGCTGCTGCTGTGAGAAGGGGTTCTTATGATAGTGCTAGTATTGGTGGGAGTGTGTCAGGGATGGTTTCACCTGAAGAGATGAACAATTTAGTCTCAAACCTTAGTATGCTTGAGCAAATTGGGAGTGGTGAAATGAGTCGCATATTTACACGAAGTCAGAAGCTAAATAGCGAGGCAATAATTGACTTTGTCAAGGCTCTATGCAAGGTTTCTATGGAGGAACTACGATCCACTTCTGATCCGCGTGTTTTCAGCCTCACAAAGATAGTTGAGATTGCGTAAGGATCCTGTTCATAATTAATGTGTCATCTAATTGTGGTATTGTAGCATTATTCACTTTTATCCACGAATGCATGATATTTTTGGAACAGGCACTATAACATGAATCGCATCAGGCTGGTATGGTCAAGCATCTGGCATGTGCTTTCTGACTTCTTCATAACCATTGGTTGTTCTGAGAATTTGTCAATTGCAATCTTCGCCATGGACTCTTTACGGCAATTATCCATGAAATTTCTGGAGCGTGAAGAGTTGGCTAATTATAATTTCCAGAATGAGTTCATGAAGCCTTTTGTCCTCGTGATGAGGAAGAGTAGTGCTGTTGAAATCAGAGAACTAATAATTAGATGTGTTTCCCAAATGGTATTGTCCAAAGTGACCAATGTAAAATCTGGATGGAAGAGCATGTTCATGGTATGTGATTCCCCTCCTGCTTTTAATTTACTTGCTCAAGCAATATCTTCTCAGGATGCAATCATCCTCAGTTGAACAATGCTGGCATAACATTTTGATTGTTCTTTTATAAACTAGTCGAGGCTCCGTGGGTGGGAAGATGGTAAGGTTTATTGTATTATTTTCCTTTGGGTTGGGGGTGTTCATCTAAGCATTTCACTCATTAATGGAATGGTAGAATTGTTCATCTGTCAAGTGAATTTCATTAAGTTTATTTTCCTACAAGTCTAATTTGCTAAATTTATGTCACAGGTCTTCACGACAGCAGCATATGATGATCACAAGAACATAGTCCTCTTGGCCTTTGAGATAATGGAGAAGATCGTTCGGGACTACTTCCCATATATCACTGAGACCGAGACAAACACCTTCACCGATTGTGTGAATTGTCTTGTTGCGTTTACAAATAGCAGATTCAACAGAGACATCAGTCTTAATGCCATCGGCTTTCTTCGTTTCTGTGCGGAAAAGCTTGCGGAAGGTGATTTTGGTTTGTCAGCAAGGAACAAAGAGAATGAAGCTTCAGGAAGCATTTCTCCCCGGTCATCATCTCCAACAGAAAAAGGTGGAAAGCTTGAAAATGGGCATCTGCATGAGAAAGATGATCTTCTCTATTTATGGTTTCCTTTGTTGGCTGGTAAGATAAGTACCAACTGTCTTTTTTTTTCACAAGAGGAACCAACTTTGTCTGTTCAACGTACATCAAAAGGGACCCAAACTGAAAAACTTGCAATGGAAACTTAAATAAAGAGAACACCATATCTTATCCTTTTTGAATTCAGTCTTGCATAACTAGGAGTGGTTTGGATTCAGTACAATTATTCCACCTAGACTCGTGAAAACTCTAATAGGAAATTTTAAATAAAACATGATATCAATCCTTTACACAAAAAGAGAAGATTTCACGAACAAGATAATACTTAATGAGACAGTGAAGTTAAGCTCTTTCTTTTTATTGTTTTGCAGGACTGTCAGAGCTTAGCTTTGATCCACGACCTGAAATCCGAGAAACTGCTTTGCAAGTTTTGTTTGACACTCTTAGAAACCATGGGCATTTATTTTCTCTTGCATTATGGGAACGTGTATTTGAATCAGTCTTATTTCGTATATTTGATTACGTCCGGCATGCTTTTGACCCTTCTGCGGAAACTGGACAGGGTGCCAGTTCTGATATACCTGAATTTTACGAAGATTCATGGCTTTATGGCACCTGCACCTTGTCCCTGGAGTTAGTTGTAGATCTCTTTATCAAGTTCTATCCCACTGTTAATCCTCTTCTTAGGAAAGTTCTGATGCTCTTGGTCAGTTTCATAAGACGCCCTCACCAGAGTCTTGCTGGAATTGGCATCGCTGCATTTGTTCGACTTGTTAGCAATGCTGGAAGTTTGTTTTCAGATGAGAAATGGCTCGAGGTGGTTTCATCACTGAAAGAAGCTACCACTGGAACCCTCCCTGATTTTTCCTTTATTGCTGGGGAAGATAATCTAAGTTTAAGCAATGAAGAATTAGTGAGTAGACAAAATCACGAGGGATCCAGTGTTCCTGAAGTTGATCAGCAGAGCTCAAGGACTAAACAGCTATATTCCATTCTATCTGATAACAGGGTCCGATGTGCCGTGCAGCTTTTACTGGTTCAGGTAAATATTTGCTGCTACATTTTTATTCTTTTACAATGCATGTGAGCATGTCAAGCTGCGCAGGAACCCTCTTTTTAAAACACTTGTTCATACGGGTATTTTATTCGAAACTTAATGAAATTACTAACCTATGACAAGAAATATTAGTATGAATAGGACACATTAAAGGTTAGGGATCTGAACAGGAAAACGCCGATTGTTGAGGATTACAAATAAATTTATTCTTAATCGTATGTTACCACTTGTACCGGAATAACCTCTCTGCAAAGAACGTCTGCATCTTATTTGAGGCTTTTGTTTAAATGCGGTAATCGTTTGCTTATTGCCTGTGTTCCTAGTGATTTAAACATGTGAATTTGTGATCATATTTTGTGTATCTTTAATACTGATCATGCAAGCTATGAATAATATGGTGTTCAACCTTGCCTACCATTCGGAGAAATTACTTCTCATATGTTCATCTCCCATTCGTGTGAGGTTAATATTAAGTGCTTTCTCACCCTGCTCAACTTCTCCTATTGACAGGCATTAATGGAAATTTACACTATGTACCGGAATAGCCTCTCTGCAAAGAACGTCTGCATCTTATTTGAGGCTTTGCATGGCGTGGCACTGAATGCTCACAAGATCAACAGTGATACCGAACTTTGTTCAAAGCTAGAGGATTTCAAATCTCTAACCCAAATGCAAGATCCTCCCCTTCTTCGCCTTGAAAGTGAGACATACCAAATGTGTCTTACTCTAGTACAGAATCTCGCACTGGATAGGCCTCCTAATTATGACGAGGCCAAAGTGGAATCTGTCCTACTCAATCTTTGCAAAGAGGTGCTCCAACTCTACATTGAGACCTCATGTGGGCAGATCCAGGTGTTACCAAACGGTGAGCAGCCCCATTGGCAGGTCCCAATGGGCTCCAGGAAAAGACGGGAACTGAACGCGCGAGCGCCACTAATTGTGGCCACGCTCGATGCAGTATCTACTTTGGAAGAGTCATCATTTGAGAGAAACTTGGCTGGCTTGTTTCCTCTGCTATGTGGCTTGATTAGGTGTGAACATGGATCAAAGGAGGTTCAAATGGCTCTCACTGAAATGCTTAGCTCATCGGTTGGTCCGGTTCTGTTTCGATCCTGTTGATGTTGTCCCCCATTGCCAGACCAAAATTGTATGATATATCTTGACCCAGATCTTATTTGAGTTCTCTTTTTGCCTGCCACTAAGCAATTTCAGTCAAGTTTTGTGAAAATTTGAATGTGAATGAATAGGTTTAAGGGATGCCATTTTGGGGGGAAGACTGGTGCAACTGAACCTTGTATTCTAATGGTAGCCAAGGGGGCATTCGGTGATCAAATCGCATATACTTCTAGGGTTTTTTCATGTGTATTTTAATGTCGTATAATTTACATAGTTTTGTTTTGTTGATGTTCCCATGTAAAAAGTTCATCGAGTACAGACTACGGAGAAGTTTTATGGCTTCTAATTCCATTCTTCTTGAAGAATACTACTTTATTTGTAGCAATTGATCTGTTTAGTTCTTACAGAAAAAATGTAGCGAGCCTTATTATGCGATTGGGATTAGATGTCGGGTTACAGTTGAAACATGTTTGGATGAGATGTTGGGTTGCTGCTTAAACAGGTTAGACGGACCGGGTTTGTTCGGACTTTGGGCTCATTCGATCTCATGGGGTCGATTTTATTCTTGTGTTTTGGATTCATGCTTCCTTTTTATTTAGGAAAGAGCAAAGGAAT
Source organism: Fagopyrum esculentum (assembly GCA_033239045.1). NCBI lineage: Eukaryota > Viridiplantae > Streptophyta > Magnoliopsida > Caryophyllales > Polygonaceae > Fagopyrum > Fagopyrum esculentum. The sequence goes on from BSUD01000004.1 coordinate 141,932,414, forward strand.
ACATGGAAGTTTGGAAAAGAAGAGTCCGGAATCAGGGAATTACAATGAGTAGAGTCATCAATGTTGTCTGGAACCCCCCTCCGGAAGGCTTTATCAAGGTCAACATGGACGGCGCTAAAAACTATTGGGGCTTTGTGTCGGCGGCCGGTGTGGTTCGAAACTTTGCAGGAGAGAGGTTAAAGGGTTATGGCGTTAATTGGGGGATATGTATAGTACTCATGCCGGAATTGTGGGGACTGACACATGGCCTCAAGATTGTTTGGGAGAGTGGTTATCGACTGATTATCGTTGAACAAATTTTCAGGTGGTTACTAATCTACTTAAGAAAAACATCGGCCCTCACTACCCTCTTGCCAGTCCGGTACTCATGTGCCAAGACTTCTTGAAAAGAGACTGGAATATTTAGGTTCGACATGTCTTCCGCTAGGCGAATAGAGTAGCGGACTTTATGACTAATTTTGCTTTGAACTTTCCTATTGGATTGAATGTATTGTGTGACCGGCCGGAGGGTATAGTTGATCTTTTACTTGATGAAGTAAGGAGTCGGACTATCCCCGTGTGATGAATATTTAGCCTTCTTTAATAAAAGCGCGTTTAGATGTGCCTTCACACAAAAAAAAACCAGTTTTTCAAGTTCCGTAGTCATGCCAAAGTTTGTTTGGACGGATGTGAGTAGATTTAATTTAAACTTATTAAACAATTAAAAAAAAAATACTATTTAGTCAAATAACATTTTTGTTATAAATATATCATAATTCTCATATCTCATAAATTATATATTTAAATTATTTAATTATTTTTTGATGAAAATATAAACCTAAAAATAATAAAGTGAAACTTTTACCATATCCAAAGCTTAAAGTAACTAGCTTTAAAAAACGAGGAAACAACAAGATATATTTCTAGCTCAAAAACTCCCTACTGTAGATGAAGAAACCCTTCCCAAACCTATTCTTCACGCCGTCTTCAACCTTTGCCCTCATTGGCTTCAACCTTCAATGGTTCCCTTAACTGTAACACCCCGATTCCGCGAAACTCGGGATGCTACGGACGAGACCTCACAATGGGTCCCGACCCTTAATCTGACAACAATTTCACCGGATCTTACAACAAGATAGGGCTGAGCATCGGTCCAAAACCGCAAACCGCAAACCGAACCGCAACCGAACCGCAAATTTGCGGTTCGGTTTGCGGTTTGAACCGCACGGTTGCGGTTCGAACCGCAAATGAACCGCAATTTGCGGTTTTTTTGCGGTTTTTTTTGCGGTTTGCGGTTTGTTTTGTGGTTTGCGGTTTTGCGGTTTGAACCGCAAACCGCAAACCGCAAACCAAAAACTTGTGGACCGCAAACCGAACCGATTAAGTGCGGTTCGGTTGCGGTTTGGACCGCAATTTGCGGTTCGGTGAACCGAACCGCAATCTGCTCAGCCCTACAACAAGACACAAATAAAGGCAAAACCAAAATACATTTTTATGCTAATGATTTGATCTCCAGAAACAAACAAAAGACAAACTTCAGCCAAGTTCTCAACTCCAAAGACTTGAACATCAAATACATAACAATATACAAGAAACGATACCCAAACACGTCTCCAACCAAAACCCACTCCTAAAAATGTACGGAACCCCGGCTGCCCACTCTTCCGGATCTCTCGGCCGCATTTCTAACCTCCAAGGTAATCTACAACAATCGGTATAAAACTGTTAGCTAATATTCGAGGCATTATAATCAAGGTGAAAGACACAAACACAAGTCGATCATCATAAACACCCAATACACTCCAAAGCACACAAGTCCGGTTTATTATCTTATTATTATTAAGTCATATCCCGTTCTAATTCAACTTAGGTTGTGACACAAGAGTCACCGAAACTCGTCTCGGTCCCTACTTACCGGCATGGAATGGTACTGATGCATCCGACCGTCTACCAGCACGACATAGTCGCCAAGAACCTCCTAGCTCTCGCGGGAGCTAGACAAGTTGTCACTGCCCGTTATCATACACTTGGGCCAAATAATATATAAATGTCGGTAATCCTATTTCCGGTTTAGTTGTTATAAACGATAAAAACACACCACCCAACATACATAGATGCTAATACAAGGAATACAAGTTAAGTAAGTTCGGAGACTTACCTCGTCCAAGATAATCCCGCTCTCAGCTTCTCGCATGAAGACACTCAACGCCTGTGAAAAGGCACATGATCAACAACTCTCTCATATGCTAGAAGTCCTTAGACTTCTAGTCCCAATGATCTCGCAAGATCATAAACCATAACCATGCTAGGATAACAAACTCCTAGTCCTCACGATCTCACAAGATCATAACCATCACAACACATGCTAGGATACTCTCGTTCTAGTCCCCACAATCTCAGCAACCGTATAACCACAACCTCAAGCCTTAGATACTCACAATATCAACCAAACACTCAACGTCTTACAACAACCGAAAATCCTCAAAACTCACCTAAGGTCCAAATTACTACTTGACATTCACTCTAAGTTATGCTAGATCCAACCTAGCATGATACTACTACTAAACATAACTAGGTCGAGAAAAAGAAAACTCACACGACGTCAAAAGATGGAAGTCGATCTACGGATGTCGAGAATGGATGTCGAGCTTGGACTCATTAGGCCTTTATCGGGGCGCTTCCGGTCCTAACACCAAAGCTAAACAAATTTTGCTTATACGCTAAATTTGAACGGAATATATAACTTATATAAAATCTAAGGTAAAACCCGTTTTCAAAACCAAGATTAAAAACTGCTTAAATACTTTCCGGGACAAATTATACAATTATATACACATGGGTCATAATATATAATAAATATAAGCTATAAGAATAAAATCCGTTATAAAACTTTGGTTGAAAATCCGTAAAAACATTTTCCGGGCAACTCATGAAGTTCCATAAACTTGGGATATATTCCGTAAATAAAGCCTTGGGCAAAATCTGTAATTTCACATGTAGAGGGTAATTTTGCAATTATATAAAAGTTGGGCCATAAACCGTAAAATAGAGTATGGGTGCTTTCTGTAATTACATTTAAATATAGGGAGGCCCGATTTAATTTCCTTAAAAGGGTTTTCAACCTCTTTTTGTGGCAGCTTGGCGTTCTTTGGAAGCTCGATCGGAGGGAGTAGGGTTGAGGCGGCGGCAGTGGCTCTCTTCTACGGCGACGGCAGTGGCTCCCTTCCGCGGCGGCTGCAAGTTTCCTTCTCCGACGAGGCTTGACAAAAAGAGAAGGGGGAGAAAGGTGAGATGGAGGTGAGGCGGAGGGCGTTGTAGAAGGTTTGAAGGGGAGGACAAAGGAATGGGGATTGAGAGCCTATAGGGGTCCAGTGGTGGTAGTTGGTGACAGAACGCGGTCCAACGACAAACAAGGAGACGACCATCGAGGGTATTCGTTCTCCCCTTTTTTCCTGTGCAGCGTGAACCATTCTCATCTACAGAGTAGGAGCGAATCCGGCCACCATTTATCAAGGATCAAGTTCCATCACCTTAAATTCCTCCCATCGAGTTACAAGCCCGCGTTACTGAGTTCGACGAAGGCGAAGTTGGTTCAGCAGGGAAGGTCAGAGCAGAGATGAGGGCTGTTCGAGAGAGAGTGGTGAGCTGAGATGTGTGGCTGCCCAAAACAGAGAAGGTCGAAGGCTGAAGGGTCGGGTAACGACAAGGCTAGGGACAGGCTAGTTGATGTAGGATGGGCGGGAGAAGGTCACAGACGGGCTAGGGGTGAAGGGGATGGCAAGCAGCATCTTGAGGCGGGGTAGCCTAGGGAGGACAATCCGGGAGAGAGAAAGGAATAAAAAGAAAATAGAAATAAGAATTAAAAATAGCAAAATAAAGGAAGATTTAAAATACACAAAATATATAAATATACTCGTAAAAATATCATTTACAATAAAAAAAGAAATTGTTCTCACAAAATATTCTCTAATACATTTAAATTACAACATAGAAATACTCGCCAAATATATTAAGCTATTTAAAATATCGCTAAAAGTAAGAAAAATAAATATCAAAAACGCGCCTAATAAAATGGGGCGTTACATCAACCATATAGCAAAACCTATTATTCTCAATCGTATCCCCGCAAACAAAAAAAAACAATCAAACAATCTTCCTGCTGAGTTCTTATTGAGTGACTCCCAACACCCTGAACTAGGGTTCTTCTCCACGGACAATATCCATGGAGATTTCACCCTCGATAGTTACCAACTTTCGTTTACCGAGCTCCTCGCCATGAACTTCTTCCCTTTGACGGTCGATTATGCGGCAACGGAAGCCTTCAGAGCTTTTGGGGGAATCAATTTCCTCCCTTCATCGCCATTTCTGCCTTTTGGCTTCTCTGCTTTTAAACTGAAGATGAAAAGCTTTTTTGCCCTCTTTGGTGCAGGATAGTTTGGAGTTTCTCTAGTAAGCGATATCATCGGAAACAAGGCTCATTACTTAATCATCACTGCCCTCTCATGTTTATTGATTCTAGCGTTGTCGGTAAGAGTGAGATCTGGGCTTATTTACAAACTTTCTGCAAAAGAAAGAGAGGCCTCTCAGATTCCAATTTCATTGAAGTATTTGTCTTTGATGGGCTGATCTTTGTGGAAGATGGGGTTTCTCCCTTTGAGCTCTCCATACTCCTTTGCTTACCCAGGTTTCTGTGTGTCTCCCCGGATTGGCTCTTTTGTTTGCGGTTATTTTTTTGCTTTGCTCATTCGTTCCCTAAGTTCTGAATACCACTATATGGGTGGAATTTCCCTTGTAACAATGGTCAACGAATTGGGAGTTGCCCCACTGTAGAAGGTGGATGCACCCAAACCGACGACGTTCAAGGGAAGTCGTTCCACCAATGACGTCGAGAACTTCTTATGGGGCATGGAGCAATACTTCTGCGTCATGGGGATCGCATACGAGGAAAGGAAGGTAAGTACTGCTTCCTTATATCTTGGCGACATAGCTTTATTGTGGTGGCGAAGGAGGACCTGCGAAAGGACCGGAGGGACCCCAATAACGACTTGGGCCGAGTTCTCGACTGAGTTGAAGAAACAATTCTATCCCATTTATGCCGACGATGAAGACCGGGCCAAGCTTCGGAGACTCACCCAAAGAGGGACCGCCCGAGAATACGTAAAGGAGTTCTCGGAGGTAATGTTGCAGCTTTCGGACATGAATGAGAAGGAAGCCTTCTTCCAATTCATGAACGGACTTAAGTTGTGGGTAAGGCAAGAGCTTCACCGGCAGAAAGTTCAGACCCTTACCGAAGCCAAGACTGAGGTAACTCCTCCCGAGACAAGGGTAAAAGTGGGGGAGACCAAGGACGGGGCAGATGACCGAAGGTATTTCTATGGTCGTCTATACCCAATCAAAAGTAAATCCCGACTTAGCACTAAGAACAAGTATAGTGATTAAGTAAGGGTCGAACCCAAGAGAGTTAAGGTGTTTTAGATGCAATTATCGATTATAATGACAAGTGACACAAGGGGGGGGGGGGGTTGGTTGAATTGATGCACAAAAACTTATGAAAACGATTAATGCGACAAGACAATAATGGATGAATCTACACTAGGTTGATTCTAAGCATGCAATTGCTACTTTGGTGCATTCCTTTTACAACTTTTTTAAGTAATCTCCCGTCTCGATCATACATATGTGTTGAACCAACCGGCATCAACACAACTTAACCTATTAAAGTTCCGTAAACCTATAAGAACAAATAACAAGTTAGCATTCAAATAAAGACTAAGGGATATAAAGAGAAGATTAAAACCGTTAAACTTATCTTTATATTTGTGTTCCTTTTCTTTAAGTAATTACAACCCGCTATTACTTAAAGTTGCTACTAGATTAAAGACCCGAACCCGGAACCTATTAATCCTAGTTGTTTACATGCACTTTAGAACCTAAGGTGATCAATCTCAAGTAATAGTTAACATGCAATAAAACAATGGAGATCAAGGAACCACAAAACATTACTGAATAAAAACTTATATTAAAAGAACTTACAACCAAAGTAACAAAGCAGCTTCAAACCAACCCAATGTAGCAAGGGAGTTAGCAACTCATTACAATGGAAAAACTCAAGTCTAAAATGGATTTTGTGAGGAAAAGCATGGATCATTCTAGCAATCAACCATGGACTATTTATACTACAAAAGACACTTAATTAGGAGTAAATAGCCGGCCTAAAACAGCCACCTTTAATGCCATAAAGGTGGTGTAAACAGCCGGAGTAAAGCTTCTGGCGTTACACCGCAGGGGCAGCCTTCAGGAACCGCAGAGGCGGTTTAGGCAGAATGAGTTGATCTTTTTTAGAACCGCTGGGGCGGCTATACAACTCTGTTGGGGCGGATCTTTAATGCACTTCAACATCTGACCTTTCGCCTTCCTGACGTTTCTGATGTCAAGGCGCAGGGGCGCCTTATGACCAACGCAGGGGCGGTGACACAGACTCTTCACCTTCCAGCTCCCAAGGCGAGGCGCAGGCAGGGTGCAATGGGAGGCGCAGGGGAGCTGGTCTTCATCTCGTCAAGGCAAGTCACCGCAGGGGCGGCTGCAAGGACCCGTGGGGGCGGTGGAGCAACAGAAACTTTGCTTCTTGATCAATCTTCACTCCTAAGTGCTTATAACTCCTTCCTTAGCTTCTTTTGATCTTCTTCTTCTGGACCAAGGAGTTAGTAGCATAAACCGACACTAATGCAATAAAAGACTCTAAAAACTACCCTAAATGATAGTGATTCCATCACCTATCAGCAGACCACCAAGAAGGGACAATGACGAGTCTTCAAAGGACTCCTCTAAGGACTCGTCCAAGCCAAAAGATAAGGAGAGGTACTCCAGGGCCAACAAGGGCAAGAGGCCGGCTGAGAGGCAACCCTTGAGTTGCTTCCTATGCGGGGAGAAACACTTGATGCTTGATTGCCCATCAAGGAACAAGTTAAGCGCCATCATAACATGGGAAGACCCACCCAAGACCGAGAAGCTGCGACTTGGGGCCATGATGCTTAGGTTCACCAACCAAAAGGGTCTTATGTTCATAGATGCCATCATCGGCGGGACAAAAGTAAGTGCATTGGTGGACACCGGGGCTTCGGACATCTTCATGTCCGAAGAACAGCAAAGAAGTTGGGGCTAGAGGTCACCAAGAGCACCGGTTGGATCAAGACTTTGTTCTAACACTCGGGGTAGCACAAGGAGTAGAGCTATCATTGGGAGACTGGTCGGGAAAGGCCACAATTGAGGTAATCCCCCTAGACGACTATGACTTAGTCATTGGCTTAGCATTCATCGATCGTATCAATGCTCTCCTTGTGCCAATTGCCAATTGTATTTGCATCTTTGACCCCCATCACCGTTGCATCATGCCGGTATACCGGGAGAAGGGGCCAAGTGCTAAGGTCGTCTCAGCGATCCAACTCTCTAAAGGACTAAGACGAGAGGAGAAAACATTCTTGGCAACTCTCAAGTTAGACGAGGCGCCAAATGAGGGAGACCCGACACCAACCGAAGTCTGTCATGTCTTGGAAGACTTCAAAGACGTCATGTCACCCGAGCTTCCGAAAAAGCTCCCACCTAAGAGGGAGGTGGATCACAAGATTGAGCTCGTGTCCGATGCCCGACCACCCGCACGAGCACCCTACCGCATGTCTCCACCGGAGCTAGAGGAGCTAAGGAGACAACTCAAGGAGTTATTGGAGTCCGGTTACATCAGACCATCTAAGGCACCATATGGAGCGCCCGTGTTGTTCCAACGGAAACACGACGGGAGTCTACGCATGTGGATTGACTATCGGGCGCTCAACAAGTTGACGATAAAAAACAAGTATCCGATCCCGCTTATCGCCGACCTATTTGACAGACTTGGAGAAGCCCGGTAACTCACCAAGCTTGACTTAAGACCGGGATACTATCAAGTCAGGATCGTGGAAGGAGACAAGGAGAAGACCGCGTGCGTCACAAGATATGGGTCATATGAGTTCTTAGTCATGTCATTTGGCTTGACAAGCGCACAGGAAACGTTTTGCACCCTCATGAACAAGGTACTCCAACCCTTCCTTGATCACTTTGTCGTAGTCTACTTGGACGACATTGTAATCTATAGCCGCACCTTGGAGGAGCACGTTGAAGACTTACGATAAGTCTTCCAAGTACTACGCGAGCACGAGCTCTATGTTAAAAGGGAAAAATGCTCGTTCGCTTAACAAGAGGTGCCATTCCTGGGGCATATAGTCGGCAAAGGACGGATAAGGATGGATGCCGCTAAGATCAAGGCAATTGCCTATTGGGAGCCGCCAACTAAGGTAACCAAGCTTCGTTCTTTTCTTGGGCTAGCCAACTACTACCGTCGCTTCATCCACGGATATTCACACATCACAACGCCTCTAACCAACATGCTCAAGAAGGGAATACCTTGGGCGTGGAGCAAGGAGAGCCAAGAGGCGTTTGACTGACTCAAGAAGGCGATGACAAAGGAACCCGTGCTAGCCCTACCCGACTACGGGAAGCCATTCGAGATGCACACGGACGCATCAGACTATGCCATTGGGGGAGTTTTGATGCAAGAGGGACACACGATAGCTTTCGAGAGTCGGAAGCTTAATGACACCGAACGGCGTTATACGGTACAAGAGAAGGAGATGACGACCATTGTCCACTTCCTTAGAACATGGCGTCATTATCTCCTAGGGTCCAAATTCGTGGTCAAGACCGACAACGTGGCCACAAGTTACTTCCAAAGCCAGAAGAAGCTAACGTCCAAGCAAGCCAGGTGGCAAGACTTTCTTGCCGAGTTTGACTACGAGTTGGAATACAAGTCGGCAAAGCCAACCTAGTCGCCGATGCACTTAGTCGCAAAGCGGAGTTATCTTCCATTAGTCGAGCAATGGGACTTTGGAAGACCGCATCAAAGAGGGACTTGATCATGACCCAACCGCCAAGAATTTATGTAGTACGTCAAGGAGGGCAAGACGAGAAGGTCCCGGGTCAAACGGGACTTGATCTTTTCCAAGGGCCAACGGCTATATGTACCCCACTTCGGAGGAGTGAGGCGCGAAGTCATCAAAGATTGTCATGATTCCAAGTGGGTTGGACACCCAGGTATGCACCGCACCTTACCCTTGTAGAAGAAAAATATTATTGGCCGCAGATGAGGGACGACGTCGAGGTATACGTCAAGACTTGTCTTGTTTGCCAACAAGACAAGGTCGAGCAAAGAAAACCGGCGGGACTCTTAGAACCTTTGCCAATACCGGACCACCCTTGGCAAAGCGTTAGCATGGACTTCATAGTCGGACTACCCAAGACGGATGGATTCGGGAGCATCATGGTGGTGGTATACCGACTCTCAAAATACGCAACCTTCATACCGGCAACAAAGGAATGCCCCGCAGAAGAAGCGGCCAAGTTGTTTATGAAGAACGTGGTCGAGTACTGGGGCTTGCCACAATCCATCATCAGTGACCGAGATGGAAGGTTCACGGGGAAATTTTGGATGGAATTGTTCAAGATGCTCGGATCGAACTTGAAGTTCACCATGGCCTTCCATCCTCAGACGGACGGACAAACTAAGAGGGCAAACTGCTTACTCGAGGTCTACCTTCGGCACAATGTCAGCGCATCACAAAAGGATTGGCCGAAGTTACTAGACGTCGCTCAGTTCTCTTACAACTTGCAAAGTAGCGAGTCTACAGGGAAAAGTCCGTTTGAAATCATCATGGGCTTTCAACCAAGTACGCCAAGCACCATTGCAACAGGCTACACCGTACCGACACCAGCGGCGTACAAGTTTGCCAAGGGTTGGCAAGAGGAGTTGGATTTGACACAAGCATGCCTTGTCAAGGCCAACAAGAGGACAAAGAAGTGAGCCGACCAACACCGAAGGGACATAGAGTATCAAGTCGGGAACTTAGTCATGGTCAAGCTTCACTTTATCATGCGTCACACGGGACTACACAAGGCGTTGATACGGCGGTACGAGGGGCCTTTCAGGGTTCTTAAGAGGATCGGCCGCACCGCCTACAAGCTCGAGTTGTCGTCTAAGTTCAAGACACACCCCGTCTTCCATGTGAGTATGCTCAAGCCTTACCATCAAGACATGGAAGACCCATCCTGGGGAGATGCACAAAGGGCGCCAATGGGAGTCCGGACTTCTTTTGATAAAGAAGTCGAGGAGACCATGTATGATCGGGTCGTGCGCGAGAAGTATCGGCGCCCAAGGCTCGAATACTTAGTGAGATGGAAGGGACTCCCTGAGACGGAGATGAAATGGGAACCAACCGAGTCCTTGTGGCAATTCAAGGACAACATCGAGGCTTACGAGGCCAACGCGACGAGGACATCGCGGGATTCAATGGGGGAGGATTACACGGGCCGCATTCCGGAACGCTTGGGACGCTCGTAGAAGATTCCGGACATGACCGGAAGGTACGAGAAAGAGGCGGAACCATCTAGGCTTGGCTAGAGCCTTGCGGAATATACTAGATAAATAGAGAGACTTGTAATTAATTCAAGCCAAGAAGGATCCGGATTGTCCAAGACTTGTCCAAATCCGGAACCTTCCTAGGAGGGGAGGCCTTGGGCTATAAATAGAGGGTGCCTTCCCCTCATTTGCATCATCCAAGTTTCAAGCCCTCAACAAGCATTGTAAAGCTCTCTTATAATACAAAGCTTTCTTTCCCACACATAAAGCCTTCATTGTTCTCTTAGCCATCAATCTTGAACTCTTCCATTGGCAACTTCGGGGATAGGCTGATCTTAGCACGACAAGGGGTCGAGACAAGCTAAGAGCCGCACGGTTTGGAGTTAGGGAAAACTCAGGCTGTGACACTTACATGCACAACATGGATACACGAACATGAAGAGCCGTTTATGGATACGATTTTTGATTTCCTAAAATATACTCCTCGTTACCTAATTGTAATCCGTCATTATTTTGATGCGTATCTCTAATAAATACTTACCGTAATAAGATTATTTACTTGAATGAATGTGAGATATTCATCTATTAATCTCACTACTCTTAGAGGTTTTCATTTCTCTCTGTAAGAATGGTTCTCTCCGGAACCTAGCTAGAGAGAGATTTTGGTTCCGGTGAGGAGGGTGTTTTTGGAGAGGAGTGAGGATGATTGCGAGCCTTACGATTAAACTAGATTCAAGGGATGTAATTATTTTAGAAAATAAAAAAGACCTAGTGTTTATCTTACAAAAATTGCCTCGTTGTCGAATCGCACCTTTATCTTCTTCCTTCACTCCGATTCTTTCAAAGTGAATCAAATCAATAAAAATTGCATCGCTATCGAATCACACGCCTAGTTCTTTCAAGGTGAATTGATTTAATCGATGATTATTGAATCACACCCCTTGTCTTCTTACTTCTCTCCAGTTCTGTAGGATCTGAACATGGATCCTCCCTTGTAGGGTATGAAGGTTTCTCCTTCATCTAACCTATGAATTAATCTCCCTTATAGGTTCTGAAATTTTCTCCTTCATCAATTCATGATCTCTTACAACACTGAAGCCCTCTTTCATGATGTTATATGGGTTATAGACACATGAACATAAGCTAGAGTGGTTTCATAAATCATTCGTATCCTTCATCATTGGTAAAAATATATGTCTGATACATGCTCGATAAAATGCCTCAATGAAATTGTGAGTTTGAAAAATCATATTGTATGAAAATGAACATAATGTATGTGAAAAATGAACTCAATAGTATGTTTCAATAACACATACGAATAATGAATATAGCTTGTATTAAAAATTAACATAATGTGTATGAAAAATGAACTCAATATAGTTAAAATATAAACTCAATGCCAAAAAAAAGAACTAATTCAAGTTAAGTTTAAATTACTTTACAAATTCAGCTACGCCGGGTACTATATATTCAACAATATATTTCACAATTTTACGTTTTGGTATTACTCTCTCTCTCTCAGATCTGTTCAAATCCGGGCAGCCCGACCGACCCGGCCCATCCGCCCGGAAAAATGGGCGGGTATGAACATGGAAGCAAGCCCGACGGGCCGGATCCGGACAAGGTCATAGGCCCGACCGGGCCGAAAAGCCCAGCCCGTCAGCACGGTAAATAAATTAATTAATTAAAAAATAAATATATTATAGTATAATTATTATAAATATTAAGTATTAAAATAAAATATGTAGTATAATTATAATAAATTTAATATATTTTACATAAAATATCCTAAACATAATTTTGGTAATTAAGTAAATATACCCCAACCTTTTTAATATATTTTGAGTAATTTTGGTAACTAGGCCTTTTTGAAAAACTATAGTAGTAACTAACCTTTTTAATGTTTTAATTAAGTAAATATACCCCAACCTTTTGTATTTATTCTCAAACTCCACACACTCTTCTCTCAATGAGTACATTTACTAAACACAAAACTAGAAAAAGTATAGTAAACTAAATTGTTCATTTATTTTTAATAATATTTTTTTAAAATAAATTGAAAAACGGGTACCCGCGAGCCCGCCCGGGTACGGCACCCATCCCAGGCCCGGGTCTGGCTAAACGGATTCAATATTTTATAAAGCCCGACCCGAACCCGGCCCGGGCCCAGATATGAACAAGTCTTATATATATATATATATATATATATATATACTAGTGTATTACCCGCACTTTGTGCGGGTTCAGTTTTAATAAATATTTAATACTTAGACATTATATGTATATTTTTGTAAAATAAAAATCCGAAAAATGTAATTATAATCATATGATTTTTAATTCTCTTTTAAGTATTTATCTCTTCTAATTAGTTATATTTTTAAATTGATTTGTTAAGATATGTTTGTTGGTAAAAAAAATTCATTAAAGTTTAAAAACAATTTTCATAAAAATATTTATTTACATATTTTTTAAAAAAAATTTAGAAATTAATTTTTAATTTATATTAACATTTAGAAATTACTTTTTAAAATAATTTTTTAGGCTTCGAGAAACCTGACGTTGACACGTGGCAATATAGGCTTCTGCTTTAATAGATATAAGATAGATATAGATATATATAGGGATAGGATCAAGTAAGAACCAAAATTACGGTAAGAAATAAGAACAAATTTGTACCACATGATTAAACAAAATCAACGTACATGATTCAATTCTATATTTGCATAATAATTTCACCGATTTTATATTAAGATTGATATATATTGTTACCATTTTAATATCAAAATATTCGCTACAATTATGTATACACGTTCTACTAATAACTATACACGTTTTACCGAATTTATTATTTTCTCGTGTCCGGCGTCTTAAAATATGAAAGCACGACTATGAAAGCACGAATATAAAAACACAATATACCCTCAGGCACAAACATATAAACGTGCACATCTTCAATCTTATTTATTTTTTTTTATCTTAAATATTGTTAAACATTATTATTTTTATTCTTCTTAAATATTATGTGTTTGATTTTGAGTTTAACACACAACTAATAAAGTACAATGCACGATTAATAAAGCGCGATGCACAATATACTCATAAACTCATGCGCAAACCTTAAACATGCACAATTATAAAAGCAAGAATAAGAAAGCACAATTAACATTACAACTAACAAAGCACGATTAGTCGATTACCATTGCATAACAAAATATTTATATAATCGTGTTTAATATGTATATATATTCGTGCATTTGAATAAAAGTTATCGTGCTTATGAAGTTTTTTTAACATATTGAAATCGTGCTTGCACTAGTAGTGCACGTGTTAAGGTGTATTGTTAATTGATTATGTAAATTACTTAATATTGTAGTCGTGCTTGCACTAATGATGCGTGTGTTAAGTATATTGTTAGCTCCTAGTGTTGTTTAATATGTATAGATATTGTAGTCGTGCTTGCACAGACTTATTTATTCGTGCAATACGAAAGAGACTAAACCTTTATTTTCATAAATGAATCAACACAATATGTGATTACCAAATAACACGTGTAGAATAAATCATGCACGAATATAGAATATTTTAACAAAACCTTGAAACCGCAATAAATCTTAATACAAAGTTACCTTAATTAAACGTAAAATCTCAACCTTTCGTGCTTTAATCTAACGCTCTATAATTATTCTTAATTTTTACCGTAACACTTGTTCTTACTGGATCCCGACCCCACATATATATATATATATATATATATATATATATATATATATATATATATATATATATATATATATATATATATATATATATATATATATATATATATATATATATATATATACATGCCCGTCCAACAATAGTGTCATTCGGCTCATCAGCACACAAGTCACGACCCCTAGGGGGCTCATATATTTTCAATGTAGTATAGTGTATATGTTAAAAAAATTTAATGTCTTAATTAAAAACTGAAATATTCTCTCTCTTTGTAACAATTAACTACGGGCAATAAAGTTAAAGATATTCCTCAAAAAAACTCATCTTCTACCCCAAAATTTCTCCAATTCCCGATCTTCATTTTTGCCCAAAAAACTCCACTTTTCCATAGAAAATACTGCGGGAATAAATTGATGATGGAAACGGTAAAAATTTAATCGTTTTGGGTATATATCTTTCATAGTTCCACACTTATCTCGTCCTATCTTCTCCCGTCATTCATATCTATTCATCTCTGTTAAATTTTAATCCGTTTGTTTAATATTCCGGTATAAATCTGGGTATACATTGCCACCGCCGAGAAGATTTGTTGGTTGCGCCGCCGAGAAGCCTTGTTGGTTGTGCCATCAGACACCCCGTTGACTGCACCTCCGAGAAACCCATTGATTGTGCCGTCAAGACTCCCCGCTGGTTGCGCTGCCGAGAAAGTCCTCCTGGAGTTTTGGTTATTGTCTGTTGTCTACTTGTCCTAAGGGCTAAGGTGATGCACTGATGCATTATATATAAACATTAGATTGTAAACTTAAAAGGTTCTTTCTTTGGATTTTTGAAAATTTACAGTTATACATCTGTACAGTAAGGTGCAAGTGGACTAATTGGATGTTGATTACTGCTTGAGTCTACTTCCGCCATGTATTTTACTGTTATGTGTGTGTGTGTGTGTGTGTGTGTATGGTGCGGTTCTCATATGATCTGTACTCTATATATACAGGGTGCGATTCCCATGAGAATAGTCTTATTGTGTATCATGAGAACAATCTTAGACCGTCGGATGGTGAGTATTAAGGGTCGAGATTAAGAGTAGATGTCATAATTAATAATAACTATAAATAATCATAACTACGAATAATCCATTCAACCAACAATAACTACGAATAATACATTAACAAAACTAATAATAACTACGAATAATATATTAAACAATAAGACATGTTCTCATGATTACACGATAAGGTTTGTTCTCATATGATATATATATATATATATATATATATATATATATATATATATATATATATATATATATATTATTTATTAATTGATTTCTTTTTTATTTTACAGTTTAACAGGATAAGGAGGAGACATTAGAAAAGGAAGATATTGATATATTTAAAGAGTGTCAGTTGCAATTTTTGTCAAGTTATTTTTATCCTTTTGAACTTATCATAAAAATTATAATTTTAAATTTTGTGTGTACAATTTTAGTTGTTTAGCCATGTCTTCTAAAAATAGAAAATATGGATCTGGATATGAAAAGCGTAAAAAAGAAAAAAAAAATTGAAGAGTTGATTCATTCACAAAGGGGAGCTCTAGATAAATTTCTTATAAAAGAACCACAAGTCAATCTTCATAATCAAACTACTGATTTTGAAGATGTTGAAGGTCGAGTTGATAATGTTGATGTTGACGCTTCTACTAATATGAACTCTATTGCTCTTGATAACGTTGATGTTATAATGTTGACAATTTTAATAATTTTGTTGGTCATGATTTTGTTGATAAGCTTGTTTCTACTGAATTTGATATCAATAATGTTGAGAATTTTGATGATAATGATAATACTTTTTGTACATTTGATATTTTTGATCCTATAAATTGGGATGCTCTTAATTCTACTATGATTGATATTTTGGTCATAAAAGGTCCTAAAAGAGAGTTATCTATTCAAAAAGGCCCTAAAATTAGGTTTAATAAACGATTTGTTGCAACATGTTATACTAGAGTTTTACCCGATGGCGAGAAAAATGATAGAGATTGACTTGTGTATTCTAAAGAGCTTGATAGATTATTTTGTTTTTGTTGTAAATTATTTAAAAAATTGTATAGAAGGGGAACGTTATCAAATGAGGGATTTGGGGATTGGTCACATCTTATGATTAGACTAAAGAGAACATGAAACAAGTATTGAACATGTTAAAAATATGACCGCTTGGTATGATTTACGCTTAGGGCTCCAACAGAGTCAACCTATTGATAAAGTGGCTCAAAAACAACTTGAAAAAGAAAAAGTTCGTGAAAGAAAGTCTTAGAAAGAATTATTTCAGCCGTTAAATTTCTTGCTAAGCATAATCTAGCATTTCAGGGTAGTAATTCAATATTGTATCAAACTAGTAATGAAATTTATTTTAGGCTCGATTGAAATGATGACTGAATATGATCCGATAATCCAAGAGCATGTTCAACGTATTATGAGTGATGAAATTCATTTTCATTATCTTGGTCATAGAATCCAAAATGGATTGATATTTTTGCTTGCTTCTGTAGTTAAATCTAAAATCATTAATAAGATAAAACATGCAAAGTATTTCTCCGTGATTCTTTATTGTACTCCTGATATAAGTCATCAAGAACAAATGTCTTTGATATTGAGATATGTAGATATTTCCTCCAAGTCAATTTCTATCGAAGAGTCATTTTTAGGATTTTTGGAGGTGAATGATACTAGTGGTCAAGGATTGTTTGATGTTTTGCAAAGTGAATTAAAATCTCTTGATCTTAATATAGATAATAGTCGAGGGAAATCTTAAGACAATGGAGCAAACATGAAAGGAAAACATCAAGGAGTATAAAAAAGATTTTTAGATATAAATCTTAGGGCTTTTCATACCTCTTGTGCTTGTCATAATCTCAATTTAACTCTATGTGATATGACAAACACTTGTGGTAAAGCTAGAGACTTCTTTGTATAATTCAACGCATTTATACGATATTTGCTAATTCTACTAAAAGATGGGACATTTTTAAAGAGAATGTGACAATGTATACAATGAAGTCCTTGTTGCCTACTCGTTGGGAGAGTCATGTAGAAAGTGTCAAAGCAATAAGGTTTCAAATTTTATAAATAAGAGAAGCTTTACTTCAACTAGTGGATAATGATTCAAAAATAAGAAGTGAAACTAAATCTTTAGCACAAAACGAACTTGGTGATTTTGAGTTTTTAATTTCATTAGTTGTTTGGTTTAAAATGTTGTATTTAATTAATTTGGATGTAAAGATTTACAATCAAAAGATATGCTTATTGACGATGCAATTGAAAATATGAAGGGATTGATTTCTTGTTTTGAAAAATATAGAGAAAATGGTTTTTTGGAAGCCTTAGAAGAAGCAAATGAAATTGCAACTAAGATTGATATATATCTAATATTTCCTCAAAGAAATTCGAAGAAAAAAACACTTTGATGAGAATTCAAGTGATATATCTTCAAATCTATCACAATCTAGAGAGGAATCGTTTAGGGTTAACTTTTTTTTTTTTATATGTTGTTGAATGTTGACCAAGCAATTGTTTCACTTATTAGGAGATTTGAGCAATATCAAAAATATGAAAGTATTTTGGGTTTTTTATTTGACTCTCACAAGTTGTATGCATTGGATGATTTGGGTTTGAAAACATCTTGTAGTCAAGTTGAAGATGCACTAAAGAACAATCAACATTCGGACATTGATCATAATGAATTATATATCGAGTTAAAACTCTTACAAGATATTTTGCCTAAAAAATTGTTGCAACCAATTGATATTTTGAGGTTTTTGAATCGCATGGTTTGTTTTCCTAACACAACTATTGTTTATTGAATTTTGTTGACTATCCATGTGACTGTTGCATCTCCAAAAAGAAGTTTTTCCAAGTTGAAGTTGTTGAAGACGTATATGCGTTCTACAATGACGCAAGAGAAATTTAATGGATTAGTTTTGCTATCGATAGAGAACGCATTTTTGAAAAATATGGATGACGAGGAGTTGATTGAAGGATTTATTTTAAATAATGCTAGACGGATTTTACTTTTTAAATTGTATTACCTATTTTATTTCTTATAATTTTTTTTTTACGAAATGACAGATTTGTACGAGGATTATTTGATACATGAAATATTTTCATTTCACTATAGAGATTAATATTCCTATTTTAGGGAAATATTTTAAGAGTATAGATCCTATGAGAACACCGCCTAACGTGAGAACATATTCGTAATTATTATTAGTTTTGTTACGAAGGTGCCATATCGTTTAATGTATTATTCGTAGTTATTGTTGGTTGAGTGGATTATTCGTAGTTATTGTTGAATTCCTAATTATTATTATTCGTAGTTATTATTATTTTTGATATCTACTCTAAATCTCAACCTTTAATACTCACATCCAACGGTGTACGATTGTTCTCATGTTAGGGGTGTTCTCATGGAACCACACCCTCTATATATATATATATATATATATATATATATATATATATATATATATATATATATATATATATATATATTTATTTATTTATTTATTTATTGGTGTTTGTTTAAAATTGCTAATTGTGTATCATAGCTTTATTTATTAAAAAATAACTTAATCTTACGCGCAGTAATGTATTGAAATTTACATGAGAGAAAAGAATAAAAATTTTAAAACAAATAATACAGATGCTAACAAACTAATCAGATTTTTAGATGATTATCTTAATTTGTAGTCATCACAAATTTAACAAAATGAGAAGTAAGATATTGTGTCATGAATATTTTTATAATTTATAATTATCTAAAAGTGCGTGGCCCCCACGTTCGGAGCTGCCAGTTTCCAATTCGGTCCCTCTATTTCTTCTCGCCGTACTTCACAACGCCGTCTCGCCTATGCTCTTCACTCTTCCCCTTCAATTTACCTGCTTATAACTTCGTTGTACTACAGCTTCCGTCGCCTTCATCCAAACAACGATCTTCATCCTCATTCGCTCAACAACATATATAAACGAAGGAATCACATTTCCTCCTGCAATTCCTGTCGCTAACTGTCTCAGAAAATCACACACTTTTTCCCCCATTCCTTATCTGAGTTTTAGGTTTTAGGGCTTCGAGGGTTTTTTATTATCAAATGGCTGCAGTACATAACTGTTTGGGTTTCAGGGATTCAGCTGTCAGCTTCTCGCTTTCTGGTCCTCTGAACAACTACAGGAGGTTCTTTTAATTTCTAATTGGTTGCAGTTGTTATTATTTTTTTTTTATTCTAGGTGATGGATCTGTCAACTGTCTGGTTAAGATGAGTTCGTCTTTTATGTAGGAACCAAAATGTTGGGTGGAAGGCTCCTAGGGCGGCTGTGGTTCCCAATTTCCACCTTCCCATGCGGAGTTTGGAAGTTAAGAACAGGCAAGTAACAACTGCTCACTTCATTTTGATGTGTTTAAAATAAAACTTGAATGTGTTATCAATCATGGGATTGAATTTGATGTCCTGTACAGCTGAAGTTTCGAGTGAACTATGTGTTTATTTTAGAAAAACCCAGTCTTGCAAGAAGACTTAGGTTTTCAATGGCTTAGTAGCTTCTCCATATTACTCACTTATTGAGTAGTAAAAGGGGCATTTGATGGTAGAGAAAGCCGTGGAGTCTATAAGAGTATAAAGTGACTAGTGAAGGCAGGTTTAGTGCTGATCAATGCTAGTTAAGCCATTTATGATGCAATAAATAAGGAAATCAAGGTGGTTAAGCAGAGTCCTCTGCTTCCTGGCAAGATTTCAGTTCAAAATAGGTGTTTTCATCAGAAGAGGTATATGTTACTATCATGTAAGTATGTAACGAGAAACATCTTGTGTGATCGGAACTTGGTATGATTTAAAACTAGGTTACTCTCTCCGTCTGCTGCTACGTAAGTGTGTTCTTGTTTGAATTGGTTGCCGAATGTAGATTCTTATGGGTCTAACCTTATTAGCATATTGTCTTTCAGTTTCTTTATACTTACTTTTAGTTGTATTTCATGAGTGTGAAGTGTGAACACTTTCAATTTGAGAAGTCATTTATCTCGTGCTGTGCTTGAAATGAATTTTAATACCCTACAAGGATTTCGATCTAAATGGATTACCTTGTACAATGGGATTTGTTTGAGCGCGGCATCATAAATGCAATTATGGGACCTGGGCATGATGCCAAGATGCCACTGTAAGAACAATGTTGATCTTTGTTTCTGGAATGATGTACATATATAGGTGCAAATTATCTCATAACTTTATTGTTTAGTTGGGGTTTTAGGAGAGGTGGCACATGAAATATCATCTAGATGACAAGAAGGTGGATGGATTTGTAGGAAGTGCCTAATCACCACGAGACGCTCCTTGGAAGGCTAAATACAAAAGGACGTGGCAGAAAAGTTATAAGAAGTCTTATTCATACCGGTTCCAATAGATGAGGACAATAATAGAATATGGTTCTGTTTTCCAAGGGCTGTTTTGCAGGCTTTTGTTTTTAGGTTCATGCACAAATATCCTAAGAGTTGTAGAATGTGAGTATCATTAGACTGTCAAGGGGTCTTCAAAATTTCGTCTCTTTTGTTGCGTAATTGAGTTTCTAATCTGTCATAATGGAGTTCAAGACCATGAAGCTATTATTCTAAATTTTAGTAATTTACGTGCTAGTCTGGAACAGGATCCATTTTGTTATGGTATAGAACTTATGTCCGGTTCGGCGGTTCCTCAACTATATA
Source organism: Fagopyrum esculentum (assembly GCA_033239045.1). Lineage (NCBI taxonomy): Eukaryota > Viridiplantae > Streptophyta > Magnoliopsida > Caryophyllales > Polygonaceae > Fagopyrum > Fagopyrum esculentum. The sequence goes on from BSUD01000004.1 coordinate 141,953,291, forward strand.
TGCTCTTGCCTCTTGAACTATGCTAACTGCTCTCGTTCTTGGGTTTCTAGGGCAAAAAGGTTTATGGTTTGCTTTTTGAGAGATGTCTTAGTTGTGATTTGGTCAGATGATTAACTCTATGATAATCGACAGGACCAACGTGGATGACATAAAATCACTGAGATTGATCACTGCCATCAAAACCCCTTATTTGCCCGATGGTAGATTTGATCTTGAAGCATATGATGCCCTGGTCAATATGCAGATTAATGATGGTGTAGAGGGCATAATTGTTGGAGGGACAACTGGTGAAGGCCATTTAATGAGCTGGGATGAACACATTATGCTAATTGGCCACACTGTGAACTGCTTTGGTGGGAAAATCAAGGTGATAGGGAACACGGGTAGTAATTCAACAAAGGAGGCCATTCATGCTAGCGAGCAAGGTTTTGCTGTAGGAATGCATGCCGCCCTTCATATCAATCCATACTACGGAAAGACATCCATGGAGGGCTTGGTATCTCACTTGGCGTGTGTGCTTTCTATGGGGCCCACTATCGTCTACAATGTGCCTTCACGCACTGGACAGGACATTCCTCCTGCTGTTGTCCACACTTTGTCAGAAAATCCAAACCTGGCTGGTATAAAAGAATGTGTTGGGAATGATCGAATAAAGCAGTACACTGACAATGAAATTGTGGTTTGGAGTGGTAATGATGATCAATGCCATGACGCAAGGTGGGATTATGGAGCAACTGGTGTGATCTCTGTCACCAGTAACTTAATCCCTGGTTTAATGAGGCAGCTCATGTTCGAAGGGAAAAAAGTCTCTCTGAATTCAAAGCTCATGCCCCTGATAGAGTGGCTTTTCGAAGAGCCAAATCCTATTGGACTGAATACTGCACTCGCTCAGCTTGGAGTTGCAAGGCCAGTATTTCGGCTTCCTTATGTTCCCCTCCCCTTATCAAAAAGGATTGCTTTCGTGAATTTGGTCAAGGAGATTGGCCGCGAGCATTTTGTTGGTCATGCAGATGTTCAGGTCCTTAATGATGACGACTTTATCTTGGTCAGTCGATACTAGATGGTGATCTTGCTCTAGTCTGGTTCTCGTAAGCATTTATTTTTGCTCCTTGGACCTTCCCTCAGTTTTGAGTTGAATGTTTTTCATATTTCGTTGAATGTGTTTCCTTAGTTTGTTGTTACCTAAATGGAGGCGCAACTTTTTAATGCTTATGAGATTTTAGCTTGATCCTTTTTTGATGCCATATTGCTCGTTCCTGTGCTATTGTTGTTTTGATCTGGTCACTGATGTAAATCTAGGGTTCATCATTATCTCATATGGGCTTCTAAAAATGTTTGCGTTGAAGCTAAAGCTCCTTAGATATCCTCAAACTGCAACTTTTTAATGCTTATATGATAAACCTTACTGAACCCACCATCAGTTGTTAAAATTTCGAATTTTAGAAGTGTAGTTACATGCAATTTGCATTGACGATTCGGCTTTCTCTACCGATCTCCTACCAGTTTCCTGTGTCCAGAGATCAATCTGAGATGGCGAACCCGGCTGGGAAATGAAACTATGCAGTATGAGAGGTAAATCTTGAATACTTGATCAGAAAACTCATTATGTATCATTAGCTTCAAATTCTTCAAGCTTTTCATGTTAAAAAACTCATTAACAACTTCCCAATAAAAAGAAAGAACAGCAAAACATAAAAACAGAACTTCAGCCTAGTATATCTGCCTTTCTTATTGCATAAAACGAGTTCTTGCCTTGATGCACTTTGTTTACTTTGTCTCACATCCCATATTTATATATATAGCTAGAAAACATATGCGTACATGGAAACTCATTGTGACGGACATTGATGTTTATCAGAGAGACTGTGAAGCTGAGAAAACATGGTGTTATTCTCTTTGATAAGAAGCTCAGCCTTCTCTCTTAACTTGTTATTTTCATGTATGATGTTCTGGTTTTCAAGGTAGAGTTCCAAGTTCTTGAATACCATCATTGTTCTTCGTTCCACCATCTTCTTTCTTCTCTTCTCCACTTTGGTTTTTTTTGACAATCTTCTCCTGTTCCAATCCAAAAATTACAGCATACACCAGCATGTGAACTTGCTTGTTACAGAAATTTGAAGAAAATACTGTACTAATTGTGGATTAGATTTTGATGTTACCTATTGAGCCTCTGAATTTGAACTGGGTTGCATCTTCTTGATGGTGATGATCTTGTTAAGCCTATACACATGTCTGATTCGAAGAAGAACAGGAACAGGAGACTTAAGGTGGGTTTTTTCTTTCTGTGTGTAAATTGCATTAGAAATGGAAGATCTTTGGGGTTTTATAGAGATACGTTTGTTTGTGTTGTGGCTTCTGACTTGAAGAGATGATAAGAAGAGGTAGGGTTGTAATGGTGATGATAGGAGTAGGAGCTCATGATGACAATTGGGGAAACAAAATTCCAAAATTGTTGATGGGGAAGAAGACGACTGCAGAAAATAAAGGAAAAAGGCATCAAATATTTAGGCCACTTTGATGCTATTAGTTTATCTTCTATTGTGTTATCATTTCTACTTTCTCCATTTGTAAGAGAAGAAAGAAGAATATGTTTCTCAATGTGCAAGAAACCAAAAAATCATCAATACCAGTTAGAAACAACAAAAAAGTAGCAATGATGTGTTTGCCTGCATACACTTGCAGCTCGTAGTCATTTTATCTCCTACCACACCGCACCCTATGACTCTTACGGACAAGAAGAGTAAAGTATTCGGTTCGATAGTACTTTTATCTTTGAGGGTCTTCTTCTTACCATCTCTGAGACCGGTTCAACTGCGAGAGAATTCTAGCTTCAACCAATAATCACATTGTTCGTGTCGCAAACTTAGGGTGTGTTTGGTCTGCCATTAACACTAATGTTTATGAGTGTTCAATTTATTAACGGGTATTTGGGTATCCGAAAAACACTACTGATTAGTATTTTATGAAGTGTTTCTGAAACACTCGTTCCAGACTTCCAGTAAAGGTTTGTGGAAAAACATTAGTGGTTTTTTTTTGCAAAATTACTCTGTTGCCCTTACACTTTATCGGTATTTACCATATAATCAGATGTTTAATTGAGCTTCTCTCACCTCAAAGTCCACTCTCTCCCCTCTCCCCATCGACAATAATCATTTCCGACCCCAAGCCGGACTTTGCTTTTGATTGTCTTCAGTTTCGTTACCCAAAATTGAAATGGTTTTTCCGAGATGAGTTTCCCTCAAGGATTCTTCAGTTTGCGGATCCCAACTCTCCGCATGAATCAAGCAATACACACAACCCTAATTCCTCAGCAATGAAGGGAAGTGGTTTGGGCACTTCAATCGCGAACGAGCGCGTTGTCTTGATGATTGAAGGGTCTGGAAGTAGGCGGATGATGGTAGGGGAACGGCCGAAAAAGGTGGTGGAAGCGGGTGGCGATGGATGGAAGCAGGTGGCACCGATGGCTCTTCTTCACCTTCGGATTTTTCCTTCGATTTCTCTTCGAACCAGCTGAATGAAATGATGGCAGATATCACGTGATAGGCACGTGATAAACACTAACACTAGTGTATTTTTGTTGGTCATGTCAAATAGTCGTTAGTGTTTAAAAAACACTAACACTAGTGTTTCCTGGAAACACTTCCAAAAACACTAGTAAATACAAACACTAGTATTTTTGTTTGGCATGACAAACACGGTAAATGTTCAGGTACGGCCCTTTTATTGAAAAAAAAAAAAAATTTTTTTTTTTTTTTCTTCTCTTTTCTGAAACGATTTTTTTTTTTTACGGAAACTAATGAAAATTTATTTGAACTACCATGTTATAATTTATGCACTATTATCCTATAAACTTTGAACTATTCTTATATAATCCATGAACTATTATTTTTTAATATAATCCATGAACTATTCTATTATAATTCATGAACTATCCCATAATAAGTTTTGAACTATTACTTTCACTCCTTTATAAATTTTTGCACTTTAAACTATTCTATTATAATTCATGAACTATTCTATTATAATTCATGAACTATCCCATAATAAGTTTTGAACTATTACTTTCACTCCTTTATAAATTTTGCACTATGAACTATTCTATTATAATTCATGAATTATCCTTTTAGAAGTTATGAACTATTACTTAATAAGTTTTGAACTATTACTTTCAATCCTTTATAAATTTTACACTATGAACTATTCTATTATAATTCATGAACTATCCTTTTATAAGTTATGAACTATTCCATAATAAGTTTTGAACTATTACTTTTACTCGTTTTTTTTTCGGACACGTGTCGCCCTGCGGTACGGCCGCACGACCGTACCGCAACAATAGGCCTTACTTGAATAATACCCTGACAAACACACCCTTTAAAGAGAAAATACCAATAATGCTTGCTTGAAGACTTTCCCGATTGTACGTCTTAGCCTACTATCATCAAATCAAGGCTCTCGCCAATGTCAACAATAAGGTTGGGGATCACCATTTGGTCCATCGATTGGTTAAGGATGTATATCCCACCTATGACATTATATGCAACATCATTATTAATCAAATGTCATTTGGGTTCAACTTAAATCAATTGAGAATTACTTTTATATACTAAGTCCATTATCTCTTTATCATCGATGTTACAACATTTCATTCTCCACACTTGCATGTGAGGAGACTCGACGCAATTGGAATACAACCCCGACCACAATTCTATTGGCAAATCGTATCTCATGCTTCTTATCATATTGATGTGTAAAGTAAAGTTGGGCAATGATGACGATTTGGCTATGAGCGGAATTCATGCATGGCTCGATCAAAGTCCAGGGATAAGCTAGCTCGATGATGACTTGCAATGATGATGAAGTCCATACTCCATACCCTAGACCTTGTTCCAAGCATCCCACATGCCCATGCAAAACCGGAAGAATAGATTGGAGTCGGGTTTAGTGAAGAAAATAGTTCTTAGCCGGGTTTACTTAGGTTTGGTTGAAGATGCGTTCATTAATTGAAGCTCCGCGTTTTGATTGAAACGCAGTGCTTTGATCATTTGTAAGATTTATAAGGATAGTTTCCCTTGAGCTCAAAACCCTAATTAATCTCAACTTTGTCAATCCTCTCTTTGTCTCTTCTCCTCTCATTCTTCTACGAGAGAAATCCACATTCGAAAGCGAGATCGAGAGCTTCGATATAAAGCGTGAACGGACTCTAACCACTAGTTGTGGGCACGAAGAAAGTCTTGGGACTTTCAGACTCGTGTGATTTATATCTCTTAACCTGTTCTACTTTCCTTTTGATTTATTTGGATTTATGTCAAACTCTTTACTCATGTAAGTTTCTTTTGAGACAATAGTGAATTAGATCTCTTAAAACCCCGGAGACGTAGGATTTCAATCCGAACCTCGTAAACAAAACTTTACGTGCTTTGTGTTCTTGACTGTATCGTTCTAGATCTTGTTTTTTGTGAACTTCTACTCTGTTAACGATTATGATACTCGATTTACATGATGCACCTCCGCACTCCAATCAGTCTCGTGGTGGTGATCACAATATGAATGGGTTACAATCAAAACCGTAACGGCAATGAAAACGGTGGCTCACAACAAAACTCTAAGGACAATGGCTAAGGCCGCCACAACCTTCTCGACACCAAGACGCCGCTACCTAGACCTCGATCATTAGAGAGTTTTTCTAATGATCGAGATGTAACAACACCGGTAGTCTCTATCTTAACCAAAATTCCCCGTGCTATAATGGCACTATGGTCCTTCCTTGTGGGATGCTCGTCGTGCCAAGTAGCTAAACATGTGAATTCACTAACCTAATTGACATATTTTCATACTTTAAGCATACTTGGAGGCTGAGATGAACAAGCTCATCAAGGATGAAAATTGAAACTTTGAGGAATAATGATCAACATTTGTCGGTTGGGCACATGATAATTACATCATATCCTACCTCTATCATTATTCTTTTGTAAATTTTACTCCATAACAATAATAATGTACATTAAATTCGATCTTGACCCATTATCTTATCAAATCATAATAACAAGTTAGGTAAAACACACAATACAGTTGACACTTATAGCTACTACATATTAATTATAAGCTATTTTATTCACTCTTTTACTTCTTAAAAACTCGTAAAACTACCAGCTATGTTTTAGTCGCCAAATAACATAAATGCTGTACACATCCCTTACATATGCTTTAGGTTAAAACTCAACATACAACTCCGGAGATAAACTAATTCGCAAATCTTATATGCTACTAGGTACTTGTGTATAGTCAATGTACCTAATCCTTCTTGAGTAAAATGATCTCACGTTCTTAATAAAATGATATTAAGTGTCTGATTTAGCTACTATGTTCATTGTCAACTGATTTTTAGGATGTTCAATCTATTCTTTCTATTATATATCCATTGATTTTTAGGATACTTACTCAGCTTATATGTAACAGAATTGAATCTAACGCACATGTACAATCGAGACTGAAGAGATTTGTGAATCGAAAAGGCTTGTTTATTTCATTGATCAAACAATGTTTATATAGGAAAATACAAAGAGATAAAATAATAAACTAATAGAAAGGATAAGCCCGATAACAAAAGATAAGCCCAAGCCCAATACTCTAACAGAGACGATAAGTGGGAATAATGATGGGTGTCCAAAAGTAGGGTTAGGATGGACAAAATGGAAAACAACTAAGGAAGAGGCCAAGAGAGGAAGAAGGGAAGGTAGGCTTGTGGTGTGTTGTAAGGAAACGAAAAGGTCAATGATGCAATTGGCTAAGATTCTTGTTTTGTTCCTTTTCTTCATGTAAATCAGTGCAAAAGAGCCCCAACCTATTGTAGGGAAATGAAGCCCTTTAATTATTGTTTGTTTTTTGTAATCTAGTGATAAACTTGAAACGATTAAAGGGTTAATTTGAGTATATATTATGCATGAGAGAAGATTCGTTGGGCAAGGAGTGATGGCATATATATGATTATGGTTGAAGAAATAGATATAGATTAGGGCCATTTTAGAGTGTTCATGATGAACCCTTTTGAAACTTCAAGTATGGAAGGAGGCTTCTTCGCCCACTAACATTTCCTATATGTTTTATTTTGCTACCATAACCAAACCATTCACTATGTTTCTGCAATCACCACGATACTAGTCAACCATCTAATGAAAACCATGTGCAAAATATAATAATAAATTATAGTAGTAATAAATATTATTATTATTGTCCCACCTACAAAAAGAATACCAACAATATAAAAATTATAAAAAAAAAATCAAAATAGCTACGTATATGAGTGTAACTAGGTCGCTATCCGCGCAAATTTTGACGAGTTTAAGCTATATAGGGATACACGACAGGTAAACCTACATACACAAATACACGAGGTTTTATCTCAAAATCAATTGATAATAAAAAAAAAGTAATATATATATATATATATATATATATATATATATATATATATATATATATATATATATATATAGAGTATAGATCCTATGAGAACATCCCCTAACGTGAGAACATGAGAACAGATTCGTAATTATTATTAGTTTTGTTACGAATGTTCCATATCATTTAATGTATTATTCGTAGTTATTATTGGTTGAGTGAATTATTCGTAGTTATTGTTGGATTCCTAATTATTATTATTCGTAGTTATTGTTATTTTTTATATCTACTCTAAATCTCAACCTTTAATACTCACATCCAACGGTGTACGATTGTTCTCATGTTCTCATGTTCTCACGTTAGGGGTGTTCTCATGGAAACCACACCCTATATATATATATATATATATATACACACGTACTCATATGTTAAACTTTAGTACTTAAAGACAAGTACATATTTAGAGATGAATTAGGGTTTGCAATAGTCCATTTCAAAAATAGAGATAAAGTACGTGATATTAGAGAGAACATAGGTGTTTTGTTGGTCTAATAGTGATGTGTATATGTATTAATGTATACGATCAAGAGGTTTTGAGTTCAATTCCAATGACTTGCATTTGTTGAACCGCTACTAAATACTAGTTATTATCTAAGATAAATCTAGTCTATGCAGAATATAAAAAACATAATCCTTTTAGGAAAAAAAAACAATTACACAAACCGACTTATCGTGTAATCATGAGAACATATCTTATTGTTTAATAGATTATTCGTAGTTATTGTTAGTTGAATGAATTATTCGTAGTTATTGTTAGTTGAATGAATTATTCGTAGTTATTGTTGGCTGAATGAATTATTCGTAGTTATTATTATTCGTAGTTATATATATATATATATATATATATATATATATATATATATAGGCTTTTGTTCTGGTACGGTTCATTTAGTGCGGTACGGCCGACACGTGTCCCGTGAAATTTTTTCTTTTTTCTTTTTTTCCCCAGAAACGAATGAAAATTTGTTTGAACTACCATGTTATTATTTATGCACTATTCTCCTATAAACTTTGAACTATTCCCATATAATCCATGAACTATTACTTTTTAATATATTTTATCAAATTATTCATAAATTAATCGTTTATATGTTATGAACTATTCAATTATAATTCATGAACTATCATTTTATAAGTTATGAAATATCCTTTATAAATTTTGCACTTTGAACTATTCTATTATAATTCATGAACTATTCTATTATAATTCATGAACTATCCTATTTTAAGTTTTGAACTATTACTTTAACTTCTTTATAAATTTTACACTATGAACTATTCTATTATAATTCATGAACTATCCTTTTATAAGTTATGAACTATTCCTTAATAAATTTTGAACTATTAAAATTTTTTTTTCGGGAAACGTGTCGGCCGTACCGGAATAATGTGCCTTACCTGAACAGCACCATATATATATATATATGTATTATGTAATAATATATGCTCCTTTTGCCTCTATCAATATTCTACCAAAAACAGAAATATTATTCCTACTGGCATGGAGTTTGTAGAGATAAAAGACAAGCAAAAGAGTGTTAATCATAATGATGATAGCAATGACAATACAAAAATATGTTTAAAACCTGCTTTAGGTACTTAATTAATGAATCATCAAACTTGTTAGTAATACTAAACCACATCTTATGAACACTAAACCAATCCTAGGATAAGAAATCAAGATCTTCCTAGTTATTCAAACAAGACAAACTTAATCATTAACACAAATATCCTTAATTTAGTATACTTATCAGTTGATAATTATACTTAAACCACCACACTGGTGGGTTAGATTAGCAATCATCTTTTTTTTGGTACATATATTACTAATTAAGTGAGTTTCGTGAACTTGTTTTTATTATTTTATCATCGATTTTTATAAACAATATTCCAAGAACATAGATTATAACAGTTTTTATTATAATGTTTTTATAATAAGAAATTACCGTGTAATATCTATTTCGTAGGAAAGAATTACTCACGTTTTTTTAATCACTTTTCGGTATTATATTATACCTTCAAAAAAAATTATTATAGTCAATTATTTAACTTAATAATTTGTGAAAAATAATTTTCCTTTCTACAAAAATAATTAAACTATAACCTTCATTTGTTCCTCGTTTAGGGTGTAATTAGTTGTAGCTTAATGGAAGTTATTTTAATTTATTTTTCATGAGGTTATAATTTGTAGGTGTTTAGTTGTAGATTGTTAAAATAATATGGATGGTTTATTTGAGTTTATAAACCCCAAAATATAACATTCAGTCCTTCACTCCATAAGGTTATATGAGGTTATATTTGTAGGAACCTATAATAAGTTAGTTAAATTGCATGCATAATAATGTTTAAGAGTCGGAATTCACCACCTTAATTGTGTATCTTGAGCAAAGTCGAGATCGGAATCTCTTCCTAAATTCTAAAAACACCCTGTATTACGACGATTACTGGTGTTTAAGAATCCCATGATACAACTGCCGTTCGAATCCGGCCTTCGTAATTTACTGGAAGCCTATGAACCAGTGTAGTGTGTTGCACTCTCGAGATAAGGAAGTTGAAGAGAGGAGAAGAACAATTGATGGTGTGTTGAGAATGAGAGTAGAAGAGCTCTATTTATAGGAGTTGAGAGGCCAGTTTGTTACGGGTTTGAAGCACAAAATCCAAGCCCAATTGACTGGCCTAGTTCATGCCCAAATCTCGGACCTGTTAACCGACCCCTTCCACCATCTGATCCATTGCTAGAATCCATGAGCTAACTGACTCAGTCTTGCCCTGATCCGTTGGACTGGAGGCAAGATCCGTTGGACTATAGATGGGCTTGGCTCTTTGAGTTAGGTCCTTCCCAAAAATAATATAGGTGGTCAGCCCACATTATATCTAGGTCCACCTGTCTCGTCCCAACGCAACGCAACACATCTCACACACGGCATGGGCACGAGCATGACGCGGCTCGGCACGGCCCGTGACCATGACCACGAGCTCGAGCTCGGCTCGGCGTGTGCGTGAGTGGTGGTTTGCCTACGTCGTTCCCCCATTAAAAATGGATAGTGACTCAAAGGCCACATGCCTTAGTGCATATTTTCATTATATCCTATTGGATTTCCCTTCGTATAGTCGATGTGAGAAACTCCCATTTTTGACTATTTTCTGAAGTTATTGCCTATCACAAAACCAACTTCAGGCCTCCAATTTTCATTCAAAAGAAACTCAAATTTAACGTATGAATATACCACGAGCAAGAGCTCGAGGAGACAAAGCCAGAACTCCCACTTTCCGGTGTTGAAAATGATCAAAGCCCACCGGAAATGTGCCTGGAAAGTGTTTGGCGCACCCATGTGTTAAAACATGTATAATTCATAGTTTATTTATATTTAGTTCCAACAATGCCCCACATGAATAGAAGTGATTTTAAACATATGTTGCTCCTGTTTTGTATAACACAGATAAAATTCTCGAGAGTACAGTCGAAAAATCACTACATCTGGATTGGTGTCATGTTTCAAGCTTGAACCGTTCATAGTGAATAGATGTCGGAATTACTCGACTAGGTAGTGACCATGATGTCTTGAACCACCTAGGATTTTATGTAAACCGAGACAACAACTATCACATAATTTCATTTTCTCGTAGAACGTTGGTTTTCTGGTTGGGTTCATTTTGTCCTTGAACATCCCTGGTTATTCATGAATGAATTTGGAGATTTCAACCTCACCTTATTCTCCTAAATACGACCTCATCACACTCACAAGGTGATTGACCATAAAGAGTATCTTTCATGCTCCTCCTTTGTTTCAAGGCGATGAAATCATTAATAGCCAAGCTTAATCTTAACTTATACAATTTGCACTGTTTATCATCCTAGGAACTGGGTAGAGACAATGCTCTACTCTATTAAGCTTGGTTAGGTTTTCCCCTTGAACCTACACTGTGGGATCTCCAGTCACGTAGGTGGGGTTGCCCTTCAAGTATCCTCTTTCATAATAGGCTTTAAACTTATTCCTCTTGATAGTTTTTAAACTTGATCTCTTGACAAACCCTTTGTAAATGGATCCGCTAGGTTGTCAACTAATTTGATATAATCTATCGAGACTATACTTGTTGAGATCAGTTTTCTAATGGACTTATGTCGTCGTCTAATATCACGTGGCTTTCCATTGTATAAAACGCTCAGTGCCCGAGCTATATCCGACTGACTATCAGAGTGCATACATAATGTCGGCACTGACTTTTCCTACATCGGAATATCTACCAGTAAGTTCCGAAGCCACTCAGTTTCTTTTGTTGCTTTGTCTAACGCAATGAACTCAAACTCCATTGTGGATCTAACCAATAAAGTCTATTTGGAAGATTTCCAAGACACTACTGCACCCCCAAGTGTAAACACATATCCACTTGTGGATTTTGAGTTTCTAGAGTCGGATATCCAATTTGTGTCACTATATCCTTCTAGAACTGTTGGATGGTTACCATAGTGCAGCCCATGACTTTGAGTATAACGTAGATAGTTTAATACTCTAGTTATTCCTTTTCAGTGTTTATGTCCTGGTTACTTGTATAGCAACTTAGTACATTTACTGAGTGCGTCAAGTCAGGACATGTACAATTGATTTAAGTATATAAGACTCCCAATTACACGTGCATACTCCAGTTGTGACACTGAGTCCCCCACAATGTTTGCTCAGGTGGAGTAGAAGATCCACAAGGCTCTGTGTGGTTTCACTTGAGTAGTTCTTAAACCTCTCAAGTATCTTTTCAGCATGATGAGCTTGGGATAGAATAATTCCTTCGGAGTGTCTAGTGATTTTAATCCCTAGAATACATCCGCTAATCTCGGATCTTTCATGCCAAACTGACCCCTAAGTAAGTTCTTAGTTCGGTTGATCACGTTTTTGTTGCTTCCAATGAAAAGCATATCATCGACATATAAACACAACAAAGCATATCCCGTAGGAGTAGTCTTGACATAGATGCATTTGTCGCATTCATTGATGCTGAAGTCATTTGACATCATTACATTGTCAAACTTTTCATGTCACTGCGTAGGAGCTTATTTGAGTCCGTAAAGGAACTTTACAAGTCTGCACACTTTGTGTTCTTGTCCAGACACAACATACCCTTCAGGTTGTTTTATGTAAATCTCCTCTTCTAAATCTCCGTTTAGAAAGGCAGTTTTCACATCCATTTGATGAATTTCTAGGTTTCTTAATGTCGTTATTGCTATCAGCATTCTTCTAGAAGTTATTCTCATAATCGGAGAATAGGTGTCAAAGAAATTAAATCCTTCTTTTTGTTAGAATCCTTTCATCACAAGCCTAGCCTTGTACTTTTTTATTGAGCCATCGGTTTTCAACTTAGTTTTGAAAATCCATTTGCACCCAAGTGCTTTACACCCTTAAGGTAAGTCAACTAACTCCCATATATGATTCTGCATAATAGAGTCAATCTCACTTTTGACCGCTTTCTTCCAAGAAGGTGCGCCAAGTGTAGTCACGGCTTCTGTATAACTTATCGGTTCTTTCTCCATAAGAAATGCCGTTATGAAGTCATCCCCAAACAATTTTTCCGTTTGAGTTCTTTTACTTCTTCAAGGTTCTTCCTCTACTACTTCATTCCCACAAGTGTCTTCCTCCCTTTGTTCACGAGTTTTTTTGGATTTTATGTATCCTTACATGGAAACACGTTTTCTAGTCCGATGGTGACCTTTTTAGGAGGTGGTACATCCACTTTTGCTAGGCACCCCCACACTTTGAGGTATTTGTACGATGGTACTTTACCTTTCCAAAGTTCATATGACGTTTTGTCAGTTACCTTATGCGGTATTTTGTTGAGGATATAATTGGTGGTAAGCAATGATTCTCTCACATGTTCTGGGGTAGCCTAGAGTCCTGCAACAATGCATTCATCATCTCTTTCAGAGTTCGGTTTTTGCGTTCCGCAACTCCGTTAGATTTAGGTGAATAGGGAGCAGTTGTTTGATGAACTATCTCGTGTTCTCTGCAGAACGCGTTGAAAGGTTCATCGTACTCGCCTCCTCTATCACTTTGTATGACTTTTATTGTTTTACTAAGTTGGTTTTCAACTTCCAACTTGTATTCCTTGAATTTTTCCAAGGCTTCGTCTTTGCTTCTTAGTAAGTAGATATAACAATATATTGTACAGTCGTCAATAAATGTGACGAAGTACTTTTTACCTCCTCTAGTTTGTATAAACTTCAAATCACACAAATTCGTGTGAATTAAGCCTAGAGGTTCAGTTGTTTACTCCACGTGTGGAGATGGCGTTTTTGTGAGTTTTGCCTATACGCAAACTTCACATTTGTCCTTGTTTAATTTGTATTTTGGAATTAGGTTTAAATTCATCAGCCTTTGGATAGACTTATAATTTACATGTCCTAATCGTTCATGTCAAATATTGAAAGACTCAATAACATAAGCAATGAGCGTTTTATTCAATGAAACATCATCGGTTACAATTTTGGAAATGATTGTCAATACACACATTTTGAATAGTCCATCCTTTGATATCCCTTGCCTACATAAATCTCACGTTTAGTGAGAGTTAGCTTGTCAGATCTTACTTTCACGTTGAATCCATGCTTGCTCAGTAGAGATCCGGACAATAAGTTCTTCCAAATGGCGGGCACGTGCACGACGTTGTTGAGAGTCAGCTCTTTCTCAGACGTCATTCTCAACACGATCTTGCCATGGCCTTCGACCTTTGATGTGAACGAATTCCCCATAAATAGTTCCCCGCCCTGTTTATTCTTCTAATAGGTGGTAAACATCCCCTTGTCAAAACAAATGTGGCGGATAACACCAGTGTAACACCACCACTCCATCAGGTTGATCCCTACCATATTCTCTTCAGACGTTACAACAACCATTTCAACCACTATTAGATCGTCTTCATCTACTTGGGCTTGTGCTTTGCCCTTGCCTTTGTGTGAGTCTCCCTTGCTCCAACATTCGTCAGACTTGTGCCCCATTTTGCCACAGTTGTGACACTTACCGGCAAACTTCTTCTTTGTCAGTTGCTTGTTGGGAACCTTGGGTTGAAACTTCCGTTTCTTGTCCTTTGGTACAGTCAGATGAGATGTGTAAGACTTTTCCCTTCAGCGTTTTTGCGGTTGCTTGATTAAGTCCACAACTTGACCATGGAGTCTTCCATAGTCATTTCCTTTGTCTTGTGAAGGAGGTAACTCATGAAATCCTTCCAAGAAGGGGGGGAATCTTCCGATGAATGTTGTTTCCTAGAATGGCTCACAGATGTTCATGTCTTCAGCAATGATGTCATGGACTAGAAGTTGTAGCTTCTCAGCTTGCTCCGTGACAGGCTTGTGATCTACCATTTTGAAGTCCATGAACTGTTGAACAATGAAGTTCTTATTGCTTGCATCCTCAGTTTTGTACTTCTTGTCTAGAGAAACCCAGAGTTACCAACCACGATGTAAACTTGGTGCAATGGGTCTGACAAGCGAGAATCCACCCTTTGCACATGTAGTCACCGTTCAGATAAGCTTGGAGGGGTGCCCCCGCATTGGTGGGTATATCCTCGGTTACAATTTGTCCAGTTTGTTCATGGACAGGAAGAATAACATCTTTTGTTGCCAAGTTTTGAAGTTAGTTCCATCGAACTTGTCTGGCAGCAATCCTGCACTCAAAGAGTCATGCGTTGGAATTGTATGAGGGACAAGTTGTTAACCAAATTGTTCGCCACTTTGGAGTGGATCGAGTGGATCAGTCTCGGTTGTTGGGTTTGGCAGAACAACCGGTGGTAGACCACTCCCAAATTGGATTTGGGACGTTTGCTCACCGCTTCCTCCACCCGCAGCATCAATCAGAATCTTGAGGATACTTCCGTCGTCCGAAGTGTTTTGACCCTCGGTAGTTTTTTTGGTGCTATCAGTCATTTCTGTTACACGAAAACAACCACCGTTAGTATATATTTCAATTTTTTTATGCGGAAATTGAAACTCAAAACCGAGTATAAATATTGATTGAAGTCCGTACAAGAACAGACTTGTTTTCGATTTTGTAAATCGAATTCAGGGTTTAAAACCAAAACGTTTTTGTTTTGAAATTCAATTTTGAAAAACTGGATTTTGGATTTAATCCCAGTTTGACTATTCCGGCGCCTTATCTGCAACACTCAATAAACAGTTAGTGCACAATAGCTTAACAAAATATAATATTTTGTTTTAAGAATTAAGACTGTAGGAACCATGTAATACGTTAGTTAAACTGCATGCATAATAACGTTTAAGAGTCGAAATTCATACCACCTTAAGTGCGTATGTTGAGCAGAGTCGAGATCGGAATCTCTTTCCTTAATTCTAAAAACACCATGTATTACGACGGTTACTGGTGTTTAAGAATCACACGATACAACTGCTGCTCGAATCCGGCCTTCGTAATTTACTGGAAGCCTAAGAACCAGCGTAGAGCGTTGCACTCTCGAGATAAGGAAGTTGAAGAGAGGAAAAGAATGATTGATGGTGTGTTGAGAATGAGAATAGGGAACTCTATTTATAGGAGTTGAGATGCCAGTTTATTACGGATTTGAAGCACAAAATCCGGGCCCAATTGAATGGCCCAATCCATGCCCAAATGTGGCCCAAAGCCTTCCTCATCTTGGATTGTTGGACTTTGAGCTAGGTCGGCCCAAAAATAATATAGGTGGTCAGCCCACATTATATCGAGGTCCATCCGTCTTGTCACAGCTCGGCACGGGTGGTGGTTTGCCTACGTCATTCCCCCATTAAAAATGGAAAGTGACCCAAAGGCCACATGTTTTAGTCATATGTGCCCT
Organism: Fagopyrum esculentum; assembly: GCA_033239045.1. NCBI lineage: Eukaryota > Viridiplantae > Streptophyta > Magnoliopsida > Caryophyllales > Polygonaceae > Fagopyrum > Fagopyrum esculentum. Next base: position 141,969,557 of record BSUD01000004.1, read on the forward strand.
ATATATCCTATTGGATTTCTAGTCGATGTGAGAAGCTCCATTTTTAACTATTTTTTCAAGTTATTGTCTATCACACAACCAACTTCGGGCCTCCATTTCTCATTCAAACGGAACTCAAATTTAACGTATGAATATACCACGGGCAAGAGCTCGCGGAGACGAAACCAAAGCTCCCACTTCCGGTGTTGACAATGGCCGCCGGAAATGTGCCCAGAAAGTGTCTGGTGCACCCATGTGTTAAAACATGTATAACTCATAGTTTATTTATATTTAGTTCCAACAATATTTTATACGTGTCTTTTTTAAAAAAAAACAATCACATAAAATTCCCAACTAAACACCAAATAACGTATAACATCAAATAATCTCATTTAGGTTAAAAAATTCAAATATAAACTATAACCTCAAATCTTATATCTATTAAAGGAGGAGCCTCTATTGCCACGTGTCAAGCTACGGTTCTCCCGGCCCCCAATTATTTTTAAAAAAGTGGTTTTTAAAATTTAAAATCTATAAAAAATATTTTAGTAAAGTCGTTAATTAAAGTTAAAATATCATTGAATTTTGTTATAGTAAATGTCAGTAAAACAATTAAATTTTAATTTTAGAAAATATCTTCTTTTATCTTTCTTATATATATATTAAAGCAGAAGCCTCTATTGCCACGTGTCAATGCCAGATTTCTCGAAGCCTAAAAATTATTTTAAAAAGTGATTTTTAAATTTTAATATAAATTGAAAATTGATTTTTAAATTCTATAAAAATTATTTAAATAATATTTTTATAAAAATAGTTTTTAAACTTTTACGAATTTTTTTTACCAACAAGCATATCTTAACAAATCAATTTAAAAATATAATTAATTAGAAGAGATTAATACTTAAAAGAGAATTAAAAATCATAATATTTGATTATAATTTCATTTTTCGAATTTTTATTTTACAAAAATATACATATAAATTTTTAAGTATTAAATATTTATTAAAACTGAACCTATTTAGATTAAAAACCTAAAAATAAATCCAACAGCTAACACAAAAATATAACCTCATTTAAGTTTTTAAAACTTTTGTTTTATTAGCCTCCTTGGATTGTGGATGTAATCGGTTGTTCATGTCTGATATGAACGTGAGGTTTTAATTTTTATCTTTAATTGTAGCAATTAATTATTTATTATATGACATGTTGGATTATAGAGCATTAGAGATGTTTAAGACACACCATGTAAAAATTAAAACATCTACATGCTTAAGTAATTTGTTGGGTTCTATCAATAAAAATTTAGGGTTATAGAGAGGGATTCAAAATTGAATGTTAAAATTAAAGCATTTGGACTTAGGGCAAATTTAGTTATACACAAAATCATATTATTTTAGATTGGAAGTGGAGTCCACTATTTTGTATCTCTATTTAGTTCCAGCTTAAGTTTTGTATTATGGTTTCAGATTGTATTTTGTGGGGTTTAAAAGACAGATTTTAAAAATCTAGTTTTGATAGATTATGGATTGTGTTTTAAGTTATCTTCATGATTTGCTCTCAATAATCTAAACCGCAAAAAAAAAAAAAAAAAAAAAAAACTTTATCTCATCGTCTTGAGCCATTGTCGAAGATGGTCTCCTCTTCCAATTTCCTCTTCTGTTTAGATTGTAAATTTGTATCGACTGTTAAGGGTAATATTTACCTTTGTTCGAAAATCCTCAATTGGGAACCCTCGCATGCACCATTGCTCGAAAATCCCCCGCTTGCATTATTGCTTGATTGAAAATTCTCTTTTGTTATGAAAATCCTTGACTAAGAATCTTCATCTGCTCGAATCGTAAACCACAATCGGGACCAAATAAAACCCTAGTTCTCTATCAGTTTTGACTGACAATTTGTATCGATTGTGAAGGACAATTTGTACAAAATCGAACATAAAAATGGTGTCTCCTTCCTATTTCTTAGATTGGTACAAAATCATCCGGTCCTTGCTTCACTTCTTCGAAATACAAACTGAATCTCTATTTGTATCGATTCTCTGACCTTCTTCTCTGTATCGGTTTTGCTTGATGTATCGATTCTCTAGTCTTCTTTTGTTGTATCGATTTTTCTTTATGTGTCTTCTTTTTCAAGCAGATACACATGAGATGGGATATAAGACGGAGTGTATTTGTGTCTTTTACCATTTTAAATTTACTCGTAACTCTCTATTTACCAAAAACGATACGTATTTATCTATCATGTTTTCTTTAATCAAAATCTACAAAAATCTAGTCGAAAACCACAACTACACCTACGAATCTAATATTACTAAACACGCCCTTAAGTAATTTAATTGTAAATGAAAGATGGCATTATTCCGTTTAAAGGACTTCAGTTCCGTTCCATATAAATCACAATTCCAAATGGTTTTAATTTCAATTTACGGTATTGTATTATTCGCTTCCAAACGATTCTATTCTTTGAAAATATACAAACGCAAACCTAAAATGGATTGACTCAATTTTTCAAAAAATCACAGTTAAAAACCGTTAATAACCCTATAACCGGAAGTTGGATGTTGTTAGGTTAAGAAGCCAAAAGATGGAATAGTTAGTTTGCTTGTATTTTAGATGAATTATTAAAAGGGTTGTAAATTGTGGTCCACGTTATCAACATCACAATTCATATTTGCTGCTCAATTCAAAATGGGAACTCATTAGCTCTGACATCCAGTCATCAGATAGGGACTGCTACTGTGCTTGACATGGATTTACTATTATGCCCCTGCTCCCATATGCGCTTTCTATGCCGCACAGTGTTGTAGAATTATAATGAAAGTACTGAATTTATATGATAATGTACAAGGCTGTCACTCTCACAGATACAATGTTGTTAAGATTTCAATTCCTAATCTTACAATTCCAAAATGATATAATAATTCCGATCTTATGTTTAAACCTAAAATAAATAGCATATTCACTAAAATAACATTTTTATATGATAGACTTATACACTCAAAAAAAATTATTTTAATAAAAAAAATTATCAACATATATAATATCATTAAAATAAGATTTCTATCTGTCATTTAATAATTCTACTTATTATTATATATACAAGAAATTTACTATATATTTTGTGAATATATAGGCTATTTGTAGTAATTTTGTAGGATATAACATCTCATTATATGATCCAAAAGACTCGAGACGATCCAACTCTAAGATCCCAATCCTAAGACCACTATGCTCATCAATGCATTTGGAAATTAACTGTGTTGCTGACCGATTGACCTATTTAGAAATTTCGAACCCCAACACAGTCAGTCTGACGACTCCCAAAAGATAGTCTGGCCTAACCGTTTTCCGTTAAAAAAAAAAATGCTCATCAATGCATGATAACTATAACAGGAGAGAGCTTGAAAACACAAGTAGAAACCAACACCTAAAGCAGCTGAAAACGTAATTTACAGCTATTCACACCAATATGCTCAACTAAACTATCCTAAAGGAGAGAGCAAAACTCTAAAAGAATTAATAAAAGAACAAGGAACAGTATGTAGCCAAGAGCATTTACCCTACAGAGTCTGCTTGAGTATCATCGTCATCGACACCTTCATCGATTGGTGAATCATCTGCTTTATCGTTAATATTATCAGCAGGGGCGTCTGCCTGCGTCTCGGCATCTGAGGGCAAATCACTCCCCATGCCCACCCTTGCATCTTTGTCGCTGCTGCTGGAACCTTCAGTATCGGAATCGGAAATTTCAACTCTATTATCTTCGCCCTTGTTAGTGACGAACTGTTCCTTCATATCAGGTTCAACGATCCCAATCATCTCGCTAAGTAGCCTTAGATCATGAAAATTGTCTTTGGTTGTAGAAGCACTACAAGCGGCAGGCAACGAGTTGATCTGGCTGTCCGCCACCTGGGTATTAGAATCTACAAAAACCAGAGTGTTCTGTTCGTCATTGGCTGGAGATTCGTTCTCTCCATGAACAGATGGAGCTGTGTTGCATGCCCAGCTCCCTGCTACCTCGGATGCCAAGAGATCTGCTGTTCTAATGGTGCCTTCGGGGGTGTCTTCCAAGGCCTTTCCCTCGTCTTCATTTGCATTTTTGGATTGAGAATGACAAGGACTGCCTTCACATTGCATGTCAATTGGCTCAGTTTCTTGAACATGGGTGTCATCCTCGAGCTGTAATGTATCGCCAGCTAAAGTGTTTGGGTTGTTCTGATCCATATTACCTGGGCTTTCGGTTTCGAGGAACTGCTGAGTTCCACCAGCTTGCCCGTCCATTGGTGCAGTACCAACCCCGTTAATGTCGGAACCAAACCCACCCTTAACCATGCATTCGTCATTAGGGGATTCTGCCTCTTGGGTGTTCTGCTCTTCACCTACACATGTCATGTCATCATCGTGTTTCTCTGTGACACTATCACTGGATGTATCAACCCCTTCCGTGTCGGCCTCTCTCTGGGCTAAGCGTGCCGAACTAATTTTCGCACTGCTGTTGTTATTCTTGTTGCCCGTCAATCCAATTTCTCCGATTGCTTTTCTGCCCATAGTTTCAGGTGTTTGGTTCAAGTACAAATCAAGAGAGGTGTTGTCGTAATTCTCTTCATCTTCTAGAGTCCTCTGCATTGCTTTCAGCTGCTCCTGCTGCTTAGAAAACAAGTGGTTTATCTCCTCTGTCGTAGAATAAAATGCCCGTAATTGCGTCTCTCTGTGAAGCAAATAAGCAGGAGTTAGAGAAACCAAATTGCTAACACAAACAATGAATCAAAAAAAATAGCAAAAGGCAAGTGCACTTAAATTAAGAACTCCCCCAACCGAGCTTCAAGGATTCATAAAACAAAATGTAATTTATGTTACTCTATAATCAGGTTGTCAAAAGAAGGGAAGGGCTACATGCAACTTAACAGAACATGCAAATAAAAATTGCAAACAAAGCAATCAAACATTCTATTTCTTGTAGGACCATAAGGCTTTTTAAGCAGCCCAGCAACAGCATACCACCATCATAGCAACTGAAAGAATGAAACGCTTTTGTGTAGTGTGCTCAACAAGTACTTATTTGTGCAGATAAGGTACGTATAATGTACAACTGTACATGTACCTTGCACTAAACGGGGCCTTTAAGCTAACCCAGTAAGTATTACTGAAAATCAAGAACTCTGAAGCAGCAGATATGCGTGCATATGATTATTATTCCATAAAAACAAAATTCTTTATTAATTGCGTAACTAGAAGGACAATTGTGTGAAGTAGATTGTAAATGTCTAAAATGACAACTAATTTGAATCGAAGTCAAAAGGCAAAAACAAGAGTTATTGAGGAACAGAGTAATAATTGCCACTGCAAGTGATGATAAAAATCTAAAAAACGTAGAAGTATCTCAAAGATGTGATATCTTACCGAAGCATGATTCGCTCTCTAGCACCTTTCAATCTTCGTCTCTCATATTCAAGATCCCTCATTGCAGCATTAATCTGAAGCTCAAGTGCCGAAACTTTGCCCCACGCTTCCTCCCGCGCTGCCTGCTGACCACCAAAAAAATACTCATCACTTATAATAACGTCAAACATTTAATCTCTTACTTACAATACAACATATTCCTCAATCAAATTGTTCAGTTGTTCCCGAACAAAAAACTTACAGAAACTCAAAATATTCACCAAAAAAAACAACAGGCCTTTCTAATTTGCTTAACATGAATCGCTTTCAGAACAATTGACCCAAAGAAGGGCAGCAAATTGTGTCAGGGGCCACATAATTCTGAATGAGTTTTATCAAGGGCAGCAAACTGCTTAACAAGAATCGCTTTCAGGTATTTTATTTTATCTATACATCATATTATTGCTTGCTGTTCAATGCAGAATATTCATCAATACTCATATTATTAAACATGAACAAATCTGATCACATCTCAGTGTCACCATTCATAGATAATAAGATAGATATATATATATATATATATATATATATATATATATGAAAGACAAACAGTTTATTCATCACCTATGTAGAGCATGTCTGCAATCTGCGTGTGGCAAACAAAGCTTTGTTTGGCCAGATGTGCTTATAAATACTTTGTGCTATTTGCACGTCAGTGGTTTGTGTAAATGAAGTGAAGGCACATATAATGCATAAGGAGAAGCATTCAATCAACGGCTCTAAATTTGATCCAATCCAGTCCAAATTATGCCTTCATTCCTTCATAAAAAGTATAATTTCGGCACACTTTCAGGAAAAAGGCACTCGTCTACCTCTCATCAGAGCTCATTAGTCTCTTTGTGAATGGGAGATGATTCATTACTCAGCACACACATTAAATGAGTTCAGCAAAAATGTCATTAAGGTTAACAGGATTTATACTCAGAATTTAATACAAGCACGGATGAAAAGGATAGAAAACAATCATCCCTCAAAAAAGAGTACTGGTAAATGGACGTATAGTTACATTCTGCATTTGTACCTTCTCACTTTCAAGCTCCTTCCTCATTCTCTGAATGTCAAGCTCAAGTTCGTCCATTCTCTATTCAAGGTATCGCACTCAAATTAACAAGATATTTAGGTCATACGACCCGAGTAGGAAAATATAATTAAGCGAATAAAATCGATGCTAGTTTTCAGAAAAACAATTACTCTTTTGCTGGAAGCAGATGACTGTTGCCCTTCCAAAACATGGGTTTCAAGCTGCCGAACTTTATTATCAGATATAACCAACTTTTGACGAGTTTCCTCCTGACACAGATGAACCACTCATGTAAACACTCAAATTATAAACTTCCTTAAATCTTTTACTATTTTATCAGCACTGCAAATAAGTGTATATGTATTCCTGGGTAGTCTTTTCAAATACTGAAGTGGGTGAAAGGGCACAAGTGAAAAACTATACCAGTTTAGATCTCAAACTCTCCACCAGTGAAGAACTGTCTTTTTCTGATTCCTGACAAGATAAGCATGACATTTTAAACAAATGAAAATGGAAAAAAGAGATATTGACGTCACTTGTAAGAACATAGTTCTCCAACCTGAAGCTTATTAATAACTTCTTGTTGTTCTCGTTCTCTTCTTAAAGTAGCGTCTGATAGTCGTTTCAGCTCTTCTTGACCCTCTAACTGAGCTTTCTGCACTGCACCTTTTAGATCCGCTGCAGCTTTCTCCCGCTCTTCCCTTCTCTGATCACGCTCCTCATCTAACTGCATTTTGAGCTCAGCTAGTGATGCCTTCTGACTGAAATACAAAGCAAATTTATCCGGTTTATATTTCCTCGGTGAAGTCAATTAACAGCAATTAAAAAAGGAGCTACAGGTAATTTACCTAAAACCAATTACTTAAGAAGCAAAACAAACCACCCACATATGAAACTCATTATATCATATAAAATTACTCTAAACAAACTCCATTTTCTTTATAACCGAAGGAAAGTAAGGTTTTGAATCTTTTGATGAGTAAACTAAAACAAACACTAGTAGCCTTTTTTTCCTTTCCCTAAGAACAAGTATTAAACAGATGTCCCATTTATAATAATGATTAAATAAGAAACTAATAACCTTTGTATTATACTTTTAAAACATATTAATCAAGACAACTGCAGTCGCGAAATATACATAATTTATCACTCACGTTGCAAATATTTTATTTGCTTTAAATTTTTTCGTGGACCCTCACATAAAGTCTTGGTTCATCAGGTTACCTTTCTTTCAGGAACACCCATCACATAAATATACGAGCAATTTGATACGCATGTCTTTGCAGTTGTGATAACACTATTTGACTACAAGGAATATGGTGATGGATCATGGATGGTATTTGCAGATAATCATAAAATCTAACAGAACTGATCATAATAAAGCAATTATACTGATATTTATTTGTGAATTCACTGGATTCTAGTGAAACAGAATTTCACCTACTTATAAACAATGTGAAATCTACAGAAAAAATAGTCAGTAGAGAAGAAAATAATATAGTGATAGAAAAAGACTATGTTACTGAAGCATTAGTTATAACAAGGGTTAATTGCTTTAAATACCCTAACATTTGGGTTGTTGCAGATTCTATCTGAACCATCTAAATTTCAAGAAATATCCTAACCTTTTAGAGGTGACACACATAATTCCCTGAATGTACCAAAAATTAAATAAAAAAACATTAGAGAAAACAAAATCAAAATTCATTAAATAGTAGCTTCATGGTATTACCCACAACATATCTAAAAAAGGTTAGGATATTTGGGCAAATTTGGATAATTAGGGTAGAGTCTGCAACAATTAAACGACACCGGATACAGACTTGTAGCAGCGGACAATAATACAAGCAAGTTCAGCTATATACTATGAATGGTTATAGGCTCAAGATGGCCATAATTATCAGATAACGAAACAACATAAATACCTCTTTCCTATTTCATTCGCTTCAGCACATGACTGCAAAGATGATGCAAGCCTTTCATTAAGGTCTTCTATAGCATGTTTCTGCTCAGCAGATATCTTGCTGGCCTCCTCTAGTTCTTTCCTTTTAAGCTCCAGTGAATCATTCAATTCCTTAAGCTGATCAACATAAGAGTTAGAAATTGACTTTTTGACCTCTCTCATCTCCTGCAAAGTGAAAAAATCTCAATTATTCACAGGTGCTGATCATGTTCACACTAAATGAAGAAATATACAACATGGGTATTGCAGACATTGCCGAATCCCACATGAATTCTATCCTCAATGACATGCTAGCATATTTTTCAAAAAGATTTGTTTATTCCAAAAGACTTATACTCATTTCTCATGAGTTATTGAAAGCACATCTTCTCTGTAAAGGTCAGCTCCCTGGGCATTCATTCAATACCATGTAAGCCGCCATCGGAGAGTTATTAGAGATCCACAACCGCTTTATAAACATTTGAACATTCCAATTCTGATTAACTCAATCACAACAGAATATTAACTAAGTTATAACAAGAATGATAACCCACTCTGACAGTGTTTGGCTGGAGGAATAGATGAAATTGGTAAGGAAGAGGAAAATACTAAATTTTTGGGTGTTCGATCCATAGTAAACAGTAGAATAACATTATGCTCTAATAAAAATAATCCCTTCAAATTCTAGAAAAACTAATCTGGCCATATATAAACAGATTTGAGATGAAAAGAGATAGAAATTAATTATTTTCAATATTATATACTTCCCTAAGATAAGGAGAAACGGCGAAATTTGACAATCATCTTCCAGAATGAAAAAACGATTCACCAGCTTCAGTAACCTATGGTTACAATCCATAAAGCCAAAATGCCGCACAAAGTTAAGCAGTAAAAAGGGGATTCAAGAAAATACATTTTCATGACGCTCAAGAACTGCACGATTTTCCTTCTGCATTGAGTCGATAGTAAGAACATTTTCTTCCAATTGCTTCCTCAATTCCTGTAGAACGCAAACATGTACTATTAAAATAAGACAGCTCAAGATCAGACAAAAGTTTCAAAATTTCAAGCTAAACTAATCTGTAATGAGAAAATCTATATGCAACAGTAGAAAAGAGCAAGACGGAAGGATCTTATATATAGGTGATACCGTGTTTGACCGTTGAAGACTTCGAAAATCATCAAGAGAAATAGGACCATCGGGAGCACCGATACCAATGCCTTTCAATCTTTTCCCTTCAGGGGTAAAATCCTCTGATTATTAAAAAGACAATTAAAATGTTAGTTAATAAATACTTAAAGTAATTAATATTGTAGAAACACTTTGGCAAGAAAAAACTAAAAGATGTCAATATCATATCAGTCATGGGTGTGGATTTCAGGAGATATTAAGATAATTACTTTTCTCTTTCAAATCCAAAATTAAAAAAAAGGAGAGAACAATCAGAACATGCATAAGAAGGATACCTGCTTTCCTCTTTAAGGTCCCACCAACAGTTGAGGGTATGGATTTAATAACCTCCCGGAATACAAAAGCAAATGCTTGATCTAGACCATAAAGAACAAAGGAGGGAATTACCTAAGCTTCTTAGTATCAAAAAAATATTAAGGTAAGGGCATGTTTCAAGTGAATAAAATCATTGATCAAGTTGCAATATCGCTGGGGGGTCATCTGCTTATTGAATTTATGAAAATGCTAAGCATGTCGGATGTCAGAAATAAGAAATAACAAGGACAATAGCTTTGATAGACATAACTAAAAGTCTATAATAGATAAAATCATTGTACGAGATATCTTTTAAATTCAACAAAACTGATGTTCTTGTAACAATTTTAGTTCTCCCAAGAAATTACATGATCATAACAATATTCTTGATGGCACAACTTTGAAAGCAATAGGGTGCACAAATAGGCTACATCCTATCGAATTAAAAAACATCACTAAAATTTGAAAGCTTCGTATGAAGGTAAGTAACACTCTGAAAAAATGGCCTTCCAGCCATCTGTATATTTTTTACTAATCGGCTAAAGATAGTCGCATACAAAACAGATTCATCATCTGCTTTTTGAAAATATGAAAAAGCTAGATCCTATCATGTCAGAGTTTACAAATAATAACAAGGACAGTAGTTTTGACAGACATAATTGAAAGTCTAAAATAGATAATGCCCCATTGTACTAGTAACAAACTTGTGGGGTCAGATAGAAATACAGTTACAAAATCCAAATCAATATTTTGTTTTTACCAATATGCGGCGGTGCGGCTAAGGATATGATGTCCCCATGACATAATGTAACTTCAGCCTTGGAGCTGCATTTTTTGAATTTCTCCCAATTGACAAATGTTCCATTTGTGCTGAATAGGTTCAAGACATGCAAAAGTTAGAACAAATTTGACCTACCATAACAAAAGATAGTCCTGAGAAGTGAGAGAATGTATCGTTGGTAAAACTGCATTTGAAGTCGTCCGATCCAGGAAGAAAGACAGAAATATCACACAAAAAAGAGATAACATAAATGTAGAGAGACAATTTTTACTATGCTGAACCTGGAATCCTTCAAGATGCACTCAGCATCATTAGTACTCCTCAAAATTTGACAATGTCTTTGACTTACTGCAGTTGAATCTATCCGAAAGCATGCATCATCCACTGATCGGCCAATGTAGTGACTATCAGCACTTAATAGCATATTTATTCCCTGTTTACAGAATTCGGTTTTTCTTAACATAAAAAACACCTACACCAGTGCTTGTGATGAAGTAAACCAAATATATGAAGAAAAACCGACGACAAAATGCACAAAATAGTAGCTATAACAACTTTTGGAATAAATGGTACGGCAATTGCAATAAGTATCATTTTCTCCAACTTTGGGGCCGTTTAATTTTTGATCCAATGTACAGAAAATGTAGTCAGTATTGAGTTTTTTTTCCCCATTCTTGAATTGGTATTAGAATCAATTGTTATCAAAGACAAAAATAAACAAGCAACTGAGCAGCATTCTTATCGGAGCCAATTCGTCTAAATTTCACTCAATGAAGAAGATAAAGCAATGGAAGCACTGAAACAGCCTAGACCTAATCCCTAATACAACCAACCAACAAGCAAAATCATCAGCAAAAATGCGACAAACATGTAATGCAAATCCCCAAGAGAAATATAACCTGCACTCTCTTCCGAGCATTATCAGAGATGGCTGTCAGAACGGCCCAGACGTCAGGGTCCGAGCACGGGAGAGGCTGGGAAGCAATTTTGGAGGCAACGGAACGGATGGACTCCATGGAAGCGTTGGACAATTTCGCCTGAACCGGGGCCAGAGACAAATGACCCTTCTGGTTGCAGACCTCCCGGTCATTGGGGTGGGAGGAGCTAGTCTGGGAGACGTTGTCAGGTTGAGATTTTTTAGGGCTAGGATTTGGGGTTTCAATACGTAAGAGGTTTTGATTTTTGTTTTGAATCGACATTGCAATCGACATGGCCTAAGAGAAAAACCCTAAAACCTCCAAAGCTTCATCGAGAAGATTCATCTGAATAGAGAATAGTTGAGACTCAAGTGTGGGTGGTGGCCAATTGGCCGGTGGGATATGGCAGGGACCGGAATTACCCACGGTCCCACGTGTTGATGTAATTTTATCATAAATTTCGTTTGGCGTCTTTGAGAAGTTGGCTTTTTTGGTTGGTGATATTTTTCATACAAAAAAATTAGTTGTGTTTATTTTTTCGTTAATAATTAAATGTTAAAAAAAAAAAAGTCATAAGAGAAAATCATATTCTCCTTTTTAAACTTTCGAAAATACAAGAGAAGAACATTGTAGACGACGGTCTATGTGTTAACTCGGAGAGGAGGGACGCTTAGAGGAACGGTGTCTTTGTAACTTTGCTTCTTCTTTACTTTGATTTTCTTTACTTATCATGTGAACGAATCTAAGATATTAACAAAAATAGGTTTTGCTTGTAGGTTTCGTCTTCTTCATTCGTTTTCTTATAGGGCTTAAGGAGGGTTTGCTTCTTCTTCACTAGTTTGCTTGCCCGTTTATGCTCAAATTTACTTGTTTGTTGGGTCATTAGAGCATCCACATTAGAGAACACTAAAGATTAATCTTAACCCACCTTTTTTCATTTTTCAGTTTTTCTCTTTCTTCCACGTCAGCTTAAGAACACAACCCAAATTTATACTCACATCAATAGAACACATAAATTGTTCTTAACATACATATTATATATTATTTAATTTTATTTGTTTTTCAATAAAACCATAAATGAATTATATTAAACTAATATGAACTAATTATTATATCTGGTGATTAAATATTAAATTTTAAATAAGATAATTTTAAAAATTCATGAAATTTTAAATTTTGACTACAAAAACTAAAAAAATTACATAAATTAATAATAAAATTAACGTGACAATAATAATATTGGAGTAAATTAAAAATTCAACAATATAAAATAGAACCATATCCGAGTACAATTAATTTAAATACTATACACTTTGTATTGTATACAAGTTCAAAATGTTGAATATAAATTTTCAAATAAAATTATTTTACGAGTAAGTTAGAATCAAAAGTTGGTTCAAATCGGAAGTTAATTCATTTAAATATAGTCGTAATAATTATTGGTTATACAAATCGTTTGTATGAAACTTGTGTTATATCAAATCGTTTGTATGATAATTGTCGTATTTTGTACATATATAATTAAAATACCACATAATTTTACACTCACATTAATATAACAAAACACTTATTCTTAACTAATTATATAATTAATAGACTATCTATTTTTATTTTTTGACATTAGAACATAAGAACAATGCAGGGATGAAAACTGAAGTGGATCATTTCGCCCATATATAACTCTGTATGATGAAAATTTTGCCCATTTAACTGAAGTAGATAAAATAAAAAAAACAGTTGTTTTAATCAAAGTGGGGCCCTAGTTTTTAATCTTAGGGTGTTGTTGCAGTAGATGACAATTTATTGGGTCTTGGAAAATTGAATTTCTCTCTCCTTTCTTTTTGCTGATGTGGAGATAAGAACACCCTCTAAGACCATGCACAATGCATAGCCCGGGGGCTACTATTATTTTCCTGCCACATCAGCAAGATTCTTGTCACGTCAGCTTGGTAGCCTCATTCAGCTTTTCACTTATTTTCAGCCACAACAGAAAGCCCCGAGGCTTCTATTTTCACTTTTTACATTCTTATATTATTTTCAATAAATTATATATTTATACATCATTTATTATTAAATAATATTACTAATACTACTACAAAATAAATATTAGCAATAAAATTAAGTTTTCATGGTAATAAAATAAAATTTAACTAAAAAACAACTTAATAAAGAAACACAAATTAGATAACAACCAATATTAAAATTTTAAATATCAAACAAATTAATTAAAAAAAAGAATAAAACTCGTATTAAATCCGGTTTTAGTTAGTGATGCATACTCGTAAACGCTAAAAATTTATTACGTAACGTCCGTTCAAAGAGGTCAAAATTTTTTTTTCTCCAAACATATGCAAATGGGTGTCATTAGATAGACAAAATCAAAACCTATTCAAAAATTTTTTTTTTTTTACATAGTGATAAGTCAGGAAATTAATTTTTAGTTTTAATTAAAACTACGCGCCACATGGCGCATTCTCACTGACCGGATTTCGGCCAATGAGGGAGTGCCATGTGGCGCATCCCACTGTTGTAAACCAGCCAAAACGAGTTAGGCCAAAACGACGTCGTTTTATTATAAAAAAAAAAATTTAAATAGGAAAAAGATAGGAGTCGACGCCTATTTTGGCGTCGACTCCCGGGGCTCCAAAGCCCCTCTCTCCGCCATGTCATCAATTTGATGACATGGAGGGGGCTTAGGAGCCCCACGACCCTCCATTGTGGAGGGTCTAAGAACACTGATGTGGGTGCTCTTAGTCGGTTTTTTCTTTTTGCTTACTTTTTCTCAAAAATTGAGTATAATTTCTACATAGTTCTTCCTTAGTTTATGCTCAGTTTTTTATTGGCATTTTCTTATTTTGATTTACAACTTTTCAATTGTGAGTATAATTTCTAACAACTTTTTTCTATGTCGGCACAGTTTTGGCAACTTTCTGATTGTATAATTTATGCATTTTCTGTTTATTTTTTCTTTTGATTTTGATTTACACCTTTCTAATTTGCAACTGAGTATAATATATGCACATTTGGTCCTAATTTTGCAACAGAGTGTAATTTCTAATTATGATATGCAACTTTTTGAATTTTGATTTGCAACTTTCATAGTTTGTTTTCTGATTTTGTAACTGAGTATAATTTCCGCACTATTTTTGACATTCGTAATATATTGTTTGTTTCCTTGTGCGTATTAGGTTGTGTTCTATTTGTATGACGCAAGATGGAAGGTAAAAAGATATTGAGAATGCGTCTATGGACTGGTTTTTTTATGTAGAGGTGGATGATATTGATAAGTATAATGTATTAGATGTATACATCGAGTTATTAGAAGGGGGCGCAAAAAAGGTTTTGCTCTACCCGAAAACCCAAGCTTGGTGTATGTATATCAGCCTAAGAGTCATAAATTGGAGAGGGGGGAGAGACAAAGAAAGAGATTCTGATTTGATGGAGTTGTGTAGATTATCTTCTAATGGAAAAGAGTTTAAGATCTTCATTGGTTTTGTTGATAATTCTTGTGAAAGAGGTTCAATAAATACACCCTCTATTTGTCACAGAAAACCCAATTTTTTTGTCTAATCATATCCATCAACTTGTCTAGTCCACAATCCACTAATTCAGCTTGTCTAGTCCACTAACTCAATTCATGCTTTGAGTCTCTGACACATGTGCTGTCAATCCACAATCGAAGCATGGCAGATGGACTCACTGCTCTGCGTCGCATCACCTGGAGCTGCAGCGGGAATCCTGGCCTGCTCCTGCTTCCTTCCGGGAATCCTGGGGTGCTCCTGCTTTCTTCCGGAAATCATGCAAAACAAAAGTATTTTTGTTTTGGTCTTACTCTTACTCTTACTCTTACTCGTGTAGTCGTGTGTATATATATACACTCAGCCCTTCAAATTTTGTATATCGTCTTTCCTGCACGAATCTTATATCTTCTTAATCTTCAAATTATTGTTATAAAATTTTACACCTTTCAAACTTTTTATTTTATAAAGTAACAATAATGTCGTGGTTACGCTCATTTTCGGCAGAAGGGGAAGTAGGCGACGAAGATCTCGACATCAAATGATCGACCTTAACTTTCCCGAAATTCTAGTACTTTTTTTAATTCGTTCTATTAATTAATTCGTTATATTTTTTTATTAATTTTGTACTTATTTGTAAATCGAGTAGATAGTCACACAATTAATATTAAGTTTAATTGGTAACGGAAGAAGAAAAAATAATTATAAATTAGAAAATTATATCTCTGAAATTCTTCAAAAGTAAATTCAAGATTATTGTTTCAACTTTAATTGGTAATCAAAATTATTGATTTCAAATTGAAAAATATATAAAACTGAGAATTAGAAATTAAAATAAGTAAAAACAAATGATTACAAAAATTACGTAACAAAAGATTGGAATTTGATGAGAAAATTAGTTAATTAAAGTAAAATGGGTTTTGTTAAGAAAAATGGATAAAATTAGTTATAAAGAATTATCTACATTATAAAATTGACTTTGTGCACCTAATTAATTGATTTTAAAATAAATTGGACTAAGCATATCTATGATTAGTTAGCAAAATGGTAAAAAAAAAATTATTATGGTTCAAATAAATAAATTTCATCATATATAAAAATAAACTAATAACAAACCCACGTGTAAAATTGAGGGAGAATACTAAGGGCCCGTTTGGTTCCAACTCCGGAAACGGAAACGGAATGGAAACGAATTTAGTCCATATGTATATTCATATTCATGAAATTTTATGGAATCATTCCCCATGGTATAATGAAAAATGTATTTGCTTCCTCACATTTTGTTACCCTATAGGGTATCAAAAGTAATCAAATTCTCATCCAATTACTACAAACCACAAGGAATGATTCCAAAAATTATAATGAACAAAGGTATACGTATTGACTAGATTCGTTTCCATTCCGTTACCGATTTCGGAGTTAAAACCAAACGGGCCCTAAGATTCTTAATGCCGAAATTTTAGTCTTCATTTTATGAAGACAAAGAAAAAAAATTAAATATTAAAAAATCGGATTAAACCACTTTATTGAATTTGCAGTTTCTCATATATTAGCATTCCAACTTTTCAAGAGACAAGGCTGGAGCGCGTGCTCCGCACGCGCTTGAATGAGGGCCCTGTATATTGACATTGTTAAGTTAATGTAAAACAACTTCTTACGCATAATAAAACATAAACATATTAAGAAACATGTACATAATAGATTGCTGAACATCATAAGATAACGCAGTAAATATTGGATTGCCGTAGATGAGCTGTAGAGTTGTTGATGTCGATGTCAAGAAGATTTTTTTTTTTTGCTGATCTTGGTGACCACATGTAGTGACAGAGTTTATGTAGGTGTGGATGTGTTAACCTTCCTTGAGCCACCGAACTGTGATAGGATTATTAATTGATGATGTTGCAAATTTAATATTTAGTAAAATTAAAAAACTAAACATTTCTAAAAAAAATAAAATCTACAAATTGGTAGTGATAGTAAGAAAAAATGGAGGATTTTAATGTTCCTTACGTTAATGGATTAATCGAAGTTATACTCACGAGCCTTTTGCAAAATTTCAAATGACACCGTGTTTTTTATACTGTCATCAAACCCAATGACATCGTCGTCCTTTGTAGCAAATACATGAATACGTTGCCTTCTTTTAACTCGAGATAATGCGACGTAAATTTGTCCATGAGCAAAACATGGCTCGCGTAAGTATAACGTAACTTGGTCTAGGGTTTGACCTTGAGATTTGTTTATTGTCATGGCGAAACAAAGCTTTATGGGAAACTGTTTTCTCTGGAAAGCAAAAGGGTATTTAGTAGTAGAAGGCTTTAATATTATTCGTGGAATAATCGCTTGCTCTCCTTTATAATATCCGGTAGTTATCTCACAATGGATTAAATTTTTATGGAAATTTTTACATAGTAATCTTGTGCCATTACATAAGCCATTTAGAGGATCCAAATTTCTTAAAAGTATAACTGGACAATTCTGCTTCATAACCAAAAGATGAGGGCTCATTCCATTCGGATGTAATGTGTTTAAAAATTCAATCGGATATATGTTACGGCAATCATTTGTAACTGAGTCAAAGCTGGTATATGTTTTAGCCGTTCCCGGGAAATTCGATATCATTTCTTCGTTTATGTAGTCTACATCGATGTTTTTTGGAGTTAATATTGCCCGTGTAGTAAAAATGTCATCAGTCAAATAAGAAGTGAGCATTTATGGGAAAGTATTGTTAATTAATAATTATGTTGTGCTTTGTTTGATATTTGTAAACTGGATTAGTTCTTGTGGTAATTTGATATATGCTTGCTCTTCTGTCTGTAGTTTTCCGTCGCCTAGATTAAGCAAAAAATTGGCGAATTCAGGATCTTCAGAAACCCTGATATTTTCATCAAGTTTAAATTTTACTAATCTCGGCCAAATTGTAGAACTGACTAAACTTGCGTTTATTGCTTCTTTCTGGCCTTTATGTGGAACGACAGGCAGCACTTGGCGAAAATCTCCACCGAATACAACTATCTTCCCCCAAAAAGTTCTGATGAGTTACATATATCTTGCAAAAGTGTATTTAGCAATTCAATATTTTGTTTTTTAGCCATTGAAGCTTCATCCCATATAATTAATGTTGTTTGACGAAGTAAATTTGCTAGATTGCTTTGTTTGGATACATTACAAAACTGATTGATGTTGTCGTCTATGGGTATTTTGAATCGAGAATGAGCGGTCCGTCCGGTTGGTAAATTTGACGCGGCTATGCCAGAAGTTGCTGTTGGTAGGACTATTTTGTTCATTCTCCTCAATTTAGCGTATAATGAACAATATAAAAATGTTTTTCCTGTTCCGCCAGGTCCGTCAATAAAAAAAGCTCCCCCTTTGTTATTCTTTGCATGCTTCATTATGTATTTGTACGCTATTTTTTGCCTAACATTAAGTAATTTATGCGCGTTTATATATTGTTTGGGTATTGGTGCAGTTAAGGCATCCTCAATGTCACGGTTATAATGACTGACAGTCTTATCTGCGAAGTGAATATCCTTTATTCTGTAGTGGTTTAAAGACTTGCCCATCCCATCTAAGTAGGCTTCAATTTCATTCCATGTCAATTTATATGATTTATATTTGTGTGCTGGATATTGATGGTTGTAATCTTCTGAGAGCGCCTCATAGTAGGATTCCCATAGTAATTGTGGGTCTGTAGGTGTACAAAAAACAAGAAGCGTTGTGAACAATCTGCGTAAAGTTTTTGGCATGTTGATTGCAACTGCTTCTTGCATGCAAGCTTCTGTGTATCCGTTTAATTCTATGAGTCCATGTTTTAACGCAGCTTCCTCAAAAGTGGGGAAAACATGACCTCTAACAGTTTTTAGGTTTTCAAATGATGTTGGGCCTTTTATGTGAGTTAGTAACAAACGTAGGTAATATCGTTCGCCCTCGCATGGGTTAACATACGTAAGTCGGCCAACGGAAGGGCGTTGATATCTTTTTTGCCAGGCTTTATTCTTTTGGTTCCATACAAAGAATTCAGGGAACTGTGCATATAAATACTTTGTATGTGAAGCTATATTCTTGTTTGCCTCAAAGAATCCTGTTAGCATTGTTGTCTGTCGACTGCCATCCGTAATGATGTCTAGCAAAGTTTCGTTGTCGGAAAAATTGACAGGGTTCATTTGAGGTAAGTGAACCTGTAGAGGTATGACTGCTGGGTATATGTCATATAGGTCAAACGAAAAAATGCGCCAAGCAGATTCAGGAGGCGAGATCCATCGTCCGTTTTGGTAGTCGCTGATTTCGTCGCGTACTTGATCTTTATTTGATTGCAGTGCGAAATTGACTTTATCATGTCCTTTGTAAACATATTTGTAAATATACTTTACAACACCTATAGTTGAACATATCTCGACATTTATATGGCAGTTAAACATAGCTAACAAATAGGGGTTGTATGGAATGACCCATTTATTATCCAAGGATGCACCGCGTATTTGTACACTGTCTCCGTGATTGGGGCGTTTGTATACAGGGTATGAGTCTTCAGTACTTGTTGTATATTCTGAGTAATTCTTGGGATAACCGAATTTGCAAATTTTCCTTTTCCCTTTAATTCTCATGCAGGCACAGTTTGTATTATACTTTCCACAAGGTCCATGCATCATATGTTGTATTACAAGTCTGCGTAAACCGTCTGAATGTTTAGGAGGTAACTCTGCGCATACATATTTGTTGAAGTTGTCAGCATTATGTATTTTGTGATCAGATGTAAGAATAATTAGTAAATGTGCATGAGGCAAACCTCTTTTTTGGAATTCTACTACATCTACCCTTGCAGCAACCTTACCAAATACTTCCTTTTCAATCAAAGTCTTTTTTAAAGCGGTTAGCTTAGATCTGAAAACACGTGTTAGTAAATCAGGACGATCTTGAGTTTTTTCACCATGAGACAAATGCTCTTTTATTTCTGGCCAATTAGGATTGCAAGTCATGGTAATAAATAAATCGGGCTTTCCGTATCTCTGTACCAGGATCATTGCATTCAAATATCGACGTTTCATATCCATGGGTCCACCAATGAAAGACGTTGGTAAAATAACGCGCTTTCCAATGTCAAATGCATTTTTGTACCCTTCGTGAACACTATCGACGATACCCTGATACAATTCACTTCTTATTGTGTTTTGGTTCCGACGTAAAAAGTCGAGTCTTGTGTTTTCAATTTTGACGTACATGTCAACAATATATTGTTGATATATCCGGCCAGCTTTAATGATATTTTTATTGTCACGTATTTGAAAGCGGTAACTGTAGTATTCGCGGCAAGAAATTTCACTATTGTCAGATGTGTGTGTTCTCTGTGATGCTGTAAAAAATAAAAGTAAAATGAACTAATTATTAAACAATGCACAATTAAAGAACAATAGTGCTACACAGAGTTACTTTGTTCCTCACGCAGTATTAACGACGGAGCGGTTTGACCAGGATCAGATAACAGCGGAAATAAGTTATCTTCTGGTTCTTGTCGCCTACGTGCCTTATTTTTTTTAATTCCTTGAAGCCACCCACATTGTCCCTTAGGGAATAAAATTGGATATTGTAACGGATCGTAACAACCATAGTAGTGCATAATTTTATACGTTTTCATTTCATTTCCCATGACTATAACGTCAGGACTGTTAATCCTGTTAATATCATCGTTATCTACAATTATAGCGGCAACGTCGTCGGATGTAGGTACATTATAAACACGTTGATCCAACACAGGATTTTTGGAGATTGTTATTCTGGTATCTGCATCGACAGTGCGCTCTGAAAGTTTTCTAAAGAAGGAGGCGTAAGGGTTTGTTGACATTAAATCAGTTAGCAAACATATTATTTCAGGATTAATTTCCGCGAATGTTTGGATACGTTGTTCCTTTTCTTGTAGTCCATCGTAGAAATATAATTGTAGATATTTCCGGTTTGAGGTATTAGGTGTAAGGCTTGGAAGGTAATGATATAATTGTAGACGGAAGACATAAATTCCTTTTTCTGTTTTGGATTCTATGTTATCGTACCCAAGTGAACTGAATGCGAAAAAGTTATTGTACAAACGAGCATACTGTTTAAAGTGAGTGGCCACTATCGAAGTCGATGTCATAAGTTCGAAGATAGCATGTGGTAGCGGGTCTAAATGGAACTTTATTTCACCATTTGAGCAGCAGAGGTTTGGTGTCTCGTACGCAAACTTTGTGGCGTTACAATGCCGACATGGTTGCTGACGTGGTAAGATATGGGCTGCAAGTGGGACATATTCAAGGCCGATGGCCTTGCAGATCTTCCTTCTTGGTTGGCGTGGACGTTTTTTGGGATTAGTTGAGGATTCTGCTAAGTCCATTTGTTCTCCGACTGGCTGGCAGTTGTTGTTCTTGCGTTAACTATAAAGAAACAAACTGAAGTTGTTGTAAATGGCAACTAAAGAGAAAGAAATTTTGAAAAACAAATAGAACGATTAACTCTGCATTGCTGTAATTTATGTGTGGAAACAACAATCAATTTCTTCATAGCTAATTATTACAAACAAGAGTATATGACCATGCAACTATAAACAGATCAATTTCTTTATACTTGAGAAACTAAAAAAGTATTTTATGTCCAGGCAACCACAAGCATATAGTTTATGTTCTTGGTTTTTTAAAAAACGTCCTTGAAGAAAAAATAGAAACTGTGCAACATAATTGACAACCTAGTAGAAATGGAGAAATTATCAATCACATCATATATAAAGTGCAGATAATTAAGTAAGGAGGTAAACCACATTATGAAAATAAAACTGTGCAACATAATTGACAACCTAGTAGAAATGGAAAAATTATCAATCACATCATATATAAAGTGCAGATAAATAAGTAAAGGAGGTAAACCACATTATGAAAATACTAATTATATTTGCAGAGGCCATTGTCATACTATACAAGGCATAAAACTTCAAAAGTTAAAAGTGGAAACGATAAGCAGCAGCGTACATCAGCGCCCGTATATATTACAAGGTCACAAAATTGGCGCGGTAGTGTAAAACAGTAGGTAGTTCATACGTTAATCCGAAGGACAACTAAAACCTTAGCATTTAACAAAAAACGGGTTGTCCATGTCCAAAATATCCCAACAAACAAGCATTCACATCACCACGTCCCTGAGGATCCACTTGAGCTTCTTACTGTTAATTAACACAGATTTGGCTGGGGCTAGGACAAGTTCAACTGGGTTGGCACGATATTTAGCCTCTGCGGTAAACAACACATTCCTGTGTTCCTGTTTCACGAGAAAGTTGTTAGGAATATATCATTTAGACTAGTACTGATTATAAAGATACAAGAAGTAATTTAGAAATTTCAAGCAATATAATTACGGAAAACCTCTTCATTTTTGCCATGAAAGTCTTCGCTGCGAAGCTGGAGAAGTTTCTCAGCATGTTTCGTATATGCGTCCAGGGTAACAGTACCAGTCCCATCCGTGCATTTAAATCGAAGGTAAAACCTGCATGAGGTTAAGACAATAGGGTTAGGGAACTTTAGTAGGATGATAGCAAAAGAATATTAACGAAGATGGTTATTACTTAGCCTCCGGCTTGTTAACAACAGTGCAACTTTCACAAGTATAGTTAGCATTTAGGTCATCAATTGCGATGACGCTAGCTTTGCCACATGCACGACACCCGACTGAGGGGCGGAGATCACTAAAGCCTATCTCCGGAATATGAGCCCTGATACGGATGAAGAGTGACTATGCAACATTTGCCGGCTAGATAATAACAAGTAGTAGCATTTTATGATCGAGGTGTTAGAATATGGAAGAAAGATTCAATAAAATGAAAGTAAATTGACTATTAAAACCAATAAGATCTATTAGCTGTAAACTAACTTATCATAAAGGAACTTGCAGTATACATATGTACACAAGTACGATCCCAAAAAACAACCACAGTGATGCAACAATTATAACCTCAGATTCATCACTCCCAGTCATTATTACTCAAACCAAATATCTTCTGTAAGTAAAATGAAAAAGAAAAACAATGCAAGGCAAACTAAAATTAATATGAACTTTAAAATTAAAATCTGCGTAAGAATATTTCACAATATAGATCATCACACACAAATGAATTGTAAAAATCAGTGGTAATTTGTGATAATAAAAGAAGCATTGATATTTCCTCGTTAGTTGTAACAAAACATGCTTTGTTCTTAAATCAGAACAAAGCATAAAGCATTACCATGTTTAGATTAGAAGATGACTGTGTTTTTGTAACCGAAGGAATGGGTAATCAGAAAATGTTTTTTCCATTTTTCTTTTGAAATTTATTTCAGTAACTACTGCAACTTACGAACTCAAACATAAGTTCCTTGTTTGCCACAACCCTACAATTTAGGATAAATATACAAGGTAAATAATATGATAAGATTAATAACAACAACTAAAAATAAAAAAATGGCTCCATATGTAGGCCAACATTTATATACCATTGTTGGAGAGAGACAGCCTCGACACAATCAGGAGAGAGCTTCAGTTCAGTTGACAGTGATGTTGCAAGTGAGAAACCACTAAAACGGCTAATCTTGAGGCCAGACAACTCTACAACAACATCCCTTTCCAAATGGGATTCAATAGCATCAAACAGTTCAATCATGCGCCTGTTCCAAGCTGCCACAAGCACAATGTCATCTCCGTTGGGAAAAAAAATAAACATAAATGAGGTTGTTCTAATGCAGTATACAGTAGACTAACAAAGAAAAAACAATTTAATACTTTCTACACAATGTGGCCTAGGTAAAAACTAATAGAGGGAGAACAAACCTTGAGTCGGTAATTGAGATTTCCCTAACAAGATGTAGGGAACCGCCTTTGGGAACTATCTTCTCAGAGTGAACAGCCAATACATACACAATCATGTCTGAAAAATAGATGAATGAAATAAATTTCAATATACGTTACATGAAACTATAATAAAACGAAACAAATAAATGAATAGCCGGTATTTACCAAACCGGTCATCCGTAGAAGCATCCACTGGAATCTGCTACAGTGACGTATAAGGGGAAACTATGACACTTGTCTCGCCTTCCTCTTCCACAGGTAGCACTTCCGTCATATTAGTAAAATGCAACTGCTTCTCGCCAGGGTAGGAGGCAAAACGTGGTGGCACTTCCTTCACAACCATGTTCCTAATATCGTAAATCTTCTCCCTAAGCAAGATCTCACTGTAGACTCCAATGTCGACGCCGAATAACGTGGCTGTTAGCCTAGTCCCCTGAACGACAATAGTATAGAAAAAGTCAGAAAACTTCATGCACAATTAATTGTTTAGGCCTTAACTATTAAAGTCCACGCTCTCTCTTGGTTTCCCCCTTACAGCAACTTCATGCACTAATAACTGACTGATCTAGCTTGTCGTGATGTAAACAAGAACCAAATACAAAAAGTTTGGAAAGCTCTTCAAGGGAACTCTAAAAATATAAAAACTTTTGCCGGCTAGATAAAACAAAAAATAGGGACAAATCTTACTTTATAGTAGGTGCTCCAAAAACATAAGAACTTGAATTAGGAAGTCTTAAATAAAATTGAAGATGTAACAAGGGTATGAAGAAAGAAAAAGGGAAAAGTCAGTGGTAATATGAGGTCGACCGATTCAATTGAAGAAACAAAAATCTCAAAAAAGCTGCTATATACATAACAGGGATAGAAGATTTAATAAGTGAATAAATTTTGAAAAAGAGAATAACCGCAAAGTTAGCTAGGTCAAAATCTTTACCGGTTCGTCGACCAAAACAATACGCTGGTAGCTGACTCTGGAAGAGCTCTCTTGCTTAGGCTACTTGTCTACAACCTTGACCCGAACAAATTCAGCACGTGCCTTGTTTGTTAACTGCGCTAGAGTCATTGTTGGCTTCGACATGGTCGCTAACATACAGTTGCCAAGTATATGTATAGGCCGATCTCAGTAAAATATACAATTAGACGGGTGAATCCATTTTTTTAATAAAGAAAGGGAGACATGCAAGAGAATATAGTAATATAGTAATAATAAAACATGAAATGCGGGAACAAGTAAACACAACAAGGAACACATAGAGCAAACAAGAGAAGATATGAAAGCAAAACACAACGATGAAAGGATGGTGTCTCACCTATATGACCCACAAAGAACGTAGTGTAAATATGTCTGCCTTTAGGAACCTGTGACACCGTAGGGTAAAAAATGAGTCAAAGATTCGAGTAATCATCTCTAAATTTATACGCCAACAAACAAACATTTTAATATCGACAAAAAATTACTGGAACTTGATTAGCAAGTGTTAAAGACGTCCCTGTTGGCAAGACTATGCCGTCATCGAGAATGGAAACCAACAAAAAAATAGTTGCTACAATTATCAGTATTTTAAAAAACCAAACCGAAGCCGCATGAAGCAACTATATCTCTGGTAGTCAAAATGCGACTGTCATCGAGAAATACTGTCATCGAGACTAAACAGTACGAGCACAAATCGAATGCCCAATCTCTGATAGTAACCCATCGGAAGGCACAAAATTGCAATATAAAACAAACTCAATATGAAACATTTGCAGCCAAAAAAGAACTGGAGAAGCTTAATTTTAAACATATAGTTAGGCGACCTAACGATCGCTATAATGAAGTTCCACTACAGTTCCTTCAAATCGGGAACAACAACCATATAACAAGGTTAGACAAATATAAAACAAAAAAAGTCGCCCTCAAGGGATAAACATCACCGTCATCGAGCAGACAAGTACCAAAATAAGCACAAACAACACCTTTTTTCAACATGCAACAAACACCAATAAAGGCTATACTAAAAAACGTCCCTCTCATGGAAGAAAACCATATGTCATCGAGGCTGATAATGATAATCAAAGCAGCATTCGAAGGCCAAAAATGAAAACCTAGAAAAAAAATAATAAGATCGATCCACATAGAAAATAAAGTAAAAAAGTTCAGAAACTAAAAATCTCTCATAGCCTTGTTTAAATCGGCATGTAGATAACTAAATTAAACTAAATCACTATGATTTAAACAGCTCTCTGCTAGTAAATCTCATACTGTCATCGAGAGGAAAAAACAACCGAACAAAAAATTATGCAAAAAATAACAGTAGAATCGGCATGTAGGTAAGCAAAGTAAACTAAATGACTATATTTTGAACAACTCTCTGCTAGTAAATCTCATATTGTCATCGAGAGGAAAAAACATTTGAGCAAACAGATGGAGATAAAGAGTCACCCATTTATCAAATGTATGTAGGTGTAGGTGAGTAATAATAATAATATATATAATAAATAATAAATAAATATATATATATATATATATATAACACTAAACGGACGAATGCAAAAGTAGTCGAAAGGGCCAAAAGGCATTCACACCTGCCAAAAGATTCAAGCCGGTAAGAAATTGTTTTTTTCAAACGAAACGAAACGAAAAGTAGAAGCGCATGGGTAATGATCTCCGTGTGAACGTATTTATAGCAGTCTCCATCGATGGGGGATGAAATTTACTCCCTTCACACATGCAGAAGAAGATACACGTAGTTCGCTGCTGAAGGTTACACGTGCATTAATGAGAGCTCCAAGTGGCAGCCCTAGTGAAAAGAACGAAGGGTTCACTTCATTGAGAAGAGGCATCCATCAGCCAGAAGATACGTAAGGAATAAATACGCCGGCGCCTGCAGAGCAATAAATTAAAGCAATAATAAATATAGAGAACATACCAAGGACGGCGCAATGATGAAGTTGCAGAAGGAATAATGCAGGCACGCTAAAAAAAAATTATTAACTGCAAATTCAGCATAAACCAAACGGCAGAAGCAACCAGGGTAACGCCACATGTGGGATGTGGGAATATGGGCCACCGAAGAGAAAATGAAGCCAAATATCCACCAACCGAGTGAAAAATTGAATTTGATGGGCCACAAAAAGAAGACGAAGACAATGGCCCAGCAGCCCACCAAGCAACAACTTCGAGCAATAGCTGTGGATGCGCCACCTAGACACACAATCAGGCAAATATAATTCGCTGTAGCAATCCACCAACTCTCCCTTTTAAAGTAGTAAGGATTCAACAATATACAATACATAGACAATAAACCTCATATTTTAATATATTAACATTGCAACCAAACAACATATTCACGACACCAAGAAAAGTAGCGGCGCAATGAAACAACTGAAAAAAAAAAAACTAATTTATCATCAAGTATATTCTAGCAAACTAATTAATAACAGAAGATTGAAACTAAGTGTAAAATATGCGATACTTAAATGATAGCGCCATAGAGGAACGAGGATCTCAAAAAACTAATTTGTTATAAGTATATTCCTAGCAAACTAATTTGTTTTGAATAAAACAAAAATAATTTTGTTACAATTAACCGTTTAAATATATTATTTGTTTACCTTCATTATTTACATGGTTGTTAATTATTATTTTTAAATATGTTAAAAAGGAACGAGGATCTCAAAATCAAGGGATTGACCTTAACCTTACCGCAATTTCGGTATAATACATTTATTATTTACATATTAGTTAACTATTTGTTCTTACCTTCATAATTTACATTTTCGCTAATTATTTGTTTTTAAATATGTTAAAAAGGAACAAGGATATCCAAGCCAAGGGATAGACCTTAACTTCCCCGCAATCCCGGTTTTGATGCCTTCATTATTTAGATATCGTTAATTATCATTTTTACCTTCATTATTTACCTATTAATCACTTATTCATTTTTTAATTGTTAAAAAGGAACGAGAATCGCAAAATCAAGGGATAAACCTTAACTTTCCCGAAATTCCGGTATTATACCTTCATTATTTACGTATTCGTTACTAATTGGTTGAGTGATTGATTTGTGATATTGAAAGATTTACCATATTAGAAGAGATTATTTATAGATATAGCGTGTATTTAATTTATATTACCTTACTTGTAAAAAACGCACAAGGGCCTCAATATCAAAGGGAATACACTAGCATGTCCGAAGTTCCGGTATGAAAATTATTAATTGTTATTTAAACTATAACTTTGTACTTATTTCTTAACTTATCTAAAATGATAAAACCCACTATATATGTGAATAGACACAATTTTTGTTATTTCTCCTACCTTTTGTAGCGGTATGACCCATATACGGTTGGATTCGAAGGCCCCGATGTTCAATGCCAGAAGAAGACTATTAAAATGTTTTTACAACGGATGAATGGTGGCCTGACAGGGAATCTGTGATAGCTTGAGCTCGTAGTCAAGCTCGACTTGAAGGCATGATTCTCACGATTACTCGATCGTGGAAGTCCTCGGAAACACGGAAGTACGGGATGGTTCACTTAGCGTGTGAACAATATGGATCTAAGAGAGAGTTAGAGGGTAGGGTTTTTGATGATAACGATCAACCAGTGAAAAAGCGGGATTGTTCGTCCAAAAAGAGCAATTGTCCATTTATGTTGCATTGTTATGAGGCTGACAAGAACGTTTGGAGGCTAAAAGTTCACAACGGGATCCATAACCACGAACTGAACAAGCACTTTGAGGGTCATGCGTATACAAGCAGATTGTCAACCGCACAATATAGTGAGGTAATTGATCTCACTTTAGCAGGTTGCGGTCCAAAGCCGAAGGTTGAGATCCTCAGGGCCCGATATGATGAAAATTCAACTTCGAGGCAACAAGTATACAATGCTCGGGCAAAATTTCAACGGTCCAAGTTGGGAGGAGTTATGACACCTATGCAAGTACTCCTCGAGATGTTAAGCGTAGGAAAGTATGTCTTTAGTTGGCGAACGACTAGCTAGGGGAGACTACAAGACATAGCGTTCGCCAACCCAACATCCTTGCTTCTATGGAAGAAATTTCCTTGTGTCATGATCATGGACACAACTTACAATACAAACACATAAGTGACGGTTATTTTATTTTCTTTCAGTACAATGTGTTCGGACAACAACAATATTAATAAATTACATACTCTTGTAGGTACGGTATGACCCTTCTAGAAATTGTAGGTCAAACAT
Source organism: Fagopyrum esculentum (assembly GCA_033239045.1). Classification (NCBI taxonomy): domain Eukaryota; kingdom Viridiplantae; phylum Streptophyta; class Magnoliopsida; order Caryophyllales; family Polygonaceae; genus Fagopyrum; species Fagopyrum esculentum. Next base: position 141,998,682 of record BSUD01000004.1, read on the forward strand.
GCACGAAAAAAAACTTTCACGTCGGGTTTGCATTTCTTTCCAAAGAAACGGAGGAGACATACAAGTGGCTTTTGCATCAAGTAAGAAGATGGTGCAGTGAACAAATGTCTAAGGTGATAATGACAGACAGAGAGCTTGGTCTTTTGAAGGCACTTCCGTATACAATTCCAGAGGCCTATCACATGCTGTGCATATTGCACGTGGAACGCAACATAGAAGATAATGCTTACCGTAAGAGTCGTAGTGCAAGCGTCAAAAGTGAGTTCTTGACCCAATGTTATGCCTTGTTTAGATCCCAATCACGGAGACATATGAGAATGCCTCCAAAAAAATGCATGATGGGTGGGGGGATCGTTGGGGACTGATGAAATATTTAACAAGAACATGATTGTGACACGCTGAAAAAATTGTTAGCTTTATGACAGACCAACATATGCACCTTAGAATCGAGCATCTAGCCGGTAAGTCCTTAATACTAAACTCAAACGTTTAGACATGTGTCAAGCTGATATTATTATTATTATTATTATTATTATTATTATTATTATTATTATTATTATTATCATTATTATTATTATTGTTATCATTATTATTATTATTGTTATTATTATTAGTATTAATATGTTTGACTTCTACATACATATTGACAGGGTTGAGTCCGCTCACTCGGTCTTCAAAAGTCAAATGGACTCCCGAAACAACCGTTTAGACACATGTCTAGAGCATATCCACAAGATGTTGAGGGACGAGTTTCACCAATTGATGGCTTCCTTAGAGCAATCCCGGATCCGCGTTCAAAATAAAGTGCGAAATTTGCCGATCTTTAGACTTCTATTGAACAAGGTGTCTTATCACTGTATATCAATGCTCCTTGAAATATTCAGCATTATCTGTTCTAGTGACTATGATCCATATTATAGAAATTGCTACACCAGGACAACATATGGGATACCTTGTCTTCATGAAGTGGCAATTATCGCTCATGAAGGACGTGCATTCATCGAAACAAATGTCGATGTCTTTTGGTGTCAGATTCACTGGTTTGATGATGCGGATAACGAACCGAACGATCCAAGATATGTGGACGTAAATGAAGTGTCCGTGGATGATCTCCAAGAAGCCATCCAATCCGGTGAGTTAACAGATCACGAGATTATGCAAATTGGCACAATATGGCGAACCTTGAGAGACCAAGAAACCATAATACTAGAAGCACCCGATACCAACCCAAACCCGAAGGGGAGGCCAAAGAAGGACGTAAATGAACGTAGAAGATCGAGTTTTGAATACACTCGCGAAGCCATGGCCAAAGCAAGGGAAGAAAGGGAAAGGAAGAGAGCGGCAGAGGTGAAGATCGAGGAGGAGGAGGAGGAGGAAGCGGCAGGGGAAGTAGCGGGGGAAGCAACAAATGATGATGTAGTAGAAGAAGTTGGAGCAAATGAAACAACAGTCTTTATCTACCCGCCGGTTATCATAGGGAAGTACGAGTTCGGGTCGAACAATTTTGAAAACTTCATGGTTCCATATGTTGAATGCCTAGCAGATGTTCAAGGCGACGGAAATTGTGGATTCCGAGCACTTGTTGTATTGTTGGGTCGCGGGGAGGATACATGGCCTCAAATTCGAAGAAGTATGATGAAGGAGCTCCGTAATCAACCGGATCGTTATGATATATTTCTAGACAGGGAAGGCGTCGATCATAAACAGATGATGACAAAGCTCAAATGGTTCCGTAAAAAAGTGTTGGCAGCATCCGAACACTAGATGGAGATGCCCATATGCGGTGCATTATTTGCCACGATCTACCAATGCGCTCTTGTGTTCTTGGATTGGAATGCGGCTCACACAATACTCCCATTGAGTAAACAAAAGCCTCCTAAGGATTCCCCGGCCCCCGGATCAACCGGATTCATCGCCCGAGACATGATTTATCACCATTATGTTGCGGTAAGTGTTAAACATCTTATGAAGTTAAAACATTAACAAGAGTTATTGATACTTTTTTTTCTCTCCTAATTTTCCTTCAATTTTTGTACATTTGAAATGTACGGCAAATTGTCCAATGCCGCCCATTCTTCAATATTGACATGTGGGTCACGACCAAAGCGTTGAAGAATTGAACAAGACATACAAACCGCAAATTCAAATGTTTAGAGACCTTCGTGAACAATATGGCCGTCCTGTACCTTCAACATTTATATAAAGTATGTTTTTTAATTAAAAAGTCTCAATAATTAATTATTATTACTAATTAAATATGATTATTAATTATGATTAATTACTAAATAATCATAAAACTATTAAACGAGTTTAATATTAATAATAACTAATACTAACTATTAAAACTAATATAATTAATAATAATTAATAATTGATACTAATTAATCATTATTAATTAGTATTAATTAGTACTAATAAACCGTCCGTTTGCTTTTTTCATCTTCTTGCCAATTTAACCAATCATTGTACTTTAATTCATGGACAAAAGCACTAAATGTGTCCACTAAAGTAGTGTAATGATTGGCCGAGCATGTTGTATTGGACAATGATTGGACAATGATTATAATGATTGATATAATTAGTTGATTTAGGGGTGTAGAGATTTAGGGGTGTATTTAAGTTGGGGCTTGTGAAATTCTACAATTGACAAGAGTTTATTTGAATCAAGGATGTCATCACATGATATCAACCATCTATCATCCCAATATATTATTCCATCAACAGAATATATGGATGGAACAACCTAGAACAATTGCACCAACATTTCAGATTGCTCCACCTAATCCAAATTCAATTATAGCACCACAAAGTATTACTTTACAAAGAAGAGAAGTCTCTTCGATATCCCTCGTACACAACTTGGCGATGAAGGAAGGGGACCTTTGCAACCAAATTTCAGATCTTTCAGTTTTTCATCAAAGAGAATACCTCCCACATATACAAGAAGAAAAGAAATTCATATTCCGATGGGACTGGGCTCTACATCACAAAATCTACCAACTTTTGGCAGCATTAGAAGTACACGTGGAGATATGATGGTTATAGGTCACACCATGGTGAGTGGAGTTGATATTGACATTGATGATGATGAATATGAGTCGTCAAATAGTTCAGATGAAGATTCAACCGCCTATTTGGATGATTTGATTGCGGAAGATGACCTTGTTTTGCCTTATGTTGATGATGGGTACGCTCCCAAAAAATCTAGTGAATGGGAGTTGGATAAAGATGTATACTTTGACAAATTATATGATAATGGTGAGTTTCATATCGATAATCGGTTTGGTTTGATTAATATTAGACAATGGATGATTTTCTTCAAAAAAAGGAACACTTGTGTCGTGTTTTAAGAGATTTTTGTATCCTAGAAGGACTTGTATCTCTACTCAAAAATCTGATCCTAAAAGGCTAAAATTTGTTTGTGTAGATGAAATTTGTGAATGGAACACTTGTGTCGTGTTTTGAGAGATTTTTGTATCCTAGAAGGACTTGTATCTCTACTCAGAAATCCGATCCTAAAAGGCTAAAAGTTGTTTGTGTAGATGAAATTTGTGAATGAAGTCTTCTTGCTTCTAGATTACCAGATGGACATACTTGGGCTGCAAAGAAACTGGATGGTGAACATACTTGCACGAGGTTAAATGAGTTTAATCATATGGCAACCATGTATTGGGTAGTGGAGAAGATCGTTGAAGATGTAAGAGCAAATCTAGATATTCCGCAAAAGACAATTAATGAGATTTTGAATTCAAGATATGGAGTCATGTTAAGGAGATCAAAAACTTATAAAGTGTAACACCCCGAATTCTCAAAACTCGGAGCATTACTGGTTAGGACCTCACAATGGGTCCCGACCTCAGTTTGACAACAATATTACTAGGATCTTGCAACAAGACACAATAAGAAAAACCGAAATTCATAAAATAGTATTTTTAAAGGAATGAATGTAACAACGTCTAACAACCTATAGTACTCAAACAACGAAACAGACCAACTGTCTTAAATTAATAAAAGAACAACAAAGGAATCATCCCAACCCCATTCTAAGGAGTACGGAGACCCGACTGACCACTACTTCCGGATCACTCAGCTATTGCTCTTACCTGTGGTAAATCTAAAAACACAACCGAACAACCATTAGCTAGCTATCTAAAAATTAGAAGAATAATAATAGCACACACACACATAACAATAATAAACACTCATCATGCTTTCAAACAAATCCATTTATTATCTTCATTTAAGTCATTCACTCATACTAATAATACTTATTTTGTGACACGAGGGATTCCCAAACCTCGCCTCCGCCCCCGTGTACCCATCAGGAATGGATCCGATGCATCTCACCGTGCACCTGTATGGTCTGGGTATAGAGAACCTCCCAGTCTCGTGGCAGAGCTGGGCAGTGATGTCACGACCCGTTATACATACACTTGGGCCTTAAAACATAATAACCGCGGTCGTCCTAACAAGTTGTTATTTTTATTATAACACACATTGCACACACACAACCACTATCACCCAACTAATATCCAAAAACCAGCTAAGTAAGTCGCAAGGACTTACCTGAGCCAAATCACACTCTAACAAGTCTCAACTTAGTCCGTACTCGTGGTAACTCCAACGCTTGTCAATTAAGTCATGGGAATCAAAATCACATCCCATACTCTTAGAAGTTATAAACTTCTAAGAGGTTCGATCTCATGAGAAGAGTTTATACAACTACAGATTCTTAAGGTAAAAGATTATTTTACTCCTGATCTCGAAAATTCTCAAAGTCTATCATTACAATCTAATATTCACTTTTAGAACTTGTTTCCAAAATTTGTTTCTCCCGGATAGCTTACTAGAGGTCATAAGGTCAATTTCAAACACTCGTCAAAGAGGACTACATTATCCCTTCTCCGGTTATTCCACCTTAATACTGATGTGTGTGTACGTACATTAATACTTATGTATATATATATATATATATATATATACTCTACCTATTAATATATACACTTTTATATATCTACACTTATACCTAAACATATATATATTTACATATCTATTTATATATACCATACTTAAATCTTATATCCGTACATGTATATACTTATATACGTTTATACTCTTATACGTATATATATAGTTATATGTTCAGCATTCTAAAAATCATGTGAAACTTTATATTGGCAACTACGTGCACTACTGAAACTCCAATTTAAAACAATCATTAACCAAGGTTGGGTTTATGGCTTTTGTTAGTGATTAGGTTATGCTAATTGCAAATATATGATTAGCATTAACGAAGAATGTTAGTAATTATTTTATGGTTATATGAGTAGTGTGCACGAGAAGGCCAATTTAAAATAAAAGGAAGACACGAAATCGGACAGTACAGAAGACTCACCACGGTTTGCTTCGATCCGGCTCAGCAACAACCTTCCCGACGAGACAAGGGGTAGGCTAAACGAGGCTGAGGTTGAGTGTCTAACATGTGTGCTGTAGTGAAGCGAATCCGACGCCACACCGGACTCGGGACGAGCAATAACCGCGATGCAGACGGAGGCTGTTTCAGCCGCTCACTGCAGGGTCCAAGAAGGCCAGATTTCTCGTAAGTTACACGCACGAACCGAAGGGCAAAAAGAGAGGAAGGAGAGGGAAAGAGGAGTAAGCCGACTCACCGGCTGGAGCGGCGGCGACGGCGGCGGCGACCTGACCTAGCGGGAGGGGACCGTCGTTGGTGGCTTCACTCCGTTGTGCAACAACAATGGCGTTCAACACGGCGGTTACAACGCTTAGAGAGGAAGAAGGGAGGGTCGTTACTCACCGGAAAGAGACGGACGACGCAGGTCCCGGCGCACGGACGGTGGACGGTCGACTGTGGATCGGTTGTGGTTGTCCGGGGAGTGCAGGTGTTGAGGTTAGTCCAGATTCATGCAGAGAGCAGCGGCGGAGAGGAATGACGCAAGGGCTGAAGATTAGATTAGGCTAAAAAAATCATTAAGGATGGATTAGGGAAAGAATTAGAGAGGTGGGCCGGTGGGCTGAGAATAAATGGTAAGTTAGATTGGGTTTGCTCACCCAACGAACAAAGGCTGAAGAGTTGAATTAATTAGATTAGGTTAAAACTTAATTAGGAGAAAATTAGGGTAAGGTTTGGGTAGATAATGGTTGGGCTGGGCTGTAAATGTTTTTGGGCCGGGTCCATTGGGTCAGCTCATAAAAATAAAACCCAAGGCTGAAAGAATACTCGTTAATCGCCCGAAACCGTTAAAAGTATGGAATTAATTACGGAATTATTTAAGTTATCATTTTATGTGAATCAAGGTCACATAAAATGATAGAATTTAATATTGTGTTCTTTTATTTAAAAGAATTAAGGTTGGCGGATCGGAATCCGGTTTGATCCGGATTTAAACGGATTTTAAAATTTTTGGTTATTACATAAAGAACTTTGTGCTTGGAGGAGATTCCGGGAAGTCATGACACTTCATATGGAAATTTACCGGCTTATTGTGAGGTTCTGAAGAGCACAAATCTTGATTCTAAGACCCATTGGTTATGGAAGGTTGTTAGAAGTTTATTCAATTCAAAAACATATTTTTTTTCATTAAAGCCAATGATTGAGGGTTTCAAAGGGGGTAAAGGACTTATTGGGGTTGATGGTTGCCATTTAAAGGGCAAATATGATAGGGGTAATTTCTACAATAGCCTTGGATGAAAATCAATAAATTTTCCCTTTAACATACAAGAACACATGGTTTTAGTTATTTTCACATCTAAAGATGCTTTGAAGGATGACTTGAGAGACAATTTAACTATAAAATTTAATAGACAAAAGGTATTTCCTTAAATCAATTGTCTTTTACACATAATTTTTTCCTTAAATACATGTAACTATTATTAACCTTGTTTTATGGGCTTTTTAGGGCATCGAACCAACCCTAGATGATGGTTGGTTGGGTGTTCGTAGACGTCTATGTTGTAGACACTTGTGTGCAAGTTCAAGAAAAAATATCCGGGATTGTGGATGCACAATCTGTTTTGGAAATGTTGGAAAGCATATTGTGAGTTTACCTACAATAAGGTCATAGAGGTAGTGCAAAAAGACGCTAGAATTGGTTTTGTTAAGTGGTTACACGAGGCAGGAGATAAAGAACAATGGGCTAGACACACATTAGATCCTACATTATGCAGCGATGAAGTCACAAGTAACTTTGTCGAGTCTTTCAATAATACTAGAGGAGTAGAAAGATATGACCCAATGTTAAGTCTACTCGAAGGTTAGTTTTGATTACTAAATCTTTTATATGTAAATAATCACTAGTATGAAATTTGGTATAAAAACACCAATAATTGTAGGTATCCGAAGAACATATATTGTGTGATACGTGAAGAGTCAAGAAGAGGCACTAAACTAGCCGTTGGATGGCATAACTCCAAAAATTGCTGAGAAGTTGAAACAGAACGTTTTAGCTTCGCGTGCACTTCAAGTATGCCTAATTCTAAACTATCGATTTTATGCACATTTTTCACTTTTTGGTGGTTTTTATGGTTCATTTCATTTTTTTATAGGTTTTTAAAGTATCAAAAACGTAGTGTGAGGTCCGGGGCAATGGCCGACATTTGATCTTCCAAGTTTGATCCCTCCAAGCATGAAAAAGGGAGTAGGTAGGCCACTAAAATCTAGAAGACAAGAAGATGATAAAAAACAAAGAGGTAAAAGATCAACCATTGTTCAGTGCAAGGCCTTCGGGCATAACGCAGTATATGTAAAGGTGGTTTGACGGCGAGAGAGATTAAAGAACACAATAAGGAGTACACGTTGAACAAAGGCAAAAAAAGAGTGGGAAAAAGACATTGTAAATTGAGCAACCTGATGTAGATTGTATAAGATCAACATCGTGGAACCCTTCAAGTCAACTAGACTGAATTTTTTTTGTTTTGGATCTGTTTTTGAATTTTTTTGATTTTTCGTTTGAGAAAATTGGATGAAATGCACCCAATGACTAATTTTGTTTAGTAAATAACCTAGGCCTATAAATTTTTAAGTGAATAGCCTGATTAAACAAATAATGGCAGATTTACCCTTATTTATTATAATAAATCTTATCCTATTAGACGTTACTCTTATAATGAAACAGATTTCTTGTAAATTTATAATTTATTCTTGTAAATGATACTTATTTTCTTGTAATTATATTTCTTGAATTTTCTTGTAATTTTATAATTCTTACAAGAAATACGAAAAATTAATAAACGAATATAGTCACCAAGAATTGACCTCTGGTTGGTTGCCCCTCCCCCACCCTAATACCAACTGGACAAGTTGGATTTCACGATTTATCTTCTAGTAAAATTTTATTGTACACGATTTATCTTCTTGTAAAATTTTCTTGTACACGATTAATTACTAATTGATTACGTTGATCAATTCTTGTAAATTTTTTGTAAAATTTTCTTGTACTCTTCATGATTTACATGAAGAGTACAAGCATGTAACATGCTAGTTTTATCAATTCACGTAAAATTTTCTTGTATTCTTTATGATTTACTAGTTGATTACGCTGATTAAAATTGGTAACTTCTTCAAAATTACACCTTCTTCAATTAGGGATTGTAGGTCAATTAAAAGGCAATAATTAATTAGAAATCTTGTAAATTCTTGTAGAAGGGTAAATTAGTCTAAAAAATTTAAAAGAGGTCATATTCTAACAAAATTATTGAGCTTCACAATTACTAAACAAAATTAGTGAACTAAGGCTACATAGCAAATTTACTCTTTTGGTTTTGTCGATTTGATATGTGTTATAGAAACAATTTATGAATGCAGTCTAAGATTTTCTTTTGATCTTCTGTTTCATGTATTCACTATTAACAAAAGTACATTATGTATAATGTTTAAGTGGTTTTTTATGTGCATGTGTTGTGTACTATTCAACTTCAATTTTTTTAAAGCTTTTTATGTAATTTTTCAACTTCGGTTTACTATCATTTTTCAGTTTCAGTTTTTTCATCTTTAGTTCTTTTGATCATTTTTCATCTTCAATTTTTTTCCCGAGTTTTTTATGTCATTTTTCAAATTGTCGGTTGTAGTTGTCAATCTTCCTCCTTCTTAACGCCCACCACTTGTTCGATGAAATTCCTCATCTACCGAACCCAAACAAGTCCCCCTAACCAAATCTTGTGATTGTTCTCTGTTGAACACTAACCTTGCAATTCCTGAGTTTTTCTTCAATCATCAATACATAAACGCTTGAGGTTATCGATTCTTTATTTCGTCAACCTTTTTGTTTCACCGGTTTCATCTGAGTGTTTATTTCCTTAGTTCTACTTATAACTCTTTTTTCATCGGGATATGTTCATGGGATCTTACCATCTCAATTTGTTATGCTTTTGCTTATTTCGATTTTGCATACCTCTATGAATTAGTCTATTGAAGTTTATTGCTTATGTATTATAGTTATTGAAGAACCAAGTGACACTTTTTCTAAACTTATTACTATCAGGAACGAACTAAGGCAAGTGTTAACTTACCATTATGGCATTGTTTACATGCAACCAAAAATCATGTTGTAAAATGACATTATGAATTATGATTCATTAACCTGATGATGTTTTTTAGCTCATCATCTCTTGCATAGATTCATCTTTCTCTTATGTCTTAATTGGTGTTATGTGAATTCTGATTTTCTCTAAAGTTGAAATATGATCTTTTTATTTTATAAATATACTTTGTTTAATGTCATAATGCAAATTTCATTCAAAACAAAAGTTTTCCACCCTAATATCAACAACACTAGTAGCATTTGTCTTGACATACTGAAGGAGTGTTACGCTAGGATGTAGCACAAAAAGCTTTACATTTATAACTCGAACTAAATTCTAAACTACCTAGCGAAACCCGCAGTGTACGGGACGTTTGTAGTAGAGATAGTATTCCGAGGTCGAACACAAAGACTAAGGTGAGATTGATTCAATTTGTGATTAAATCTAGTGAAGATCTAGGTTAAGAAAAAGAGGAAGAAATAAAGAAATGAAAATCTCAATTGTTTTTGGTTGGTTTTTCGGTGATCAATCAAAGATCACAATTCATGCAAAGTAAACAATCAACTAATACTAACAATTCCACTCAAACAAACAAACTAAAACGAGATATAGATCGAAGATAGAAAAGCGGGTTTTAGGGGTTGGAAGTTCCGGTTATGGCATAAGACTCAAGCTATCTATTCTTTCCTTGGATCAACTAATGATATGTTGGGGTTAAGTGTTTCTAGATTGGGATCAATTACCGGGTAGGTCTCATGGTCCACTAGTCCATTCCTAAGGTCTCATTACCGGGTAAGTCTCTAAGAACCTAAGGATAGGAATCCTACACAAACCGGATTGTTATCTAGAGATCTAACCTATCCTTACTGGGTAAGTCTCGGAAGGGTTAGTTCTAAACAACCATCCTAGCACACTTAATCCAATGGCGGCTTATGAGGCTCACCACTACCTAGGGTTTGTTATCTTAAGATCTAAGAGCAAGGATTACCGGATAAGTCTCTCCTAACACTTAGTTGCTAACACTAGGTCACCCTAGGATAGATTTAACTCAACAAACACTTAGGATTTCAACATTCTAACAATCTAAGGCTAGATCCATTGAATCAGGTAAGATCACGGTTTGTTCTACCTTTCCACAGCCGTGGTTTGGCAAGAACTACCCGTGATTCCTAACAGCAGCTATGTTCATGCACACAAGTCATCCAAAGGTAAATCTAAGTCCATCCTATCATAGCCCTAGCCATAACCATCCTTTCCTTACCCTAGAACCACATCTATTTAGCCTACAACGTTCATAATAGAAATCGAAACAAGCAAACATAAAATCATGACATCCATTTGCAAGATGATGAAGGAAAAGAGATGAACAAGTGAACTAAAACAAAACCAAACTGAAAATAGAATTAGAGTAACTCACAATCCTTCTTAAAGAAGGTTCAAATGGTTCCTACAACTCTAGAAATAGAATCCGGAATTCTTCACTACAAAAACTATCAAGGTGTGGTAATGGTGTGTGTTCTTCTTCTCCTCTTCAATGGAGCTCTTCTTCTTCCTTTTTGACACTTTCCTTCCTAGAAAGACTTCTTGTTGAGAGAGTATTTTTGATTGGAAGATTTGGATAATGGAGAGCTGCTCCAAGATGCTCTTCTCAGCCAATGAAGGACCACTTTTATAACAAATTTTGCATGAGCTGGCCATGAGAGTCGTGGCACAGCTATCACAAGAATCTGGCAAAATCCACGGGTAAAATCACGGCCGTGGAATGTGCCAGTGAACCGTGATTTGCTCCAGAAACTTCGTCTTGGATCATTAAGCTGTGATTTGGTGCATGACTTGTGTTGGCAAGGTTCCATGAGTCCTCCTTAGCCTTTAGCTTGTGTCCTAATGAGTCCGAGGGTGTGTCATCTAGATGAACAATCCTCAAACGTATCGTTTTAGCTCCTAAATCTCCCGAAATACCTACAAAGCAACGCACAAGTCCGTGTAGACGTCTATCTCGACAAAGTACGTGAATTGAGTGCAAACGTCGTGAACTAGTGCTAAACTATGCATGAATGAGTGAGAAATCTATCTAAATGATTACCTAAAACTAAGCAATAAATCGTGTTATCAAAATACCCCATACTTAAGGTTTGCTCGTCCTCGAGCAAATTCCCAACTATAGACTAAGAGATGACATGATTTATGTATGCAGAAAAATGGCAAAATCTTTTTGGGTTTGTGCTTCTATTATTGGATCACCTTCAAAGTCATGTTTCATGGCAAAGGATAAGCAATCATGCATCAAACAAATGAAGACACGGAAAGACAATTGTACTTAACTCAAAAGTATGCATGAAATGTAAAGATGAAGAAGTCAAGAAGATCAAGAGTACATCCAATCTAAATCACTAAGTCTTATAAACATGCAAATAGGTCATAAGGTCTTGTGAAATAAAAGTGTCAAGAAATGTAGTAATTGGGTGGGGATTTCTAGGTTATGTGATGCTAATCCGGGAACGGAACTAACTCCACAATCTTGTCCTCGATCAACTTCCCTCAAGTGTATATTTTCCTCTATCTTTTCTTTCTTTTCTTTTTCTTTGAATTATTTTTGAGACAATGGCATTGGTGTACAAAAGCCGAAACCTTGGTGATTAGCCATCCTCGGGCTTTTTCTATTTTTCGAGGTGCATCCACACCGGGCACACATACCAAAGCTCGCTAGAGCTATTGGTTTATTTGACTTTGGCAAGGCAGCAACACCCGATTATGTGAAGTGTACCGAGTTACTTGTCATTTAAACCAATGCCCCCAAACCTATATTTTCGGCTACACTTTCACAACAATTTCAGCATTTACTCATGACATTCTTTTCATCAACAACTTCACCCCACACTTGCTTTTCACACACATCAACACACTGGCATGCTTTTATTTCCGGATGGGTTAAAAGAGGTCAACTTTATCTCAATTGAGGTGCTCAAGCAATCATGATTAAGAGGAGAAGTAGAGAAAGATGAATTGCCTCAATCATTCCTAGATGGTATGCAAGAACTATCATGTAATTTCGATCTTCAATACTCAATCATTTCTAGGCAAACATCATGATCACAAATCATTCATAGAATTTCAAGAGAAGTACTTCAAGTCCACATATGCGTTCATCAATCCTAACACATGAGGCCATCCATAGCCAATTCTCAAGACAAGATTCATCATTAGGATCATATCCAAGCCTAGAAAGCACAAGATTTTTTAAATTTTCTGATTTTTATGGTATTTTCGAAATGAGTATGTACAATGCAAGACATGTGATAATATCAAACTATCCTAGATGCTAATCATGCAAAAGATCATGCAAACCCCACCCCATACTTAGAAACACATTGTCCCCAATGTGTAAATGAAGTAGAAAGGAGTGAAAGAAGGTTCTCACAATGTAAAAATGGTTTGCTATGGTATTTGGGATGACTCAAATGGATTGATGGCGGATGATCCTATCGAGAATGGTAGAGAGCTCTAAGTGTTCATCAAGGAGTCGGGACCCGCGCTAGGCACCGCTAGCCGTCCAAGTTCCGCGTCCGCTCCGCCCATAATTGATGAGGGGTTCATCATCATCATTCCTATGTCAAGCAAGGCTTCCAATGCCACTAATGTTCTAGCACACACACAAAGTAGACAAAACACACACAAAGATAAAAAAAATCTAGAACAAAAGCAAAACAAGAAAGGAAAAACGTTACCAATGGGTTGCCTCCCACCAAGCGCTTCTTTAAGGTCATTAGCTTGACCAAGCTCGGGATGTCTCACTCTAGGTGAAGTGGGGCAATCATATCCACCGGAGCTCCCGGGATATACTTCTTCAACCGGTGCCCGTTCACCTTAAAGTTCCTACAATGTTCCCCACCTATCTCAATAGCTCCATGGGGAAAGATCTTCTTCACCATATATGGCCCGGTCCTTCTTGATTTGAGCTTTCCGGGAAAGAGCCTTAGCCTTGAGTTGAAGAGAAGGACAAGATCTCCTTCACTCAACTCCTTGGGGATGATCCTCTTGCCATGCCATCTTTTGGTTCTCTCCTTGTAAATCCGGGCATTCTCATAAGCATCCAACCGGATTTCCTCGAGGGCATTCAATTCAAGCAATCTCTTTTCTCCTGCCTCTTTGAGATCAAAATTTAGCCACTTAATGGCCCAATAAGCTCTATGCTCCATCTCTACCGGAAGGTGGCAAGACTTGCCATAGACCAACTTGTAAGGAGTGGTGTCAATCGGTGTCTTGAAGGCGGTTCTATATGCCCATAAGGCATCATTGAGCTTCATAGCCCAATCTTTTCTCGTCCTAGAGACCGTCTTCTCAAGAATGGCCTTGATCTCCCGGTTGGAGATCTCCACTTGGCCACTAGTTTGGGGATGATAAGGCGTCGCCACCTTATGAGTCACCCCATACTTAGCCAAAAGCGCTCCAAAGTTCCTATTTGTGAAGTGCTTCCCTCCATCACTAATGATTACCCTTGGTGTACCAAACCTAGGGAAGATCACTCGGTTGAAGAACCGCACCACCACTTTGGCATTATTTGTAGGAGAGGCGATTGCCTCCACCCATCTCGACACATAGTCGACCGCCAATAGGATGTAGAGATTGCCACATGAAGAAGGGAATGGTCCCATGAAGTCCACATCCCACACATCAAATATCTCGACTTCTTGGATGTTGTTCATGGGCATTTCATTCCTCCTTGAGATGTTGCCCGTCCTTTGGCAAGCATCACACGCCGCTACAAAAACTTGCACATCTCTAAACAAGTTAGGCCAATAAAAACCGGATTGCAATACCTTTGCACACGTTTTGTGTGAGCTAGCATGGCCTCCACATGGTAAGGAGTGACAATGCCGGATCACACTCTCCACTTCATCTTCCGGTATGCATCTTCTAAACATTCCATCCGGCCCTCTCTTGAATAGAAGTGGTTCACTCCAATAGTAGTGCCTCACATCGTTGAAGAACTTCTTCCTTTGTGCATATGTCAATCCGGGAGGCACTTCCTCACACACTAAGTAGTTCACGATGTCGGCAAACCATGGCTCACTTCCTCTAGACACTTGGAACAAGCATTCCTCCACCATTTGCAATTGCTCATCCCGGAATGAATCATCAATAGGGATGTCATCTCTTTCAAGCTCCAATGGTGGGAGTCTACTAAGGTGATCCGCCACGGAGTTCTCGGATCCCTTCTTGTCCCGGATTTCCAAATCAAACTCTTGAAGAAGAAGGATCCACCGAATCAACCTAGGCTTGGCATCCTTCTTGGCAAGTAGATAACGGATCGCAGCATGATCCGTATAGACTATGACCTTTGCTCCAACAAGATACGAGCGGAACTTCTCAAATGCATACACAACCGCTAGCAACTCCTTCTCGGTGGTAGCATAATTGAGTTGGGCATCATCTAGCGTCTTGCTAGCATAATAAATAGCATGAGTACGCCCATCTTTCCTTTGCCCCAAAACAGCCCCAACGGCCACATCGCTTGCATCACACATGATCTCAAACGGTAAACTCCAATCCGGAGGTTGCATGATAGGTGCGGAGATCAATGCGTTCTTTAACCTACAAAAAGCCTCAAGACAATCTTTGGAAAAGACAAAATCAACATCCTTCATTAGTAGGTTAGTGAGAGGCTTAGAAATTTTAGAGAAGTCTTGAATAAACCTCCGGTAAAAACCGGCATGCCCTAAGAAACTCCTTACCCCCTTCACCGAGGTAGGTGGCGGCAACTTCTCTATCGTTTCAATTTTGGCCCTATCAACCTCAATGCCACGGTTAGACACCAAGTGTCCTAACACAATGCCTTCACTTACCATGAAGTGGCATTTTTCCCAATTCAAGACAAGATTTGTCTCCTCACATCTTTGCAATACTAATGACAAGTTAGCCAAGCAATTATCAAAGGAAGAACCATAAACAGAGAAATCATCCATAAACACTTCCATGATATTTTCTATATATTCCGAAAAGATAGCCATCATACACCTTTGGAAAGTGGCGGGTGCATTACACAACCCAAATGGCATTCTCCTATATGCAAAAGTACCCCATGGACATGTAAAGGTTGTTTTCTCTTGGTCATCGGGGTGGATAGGGATTTGGAAGAATCCACTATAGCCATCTAGATAGCAAAAATGAGAGTGTTGAGCTAACCTTTCTAGCATTTGGTCAATGAAGGGGAGAGGGACGTGATCTTTCCTAGAGGCCATGTTCAATTTCCTATAATCAATGCACATCCTCCACCCCGTAACCGTCCTAGTCGGGATTAGTTCATTGTTCTCATTATTCACTACGGTCATCCAACCCTTCTTAGGAACTACATGAACGGGGCTAACCCACTTACTATCCGAGATAGGGTAGATAATTCCCGCATCTAGCAACTTAATGATTTCCTTTTTGACTACCTCTTTCATTATAGGATTCAATCTCCTTTAATGTTCAATAGAGGGTTTATGATTATCTTCCATCATTATCTTATGCATGCACAAAGAAGGTTTTATGCCAACCAAATCATCAATAGTATAGCCTATGGCTTTCCTATGCAATCTTAGCTCATGCAACAACTTAGCAAGTTCATCATCACTCAAGCATGCATTCACAATTACCGGATATGTAGAATCAACACCAAGGAAAGCATACTTTAAATGAGAGGGGAGGAGTTTGAGTTCAAGTTTAGGAGGACCTTTATCGGTTGGAGACGATCCAAATAAGGTTGGATGAGATGAATCTAAAGCAAATGAAGACTCCCCATGGCTCCTAGAAGCTTGACCATCATCAAGGACTGGTCCATGGAAAACCACGGCTGGAACCACGGTTTGTTCAACTTCCACGGCCGTGGTTCTTGCCAAGCCTGCTTCTCGGAGTTGTCCAGAGAGTTTGACGGCCGTGGAACATAAATCTCGACCGTGGAACTTGCAGTTGTTCAACACCTCTTCGTGGCCTTCAAATCCAACTCTTGGCTCCTCTTCTAATGCTTCCAAGGCCTTGACCTCTTCATTGCAATCCTTCTCAACACCTTCCTCCATCATACTTAAGGTAAGAACCTTCTCCAAGGGATCCTTGATCAAGATCGAGCTCACAACTTCTCTAGATTCCTCTTGCTCGACTATGTTGAAGACATCCTCATCAAGGGTCGGCCCTTTCATCATTGTGGACAACTTGAACTTGATGTTCTCCTCTCCAATGTTGAAGGAGAGAGTCCCATTCTTGCAATCCACTAGGCATCCGGAGGTGGCTAGGAAAGGCCTTCCCAAGATGATGGGAACCGGATAGTCCGCCGGAATGTCCAAGACTACAAAATCAATTGGCACATAGAATCCTCCTAGTTGCACCGGAATGTCCTCTAAGATCCCAACCGGATGAGTGATAGAACGGTCCGCCATATAGAGGGTCATCTTGACCGGTTTTGGCTCTCCTAGCCCAACCTTGTTGCAAAGTGCAAGCGGTATGATGCTTACACTTGCCCCAAGATCGCAAAGGGCTTCATACTTCACATCTCCTACTCCAATTGGGACGCAAAAAGAACCCGGATCTCTTAGCTTGGGAGGCATCTCCTCCTTCATTGTTTGGATCAATTCCGAGGATCTCTTGGTCATCCTTATCTCCCCATACTCCTCCAACTTCCTTTTGTTGGAGAGTATCTCCTTTAAGAACTTGCCATATGCCGGCATTCCTAAAATGGCATCCATGAACGGAATGTTAATATGTAATTTGGACATTAGTTCAAGGAACTTACCAAAGTGAATGTCCAAACGAGCTCTTGCTCTTGATTGTGGAAATGGTAGTGGTGGCTTATATGGAGGCGGTGCCACATAGGTTGGCTCTACATTCTTGCTCTTACCTCCATTTTCTTGCAACTTTCCTTCTTCTACCACTACTTGCTCTCCCTTAGCATTGTCCTTGGGCAAAGGATCTTTCATACTCAACCCACTCCTCGTTGTGATAGCCAACACTTGGCCTCTTGGGTTGTCTTCGGTTCTTCCGGGAAGCTTTCCCGGATCTCTATGGGCTTCACCCGCCTTTTGGAACACTTGTGCTTCCAAAACTTTTTGAGCTTTAGAAATTGAAGTCACCGTACTCTCAAGACCACTCAACCTTCCAAGCAATTGCTCAAACATTATTTCGGTTCTATCCTTTGGAGGTTGAGTAAATCCGGGTGGAGGTTCTTGTGAAGCTCTTGGTGGTGGAGTTGTGCTTGAGGAAGCGGGAGGGTTCAAGGCTCCATCCGGGTTAGAGTAAGAAAATCCGGGATGGTTGTGGTTGGGCCGGTAATTGTTGAATTGCCGGTTGTTGTTATAATTCCTTGGGCCTTGATAATTGTTGAAGTTGCCCCTTCCCATGTAATTCACATCCTCCTCCTTGGAAGACAAATTGGCTTGTGGAAGCACTTGAAGAGTTGCTTGGTTCTTCAAAGTTGTAGCACACAACTCCCTCAAGGACTTCAATTCATTGTTGATGGCGTCAAGCTTGAAATTTCTCATGGTGACTTCACTCACCTCATATGCTCCCGCCTTTCTCCCTTCACTCTTCCTATGGGAGTATTTCTCAATCACTAGAGCTTGCTTCTCCACAAACTCCCAAGCCTCATCTACATGCTTCTCCATAAAAGTCCCACCGGAAAGAGATTGGAGCTTGAATTGGCTATCTTCATCAAGTCCTTTGAAGTAGATCTCCAATAGCTCAATTTTTGGTATGCCATGGTGTGGACAATCAAGGAGAAGATCTTTGAACCTCTCCCAAGACTTGAATAAACTCTCTCTATCCTTCATTACGAAGGCATTGATCTTCCCTCTTAATTCGGTAGTCTTGGAAGGTGGGAAGAACTTAGTCAAAAACTCGGTTGTCATCTCCTCCCAAGTACCAACTCGCCCTTGTGGAATAGATTGATACCAAGCTAAGGCTTTATCCTTAAGAGAGAAGGAAAAAGCCCTAAGCTTATGGTTGTTGCTCTCCAATCTTGGCGGTCTAAGAGTCTCCATCAAGATCTCATAATTCATCAAATGTTGATGAGGAGACTCTCCTTCCATCCCTCCGAATTGATTATGCCGGATCATTTGTAGAACTTGAGGGCGGAGCTCGTAATCATGGGCTACGGGATCTCCCAAGTTCACACCCGGACGGTGTGCTCTTTGTGCGGGATCCATTCTTTGCCCCAACGTTTATGGCTCTTCCATAGCAATGGGCACAACCCTAATGTTGACCGCCGGCTGCGGTTGTGGTGGAGGAGGTTGTTGACGGTTAAGCTCTCTTTGCACAAGAGCTTGCCTAATCTCCTCAATCTCCCTCCTAGTTGCTTCTTGCCTCTCATTGGCAAGTCTCCTCTCATTCTCCAAAGCTTCGTCCCTTATCCTAATTTGCTCTAAAGCCTCATCCAACTCAGCTTGGAGATCTCTTCCGGCCATCTCCTTTCCCTTTTTAATGCTCTTGGATCTAGATCTAACGGTTTTCTCCGGTTCGGGATCGAATGGAGCTAAATCCTTGCCACGAGATCTTCGCATACACCTAAGAGTAAAAGATGTCCTGAAAAGCAAAGACACAAACCAAAAAGAGATCAAAAGCAACAAGAAAGATCTACACTAATAAACAATCACAAAATAGACTCAATCTAGACCTAGTCCCCGGCAACGGCGCCAAAAACTTGTTACGCTAGGATGTAGCACAAAAAGCTTTACATTTATAACTCGAACTAAATCCTAAACTACCTAGCGAAACCCGCAGTGTACGGGACGTTTGTAGTAGGGATAGTATTCCGAGGTCGAACACAAAGACTAAGGTGAGATTGATTCAATTTGTGATTAAATCTAGTGAAGATCTAGGTTAAGAAAAAGAGGAAGAAATAAAGAAATGAAAATCTCAATTGTTTTTGGTTGGTTTTTCGGTGATCAAAAATCAAAGATCACAATTCATGCAAAGTAAACAATCAACTAATACTAACAATTCCACTCAAACAAACAAACTAAAACGAGATATAGATCGAAGATAGAAAAGCGGGTTCTAGGGGTTGGAAGTTCCGGTTATGGCATAAGACTCAAGCTATCTATTCTTTCCTTGGATCAACTAATGATATGTTGGGGTTAAGTGTTTCTAGATTGGGATCAATTACCGGGTAGGTCTCATGGTCCACTAGTCCATTCCTAAGGTCTCATTACCGGGTAAGTCTCTAAGAACCTAAGGATAGGAATCCTACACAAACCGGATTGTTATCTAGAGATCTAACCTATCCTTACCGGGTAAGTCTCGGAAGGGTTAGTTCTAAACAACCGTCCTAGCACACTTAATCCAATGGCGGCTTATGAGGCTCACCACTACCTAGGGTTTGTTATCTTAAGATCTAAGAGCAAGGATTACCGGATAAGTCTCTCCTAACACTTAGTTGCTAACACTAGGTCACCCTAGGATAGATTTAACTCAACGAACACTTAGGATTTCAACATTCTAACAATCTAAGGCCAGATCCATTGAATCAGGTAAGATCACGGTTTGTTCTACCTTTCCACGGCCGTGGTTTGGCAAGAACTACCCGTGATTCCTAACAGCAGCTATGTTCATGCACACAAGTCATCCAAAGGTAAATCTAAGTCCATCCTATCATAGCCCTAGCCATAACCATCCTTTCCTTACCCTAGAACCACATCTATTTAGCCTACAACGTTCATAATAGAAATCGAAACAAGCAAACATAAAATCATGACATCCATTTGCAAGATGATGAAGGAAAAGAGATGAACAAGTGAACTAAAACAAAACCAAATTGAAAATAGAATTAGAGTAACTCACAATCCTTCTTAAAGAAGGTTCAAATGGTTCCTACAACTCTAGAAATAGAATCCGGAATTCTTCACTACAAAAACTATCAAGGTGTGGTAATGGTGTGTGTTCTTCTTCTCCTCTTCAATGGAGCTCTTCTTCTTCTTCCTTTTTGACACTTTCCTTCCTAGAAAGACTTCTTGTTGAGAGAGTATTTTTGATTGGAAGATTTGGATAATGGAGAGCTGCTCCAAGATGCTCTTCTCAGCCAATGAAGGACCACTTTTATAACAAATTTTGCATGAGCTGGCCATGAGAGTCGTGGCACAGCTATCACAAGAATCTGGCAAAATCCACGGGCAAAATCACGGCCGTGGAATGTGCCAGTGAACCGTGATTTGCTCCAGAAACTTCGTCTTGGATCATTAAGCTGTGATTTGGTGCATGGCTTGTGTTGGCAAGGTTCCATGAGTCCTCCTTAGCCTTTAGCTTGTGTCCTAATGAGTCCGAGGGTGTGTCATCTAGATGAACGATCCTCAAACGTATCGTTTTAGCTCCTAAATCTCCCGAAATACCTACAAAGCAACGCACAAGTCCGTGTAGACGTCTATCTCGACAAAGTACGTGAATTGAGTGCAAACGTCGTGAACTAGTGCTAAACTATGCATGAATGAGTGAGAAATCTATCTAAATGATTACCCAAAACTAAGCAATAAATCGTGTTATCAAGGAGCAATGGAGTCCTACACTCACCATATCCAAGGTCACTATATTTGATGAAATGCACTCAAACATATAATCAAGCATTTCCTCGAACTGTTTATATGAACACGAGATTGACCTTTGAGTCTTGACTATTTGTCCCCATTTCTATTTGCTTCTCTATGGAACTAATGGACACTCACTGAGAAGAACTCTTCCGGATTAGTCCACGGTCTTCATGTGACAAATATTTCTTTCTCTTCTTCTTTTTCGTGTGCTTTGTTCTTGTTGTGTATAATCATTTAATTTGAATTCATTTGCAATTGCTTTCAGTTTTTCTTCTAGATCGATCAAGAGAGAACTGTTATTTGCTACATTATTTTGAATTTGAGCGAAGAAACATTAATATTCTAAGGATGGATCAATGATTCTGAACTTATGAATTAATGATCATAAAACTAGCTTGTTTGTCGGATATCTTCCATATGCTCGATAAAATGACTAACTTAGCACAAGTTTGAATTCATATGTTAGCTTTGGAGTTACATTTTTAGGTTGTTGATGTCAATCAATAGACTAATTAAAACACTAAAGCACGGTTTCTTATGTAACTCATAAGTTTCCATAATGCTTTTCTATAAATCTTTCTATGTACTCAATTTCCGACCCGTGTGTGTATTTTATTGACACCTACATACATATTAGTTAACGATTTTCTACTACGTACTCGCTCCTAACGTAACCAACAACGTTAATTCACGAGGCGCGTGCGTAGCACTCGCGTCTCACATAGTATAAGAAAAAATACGAGAAAGGTAGAAAAGATAAAACTTCCAAAGCTGATGCGGACAATGTAGCAGTCGGCTCAATCAATGTTGTGATTTGACTCAAATTAGTGTAAAATGCAACGTTTGGAAGATGAGGTTACATGCTCGTAAAAGGAGTCAGTCGACTCGAGCGGGTGTGGTGATCGATTTGACCAAAGGCAAAGCATCGAGCACTTCTTCATTTCTTCAAGTTTCGGTCCTCCATCAATTCAATCTTAACCTAGAATTCCTTGTCCGCATGGAGAATCTTATCTTGTTGTAGACATTATTCAAATGATAACTCCATTTTAGCTCTAAAAGGACTATAATACTTGCAATATCATGAAAGCACAAACAGATACGACAAACAACAAAGTCAAGGAAATCTACAAAAACGTGACGCAAATCTAAATTATATGCTCAAGAGATGGATACGAACGATGGTGTAAAAATTCGTTAAAATGAATGCTATCGAGTTTTAGATAGTGGGTGGATTGACAACGTTTTTTTGTCAAAGGGTCCTTGGTTGTTGCTTCGGTGGTCATTAGTGAAGAACCAAACATAAATGATAGCCTATTTTAGCCCCATTGCTTGCATGTGATATATTCCATGAAATTTGGGTATTGGGTAGGTTTTGCAAGCCTTGAGATTGTTGATCGGGATTTTTAAATTTATACCAATATATGGAGATTAAGAGTGCCGTAACGTATTCAAATATTTCTTTGGTTCATTCAAAAGGGTATGATCATAACAAATACGGAACGTTTCAAAAGACACTTGATGGAGTCATATGCTTGCATGATTGATGGCTGACATCAAGAAACTATTCTTCATGTCTGATGTGATTGTCCGAGAAATGAGGGTACATGGATATATCTTCTGTCACATGAAATGATAAATGGTTTTTGGAAGATCTGAGTATCTTGTTACTGGAAAACATTCGTAACATTCAAACAATCATATTTGGTATATTCTTTGGTTCAGGTGGTTTGCGGTGGAGTATGGTGTATTTGGAAGTGGTGGAATGATATGATATTTCGTAATGTTGTCAGAACTAGGGTTGAGCAGATTGCGGTTTGCTTTATTAAAACGAACCAAAACCACAAATTGCGGTCTAAACCGTAACCGAACCGCAGTTAATATGTTCATTATGCGGTTCATAAGATTTGGCGTTGCGGTTCGGTTGATGAAACGAACCGCAAAAACCGCAATTGAACCACAAAAACCGCAACCGAACTGTAAAACCGCAACCGAACCGCAAAACTGTGGTTTGAACCGCAACCGTTCGGTTTGTGGTTCACATTTTTTGGGTTTGCGGTACGGTTCGGTTGCGGTTCCTGCAGTTTTGGACCGCTGCTCAGCCCTAGTTAGAACTATGGGCCCATTGTTATGTTTATAGGTGTAGGTGAAAAATATTGTTGACGCCTTTAGTCGTCGGAGAGAGAATTGCTCAGCCCTAGTTAGAACTATGGGCCCATTGTTATGTTTATAGGTGTAGGTGAAAAATATTGTTGACGCCTTTAGTCGTCGGAGAGAGAATTGTCGATGGAGGGAACACCGGCATAGAGGAATTGGTTTGTTGAGGCGTCGGGGAGAGAATTGTCGAAGGAGGGAACACCGAGAGAGAGGAATTGGTTTGTTGCAAGAAGCTCGCCTCTAGGTGGTTAAGCCCCTCGTCCATAGATCCGTCATTGATCCCAGCATAGTGTTGTTTCTATCGATCACAACATAGTGTGTTATACTGCATGGTTTTAGAAAGAGGGCATGCACAATGAAGTGAAATGAGAAGCCAAAACCTTTCAAAAAAACCGTGAAGTCTCTCAGATTTCCATGTTCGATGAAATTTCATCTGGCATGTGATAGGAAGGGTCAATTCCGAGTTTATTGCAAACAAAACGAACCCAGAGCTGGAACCGCTCGGAAGGCAAGGTACACGGTGGGCCGAGTTCCATAACGACTAGCAAGCGGAGGAGACGGCCACAGGACCTTAGGGTGTGTTTGGTGGGTAGGGATTATTGGAGGTTATGGGATTATTGGAGATGAAAATTGGAAAAAATTTCATCAACTTCAATGGGGATTATGGAATTATTGGGGATGAAAATTCTCAAAATAATCTCCATCAAGTTCACCTAACGGACCCTTAATGGGCATGTTCCTTGTTAGTAATGCAATCTCTACACCGAATATATAATTTACTTTCCAACATTTCTGATGATTAGCATCCCAAAACTGGAAATAACTCGACACACAAAATGCCCCGTCGAATCAACATTGAAGCAGAAGGAAGGTTTCAAAAGTAATACATTTTTAGATTCAGCAAGCCATTTACACATTCTTCTTGAACCTACAATAGGATATTCCCAAGTCTTTAATTCATCAAATATTCTGCCAGAGTACACAGATACTCACTTGCAAGTTGCAACAGAGATTGACTATCCTTCCCTAGTAGGTTGTGAGGGATCTTGATCTTGCCTTCGTTCTTGCTGTACAGCCCGAGGAACAAAGGTCATGCCTCGGGTGTGCCGACGCCCAAAGCTGATGGATGGTGGTGCGTCCTTGGTGCTTAACCTGGACATTCCAGAAACAAGCCCACCTACTGCTTCTTCTACCTGCATTGCACTCGAAGTCTCCTTATCAAGAGCTTTCTTTTGATGGATCTTCTGCCTTTGCTTTTTGGATGGATTAGACTTCTTGTAGAATGTAAATGAAGTTGGGAACTTGTGCTTGTCAACAAGATGCTGCTGACGGTCTTTATAGTGCTTGAATTTCAAACCACAGCTCTCCACTAGACACTCGTACTGAAGAAACAAAAGACCGTCAATTCAGTGCATCGGGAAGAATTGGATGACTAATAAATTCATGCAAACATCATTTTATATGAACTTTCAAATCAGCACAAAAAACTATCAATATAGGAGTCAGGATTACTGTGACGAACAATCACATAATTATACCTAATATATATTCATCATTGTAACATGCATGAAACACTTCTTCCCCATTCACAAGGATAATCTCACAACATCTATAATATGATTTTAACTCTGGAAAATATACTAATAAATTCAATTATCAACAAATAAAGTTTCTAAACAGTTGTGCTCTCAGCCCATGGGGTTAACTCAGAACTGTACTGACAAGTATAATGTTATAGTTCAATACAATCCTGCCTCACTATCTGCCATCACTCTTGCAAGGAGAGAGAGAGAAAGAGCACATACCATAGGATAACCCCTTGCAACTTTTGCTTGAAGGAAAGAGTCGTGCACTTCAGATATATGAATACTGAGTAAGCGGGATGTTGGATATACTCTTGAACACACTGAGCAAGTTGCCGTATGCCGCGCACTGTAATGATCCTCAAATGCCTCTACTGAACTCAATGTTGCATCACAACCAACAATTGGACAGAAAATTTTCCTGCCATCTCATGACACCCAAATTATGAAACTTTAATGAGGATTTGAATCATCAAATGGTCTCTATATACTTCACTCAAGTATGGGGTATTGGAATAGGAGGAAAAGTATTAAAAGAACTACACTGCCATGAAAGTGAATAAAATAAGGATAAACACATTCAAGCAGATAGCTTTGACAAAGATTTCACTCAACAGGGTACGAGTGTCAATGGTGCGGGGAATCTCCGTCACGGGGACAGAGAAAATAAACGGGTATGGGGACAAAGGTTATTCCCTGCATGAGGATGGGGACAGAGTTATTGGTCGTTGGAGATTACCACAAGAATCCCCAAATGGTAAATTGAATGGAGTATCTGATTATTTGTTATTTTACTATAACTTGCAAGTGTTTTACCACTCTATTATTGTACTTTATAAAAAAAATCTTGATTTTATGTTAAATATGTTATTTATAAAAATGAGCCCATATATTTAAATCGTGTGAATTTATAAATGGGAATCCAAGAAGGAAACCCAATTGTGACTATAAAGGAGGAAGTTAGGCGGGGATGGACATTCCCGACAGGACGGTATAAATTTCAACTCCTGAGTGGGTACAGGGGCATTATGCTAAACGGGATGGGGATGGGTAGGCCCATTGACATATGAA
Organism: Fagopyrum esculentum; assembly: GCA_033239045.1. Taxonomy (NCBI): domain Eukaryota; kingdom Viridiplantae; phylum Streptophyta; class Magnoliopsida; order Caryophyllales; family Polygonaceae; genus Fagopyrum; species Fagopyrum esculentum. The sequence continues at coordinate 142,024,573 of BSUD01000004.1, forward strand.
TTCACTTAACCTTCCAAAGTAAACAAAAGAAGCCAATTACTCAAAGCAGCTATATAATGAAACATCATTGCAAATGCATCCCTGAAATTTTATAGGAAATGGCAAAATGCAAGAGAACTTGGTGAAATTGAAAGCACGAATGAGGTCATTTGAAGTATATAGGCACTGAAAGTAATTAAGGCTTTCGGATGCTTGGCAATTTTGGGTCGCGGTGGTTGGTGATCTAGGGTTTTAAAATTAAATCCAATTTGAGGGGCAATTCTGTGTATTTATAATTAGGTAGAGAGCTGATTTGTTGAACATGAACACTACTTTATAGCTGCCTAGTTGGAAATATACACGAGATATAAAGGAAACTCTGCTTACCACATTGCTATTGTGCTGATAAGAACTTTGTATGTTCAGAAGTTCAGTGCAGAAACTTGAGTTTTCAGGGAAGGATCCGACTCAAGTTACTGATCTGCTCTTAATTTATTATATTTTTATCAATCTCAAATCCATAGTTCTAGAATTTATATAAATGAACAAAAATTCAAGGACCTGTTCGACATCCCTCTAAGTTCAGGGAGTCAGAGCAGAAATAATCCATGTTTTCCGGAGAACACGTTTAGGTCCTTTATAATTCCACAATCTTAGTTGTTTTCAGATAATAATGCTAGTTTTTCAATTAAATGGGTACTTTTCCTTTGATGAGTGATGAGTGAATGTTCCGTATTTCATAGACTGATGATTTCTAGAGAGAGATTGTCAACATAACCAGGGCTTTTGCCAGAATCAAGATGCCAGATTGCTGAACAAAAGTTGAGCCATGCCAAACTAATACGTAAACAATAGGCATAGCAGATTTAGTGTCAAATTCATAGCATAACTAGCATCTCAATCCAGCAGGAGACTCCAAGACAGCCTACAGATCTTGACTGTTCCTGTTTTGATGATTCACAGGGTAATGGCTTCCAATTTCCGAAAGTTAATGTGAGAGTAATAACTGCTAAGAATGGAGTGAAATAGGAATAAAAATTGTAACAGAGAGAGTTGCATCTTGCTTGCTATTATTTTCACAATAATATAGCAACTTATAACAACTAGAACAGACCCCGTTAAAAAACATAATTACAATAAAATATTGGAGCTAATTTCTAAACCACCTAAGTATTTGTCAGTAGATATTGGCATGATAACAATGGTGGGTGATCAGTTCCATATTCATTTTCCCAAAGCAAATATAGACATAGTCATCAGAGGTAACCGCCTGTTACAAGTGATGACAAAATAGTCCAGAAAGGAACGGGCAAGGCTGAGACAAAATGTTCCGGAAACAGAAAGAAACGGCACTTATATGGGAACCTCTTATCCAAATAAAGAAGTACAGTTCAGAAATGCTAGTGGTACTATTAGAGTACCCACTTAACAGAAAATACCCTATATCCTTTAATATCTGAAAAAAAATTTAAACTTAAGAATAGAACATGGATATGAGAATTTTGCCGTGTTATTACAGATAACATAACTACATCCCCAAAGGCAGTGCTTAGATATCAAATTGAAGAGGGTGCATCAAAAGAGATCAAGTGTACCTTCCTTCTTCTTCCATCTTCTCAATTTGTTCCTTTTCATCCCCGCTCAAATCCAAGGCAATCTAATAGAGATGAAAAAGAAGTGGGGGGAAATTTTCACTCAAATTATAAACATTGGACAACTGTGAGTTATTAATTATAAGACTAATCATGCATGCCTGTAATAAAAAAAAAAAAAAGGTATTCGGTTTAATCTATTTCACGCAGAGGAATGGACTAAATACTTGGTTTTGTACAGAAAACCCTTTTTTTTTTGAATTCCAACATGAATTCAACATTGCATAATTAACTGGAATCCAAAATTTGAAATGACATAATCCAGTTCCAATATATCTTCATCATTGATTATAGTACACATAATCGAAAAACAGAAGCACTATCTTAGTATCCATTTCACAACTTCCTCTCCAATTCCAAATGAAACAGGAAGAAATACAAATTGTAGAGGGAAAATGAACCTTCTGAGAGTGAGCATTCTAAGCACGAGAAAAAAGGGAAATTCAAGACCATGCGGCCCGAGGTCGGAAAGTTGAAAGATTATTCTAGTTCCATTTCTGCAACCTCCATTTTAAAATAAAAAATATAAAACGAAATGCTAACATAGAGTGAGAGAGAAACCTGTTTAGCAAGTAGTTCTCTCTCAACATTTCCAGAAGCGAAGAAGGCAGAATCCGGAGTGAACTTCCTCCGAGCTGAATTCCAGACCGGAAACTCCAACAGCACTTTCTCCACCTCCATTGACACAAAAGACTTACTAGAAAAGTTTTTTTCAAATTCAGAAAGAGCTCGGTTCAAAGCCCAAAACCGGACGTTATGTAACACCACTGGAAGTAACATCACAAAATCAACACCCACAAAATTAAGTTCATCAGAAAGAAACTAACTGTATCACAAACCAACGCCAACAGCATAAAATACTCATAAAACTAACACCACGAATTGTTGAATGTTTAAAATGTGAAGTTAAGTAGTAACCCAAGCAAGACTAAACTAGTAAATAACACCACGATTTTCATAAATCAACACAACTAGATGATGTGATTTCTATTACCCTTAAACTAACCTACTAACCCAAACCCAGACCCATGATCTTATCAATAACACTTCTCTCTTAGTTCATGTCAAAGCAAGTTTCGGATCTAGATCTAATCTAGGGGCTTGAAAGGCTTTTCAATTTACTAACACTAGTGAATTTAGAGGATTATCAAGTCATCAACTTTCCTGAAGTCGAAAGTTGAAGTCTGTAATTTTCCAATTCACAATGAAGTAAGACAGCTTCGGTGGAAATAGAAGGGGACCAGAAGTGGTGATACCAATCGAATAGATGTGTGGAGTTTTATTGCGAAAATATTTAAGAAAGTAGAAGTTGGAGCAATATATAATAGTGTGGAAGCCCTAGCATTGCGTATCTGTTTGGATGGACAACCGGAAGCCTAGTGAGGATCAGGACGGTCTTAAGCTGGAGCAACTGGAAGCCTGGTTTCGTTAGGAAAAATACTTCTGTTGAGACATTAGGGGCATTTGGGATGCATAAATTAAACAGAAGGGGATAGAATAAGGGAAGGTAGAAATTTAGATGCGCATTTTCAATTTCCAGGTGACCATTCCACTAAGAGGCTTCATAAGGTCTGTCAAGTAGTGCATCGATTAAAATGGTCAACATCATAAGGTCTGTCAAGGAGTGCATCGATTAAAATGGTCAACATAAAACTTTAAGGGAGGGAGCCTGAATAACTACAGGATTGGATATGATGAGTTTTGTCCTTCTGATCAAGTTTAACAAAATCAAATCAACAAGCACATGGATAGTAAAATCAACCAAACTTACGGAAAGCACTAGTGTTTCTGTGTGTTTTGTCCTTCTGATCAAGTTTAACAAAATCAAATCAACAAGCACATGGATTGTAAAATCAACCAAACTTACGGAATAGGTAATATAAAGTGTTCATTTTCCTGTTAATTTCATCTCCAGCCAATTGCCTGACAAAGTTATTTTATATTAAGGTCTGTCCCTCGGAAGATTAGCAATTGGGAATCCAGGAAAGTGGAGCGGTATTGATCGTCCATGTGAAGTGAGGAATCAACTCGGAAACGTATATACGTATCAATCAAAGCTTTTGGTTGGAAACGCATAAACGAAGAAGAAGAAAAGACAGACGAACCTCAGAGAAGAGGGGCGTAAGGAAACCGACGGATCACAAGCGTGTAGGGTGGGTGGACACCGACTAGCCGGCAACCTGAGAGCTAGAGAGCAGGAGAGCAGGAGAGCTGGAAAGGAAGAGATGATAGGGTTTCAGTGTTTCACTTCGCTGCTTGGGTCTTCCCTTCAACCTAGTTAGCGTGATCTTCCATCCCTTTCAAATTATTTAACGGGAAAAAAAAATGCGAATAGTACCGAGAGCTTCGATTATCGATACTCCTTTTTCAAAATTATTCGGACATGTTGTGTTTGGAGTAAACATTGATTAGTGTTTTGGGTTTGATTTTGAAACCTTAATTCATTAAGTGTTTCACCGTAACTAAATCCTACCGCAACACTAATATGTTTTGAGGTGGAAATGATTGTATTGTTCTTCACTTATATTTTTACTAGGTTTTTATTGAACACCATCTCATCTCGTTACCCTTCTCTATCGACGGAAGAGAGAGCACTCTTCTCGTTAACGGAGCATAAAGACGAATTTGTTTCGGATTTCTCCGGTGAACACTCTTCCTTGGAGGCCATCGTTACTCTTCCTCGCTAGTCGTCCCGGTTTCCGACGAAACCTTTTCCTTGGAGGTCACTACCATCGCCCTCAACAAATCTCTCTTTCCTGGATGATTCCGATTACAACTCTAACAAGTCCATGTCCGGATTCATCCATAATTCATATCTTGGTTTCCAAATTCATGTTCCTCACCGATTTAGGGCTTTTCTCACTTAATCTATGTGTCTCAGGGACTGATTTATTAGGGTTTTTAGTCGGTTATCGATTCATTTCAATTGGAGATATTGGTAGTGCAATTGGATTTTCGGATTTTGTGTTGAATAATATGCGAACATTGGTCTATGTTACCTTGTGATTATGAATTCAGTGTTTCACTTTTGTCTATGTGTTTCTTTGATGGTTTTATGATTCAATTGACGAAGATTGATTATCTAAACTTGACGAATGTGTTTTGTTCTTTCATATGTCAATTGCTTTTGTTGGTATCAATCGAGAGGATGACTCGCAATCTAGGATTTAGATAGCATTCTTTTTTTTTTTTTACATATATTTTCATGTGCTTGTTAATATGATTTTACCCGATGAATAGGAACCAAGGAGGTTCAAGTCCATTCGATGCTATCAATTTGATAAAAGAAAAAAACATGTGCTTCAGATTTTCATTTAGATGGTGGCAATTTTGTTGTATTTTACTAGGAATGGTCCTTTTTCTATTCATTTTTGGGATCATTCATATGTTGAAAAATGTTCCTCGGCCTATTGGAATTGTGATTGCTTCTCTATGTAAACAATGGACTACACTATAAGTGAAAATATAGCAGTCTTGGCAAAAATTATGTACATTTTTGGTAGTTGCATAAACAAGGTCCTTTTTTCTCATTCATTAGCAAGTTGCTGGGTTTTATTTTTGATACAAAGGTAAGAAGATCAGAAGGATCGGTCTCTGAAGACAAATCGTCCTAAAGCATCCCGAAGGATGAGGATATCAACATTAGGAGGAAGGGAACCGTCGAAAGGGAGACCAGAAGACCCATAGGAAGCCAAGCAGTCAGCAACGGAATTGACTTCCCTAAAAATATGGAGAACACTGCAATAGGAAAAACCAGAAAGAAGCACAGTGATATGCAAAATAAGCATATCAACTTTCCAAGGCGGTTTCCCAGAAAGAAGCACAGTGATATGCAAAATAAGCATATCAACTTTCCAAGGCGGTTTCCCAGAAAGAAGCACAGTGATATGCAAAATAAGCATATCAACTTTCCAAGGCGGTTTCCAGGAGAAGTTGATAGAATTAATAAGGGTAAGGTTGTTACCCTCAATCTCAATATCCGAGTAACCAAGAGTAATAGCACGGAGAATATCCTCATGAAGGGCAAAAGCTTCAGCTTCAAGAACAGAGTCAACATTATACTTACCAAAACCAAAGGAGAGGCTCAGCCAGATGGTTTTTAATAATAAAGCCGAAATCAGAAGAGCCATTCAGGAGGCAAGAAGCATCAAAGTTGATCTTGACTGAGTTGCCATTTGGTCTAAGTTATCTTATATTTTTAGTTTTTCTTTTTTGATTTACCATTTTTGGTTTTGAAAGATTCTGACTGCATTTAGCTATATCCCAATCCATGATCTACTTGGTAGTGAGGTGGTTTAGATTACTTGGAATGGCTTGTTTGTTAAAGATAAGATGGTTTCGGTGCGACCAGAGATTCCACCAGAAAGTACAAAGGAAACGAAAATCCCTAATAGGGATGCTATCTTTAATAAAAACCATAAGATCATGGATACTAAGGGTGGAGGGATCACAATTATTAAGACAATTTAGGGCTTTATCATTTTGTAGAAGATGAAAAGTGGTCGGACATGTGAAGAAAAGGGTTTTAGTGGATTCGGTATGATGAGAGGAAAGGTCCGAAAGGACACACTCCATCACCACCAGAATTTTTTGAATGGCAAGGTTAGTTTTAGTCGGGAGTCCATTAAGAGAGAACTTCCAAATGAAAATTTTGATTTTTGGCATGATGTCCATATCTCAAATCCAAGATTTATCATGGGAAGATCCGAATTTATTTTTTTGGATTAAGGTGATAGATGTCTTAGTAGAGAACCATCCATTCTCATTGTTGGCCCAATAGCTTCTATCTCGAATGTAATTTATTGGAAGAGCGTAATTTCTAATTTTTTCGATTATATTTTCCGGGAGATTTGTTTGGAGATGGGAAATGAGATTGGGGTTCCATCTATTGTTAGAAATGTAAACCACCAACGTAGCCTTTTCGTTGTACGGGAGATTACAACTTCTTAAATTAGCCAGTGGTTCATCCGTTAACCAACGGTCAAGCCATAATTTGATAGTACTACCATCGCCGACTCTCCATTTGATACCGGCATAGAGATCTTCTTTGATTTTCATGTGTTTCTTCCATTGCCACGAAGAATTGGGTTAACAATGATAGTCCCGTAGAGGTGTACCTCTAAGATATTTTTCTTCAATAATTTTGACCCATATGTTGTTTGGTTCTTCCATGAATACAAATTGAAAGAAGAGATTCAACTTTATCGGTGAAGTTCTTTTACATATTTTTCTAGACTTTTTTTCTTAAAATTTTATCGGTGATCCGTGATCATTAATTTGGACTGCATCTTTAGGTTTATCTTGGGAGCTTCTCATTAATAAGGTTGAGCATGGACTGATTTCTAATGTTCCTACAATGGTCGTTGTGCAATTTTTGTTTACAGGATTCTGTTAGATCCTGAATACAAAATGAAAGAAGAGATTCAAGCTCAAACATAAAGATATAAGGCAACAAAGCCACTGCTCCAACACCCTTTGATGGGTGTCCATGAACGTTATATGTTATGTTTTGTGTAAAATGGCTTCTATGTTAAAATGATATGCATGTGTTTCAGCCGAAAAACTAGTATATTTGTTAAACACTCGTTAGTCTTTAAAAACACTAAACACTAGTGTTTTCCGAAAACCATCCCAAAAAACACTAGGAAACACAAACACTTGTATTTTGGGTTGCATGCCAAACACAACTTAAGTTTAATTGTGTTTGATGCATTGCACTAGGGTTGGGTAGATATGGGTTGTAAAATCTAAACCGTCGGTTTATGTTTAAGTGGGAGCCCAACAATGCAATTGAAGAAAAAGTATAAGGAGTTTGAGTGGTTAAAGAGGAAATAAAAGCTTCACAACTAACATAATTTGCTTTGTCAATATCACACCATCCGTGTCAACATGCAACAAGTCCAAGCATAAGAGCTCATGCTCCTCCAACACATGCACATAAAAAATCCCATACTTATCATTTTAGAAATTCTGCAAACCATAATGCAATACAAATGTTAGTTAGAAATTCTACAAACCATAATGCAATAAAAATGTTGGTTGACAAACCTTTTTTGGGAGAGGGGAATGAATATATGGGAAAGTGGTAGGCCATACAACTCCATAAAAAAAACACAACACTTACGCACGTAATATTAACGAATGAATCACACATATCTTGTGAAGTTCAATTAGATTATTCGAGCTATTACAATATGTCTGTCTTCTTCAAGCTGTTTGTTGAACGTTCTAAAGAGTTCCTCTTCTTATAAGCAACACTGAAAGAACATGTAAGATAAGAAAGACTAAAGGAAGAATACAGAAAAGAGAGATATGTTACTCCATTTAGGGCATTAGCAGTCCTTGAAATGATTAATAAGTGGAGATTGAAACAAGTAAACACACAAGCAAAGTGAGAAAGAAGAATTTCCAAAGCTTAAAAGCCTTAAACACCAATACATCAATAAGAAACATCAGTTCGTAGCAAAAGCAAGCAGCAGAAGCATGAAAATAAAACCAAACATGATTACCTATGAAGATTGACGATGATAAAGCCCACATCGCCGAGAATTCAACACGGAATGGGATTCGCAAAAAAAAAAATTGAAGCAATCTTTGCACATAATAAAAGTTGATATTGAGCAAATAAGGGACTATCAGAAAGAAAGAGTACCAAAATCCATGACACTATGCCACAAGAGAGTTACCGTTATCGTTGTCGCCACTAAGAGAAGGGTCGAGGAAGGCCATACAGTGAAGCAACAATGCGCTTTGTAGTACCACAAATAGTTTTAAATTAGGCCATGTAAGAGGAAGGTAGAAACTTACAAGTACACGGTCAGAAGAACTACCTTTCTTTTGATTTTAGGGTTTGTTGTTCCTTGCCTCCGGATCCGGAAAAGGAAAATCCTAAAGGTGAACCGGTAGGAAAAAGCCTAAGGCATCGATAGGAAAAGTCCTAAAAGGGTCGATGGGAAAGCTTAGAAGGAATATTCCATAAGCAATGTCCTTCTATTATTACATATGCAAAATATGAAAAATGTAGTCAAAATGGGCATGCCTTATGGTTTATGCCATGGTGGAGTGAAGACAAGACATGTAGATTGACGGGTCGACTTAGAGCATCCACATTGGAGCACATTTAAGATTGATCTTAATCCATATTTTAATTTTTCTCTCTATGCCACCTCAACTTAAGAACAAAACTCAAATTTTATTCACATCAATAGAACACTCTATGGGTTCTTAACAAATCACATCATATTATACTTATTTTAATTTTTATTATTAATAAAAATAGTGATTAATAATACTAAAAATAGTTTTAAACTAAAATTAGATCTTATGGATAAATTCTTAAAATTTTGAAATTTAAAATTTAAATCATGTTTTTATGTTTATAGGTAAAATATAAAAAAATTATAATAAAATAAATGCATGTAAAATGGATATCAATAGATAGATAAATTTAATTTATAAATTATTAAATTTTATTTTATTTAACTTATAACCTTATTAATTTTAACAAAATATTTTTACATACTAAAATAATATACACAACTACAAATCATGCTTTTTGAATAAAAAAAAGCAAAAGAAATCACAAGAACACATGCTAAGATTAATCTTCTTCAAGACCACTTTTTCTTGGTTCTAGGGAAAAAAATATACCTCACTCCTACATGGCACTAAGAACACCAAATAAGATTACCAATGTGGAAGCTCTTAGGCGGAGGCACGGATGATAACAATATCCAAAAGCGTAACTCATATATACTGCTTCTGTGATTTCACAATAACAAGCATACACTTATATTACATGAAAACAAAAATAACCGAATTTCAGTACCAAATTAAGTCAGTAGTTGAGTTAATTGGACGGATGATGCATAATCGAGTTCTTACGCACAAGCACAAATTACTACACGAGACCCTTCAGGACACTACAACGTAGTTTACCGGATAAGACTTCATACTGACTTGCACACACCATCGAGGCAAAACGTACCAACATGCTGACTTCGCCCTTGACCACCACGACAATATACTACGGAATATAACGTCCACCAAGAATTCGATGTTTGGTCAAACAACTCGTGGTTGTTAGCCACGATCAACTATTACTAGCCGGAACAACACATATGAAGTGACCCTCGACTTGTCAAGAGGGACCATCTACGTAAATATCTTAGATTTACGACCCCACATTAGGGGTGATCGAGACATGAGCCTAAACCCTTTACTTCTATAATGCCTAGATAAAAACCTCCCTTTACGCTATTTTGTTAAGTCTATGTGTAAGTGATGTACCAAACTTGTAATGACTTAAGGTGTACATATAATTATACTAAAAATATAACTATTTATAAAAATAACAAAAATATTTAAGTTCGAACAAACATAATCCCTTATCTCACTATTATAGTTCATCTATATCCCAACACCAAAAAAAAAAAAAAATAGTTCATCTATATCCGGAAGTTTTATAATCGGAAAACTCAATACGAGATGATCTAGTTAATCAAATCGGAACCAACTCACTTCAATTTTCTTTCCAATCTTTCTCGTTATTTCATGTCTTAGTCTCTCCTCTTTCATGTGAGTTTGATTACTTATTTTAGCAAACAAACCTTATTACAACCTACCCTTATCTACAATTTATCTCTCACAAGTTATCTTTTTCAGCTTTTTTTTTTAAAAAAAACCATGACAGCTTGACAACTCAACCTTCAGCAGCGTAGTAAAACGTAGTAAGGTTATGCATCCTTATTGATGCATTTCTAACTCTATGCATCACAATTGATCCATGCATAATGCATTAGATCCCATGACAGCTCCTTAGCTCATCCCATACAAATACAAACTTAGCCTACTCAAATACTTCTAAATTCTAATCTCCCATGCGCATCTGCTGACGGACGCGGCCGTTGCACACGGGTACCACTTATTGAACCATGCATTAATTGGGCCTTTGGAGTGGGATGCGGCCCAATTTAATCGGGTTACGAATTGCGATGGAGCTAAGATCGAGAATTTGAGATTGAGAGAGAACGTTCCCGGAGAAGTACACCAAGCGGCGACCACCAATGGCTACTGATGGCCGTACCTCCGTCCCAGCGAGCTGCGACAACAGAGCCGATAAGCGCCCCTTTTCCATATTCGATCTTCCTTCCGATTTCTTTGATTCTTCTCGTCTCCTCTCCTCACGCACCGAAAAGCCATCTTTCCCGGTCTCTGTTGACTCGCTTGGAATCTCTTTGGCCACTTCAAAAATCCTGGAAGAAGAAGAGGTAACCGCCGGAGATGAGGGATTCGAACTGCCTAGTAAGTTGTCGTGCAATACTTGCAAGGCGGAGTTTGATTCGCTTCAGGATCAACGCTCCCATTTCAAGTCCGATTTCCATCGTCTTAATGTAAAATTCTCTCTCTCACTGTCGGTACTTTGGTCTTGAATCGTGCTTGATTGGATATTGGTCTGATTTCATTTGCAAATCCGTTCGTATCAGCGTTTACTCATGTGATTAATTTTCATGGACTAGCCCATAGGAATTGAGAATTTTGATGAGATTTGTCCAACATATGCAATGGTTGCACGACTATGTACTGTACATTGGTAGAAACTGTAAAGGTTTGATACATGAGTGTCCTCACTCTTAAGTCAAAATCCTAGGGTTTCTTTTTGCATAAAAATGAATCCTTCATCTCCTCTTTGTACTGCAAAATGGCTTTTTTTAATCTCTAAAGATGTACTTTCGTGAATGGTTTATGCACTAAATGCATCAAATTTTTTCTTAAGTATAGTATTCAACTTATTATTGTGCATTCTCAGGTGAAGCTAACTCTGGCTGGTAAGAACACTGTGAAGGAGGAAGACTTTGACGAGTTCACCACAGACTCTTCTCCTAGGGATTTTGACGTATCAAGTATATCAGGTTCTGACGATGAGGAGGAAAGGGCACCTCGCAGTAATAACTCTGTGAACGAGGGACCATCCCATAAACAGAAATTGTTTATCTCTCTTCGGTCAGGAGAGAGAGTTTCTTTATGGAAGTGTTTTATCTTGAAGGATTCTGAAAACATCTTGTATGACAATGACCAATCTGCTCATGTCAACAAGGAAGCGCAGGATTCACACTTGAGAGAAAATGATGTGATACAGAAGCTGCAACTATTAGTTCGGGAGCCTAAGGATAACCGCTTGAGGATTGTCTTGCTAGCACATGGAGGACATTTTGCTGGCTGCGTCTTTGATGGTAGCAAAGTTGTTGCTCATAAAACATTCCACAGGTTAGCAGGTTGCCTCTTTTCATCTGTGCTAAAATTCTTCTCAGCAGGTTGCCTACAGTTGGTGCCATGCTGTGTATAAACAAATTATGATTCCCGAATTTCCTTTTTCATAGTGTCTTTGTTGAAGTACGAAGTCTAAAACACTTGAAAGGCTGAGGCCCTTGAATTAAAAAAAACTAGCAAATAAGTGGTAAAAAATAAATCATAATTCTAGTGGGATACTTAGAATTAACTGAATTTAAACATGTAGATGGTATATATCATACCTGTTTTAGTGCCCAGATACTTGTCAGTTCGAAATGCATTGCGACTTGTGAGTGTGAAAGAATCAGATGGAACCCTCCAAACTGTACAGAACTTCAAAACCAATTTATTGAAGGAATTGTGTTGCCCTTCGCAACAGACTTTTTGTATTGCTTATTGCTTAACCTATATTTCCCTTATGGTCCCTAACAACAAACTAGCAATGAGTGAATAGCTGGTCTGTCAATGTATAACATTTCTAATTTTTTCCGAGCTTAAGATTTTACTTTCCATTGACTTGAATATCTAATTATTTTAGATATGTGGTGAGGGCCAAGGCTGGTAAAAAGCAATCATCCAAAGATGGCAGTGGAAGGTCTATACATTCTGCTGGTGCTTCCCTTCGTCGCTACAATGAACTTGCTCTGAAGAAGGATGTCCAAGAACTTCTTGCTTCTTGGAAGTCTTATGTTGATTCTTCCTCTTGTATTTTTGTCCACGCTCCTTCAGACAACAGACAGCTACTTTTTGGCGACGATAAAACACTTTTTAGCAACAATCATTGTGATGTGAGGAACATCCCCTCGGTAGTGCGAAGGCCTACATTGAAGGAAGCACAGCGTATATATAACCAGTTAAATCAAGTTGCCTATGAAGTAGACGAGAAGGCAAATCCCGATGAGGAGAATTTGATGTTAAAGACAGCAAATATCATTAATGATAGTCCAGAGTACAAGAATGTAGTGGATGTGGTGCCGACTAGTCGATCTGCTGAATCTTCTTCAAGCAACAAGATACCTAATGAACAATCAGTTTCCGACGAAAGTGAGACCGAAGTCATTAGGGCATCAACTCCTTTACATGATGCAGCAAAAACTGGAGATGTGATTCAGGTATTAGAGCTTCTGGAGACGGGGTTGGATCCTACCATTATAGATGAAAGAGGAAGGACTCCTTATATGCTAGCCACTGAGAAGGAGGTGAGGAATACTTTCCGGCGCTTCATGGCTGCAAATCTTGATAAGTGGGATTGGCATGCTGCTAAAGTGCCCAGTGCATTAACTAAAGAAATGGAAGAATCCCAGGCTGCAAAACAGGCAGAAAAAGATGCTAAGAAGAAGGCAAAAGCAAAGGAGTTGAAGAAATTGCGTAAAGCAAAGGAAAAGCAAGCACAGGTATTCTTCTCTATCATGATTGCCGAATTGCATTATCAAAATTCTATAAGACAGAATGACGCAAGTAAAAAAAAACATAAGAAGATCAAACTTCCTCTTGCCTAGATGTGTTTATAGACCATACCGGATCTTCTATAGGTTGTCCGAGTTGCTTTTGGTACGGTCAGAGTTGTGAGACCCATAAACACTTGTTTTCTAAAAAAAATTATTGTTAAATGCAGGCCGAGGCTGCAGCTTCTGCTGCACAGTCCAAGAATAATACCACAGTTCCGTTGCCTGCCCTAGGAGTCCGACCTCAGTTGGCTGCCACGGCACCAGTGTCAAAAGTGGTGAGTGGATGGATTCCATCAATTTTATTTGACAACAATGCATGTAGTATTTATACAACATTTTACTTAAGATACTTTTACTAACTCTTGAACCGATATCGAAACTGAAACCGAAACCGAAACCTTGAGCAATTGATCATGAAATTTTTCTTGTGGCGTGTCCAGGAGGAAGTGAGGAGAAAATTAGCAGAAGAAAGGGAAAGGCGAGCTGCAGCTGCTGAAAGGAGAATGGCAGCGGCAGCCGCTGCTGCATCGTCTACCTCTCCAGGGGCAAGCTCAGTAACTCTCACCCCCACATCAAAAACCATATCTGGATCAGCAAACGACATGGCCTGTTCTTGTTGTAACGCATCATTGTTAGGCAAAGTGCCCTTCCACAGGTATAGCTACAAGTACTGCAGCTCGACATGTATGCACGTGCACAAAGAGTCCCTGGAAGACGGATGATGACACACTTTTCTGTTGTAAGTATGAAACTCTGGTTTTGATGGAAAGATTAATGATCCGGATTCTGGAAGTTCTCACACACATGGGGCTGATGACAACATTTGCGAGGCTAAGAGTAAGATTCTTATTCATCTAAACATTTTTTGCATTTTGTTGGTGGAAAACATAAGTTATTTGCAGTGGTTCCTTCGCTCTTTGGTTGTTTCTCATATTGAACTGTTTACAGTGGTTCCTTGATGATGATCGAACCAGGTGGCAACCGGTCTTTTATGATGGATCCAGTGCTTCTCTGGCCAGAGGCCACTGCCATGGTGGGTTAACAGCAAATTGAATTGGCATTGAGTTTATTTTTCTTCCTAAGAATACAGAAGATGTACTTTGTCTCGTACAACTAGTATTAGCGTATTTGCAATGATGAATCCAAGAAATCCTAGTTTGAGTGGAGCCACTTGATTACTAGAAATTGAATGAAATAGTATGGGGTCCGTGTTATTGAATTTAAAGATTATTTTACAGAATTGTAATTCCAAAATAATTCATTGTATAGGGTGAAAAAAATGGGTTCATCTATTTAATCTCCAAATAACTCCATCCGGCAAACAGACGATCTTCGATTATCCGCAGATTTAGTCCGAGTTTTTGTAATATAGTCCAAATAAAAGGTTAGAGCTTGTTCTCATTTTGCCCTTTTGTAATGCTTTTTTTTTTTTTAATTTTGTTGCATCTTTTGTATGGATATTCAATTCTAAAATCTATGTATAGTTCTCTTATTATGAAATAGCTATGAATTTACTTTAAATATTATATTTTACAATTAAACTTTTTTAAAAGTTACGGAGAAAAGCCAATTTCCAATGTTATAAAAGACCCCTCCATTTCACACTTCAATACTTTGTGAAGAAACGACACCAACCACTGTGAAGAAACGACACCAACCACTATGAGAACACCAAAACAACAGGAATAAGTGGATTTTTATCTATGGGGATGTCTTTCAAGCATCGCTGTAAAACACGACCCATAATGATACACATAAGTACATAACATTAAATGTCATATGTAGCTTGAGAGATCCATGGAACTTTTACATAGATTTTGGATAGTGTAGATCAGAAATAAATTCGAGGGCCCTATAAGTGCCTAACCTTAATAAATTGACATCTGGGTAGAACTCAAGAGCAAGTAATGTCATCATGGGCCAAGAGGGATTCCGGTGCTCTTATGGTGGATCCAAGACCGTCCAATGAGTTTTGACGTTCATATTCTAAAATTGAAATGGGCCCTAATCGAAACTATAAATCGTGAAACTCCAAACTACATAATAAATCATCAGATGGTTAATATATAACATATTCCAAAACAATACATATATGAATGTTATTACACATAGACAATACTATAAAATTCCATAAATTTTAAAAACATTGTATCATTCACTTAAAAAGTAGTATTCTTCTAATATTATTTCAAATAAAATCTTCAATCAAATCGTCATAATGAATATGTCACAAAAAAACCATTCTCAATAGATATCATAGCTAAACCATAACCCTTTCTTGAGTCATTGTAGAGCACATATAAGTCTTTAGCAACTTTAAGTTTGAAAAACTTCTCTTTACAGAGTCAACGATTAGTCAACAATATTCTATATACAATAAGGGCATTAGAAAAACAATCAACACATTTCAAATATTGTAAAATATCAATAAGTTGCATCACTTCCTTAGGCAAAAACTCTCATAGAAATTTCAACTCCATATACAAATCATTTCTATCAATATCAGAATGTCCATAATTCGTCAATGCAACTTCAATATGACTACAAGAGGATTTTAGACAAATGTCATCTACTGATTGTATCTTGTGAGAAGTAAACAAGTAACCTAAAATAGCTTCATATTCTTGATATTGCTTAAACCTTCAAGTAATAGAATAATTGCTTGATCAACAATATATAAAAAAAAGTATTTAACCTTAAATGATTCCTCCGCTGACTGAGAAGCAACTTTAGGTGCATTATTATTATTCTCATCAAAATGTTATTTCTTCGAACTTCACGCCTTTCAGGAAAACTTGGAACAATATAATTTCCAGTGATAATTTTCTTTGCTATCTTTAACACATCTAAAAATCAGTCTCTTTGTACCCTTCAAAAAACGAAATAAACCCCTTCATTTTTTAAATGGCATCATGAATAAACATATATCTTTCTTGTAAATGCTTGCTAACTACATTAACATGCCATAACACTTTATACTAGATAACAATTGTAGAGGAGGTACATTGGATTGAAAAAAGAAAGATGTTTATTCATGTAAATGGAACTAAAATATATACAAAAGACTAATCCTAATTATGAAAAATACTATGCTAAAATAAAGGGATTATAAGAAGGAAATAAGACATAAAATAAGGGTCTAAATATATACACAATGTATCTATGATATGGTCAATACACCCCCTCAAGTTGGAGCGTGAAGATTCCGAACGCGAAACTTGAAAAGAAGATGATGAAACGGACGGTGACCAAACCGTTTTGTAAATAGGTTGGCTAGTTGATCGGATGATCTAATATGCCGTGTAGTGATTTTTCTAGCTTGAACCTCAATGTGCTTCGTACACTCATGGTAGACGTGAGTTGAGGTGTGACACCTATTTCATTTCTAATTTATTACCAATTAATTAACCTTGTTTAAAACAATAAGCGGAAAAAAGGAAAACGTAAAATTTTAAAACTTTATCTTACAACATATATATACATACTGACACGTGTCATGAAATCCTTTTTAACAAAACACAATTGTTTAAAACCACACAAAACATCCTAGGCGGTAGCATCCCAGAACAGCCCACCTGGTATGATCTCAAATTCAGGTGTTGGGTCCGACGTCCTTGCCTTGATTAGGCTGAGTATGAGTAGCTGAAAAAAATCTGGATATAACAACAATGAGCCACAAGCTCAGTAAGGGTATAGAAATCACGCTCCCCAATATATATAAGTATATAATATCCCGTCCCCAAATAACACTCTATACCCTTTCTCACATTCTAAAGTGCATAACATAGCATATAAACATTCAAGCATGTAATCACACCACATATAAACATATCATCTCATATAAACATATCATATCATGCCATCACATATAAATAATCATAACATAACATATAACATGCTAGACTCAATTGCATCAATGCATAGGTGATAATTAACTAACTAGCTCCAACTGATCATACAATATATATTTTCTCATGTGCTTTCGTATTTCTTTTCTTTCTTTCTTTTTTTTCTCTTTAGGTTGGCCAACCCGATAGCATCGTAGGCCCCTTGTAGATCAGGTAGCGACCTCGGCTATCTTGTCCTAAGACCCCCTGTAGATCAGGTTGCGATCTTGGACTATTTTGTCCTGAGACCCCCTGTAGATCAGGTCGCGATCTCGGACTATCTATCTCATCTTGAGGCCCCCTGTAGATCAAGTAGCGACCTCTGAGCCCCCCTGTAGATCAGGTAGCGACCTCGTCCCGCGGAAATCCGTGAGCGACCTAGTTGGCTAATTAATCAATTACCATCCTATATTATCACTTTCATAACATAACTCAGTTTCATGCTTTTATCTCATCAAAATCATACTTCTCATGCATACATTACATTTTATATAAACTAGTTGGGACGCGCGAAGCACGCGCGCCGTAGTTGTAATCGAAAACAACATTTCGTAGATGAAATGAGGGCATATCAACACAAACCCAAATAACAAATTCTCAAAATCATCTTCATGAGAAGCTAAGGACTGAATAGTGTACGAACAATATAAGGACCGCTGCTCTCCTCATGTCTTCCGTGAATTCATTCGGCTATCTTGGGTTTAACATCTCAGAAGGCTCACCATAGCTCCAATCCACGTCAGATTGAATAGTTTGCTAATTCTCCGTTTAGCCATCCTCTGGGTTTGCTCATTCACAAGCTGCAAGTTGAAGAGTTTTGGATTTGAAACTTCGTTGACTTGTTTTGACCAAATCAATTGCAAGTGAAATTCTGACTAAAAACCTGAATTGTTGAAGCTGGAGAAGATTTCTTGTTGTCTGCGACAAGTTCCTTGTATCTTCCTTCTCATGCTAGAGCTAGGAAACGAATTTTTTTAATTAAAATGCATATATCATATTCTTGTCAATATAAATTTAAGTATGAGCTTACTTTAGCATTTTCACAAAGCTCATGACTTCGTCAATTCCAGGGATAGCATTAACCAATTCAAAATAAAATTATCATAACATTAGCCAGTTCCAAAATAAAATTATCATAACATTAGCCAGTTCCAAAATAAAATTATCACCCCCACCAGGAAGTTCATCGTTCTCTAGTGAAGGATCAACCTCCTACAAAAATAAACAGAAAGGATTTTATTTTAAACAAACATAAAAAATAAAATGAATAAGATCATATATTTACATGTTAATGTTTTAAAAGAGAAAATTCGAATATTCATCGTTATCGATTGATTTTGCTGACAGAAGCTTCAAAACATTTATGACAGTAAAGGTTGCACCACCAAGTCTTCATCCACCCCTTACACTTCTGTTGAAAAGGATGAGGTACCAATATTTTCAAAAGAAAAAATAATAGTATTAAAGCACATACAAAAGGAAATAAGTAATATTAATTTGATGAACCCACCCTCAAATTAACAGATTATTTGAAGACACATGTTATGGTTCAAAAGCTCCTAATTACAACGACATCATCACTATGGTTCATAGTAAATGCCAAAATAAAAGTAAACAGACCTTCAAGGTATATATGCAGGAGATACAAACCTGACTCAACGCTGATCCATACTTCTTCAGTATTTCCATGTTTAGGGCCTTTGCATATAAACTCATCATACTTATTTATTAATGTTTGAATTTCACAAAATCATCATACTTATTTATACTTCAAAATCCTCTGTATACCATCTAGATTGTCATGTTATGAATCCTATGGTTATGTTTAAAGTTATGATGGGATTAGTAGGAGGTTTGAATCACCTTTTCCTTCGGTGCTCGGATGATTCCGTTGAATGTAGCAGCAACATAGGTGAAGTTAGCAATTCCTCCTTCCATTACGAAGGCCCTCTTGCGCCCATCAAGGTTAGCAATTGCACACTGAAACAATTGATTCAACACACATCTTAGCACTATTGAAACTCTTACCTTATCTATAGATGCAAAGGAAATACAATGTCATTAATTAACTTACGTCAATCACAACTCTAGCATACTGCAAAACCGCATCTACGTTGGACTAAAAACAAAGTTGTATCTCTATTATGAAGCTTGATCAAAATACATACCGTGTCAGCATAAATGACACTTGCTCCTCCACCAGCCACCATGGTCCAAATTCGTCCTTTCGGGTTCAACACTGTGGACTTCAAGGAAGCACTTGTCTGCAAGGCAAGGGATAATAAAGTAGTTTAGTAAGATCTTTAAAGAAGATATGATTATCCTGATTCAAGAAACAAAGTAAATATAAACTTGATAGGTAAGCTGCAAATATTATTTTATTTTAAAGGGCAAGATAAGCTGCAAATTAATTTCTCATTATAACGAAAAAATTCTGTAGACATAAGGGTTGGATTTTTCAACAATGTGAAAACTTATAAAGCTACAAATCAGTAATTATCACTTATAAAGCTATAAATATGCAATTATCATATGAAAAGAGCAAAAAATACAAAAGTATAAAGATACCTAAAACAGTAAGAGAAACTATTGTACAGAAAAAAAGACTTTAGAAGCAATCCAATAGTTGTTTGAAAGTGGAAGTGAATCCATATTCTTTAACATTGAATTTATATTTCCATGTACAACGCAAAGCAGGATACATGGTTTACATCACAAACACAGAAAAGAGGAAAGCAACATGCTAATGTATTTGGTTACAGTTATAATTCAAGCAAAAGCACTTGCCTTATAACTTTGCCAAGTATCATGAAACCTCGGCAGTATATACTCATAGCAAAAGCACGGTTTCTCCAATGTCCAAGAGCCCCTTTACCATTAAATAGGCCCATTCCAAATGCCACAACACTTGCTGATGCCCGTGGAACCTGTGTGCAAAAACAAATGTGCACAAGATCCATTAAACCTATAGCAAGGAAAATAAAATTCAACAGAGATGAAAAATGCATGAGAGATAATACAGAATGAATGAAATGAACACCTAGGTTGCTTTTATGGTATTCATCGCTACACAGGTTCTATAAGGAAAAAAAAATGTGCAATTGAATCGGATCCATCAAAGTGATCTAGTACAAAAAGCTTAAATAAGCTAAACCTACAAAATTAATCATTTCCTGAACAAGTGGTCTATAAGACCTAGATGCAAACAAATTCAAGCAATTACATATCGATTAAATCCATAATTTCCGATCCATACCTTTTGAATTAATCATCTTCACATGCCCTAATTTTTACTGTCGGACCAAAACCCTCACAAAAATCAAGCAAATCCATCTAAAAACTCCAAATCAAGCAAAGCACATATCTGAAATACAATGAATCTCATGCAAACAGCACAATGTGACAAAATCTAGCAACCCATAAAACCCAAACAGTCATACAACTTAGTTGCTAACTGGTAACCACAAATCAAATTAGTAGATTTCCAACAAATTAAACAATCAACAAGACAAGTACTAACTTCTTAAGGACGTTGTAATCGACCATGAAGAAGTCGTGCTTCTTGAGTGAGAGGGAGAACGATTATGTACAATAGTAGAACGATTAGTTAGTATACAAGCACAAGAAACAGAAATCCGGAAACCGAGTTCAATTAACACAATTAAAGATAAACCCACCGGAGTTTTGACAACGATAAGAGCGATGGTTGACGGAGGTTGGAGAGCAGAAATGATGATAGTGCACTGGACACGCAAACGGTGAGGAGTTATAGGCGGAGAGAAGGTAGTGGTGTGAGAGGAAGATCTGAATTGAGAGATTTTGGGGAGAGAAGAGGAGACAAAAACGAAGAAGATTATCCAATACGATGTAAAAAAGCGGTGGTGAATTTCTTTTAGAGGCAAGAAGAAGAAGCGTGAAACAGACGACTGAAGAGGTGTCAAACCACAAAACCTACGTGGAGGCCAAAGAAAACAGCAGCAGGGCTGTCATATATGTATAGTAATAAGGGTATTTCTGGAAATAAAAAGTTACAAGGGTAAATTTGGAAAGCCCCTATTCATTTGGGGAACTCACCCTTTTATTATAGTAAGGATAAGGATATCATCACATTCTCACATTTGCATGCTTCACATTCATATATAACACAACATCATTTTAAGCATACAATTCATTGACATAATCCACAAGACATGCAAGAAATCATAATATCACACAATCATAAAAACCACATTCATGCATGCTTAAAATTATACCATATCTTTTCATAACATTTCACATGTAAATATATATATATATATTTTATACGTAAAACTAATCCCATACTAAATACACAATATATATCAAGCAAGTGTAATTTATATACACTTACCTTACAAGTAAGAACAGTAAAACCTCGCAAACCAACTATTGAGTCCGTTTTCCACTCGGGCTATCCTCCTTTCTCGTATTTGGACACGCTCACAAATAACTAAGCTATAGTTAGACCAAAACCTTCAACAACACTTGTTGAGAATATCATATTCCTTGTATTAAACTTTTCGATTCAAACACTAGTTAAATTCATTCCTTTGAATTTAATTAACTTATATCCTCCTCTATAATCCCAATTTAATTAATTAACCTTCAATTAATTAATTAAATTTCGCCAGAATAACGTTTTGCCCGCATGCAATTTCTGAACCCACCTGTCATCAAATCTCATCAAACAAACAACCCATAATCACCAGAATAATGTAACGAGCATAATGGAATTTCCAATTATCCATTTTGACAAGTCTAAGGTCAATTTAAGCCAAATCGCAATACGGAAAACGAATAAATTCATAACTTATTCGTTACTAACCCGATTGACGATCCGAAAGAAGATTCGGAATCACAACGACGCAGGCTACGCTCGGACACCATCAAATTCACTGGAATTTGAGCGACGGAACCTCCCTAGTATCACATATGCTCGACCAGGCCTTAACTTGCTCGGAAACGTAGAAACTCGGTACCAAAATGAAGAGAATGAAGAGAGGAATCCAAAAACTCAAACGGATTCAAAATCGAATTACAAACAAAGAGAAGATCTGAATTTGAAGCTTCAGAGAAATCAAAGTTTTTACGAGGAATTATGAAAGAAAATGAATGAATTTCCGCTATTTATAGAGAACTCGATAATTATCCTTTACATTTATCCTTTAGCAAAATCGATAATTATCCGTTAGCAAAGTCGGTAATCATCCTTTAGCATTATCCTTTAGCAAAGTCGATAATTATCCTCTAACATTATCCTTTAGAAAGTTTGATAATTATCCTCTAGCATTATCCTTTAGCAAAGCCGATAATTATCCTTTTACCGATCCGAAGGCGGTTTGAGCCATTTCTCCAAACTTTTCGGAATTGGAATAATAAATCCGGAATACAATGTGGATAGTTATTCCGCAATTCCCTCGTAAAACGTGTATTCCTAAGCCGTCTTTCTTAGCCGCTAAGAAACGAAATAGCGACTCTTTTGGCCGTTTTGCCTTTCAATGTTATTTCATATCTAGGACATGTCCGATGTCGTGATCATTTTTTTCAACTGCATTTGTATTAATTGAAGTTCTCAAATGCTCCAAATAACACTGAGGGTAATATGACCTAAGAGCATGTTACCTCGAGAGGTATCTCTTTTTAACACGGGTTTAATTCCTTAAAATTCTTGATTAGGCCATCTTCTATTTTTGACCGTTACATGAGGCAATGTAGAACGCTGCTTGATTATCACACCATAGAGTGACGGAATAAGGAAGGATAATACCAAGTGAGCACAAAGGGACTTGATCAAAATGATTTCACAAGTGGTGGTGGTGACTATTGAACGATACTTAGATTCCACCGATGAGTGATACACCCTGTTTCGTTTTTTAGTTTTCCAATATATCGGAGAAGAGCCAAGTAAGATGAAAAAACATGTTAGTGAACATGTAGTAATCAGACATGTAGCATAGTCAACGTCGCAATAAGCATTATTGTGTAATAGACTATGCTAGAGAGAAACAAGCCTTGTCCGGGGATTGCTTGATGTACCAAAGGACACGAGTCATTGCAACCCAATGGTTCTCGGTGGGACTAGTAACGCACTGAGACAATAGGTGTACTGCATAACCGAAGTCTAGACGCGTTGTGGTTAGGTAGATAAATTGGCCCACAACTCGTCGATACTTGACCGGATCAGCAAACGGCGGACTTGTATCAACATCGAGCTTGTGGTTTTGCCCAACAAGGAAAGCTGCGGGTTTAGCGTGTAATTGACGGACATCAACACGCATATGTGATATATAGTTTGTGATATACTTCTATTTCCAATTGGTTTTAGGATGCAACCTTATTTATCTATGTTGGGTCCGTACCTAACACGCATATGCACTCAGACATACGAGAAACCCTCTATTTAAGTTTGCTCCACCAGAATTTCACGTAACATTTCACACTCCGCCATCCAATACACTGTAATTTGTAACTAACTTGAAATCGAGATAACCCGATATGTGATCGATTTGATCAACCTATGATATAGACATAAAAAATATATTAAACTATATACAAACCTACATACTCCAATCTTTTTAATTTCTAATTGTTCAAAATATAACACACCAAAATTCCACAAAATATCAAAGTTGTTCGCCTTGGGCCCTACTTAATCGGTCTTGTCAGCCTAAAGACATTGATCACAGAGTTGGTCTACAATTTCCCGTCCGTTTGAACTAGCGAGCTTTCAGACATGTCATCAATTAGTGTTGGACGACTTTACTTGAGGGGGTGTGTGAAGAATGAAATATTCTCACATCGATGATAAGGAAATAATGAGCATACATAAAAAGTTGGTGTTATACTCCTGTTGTCAATTGATTTTAGGATGAAACCTCATTTGTCTATGTCAAGTTCATACCTAAAACGCATATACGCTTAAACGCACGACAAACCCTCTATTTAAGTTTGTTCCGCCGGAATTTCACGTAACATTTCACAATCCGTTATCACTGTAATTTGTAATTAACTTGAAATTGAGAAGACCCGATTTGTGCTCGATTTGATCAACTTATTCAAATGATATAAACATAAAAATGTATTATACTAAATATAAAGATACATACTTCAATCTTTTTATTTCAAAATTGTTCAAAATACTACACATTAATGAATATCAATAAACACCATGTGTAAGTTCGTAATATTAATAATACATTTTAAATTAAAAATTTCCACAATAATAAATATAAAATATAACTTAATAATTTTCAAACAATTTACAATCTTAGGTATATACCTAAGATAAAAGGAGACAAAACCCTTAATTTGTTCCAAATTTTTTTTAATATACTCCTTTCATATACCTCAAATTCATATCAACATAAACAATTCATCATATTTTTGTTTCAAAATGTTATAATAGTTCGATTAAAAAAAATAAGAAACTAAATAAGAGACACATCTCTTTTCTTTTCATCTCACAAAATAATATCCATCCTCTACCGAACATTCTAAAGGTAGATAATTATTTGTGTACGTTAAAACTTGAGTAATGATTTAAGGTAGGAAGGTTTTGGAAAGAGTAATGGTAAGCACCCCATCCTTATAACTAGCCTTCACATCCTCCTCGCTAGCGTCGGTTGGAAGGGTGAACTTGCGCATGTACCTTGCCTTTCTTCTTTCTAGTCTCAAAGCCTTCGCTCCTTCTTCGGTTTTCTTCATCTTTTTTCTTTTTCCTGTCACATGTAATACTCCGTTTTCTACTTTAACCTGTAAAGGTAAATGTTCGACACTTAATAACCTTTTCATTAACTATTTAGAGTAAAATCATAAAGATAATAACCTGAAACAACCCAAATAAAGAAGACGATGGGTTACCTTAATATTTTGGGAATCAACTCCGGGCATATCAAGAATAAAGGAGTAGTAAGTAGGGTGGTCGTAGATGTCAGCCGGAGTTCTCAGCATGCCTCCACCACCGCTGTAGCCGTCACTACTGCCACCCTTCTTATTCTTGCCTTTGTCACTTCCCTTGCTCTCATTTTCTCCTTGATCTTGATTATGATCATGAGACAAGCTTATTACCCTCTCCATTTCATTTGTCAACCCTTCCATTTCCCCCACTTTTTGTGTTCAAGGATTGATCATCACCATATAAACGAATCCATGAAATATTTAAATGTATGAACAAAGTATTAGATATTATGAGGATTTGAATGAAATGGTCTCCAAATTAGATCATTTTGATCACTTTCTGACTTTGTCATAATATTCCCTCCAAATCAACGCACTGCACTGCACGTCTCCAAGTTGAAGGAAGCACGTACAGCGTGTATTGCACGTCCCTGAAGAAGTACAGGTAACCGCCGGAGACGAGGGATTTGAAGTGCCTAGTAGATTTTGCACTGTGCTTTGGTGTTCATTTTTCATACAAATTCAATCCCACTTTTGTTAGCCTTAATGTGTAATGCCTATATAATCTTATCATTGTCCATTACTTGTCGTAAGTCTCCGGGAACAATTGCAACTGTTCGGGAATGAAATTTCATGAATTTTCATAATTCATTATTTCATGTAAATTACTAGAAATTTAATTACATTTTATACATGTGATTAATTCTCTAAAATTATCATGTTTGTTAACATGATTTTTTTTTAATATTTGGGCTCAAGTCTAATAAATATTAGACAAATTAAAATTTAAGTGGGCCTCAAATATTGGTCATTTATATATGAAAAATAAATTTAAATTTAAACAAAAAAATGAGAAAGTGGTTAAAAGAGTGGCAGAAGTTTTGAACGTAAAATAAATTCAAAAAGAAGGAATGTTAAATTCTTTTAAAATAGATTAATGCTAATTTTGTGGGAGTGGGTAGTTATTACATAAAACCTCTTTCAACTTCCCAATTTGATCTATACAAAAGGCACGCCTTCTCCTCCATTAAGCCCTCTCCACATTACAAGCAATTTTAACCTGCAAAAGAAAAAAACACATACCAAAAGACAATCAAAGGTTGAAGAAGCCAGAAGACAAGATACAAAGAGAATCTATCAATTTTAGTCTCATTGGATCGTATATAGATTACGAGTAAGCACTTTATGTTTGCTAAACAATGGGAAGATAT
>BSUD01000004.1:142060677-142104709 GCA_033239045.1 Fagopyrum esculentum
AAGGGCTATTAAAAAAAAATTTGTTCCCAAACGAACTACGGACGGCTTGATCCCTCACAAAGAGGGTACGTAGGCAGTCTAGCTAGTCAAATGCTAGGTGCAGCCACCCAAAAAAAAATCACCAGTTCCCAAAAGAACTGCCCCGCTAGTTCCCAAACGAACTACGGACGGCTTGATCCCTCACAAAGAGGGTACGTAGGCAGTCTAGCTAGTCAAATGCTAGGTGCAGCCACCCAAAAAAAAATCACCAGTTTCCAAAAGAACTGCCCCGTAAGTTCCCAAAAGAACTACGAAAAAGGCTTGATCCCTCACAAAGAGGGTACGTAGGCAGTCTAGCAAGTCAAAACGCTAGGTGCGGACACAAAAACCAACAAAACATTTTCTTTTCTTTGTTAAAAAGAAAAGAAGAGTAAGCAAAATACATCTACGAAAGATAAAAAGTTGAAGGCTTCTATGCCTAAATTGCTCTACTTTAAGGGTCATCCTCAAGCTTGATGGTAAATCCATAATTCTTCCAAACAAAATTTCCTTTCAAGGAATAAATTTTTATATCTCCCAAAATCTTGATCAAATTCACAATTGTTCGCAATGTGAATTTTCTCATACTCTCAAATAAAAATAAAATAAAAATGATATCCTTCCAAACTCCTCTATTTTTATCTCAAACAAAAAGAGATAAATCATGTTGACTAAAGTCATCAAACTATTTGATCAATAAAGCCCCCAAAACTTAAAAGAGATATCTACAACGTCTCTAAATCAATAGCATAAAGCTCCCAAAACTAAACACTTGTCCGCCACAAAAAGACCTCAAGCCAAATATCAAATATCAAAAATAATTTCCAAAGAAAAAAATGCTATAAAGCTCAAAGTTTTTATACCCATACATCATATTCTTGACCAAGTGACTATGGGTAAATTTCATATCCAAACAAATTTTTGTTGGAACTATTCAAATATATACAATATGTTCCTCTTTCATGAATGCATAAATGAAACCAAATGGTTTCAAATGCGAAGCATTTTAAAAGCAAAAAAAAATATCGAACTTTAAACGTGTTCAATTTCTCACACGCATAAAGTTCGAGGGGCAACTGTTCGGGAATGAAATTTCATGAATTTTCATAATTCATTATTTCATGTAAATTACTAGAAATTTAATTACATTTTATACATGTGATTAATTCTCTAAAATTATCATGTTTGTTAACATGATTTTTTTTTAATATTTGGGCTCAAGTCTAATAAATATTAGACAAATTAAAATTTAAGTGGGCCTCAAATATTGGTCATTTATATATGAAAAATAAATTTAAATTTAAACAAAAAAATGAGAAAGTGGTTAAAAGAGTGGCAGAAGTTTTGAACGTAAAATAAATTCAAAAAGAAGGAATGTTAAATTCTTTTAAAATAGATTAATGCTAATTTTGTGGGAGTGGGTAGTTATTACATAAAACCTCTTTCAACTTCCCAATTTGATCTATACAAAAGGCACGCCTTCTCCTCCATTAAGCCCTCTCCACATTACAAGCAATTTTAACCTGCAAAAGAAAAAAACACATACCAAAAGACAATCAAAGGTTGAAGAAGCCAGAAGACAAGATACAAAGAGAATCTATCAATTTTAGTCTCATTGGATCGTATATAGATTACGAGTAAGCACTTTATGTTTGCTAAACAATGGGAAGATATATTTATTCTTTTGCTTCAAAATCTTTTCATTTTTTATGTGTGTGTCTAAATCATCATGTCTTGGGGACACAATCTGCGTTTATTGCTCAAAGCATGAACCCCATATCAAGTTTTATTTCCCTTGATTACATTTGATTTGATTACGCCTCATTGTTTGAAAAGTTTTGATTTTGGATGTGTTTTGGTGAATCAAAATTGAAAATGGGTTTTATTTTAAAACTAGATATGGGCTTAATTTCTCATATCTGCACAATCAAAAAAATGAGCACTT
Organism: Fagopyrum esculentum; assembly: GCA_033239045.1. Taxonomy (NCBI): domain Eukaryota; kingdom Viridiplantae; phylum Streptophyta; class Magnoliopsida; order Caryophyllales; family Polygonaceae; genus Fagopyrum; species Fagopyrum esculentum. Next base: position 142,062,641 of record BSUD01000004.1, read on the forward strand.
CTCATGTTCTCTTTTGTCAAGAATGAGCGACGAGAGGGACGCCAATGTGATTGATCCGAAAGTACATACTTTCGATCACACATAGCAAATTGTAGTTGATTGAAAGTGCCCACTTTCGATCGCTATTATCGTAGTTGGTTGAAATCAAATGATTTCAACTGCTACAAAATTTAGATTCGATCGAAATCGAAAACTTTTTGTCATTATAAGAGTTCATGCTTATGAAAGTGGAGCAAGGCTGATGAATAAAATCTCAGAAGAGCAGAATGTGGTTTGTTAATCTTGATATTCTTGAAGTGAATGAGAGAACCTGGAGATGGACAAGGAGAAAGGTGAGAGATTTGAAGTGGAAGATAAAGTCAAAATTTGTGTTAATGAAACTATGAATGATTCTGGATAAGGTGTTCATATGGGACAGACAGATGCTGCTACTCACCGAAGAAGACGATGGTTCGAAACCATGAATATATTGAAACCTCATCAGCAGAAGACTTGACATATTCACGTGAGGGGCAAAACAAAGAAAGTGAATAAGAAAAAAAAATATTACACATAAATCTCTTGTATTTGGCAGCTTTTTGGAACTTATCTCAAAAAAATAATAAGTAAAAAGAATATTAAAAAAAAAGTACAGATGTTCGCATATGAAAAGGAGCATTGATGAAAAAATATTAAAAAATAATAAAATAAAAGTAAAGTCTACCATTGCAATTTGGTAGTGCTACAGGGAAGTTCCAATTTATTTTTCTATTTTATTAAAAAAATAATAATAAACTTTGGTTTATTTATAAATTGGACCTAAAAAAAAAAGTATTTAAAGAAAGATCAATACAATATTTTCTTTACAAAAGTGACCAGTAAAGAAAAAGTTTTATAAATATGATAACATATTTATGGTCAAATAAAATCAAAATTCTCATAAAGAACTACGTATTGATTTGATTCCGTATTTACGGATACGTAGGAAATTTGATGCGAAATAAAAATGTATCGAATTCAATCGCCAAATTTAAATTAAAAAGGTAGAACTACGTTATGACTTGATACTCGTTCTGAGTTACGTAGGAAATCCGATCTCAAATTAAATTGGATTCAGTCGACCCGTCCAAGTAAATTATAATTAAATTCAAACCTTGGACTTACAAAATCAAAATTCGCCAAACGAACTACGGATGGTTTGATCTCTTTTATAAGAGTACGTAGGAAACTCGACTAATAAATTGTCAAGTTCAACCGCAAAAATTAAATTAACTTTTATGTTAATATAAAAGTCACAAATGAACTACGAGTGATTTGATGTCTTAAAAATAAAAAGACTACGTAGGAAACTCGATTTATAAATTACCGAGTTCAATCGCGCAAATTAAATTGACTTTTGAAATATAAAGTCAAACAAATACTCAAATAAAATTTAACTTGGTTTCTAGAACTACGTCATGACTTGATGCTCTTTCCGAGCTACGTAGGAAATCCAATATTGGATTCAGTCGCACCTCCTAAATAAAATCAACTCCAAAATAATTCTTGGAGTTAAACCAAACTCTCAAATATTCATAAACTCGATATAAAGCATTCGCTCGTCGAGTTTAACTACAAAAAAATCCAATCATTTAAGAACTACGTACGACTTGATTCCTAATAAAGGATACGTAGGAAATTTGGTAAATTAAGAACCGAATTCAGTCACAAATTTAAAATATAAAAAAAATAAATAAAATATCACTTTTTCTTGATCATGCGCGTGATAGCGGGATGAATTAAGCAACCCTTCCTAGAAGGTGGGTTTAATTTAATCTTATGATGCATGATCGAGATATAAATACCATGCAAATGATAGTTGAATCATCGACTAGGCAACCCTTCCTAGAAGGTGGGTTTGGACTTTGATTCTCTGATGCATGAAAACACCGCACGGAACTACGTGAGGCTTGATCCTCTTTAACGAGGTACGTAGGCAACCCCTCTAAAAACGGGTGCAGCCCAAATCACCAAAACAAACCAAATATCGGTATTTATATAACTTAGAATCAAAAGGTTAAAAAGAGAGGGTCGAACTCAAATAAAAATATAATAATTAAAATGTGTTTTGTAAATTTGTATTCGAATAAAATAGAAAAAGGCGTTTTGTCAATTTGTGTACATTTTTACTCAACAGCAACCTACACAAAGTACCAATCTACCGTAGAAGGCAAGTTATATGAATTTCTCATATACATGTGTCGAATGAAAAAGTGTAACTTTGTGAACATCTATTGTCTTGTACAGAACCAAAATCCTATAAGCATTATATGATTTAAATTACTTGTGTGGATTGCTCTTCGATCCATGTGTATGGAAATTCCTTTCAATCTTTCATACATGAAGTTATGAACTTATGATTGCATTGAAAGGCAACATGGCCAAGTGTGAACTATGTATATATATTGTACAAGTGTGGCGCGTCCCAAAAGTCAAACGACAATAACACTTTACATAATCTCATTGCCAGAATAAATTGGTTAAGAATCATAGTCAGTGAGTTATGCACAACTAGTTAAAAGTTGTATTCATTTAAACTAGACTCCAATCTACTAATTTATGGCGGAATTATCACATAGTGGTCAGTGAGAGTTGCTCACGCAATTATGTCTCGCTCGATTTCGGAAAATTGAGAGATGAAGTTTATATAACCTTGTGTAGTCCTTTTGAAAACGTTTATGGAGTGTGGTCTAAAAGAATGTTCCGGACGATGTCGTAATCACATGTTCGTGTTGCTCGTGTTGATTGTGGTTGTGTTCGAGGTCTCCGAAGATCCTCCATCTAGGTGGGGGAACGTCGTGAGATCCACATTTTCGCATGACTTATGACATCCCTTGAAAAGAGTTTCTACCATCCTGCTTCCCGACGACAAGACGCCGCGCTAGTTGTTCTATCACGTGAATTCTCCATGTTTTGTCAGCCTCGAGTGTTTCTCACCTTCTACCATGATTTTGTCCGACTTTTTTTGACATTTTTGTTTTTGACCTTTTCGGTCATTTGGTTGTGTGATGGTTGTGGTGTTCTTTTTTTTTTTTCATTATTTGTACGATGATTTGTCGATTTTCGGTCTCTCAATACACTAAGGGCCCGTTTGGTTTCAACTTCGGAAGCGGAAACGGAATGAAAACGAATTTAGTCCACATGTATATCCTTATTCATGAAATTTTATGGAATCAAGTGGTTTAATGCAAAATGCACTTCATTCCTCACATTTTGTTTCCCTATAGGGCATCAAAAGTAATCAAAATCTACTTCGAATACTTCAAACCACAAGGAATGATTCCAAAAACTTTCATGAACAAGAGTATACGTATAGACTAAATTCGTTTCCATTCCGTTTCCGATTTCGGCGTTAAAACCACGATCCAAATCATATGTCCCCGATGCTGTCCTTGAATTCCTATTCGTCTAGTAAACCCTATTTTTAATATCTGAACCAAACCAGCAATTAACGCTTCAATTTTTTATAAATAATTTCGGCCACGTGGACGAATAGGAATTCAAGGATAGTATGTTGGGACAACATCAGGGACAGATGATTTGGATTGTTAAAACCAAAGGGCCCTAAGTATGTTTGACATAGCCGAACATCTTACTCATAAAAAAAACTCTAATCTCCTCATAAGTCCTAATAAACTATTCTTACCATATATACATTCAATTTTAAAGTTTATTATTACCAAATACTTTTTTTTTTCAAAACTCTATCAATAGTTTCTGAAATGTTCATATATCTCAAACTTATATTCAAAATTTGTCAAAAGAATCTCTAAATTTTGTACCGATGATTTTGTTTTGCAAAGCGCAAAGCCATGTATGTAAGTGAACGAGTGGTAAGAGGAAAAAGCAAAGACTCGATATAATGCTAAACAGCCATGACATGACCGACCCCACCAACGCTCTTAAGGCTGCTTCGTCGTCTGCCTCTTTGTCAGACAACCCTCTCTGCTCTCTGACAACCTTCTTTATATCTTCCCCCTCTTCAAAATGACTAATACGAGTTCAAACTTTGTTTCAGTCCAAGACAAAACAAGTATACAAAACACACCTCATCATCCACTCTTTTTTTTTTATGACCCATGGCGAAAATATATATTAGTTATCATAACTACATATTTCGTATGTATATTTGATATTTTTATCCATGATTTTCAACTATGCATATGGGTGCATAGTTCAAGTGAATAATTATTAGTTTGTTTTCACTCCAGCTACATATCTCGTATATATATTCGAAAATTTTCAACGACGCACCCGAAGCGTGTAGTTGTGAGTATGAATATAAAAATACCTTTATCTCTAAACTTGGGTCGTAAACCTAAACCGTGGGAATTCAAACCGACAGTTTTCCAGTTAGAAACAGTTTGGTTAAAAATAAATATTTAGCAAACTCTTTAAAAGATAAAATAAAATAACAAACCGGAGGTTTAACCGGCGGTTTAAGTTTCTCAAAAAGAGAAACCTAAACCTAACCCGCCACCCGCTGGTTTGATTAAACCGACAAACTTAAACCGCTAGTTTGATCAAACCAGCAGTTTGAGCCGATTTAAAAATTCCGGTTTAACGATTTACTCCAAACCGGACCTATATATATTTATCTCTATCAATGGTCAAATAATAAAACTAAGAAATATCCAAAAGCTCAAAAAACAAGAAAACAAATTAAAAGAAGAAACAGAAAAATTGTTTAGCTTTTGACTTTTGCTCCCCAAATGCTGACAAATGCAGTTTTGAGTTTCCACTCTCTCTCCTTTGTGATGTGAGAAAGAAGAACATCAAGAAAACCCAAACCCACCGCTTATGGGTTACCCATATAATTATTAGATCGTTCATTCATGGGTTTGGCTTCTGTAGTGAAATTGAAACAAGGGTTTTGAGATGAAAATGGTGACCGTCGATGAAGGACCACCATCGATGAAGCATCTGGGGTTGGGTTTGGGTTTGGGTTTGTGTCTTGGGAATGGTGGGCCCAGTAGTAAGAGTAGTAGCAGAAGTATTAGTATGGCCTCTGATGCCTCTGAAAGCAGCAGAGACAGAAGAAGAGAGTGTGGTTTATATCATGTGTTCACAAGGGCACAGTTGGAAGAGCTTAGCTTGCAATTACTCATCTTTAGCTACTTTGCTTCTGCTCTCTTTCCTCCTTTCCAGCTTTTGCTTCCCATTTTCAGCTCTCTTCCATCCTTTTACCCTTCTTTTCATCTTCTTCATTTCCCTCACCAACAACCCTCTCTTTGTAAGTTTCTCTCCTCTTTCTTTACAATTCTGTTATGTTACTTCATGATTTTCCATTTATCTTTCATGGCTTCTGTGCAAAAAGTTGGTATCTTTGACATGGGTTTTGCCCTTTCTTTTCTGGGTTTTGTTTGGTTTTTTTATTTATGATGAACACCTTCTCCCTCCATTATGTTCTTTCTGGGTAGTCTGATGTTTGAGATTGAACCATGAATTTCTTCTTTGCTTTTCTTCTCTTGTTTTGGGGCCTGGGGTCCATATCAACCAAAAGATACGGCCTTTGGTTTGGGACTTTATCACAAACTTCGAGATTTCTTCAATGGCACATCTAAATTTTGCATGTGGAATTTTCAGGTGGATTGTACATGTAAATGGAGAGAAAAGGGTCAAAATAGGGCTACTCTCTTTATGTTCATTCACATTTGCATGTCAAGCATAGCCTTTCTTTTCTGGGTTTTTGTTTTGTTAACATATTTAGATATTCATCTTCAGCATTTATATTCCTTTTGCTCTTTGTGTTGATTCCTTGAGCAGAATCAAAGCATAAAATACCCAAAATGCTAGATTCAGCTTACTTAGACCTTTATCATAATTGTAGAATACATATGTAGGTAGATCTTAGATTCTTAGTACTAGTTTTCTCATGATTTATGGAGATACTATAAAGAATTCAGAAAGAAGTTATATTACTTGCAGGCTTAGAACTCGGAAATTCGGAATTAGATCGGAGATACGTAATGGATCAACCGAGTAGGTGCAGGAGAACAGATGGGAAGAGATGGAGGTGTAGCAAAGAGGTCATTCTAAATGAAAAGTATTGTGAAAAGCATATTCATCGCGGTTGTGGACGTTCAAGAAAGCTCGTGGAATCATCCATTGGAAAGCCTTCTTACTCTAATCAACTTAATGGGCTTAATTTGAACTTGGTAGAAGGTTCTTGCAATGATCTCAGCACAACAAAAGTTCCCTTAAATGATAGACTGAAAATTGAAGATGGTAGAGGAAAGGATCAAAAGATTGATTACTCTGAGGATCGAAGGCGTGGAGCGACGAAGATTAGTATCAAACCACCTTCTTTTGCTATTACCAGTGGAAAGTTGGTGATTACAGGGAAACAACACAAACTAGGGAATGATAATGGATGTGTGTATGAAAGGGTGAAAGAGCAACAGATTGTTGTAGAAGAAAAACTAGCTAGTGCAGGGAAAGATGGCAAAGTCGACGGCAATAGAGAAGCCGGAAACACCACAAGCAAGAAGAGTGATGCAATGGGCTTTGAATTCTCTCCAAAAAGTGTGCTTAGAGAAGGTATGACTATCCCACTCTATATCATTGATCTTGTTTAGTTGATTTGGCATGATTGTGTTGATTTAGATCATTTTATACACGCAGTCTAATTCTTAGTTGAACTCTATTGTGTTTGGTTTCCTTGTCAATAACACTAAGGGCCCATTTGGTTCCAACTTCGGAAACGGAAACGGAATGAAAACAAAATGTAGCAGAATTTGATTAGTTTTGATAGCCTATACGGAAACAAAATGGGAAACAAATACATTTTACATGCAACCACAAGGAATGATTCCAAAAAATATTCATGAATAAGGTAAACGTATGGACTACGTTCATTTTCATTCCGTTTCAGGATTTATGACCAAACGGGGGCTAAAGCTTGATCAAATCTGTCAATGTTCTAAAAATAGGTTTAGGGTGTGTTGCACGCCATGCCTTATAATGTAATGTAGATTACAGTATCGGACTTTAGGGTTTGTATGGTTGTCATGCTTTAAAACACAAACATGAAGCATCAAGACTTTGGATTTTATAGCCTTATATTTTCTGCATCATTGTTTGTCTGCAATGATGGATCCAAACAAGGCCTTAAACACAGTTGTATTTGCTGCATTTGTCTCACAGGTGACAGCTTCCCGGGAGTCAATCAGTGCAACGCGCATTTAGCTGTAACAAAAGAGTTGGAGCCTAATAGATGCCGAAGAACAGACGGGAAGAGATGGCGTTGTAGAGAGGAAGTGATTGCGGATGATCAGAAGTACTGTGCGAAACACATGCACCGAGGTGCAAAGAAGCGTATGGTGACGCCCCAAGAAGGCGAAGTGAATCCTTTCGCGTTGGTGAAAAGAGCCAACAAGGTTGTGGTAGGCTTTGATACCAAGGTATGATCATAAGTAGTCTTCAGTTTTGGGTGATATGAAGGTGGGAAAAGTAGATCAGATGTTTTGGGTTTTGTAATATGCTGATCTTGGTAATATATAGTTGTATTAGGACATGATAATAGATGTTTGTAATGGTGTTAAGCATGTCCCTAACTATGTTTTTGTATTCTCTCTTTTTGTAAGTTTAGCTTATATTACAACCTCAAATGGCATTCTTTATACCAAGCTATGAAATATAGTGTAAGGATTACCCCTAGAAAGGGATGGCAGACACTACACTACAACTATACAATAAAAAAAAACAAAAAAAAAACAGGGCTCCTATTACTCTTTGATTAGACCTGTTCAACTCGGTTGACAAGCCTGGGTTGTCAGCCGGTTTGGTGCTCATACCCGGTGGGTACCTATTTTTTTAAATATAATAATTTTTCATATGATTTATTTTAAAAATTCAATATGTTTTTAGATAATTTATGCAATATAATATGTACTTTAGATATTTTCGATCCCAATCGGGTCCAATCCTATGTTCATACCTGCCCAAATAGCTCGGGTAATGTTGTAGTGCTATTCCGGTAACGTCCCTATAGTGCTCCAACTTAATCAGCCGAGTTTTAGACACACGAATCAATTTCAAATGAACTGGAAAATGTGTTTATATCCGACTCGTTTAGAAAGTAAATGAGCTTGAACACAAGTAACTCGTCTCATATATCGATCCTATATGGAGTTGAATAGAGAAAATTCATTTAGTTTCCAATGTTCTTTCTGATTCATCCTTGAGAATTCATTTAGGGCCCGTTTGGTTTTAACTCTGGAATCGGAAACGGAATGAAAACGAATCTAGTCCATACGTATACCCTTGTTCATGAAAGTTTTTGGAATCATTCTTTGTGGTTTGAAGTAATTGGACTAGAGTTTGATTACTTTTGATACCCTATAGGGTAACAAATTGTTGGAAATCAAATGCATTTTGCATTAAATCACAAGAAATGATTCCATACAATTTCATTAATAAGGATATAGATATGGACTAAATACGTTTACATTCCGTTTCGGTTTCCGAAGTTGGAAACAAACGGGCTCTTAGTTTCCAATGTTGAATCAGAAAGAACATTGGAAACTAAATGAATTTTAGCCACACGTTTCCAATGTTGAATCAGAAAGAACATTGGAAACTAAATGAATTTTAGCCACACGAATGCCTGTGACACCATGGTTGAGTTTAGTTTCCAATGTTCTTTCTGATTCATTTAGTTTCCAATGTTCTTTCTGATTCATCCTTGAGAATGCCTGTGACACCATGGTTGAGTTTCTCACTCAATATTGCAGTCACTCTTAGTAATTGGAAGTTTGTGTTGAAGTTATAATCCTAAGAGTGGCTCAACTGATACATTATACTTCCCTTGAAAGACATAAATTATCTGCTATGTATACAAACACATGTCAACCTCCAAATATCTAACTACACACAGTAACTCAACAGCTTTGTCCAGACCACCCTCATATGATATACATATAACATGATACCAATTCCATAGCCATTGAGCAAAAGCATAGACTTCTTCTCATGACAGAAATTGAAGTGAATGCTCACAGATAACCCAGGCCAGTAACACAAAAACATAGATTTCAAACACGAAAAAAGGAACAAGACCTCTTCAATGTTTAAGAACAATATCATGTACACAAATACTAAAGATAAAATTGTCTTTGATGGGACAGGTACAAGGAATCATGCCTATTATCAAAAGGTTGATGGTGTATCTTCTATAGTCGGGGGAAGATGAACTCCTGGTCTCGACGACCATTGCCTACGACTTCTGTAGGCCTCTACAGCTTTTAACCGTAGCCTTTCCTGTGAAGCGTCCAAGGGCTTCTTTGGTGCCTGAGTAAAGGCAGACAGAATCTTATAAGATAAGTGAAGGAGTTCAATTCACAATCTGGAAATTAACTTCCATATGGTTTTCGGAGAAGCCTAGGATTAAGGAAAAAATTTTCACCTTTGGAACTACAGCCAACTTAGGAGGTGCTTGGACTATATCTCCAAATTTAACCACATCTTTCTTTGGTGCATACAAGATATCCTCAGCACCTGCTTTCTTGTTCTTGTTCTTCTTAGCTTTAAAATATCTGCATTGATGAAATATATGAGAATTGGACATAGTCATAGATGTCCAACTGCATAAAATTATATATGCTGTTAGGTGTTTAGATGTTCTCTTTCTCAACCGAAAAAATGAAGACAACAAAGGGAAAATAAGGCTTCACTTGGGTAATATGAAATGTAGCAGATAATTTTTTTTTGTAATCTCACTAAAGATAAAAATGTGGATGCACCACCACAATAACCCATAAATGCTCGACCCAAAAACTCCACACTGGATGCAAATAATCAACAAAGAATGCCCAACCAAGGGTTTCACTCATGTGCGATGAGATTTGTAGTAATCATTTCTAGGTGTTACGAAGTTTCACTATGTTATTTAGCCATTCAGGTGAACAGGAATGTAAAATTTATATCGTCACTTCACAGTACCAAGAATTAAATACTTCAAACATCATATGAACTAAATAAGCATTCCAAGATAAGAGAACTTGAGATAAAAGAATTAACATCATACTAAAACAGACTATATGAGCACCAATCTAGTTGCAGTTTACAATGTCATATATGTGAGTAGGATCTTAAAATCTCAAGTAAATTGCAAGTACACTACAGTTGAGTATCAAGGGGGTGATAAATGGCATATTGGCATGGGGGCATTAATAGTAAATGAAAGATTAAGTGGTCCAGTGATAATTTCCATGAATTGAAAAGTAGAGAAATTACCATGCTCTAAATGTATGCGGTAAGGAAACTAGGGGGGAAAATTGTATTATTTGTTAAGTGTGTCAAGCTGACGAGCCAAATTAAGAATACGATGCAAAGAAACATGTCCTCACCAAAATTTATGGATCTGCAAACAAATGGCTGGGAGATAAACAAAGAAACAATACTCACTCTTTCTTACGCTCCCGTTTGCTAGAACGAACACCCAACTTCTCCATTTCAGCTGCAAACCTGAGATCATTAACCTGTGTTTTCTTTCTTTTCTTTTTCTTCTTCTCATCGGCACTGCCATGTTTTCCATCATCACTATTTATACTTTGAAATTCTGGGTTTATATTGTCATCTTCCTTCCCAATCCGCTTTCTCTTTATGTTTACGTCAGCTTCGGAGTGAGGTTTCTGAGAATAATGTATGCATTAATACAGATAAAATTCCAACACCATGATCACATCTGAATATCTGATAAACAACTATTATCATTCTTATAATCCCTCTATCAATTATATAAGGCATTATAACCTTTGACACGATTTTTAATAAGCGTATTAGATAACAAAAAACAACTTTTGTATTTATTTTTTCATTGATTTTACCACTTATTAATCATCATGGCCCTTTACAATCAATCAATAGAAAGTCAGAAGTCAAAAAATACTAAATTAATGAGAATTCTCGGAAATCACCGTCCAGAAAATGTACTGTCTTATATACTTGATCAAAAAGTTTAAAAGCTCAAATGCCCTATATTATAGATCAGAGGGAGTAAGTTATAACTAAGCCATGCAAATTTACACCAACTCATAAGTGTACAAAAATTAACTATAAATAATTGACAATTTAATAAGCAACAGAAAAGTCCACTTCATTTTTTCTACTTGAATTTAAAATTTATTTCTAGTCATTCCCAATTCCCCACAATGTTCGGTCAAAGAATCCAAGATTCTCCTCACTACAAGCAATGTTCCAAAATACGCATAATGGATACAAAACGGCTGGGCACCGTTTAACACCTAGACCGACAAAGCGTTTTTTAATAATTATTTTCTTGTATTGAACCCCTAGACTTTGTACAAAACTGCATCACTATCCAACATCCTCAACGAAATGTCCTAATCTACAATCTGAATATTCATTGAATTCTCAAGCAACAAGTCAGCCTCCAGCAACTAACCAGTACACTTCCAGTTTCAGTGCAGAATAACCAAGAAAGAGAGCGGAACCAATGACCAGAAGGCGAGAAGCAGAGGGCTTTGAGGCTGCAGAACAACAGAAGGTGAAAAGGAAGAGGCCAAAATGTGAGAAAGAGATGGAGTTGGGGTTGCTGTCTGCAGAACAACAGAAGGAGTCGGGGAGTAGAACAGAAAATAAAGAGAGAAGAGAGTGCGAGAGAAAGAGAGAGAGAGTTACTTATGGGAGTCAGAGAGAGGGAGTTGCCGGAGGAGAGACACCACTGGCGTCGAAGAGAGGAACTGAGGGAGACGGGAGTAGAAACTGGAGAACTGCGCGAGAGAGAGTCGGGGAGAGATAGAATATTTTGGGATTTAACCTGAACCATATAAAAAGTCCAGCCCGTACTGAACCATTCCAGACCCCAAACCCATCCAAACAGGCCAGCCCATGGCTGTCTAGCATCTGGAAGCCACCTAGACGGCAGTCCAGGCTGTTATTAAGAACAGTGACTACAGGGATGAAATACAGGATAGAGATAGCTTAGAAAATACAACTACTGATCCCACATACAGCCTTTCGTGCAGTATGCTTTAAATGCATCCTCTTCACGCATTCATATTCTACACGACAGAGGATAGCTAGGTTACATGATAGTTATCCTCAACCTGAAAAGTTGCAGCAACGTAACCTGGAATAAGTAACAAATAGTCACATAAAGGCTCATGAACATCAAAACTCTCCGGCCATTAAATCTCGCGTGGATGTTCATGCACGTGTCATATGGACTTAACTTGTATGTTCTCAGGTTCCTAAGTCCGAACCATTGTGTCCGCAACATGAAGCTATGAACAAATCTTCTCCAACTTGCAAAACGCAGGCTACTGTCTGCCAATACCCTAAAGTTCCACAATTTGCCCACAAATATTCATATATGTCCTCTACACTGAAATCTCCACGATTCAATTTGTCCTATACAGCTTCGGGACTTAGAAGGACTGCAATCAACATCAACTTCTCTTTGTGGTTATAAAAAAATTGCTAACTCAAAGCAGCCAATACATGCTCATCTGGGAACTGTTCAAGGAATATTGCATATTTCACAAATTTGCTACAAGCCCCAAATCTCATAAAGAATTAAACCCTAATACAGTTCTATCCACAACTTAAGTCATAATCAATTTACACAAAGTGAGAACCCCCAGTCCCAAAAAGCAATAAGAACCCTAAATGTTACAGGAAGTTGTTCTGAATAATGGAAATTCTCCGCACACTAAAAAAAGCCGGGAAAAAACTTACTTTTGCAGCATTAGTCGCTCCCCTAAGTTTGTGCTCATCATCCCCTAGAGACATACATATCAAAATCAAATACTAAAATACAAAAATTGGAACGGGAGTTGGAGAGTGAAAAAGGTGAACAGGATGAATAGAGGGTGACCTTGAGAAGCGAATTTCATAAGTTGACGAAGCTTGGTGGGTAAGGCATCAATGGTGGAAAGTACAGGCGGGGGAGGGAGCCTTGTATTGTCTCCATGAGCGGCTCTGTAGTTCTTCTCTCTCCTCTTCTTTCCTTTCCCTCCCATTCTCCGTCGATGTTCAAAGTGACGGGCTCGAAGGCGGCGGCGGCGGGCAGTCGGAAGTAAACCCCTCTTTCTCTCAGTGATTGTTTGGGCTTCTTTTCTCCTCAACGAACAACATGTTTATCGTCATTACTTTTCATTTTTTTTTACCTTTCGAGTTTCGATTTATCAACCCAATGTATCGAACCCTTTTATTTTATAAAAAAAATCCTTGTTAAAAATATAAATTTATTTTTACTAAATTTTCGATAAAACTAAGATTTATTTGGCGGAGTTAAGATTATTATTAGACTGCAAATATATTGTTTGAATTTGTTCCGTTCTAAGTAAATTAGATCCAAGTTAAACAATTTTAAGACAATAATGCTCATTCGAGCTATCCCTTTCTTTATATCCACATTTGGATCCATCTTACAAAGATGTTGTTTAAAGAGATTGATGGCTCCCGCAAAAATTAATTGACATCAGATAAACATGTTCGGAATAGTCATATTAACGTGAACCTGTATATATTAGACAATCTAGACATTAAAATAGTGTAACAAAATGCAACAAGATATTCATATCGTCGATGAATCCATTTTTTCTTCTAATAAATGAGGCATAAATTCAATAAACAAATAATCTGCACAGAGTAAATTTTATCAATATACATATTGATAAGTATACCACGAGATATTAACTCACAATAGCAACCGAAATAAAAAGATTCAAGAATAAAACCGAATCAGTCAAATCCCTAGATATGGATTATAAAAAATTACTAGCATATTACTATACGAGGTGCAATAACCTAATTAGCTCATTTGATACAATTTGTTTACACTACTTATTAATTAACTCCTTTAACACATTTTTTTTACACTAGTTACAAATTATAACTCTACTTGTAAAATTACTAGCTAAATCTCGTGCATAACATGGACTTTACCACTAGTTTTGATTAAATGAAGCTTATGTATGTTAATAGTAGTTTCTATTTTATTAGGTTCCTTTTTGTATATACTAATATGTATCTTTATTTAACATCTATATATTATTAGTAAGAAGACTATTACAATATCAATGTGCTTAGTCGGGTCTATGTGAAATCTATGTTACTCACAATATGTTGTCCTACTACTAATATTCTAAAATTTGATATCTTATTCTAGGCATTTCTCTAAAACGTTTATGGTCGGAATATCAATCAGTAATGCATTTACGCAATTGAGTTTTCAATTATTGTGTTTTTGTTTAAGTATTCGGTTAATGAATTTTGTCAAACTATCTTGTAAACTCAGTGTCTTGTTACATTTGTATAACATCTTGGATTTCCATATTCAGGTGTTACATGTGAAAATTAGGCTGAAAATTTTGAACTAACCTACTTGAATTATGAAATTGAAAATCTAGTCATTAATTTTTCATCTTTTAGTTTTGACCACTTAATTAAAAAAATTGTCGAACTGTCCAATTGTGGACCGTCAACAATTGTTGAGAATATAAAATTTAAATGTATTGTTAACAAATGTAAAATGTATTGCTAACTTATGTAAAATGTATTGTCAATACATGCAAAATTGACTGTGATGCGGGTTTGTGGCCACAATTAACTAGATCTAGATTCGAACCCTTCAAAACATTCAAGTGGACGAATTACTTGAGCAAAGAACACAACTAAAAAGTGAATAATTGATAAGATCTAGATTTGAGCCGATACTGATGTTTATATTGAACATGTTGTAGTCAATTACAACATGTTCAATATCAGCATCAGTTTCGCCCCAAATTCCATCTTCCTTGAGCAACTTTTTAATGTTGTTTTTCTAGTTCCGTTCGGAAGCTTTATGGTGAAAGTATGTTGCGTTTCGGTCCTTGTCTCGGATCTATGGAGCCCTAGATCGCAATTACCAATGACTCTCCTCCTCTTGGTGTAACTTATCAAGTTTGGTGAAGATGGAACCCCCTCTACGTAAACTGGACTTGCTGGGATGTTTCTTTAGAGTAGAGCAAGTTCGGCTACAAGGGATTTATTGTCATCCTTTCTCTTGTTAAATATGTGCTTTCCCCAACTTTCAAGGTCTTGAATAACAAGGGTAAGACGACGAAGAAGGTGAGATGTGAGAGTTGATGAGTATCAATTGTAACACATTTTAGATCTTAGAGTTAGGTATTTCATACCTCTTTTACTCTCTCATACATCTCTATTTGTGTAGAAAGTGTTCACTGTCTATATATTGGTGTCTCCTTCGTTTTATTTCATGTTTCATACATTCAAGGTCACTTATGGAGCATAATGGTATGAAAATACCATATCACGAGGATTCAATCTTCCCTGGAGTCGGAGAATACATGGAAACATCAAGATCGATTGAAGATTGAAGAAACCAAGTAGAAACCATTGGAGTTGGATACCATTTTATGACAACATCTGAAAGATTCATAGTTTCGACCATCTTTCCTTTGTATTTAGACAACCATTTCAATTGCCAAGTTGTAGATCTTCGAAAGTAGTATTCATGGGTCACATATTTCCAACCAAAGCAACGGAAAAGTCAGTTTTACTGAATTGTCGAAAAAGCTGTCAAATAGCGTTGTCAAACTTCCAGCCTATACCCGTAGGGATGCTGTAGGGAAGCCGTTTCACCTGCCGCCGAGAAAGAAATTAAATCTTTTCGATTGTAACTTTGGAAGGTTATATTTTGTGTAACCCTATACTTTGAGATTTTCCGCCATATATATTTATATGCTAGCCTTAGGTTAGAGGGCACCAAAAAAATACCACACAAAAAACCACATAATCCATACTATTTATCCTAAATTAGACATCACTCAGATTTCTCTAAACCCTAGCCATCAAGTAGTTGTTTGCTTTGCTTTGAAGGTTCGCCTTACTAGAACCAAGCAACTGTGAGTTTATGTCTATCTTGATTTTATATATTATATTTGCTTTATATATGATCATGTCTAGTTAAATCTCTCATGATCTAAGGATTGAATGATCCCTGTAATAGTTTAATTTATTGTTTGCACTCGTACACACACGCACGCACACACACATATTATATTTATGATTGAGATTGTGATATTGCTTTTTTTCAAAACGCTTCATTCCTACCTTTTATTTGCCTTCGAAAGAAGTGGTTTATAACTGATTTAGATAAAACAATTGAAGAACTACAAACGAAGGGCGTTTATTGGATTTATTGAAAAGAACTTGGTATTGAGAGTACTAGTTTATCAAAGCTTCGAGAATTTATAATTATCTTAGAAAGTTCCGGTCATTGTACCTCTTTCTAGCTTATGAGCTAAAAAAGAAGGTTGTTCTTGGTCTTCTCCGGATTTCTAAGTATTTAATGGATTTTTATATACTTACGAACCGCCGGATTGAGAGCTACGCGAGTTGGAAAGCACAATCTTTGTTTGTCTATGCCAAAAGCTATTCTAGATGGTTACGTGCAATATCATACATCAATATTCATGATATATATATATATATATATATATATAGATAGATAGATAGATAGATAGATAGAGAGAGTATAGATCCTATGAGAACAGACTTATCGTGTAACCATGAGAACCGATTCGTAATTATTATTAGTTTTGTTACGAAGGTGTCATATCGTTTAATGTATTATTCGTAGTTATTGTTGGTTGAGTGGATTATTCGTAGTTATTGTTGGATTCCTAATTATTATTATTCGTAGTTATTATTAATTATAATATCTACTCTAAATCTCAACCCTTAATACTCACCATCCAACGGTGTACGATTGTTCAGTATGCACGTTAGGGGTGTTCTCATGGGAACCACACCCTATATATACATATATATATATATATATATATATATATATATATATATATATATATATATATATATATATATATATATATATATATATATATATATATATATATATATATATATATATATATATTGTAACAGTAAAAAATCAAATATGACCTAATCGAGAATTTTAAGGAGTTAAATCCGTTTTAATACGAGATACCTCTCGAGGTAACTTGCTCCTAGATGATATTACACCCAGGTGTTATTTGGAGCATTTGGGAGCTTCAATTAATAAAAATGCAATTGAGAGAAATGATTAGGACATCGGACATGTCCTAGATATGAAAAAACATGGAAAGACAAAACGGCCAAAAGAGTCGCTATTTCGTTTCTTAGCGGCTAAGAAAGACGGCTTAGGAATACGCGTTTTTCGAGACAATTGCGGAATAATTATCCATACAATATTCCAGATTTATTATTCCAATTTCGAGAAGTTTGGAGAAAGGGGCTTAAACCGCTTTCGGGTCGGTGAAAGGATAATTATCGACTCCGCTAAAGGATAATTATCGTCTTCGCTATAAATAGCGGAAATAACGTTTATTAATTCTTTTCCTTTCACGTTTTCTCGTAAAAGCTCTGATTTCTCTCAATCTTCAAACTCAGATCTACTCTCCGTTTCTAATCCGATTTCAAATCCGTTTGAGTTTTTGGATTCCTCTCTTCATTCTCTTCATTTTGGTACCGAGTTTCTACATTTCCGCGCAAGGGAAGGCCTGGTCGAGCATATATGATACTAGGGAGGTTCCGTCGCTCAGATTCCGGTGAATTTGATGGTGTCCGAGCGTAGCCTGCGTCGTTGTGATTCCGAATCTTCTTTCGGATCGTCAATCGGGTTAGTAACAAATAAGTTATGAATTTATTCGTTTTCCGTATTGCGATTTAGCCTAAATTGACCTTAAGCTTGTCAAAATGGATAATTAGAAATTCCATTATGCTCGTTACTTTATTCTGGTGATTATGGGCTGTTTGTTTGATGAGATTTGATGACAGGTGGGTTTAGAAATTGCCTGCGGGCAAAACGTTGTTCTGGCGAAATTTAATTAATTAATTAAAGGTTAATTAATTAAATTGGTAATTTTAGAAAATGCTATAAGCTAATTAAATTCAAAGGAATGAATTTAACTAGTGTTTGAAGCGAGAAGTTTAATACGAGGAATATGATATTCTCAACAGGTGTTGTTGAAGGTTTCAGTTTAACTATAGTTTAGTTGCTTTGGGAGCGTATCCAAGCACGATAAAGGAGGATAGTCCGAGTGGGAAACGGACTCAATAGTTGGTTTGCGAGGTTTTATTGTTCTTTACCTGCGAGGTAAGTGTATATGAATTACACTTGCTTAATATATGTTATGTATTTAATATGTTATGATTTTATGCATGCTTGAGTGTATATATATGTTTGTTATGATTGTATGCATGCTTATATGTATATGAGTGGAATGACGATGATGACTTGATATGATTTATGAATGCATGCATGAGGTACATGAGATGATAATGGAAAGAATATGATGGAAGAATATGATAAAAGCATGAAATTGAGTTATGAGATGGAAGTGATAATATAGGATGATAATTGATTAATTAGCCCAACTGGGTCCCGCACGGGTTTCCGGGGGACGAGGTCGCTACCTGATCTACAGGGGGCCTCAGAGGTCGCTACCTGATCTACAGGGGCCTCAAGATAAGAAAAACAGTCAGGGGTCGCTACCTGATCTACAGGGGGCCTCAGAGGTCGCTACCTGATCTACAGGGGCCTCAAGATAAGAAAAACAGTCAGGGGTCGCTACCTGATCTACAGGGGGCCTCAAGATAAGAAAAATAGTCCAAGATCGCAACCTGATCTACAGGGGGGTCTTAGGACAAGATGGCCGAGGTCGCTACCTGATCTACAGGGGGCCTATGACGCTATCGGGTTGGCCAACCGAAAGAAAAAAAAAAGAAAGAAAGAAAAAAATACGAAAGCACATGAGAAAATATATCGTACGATCAGTTGGGGCTAGTTAGTTAATTATCACCTATGCATCGATGCGATCGAGTCTAGCATGTTATATGTTATGTTATGATTATTTATATGTGTTGAGATGATATGAGATGTTTATATGAGATGATATGTTTATATGTGATGGGTGATAACATGCTTGAATGTTTATGTGAAATGTGATGTGAATGGTTGTGGAATTATATGTGAATGTGGATATGTATGCATTGATCGACTTTGGAATGTGAGGAAGGGTATAGAGTGTCCTTTGGGGACGGGATATTAGATATTTATATATATTGGGAGAGTGCGATTTGTATACCCTTACTGAGCGTGTGACTCATTGTTGTTATATCCACATATTTTTCAGTTACTCAGACTCGGCCTGATCAAGGCAAGGACGTTGGACACAACACCTGGATTTGAGATCATATCAGGTGGGCTGTTATGGGATGCTACCGCCTAGGATGTTTGGCATGGTTTAAAACAGTTGTGTTTTGTTAAACAGAGTTTATGACGTATGCTAGTATGTATATATGTTGTGAATATGGTTGTAAGATAAAGTTTTAAAAATTTACGTTTTCCGCTTTTCCGCTTATTGTTTTAAACAGGGTTAATTAACTGGTAATCAACTAGAAATGAATTAGGTGGGTCACACACACACACACATATATATATATATATATATATATATATATATATATATATATATATATATATATATATATATTCATTATAGTGGAGATTCTTGTTTTCTTAGATCCCTTCCATCACATATTGTTTACCATTGTTATTGTTTTGCGTGTTACAATTGTTACCTTATTGCCTTGTCTTTCACTTAAAATAACTAATTAGTAGTATTCAAGTCAAACACAATCCTTGTGATTCGATACCTAATAGGGATGAAAACGGGGCGGAGTCGGGACAGGGACTACCCTCTCCATCCCCATCCCCGTTTAGTTTTATATTCCCCATCCCCATTCGGGGAATCAAAATTGTCCCCGTCCCCGTCGGATCCCCGCCTCCATCAGGAATTCCCGTCCCCATATACTATTCTTAAAAGTCGATCATTGTCGGAGAATCTCCGTTCCCGTATAATTTTTTCGTCAAAAAAAAAAATCAAAGATAGAAAACTCCAGTATATACTAGTAGTTGAATTTATAAGACAAAATAATTTCATCATAGCTACTAAATAGTTCCATCATAGCTAATGAATGATTCCATCATAGTTTCTATAAAATTTGTCAAGATTGTTAGTTATACAATTATAAATAACTTATGTTGTATTTTAATTTATTTTTCATTTATATAAATGCCAAAATAATTAGTTATACATATTATACAATTATAGAAAATAATATATTAACACGGGTGCTGTTCAGGTAAGGCACATTATTCCGGTACGGCCCTGCGACCGCCCGTACGGCCGACACGTGTCCCGAAAAAAAATAATTTTTTTTAATTTTTTTTTTCCAGAAACGAGTGAAAGTAATAGTTCAAAATTTATTAAGCAATAGTTCATAACTTATAAAAGGATAGTTCATGAATTATAATAGAATAGTTCATAGTGCAAAATTTATAAAAGAGTGAAAGTAATAGTTCAAAACTTATTATGGGATAATTCATAAATTATAATAGAATAGTTCATGAATTATAATAGAATAGTTCAAAGTGCAAAATTTATAAAGGAGTGAAAGTAATAGTTCAAAATTTATTATGGGACAGTTCATTAATTATAATAGAATAGTTCATGAATTATAATAGAATAGTTCAAAGTGCAAAATTTATAAAGGAGTGAAATTAATAGTTCAAAACTTATTATGGGATAGTTCATGAATTATAATAGAATAGTTCATGAATTATAATAGAATAGTTCAAAGTGCAAAATTTATAAAGGATAGTGCATAACTTATAAAATGATAGTTCATTAATTACAATTGAATAGCTCATAACATATAAACGATTAATTTATGAATAATTTGATAAAATATATTAAAAAGTAATAGTTCATGGATTATATGAGAATAGTTCAAAATTTATAGGAGAATAGTGCATAAATTATAACATGGTACTTCAAACAAATTTTCATTCCTGTCCCGAAAAAAAAAAAATTCGGGACACGTGTCGGCCGTATGGGCGGCCGAACGACCGTACCGCATTAATTGAACCGTACCTGAACAAAAGCCATATTAACACGGGAAAAAACTTATTCTAATACGGAAAACTTCAATGGGGATCTCCACGGGAATATCCGGCGGAGATCTCCACGGGGAAATCCGACGGGGACGGGGACACATGTCCCCATCTCCATCCCCAACCCCTCTCGGGGAATTATTTTTTACCCCATCCCCGTTTATAATCCCCATCCCGTATCGGGGAATCCCCATGGAAATTGGGGATTATCCGCCCCATTGCTATCCCTAACACCCGATTATACTACATCCGATCCCGTATCCTTGCGGGGGAGGTTGTTGTTACTTTTCGGTAAAATTTCCACACGATCAAAAGTATGGAGCCAAGTATTTGTGATGACCTTGGCACAATCTGGTTGATCAATCCACCACTTCTCAAAATGTAGTATGTTCCGACGCCATTGACGTTGGTTCCAACGCCGTTGACGTTGGTTTTCACGTTTAGAGTCCAACAAGAAGATACTATGGTCAGAGCAGTACCTAGGTAAGTTATGAACTCGAAAGAGTGGATGCTTTAGCCTCTAGTCCTTAGAGATAAGGAACCGGACTAGCCGTTCCCGAATGAGGTTGTTTGCGCGGGTTCCTCGTTCCCACGTAAGCTTTTATCCGCTCCATCCCACATCGATAAGGCCACAATCATCATCAGTGTTATGAAACTCCATCATTTCTTTGTGTGCTCTCGGAAGACCTCCCAGTTTCTCGTGTTGGAATATAATCGGATTGAAATCCCCAAAGAAGATAATCTGACAAGAATAGCTAGATCGGATTTGTCTCATGAGGGACCAAGTCTTGTGTTTCTGAGCAGTGTGAGAAAACCCGTAGATACCAACTAGTGCAACTTTATCAACCGGGTCGTCCTCATCCCATTCCACCATGATATATCTAGGAGATGAAGAGAGATGACTAGATGAGTGTGCAACTGTTTCCCTTCTACCAAAGGTCAAGACCACTCGAAAGTCCAGAGCTAGAAATGCTTAATCCGTTGTATATTTACATTTTCTCATAACCTTTTCCCTATCCTTGTGTTGCAGCATGGTATCCATGACGAAGACCACATCCGGGCACAGTTGCAGCATGGTATCCATGACAAAGGCAACTGTCTCAGGGATGACCAACCCCCAACAGTTCCAACTGATGAGTTTCATTGTTCTTCACGACATGGAACTGCGGCCACTGCCGCTACTTTTGATTCACATTCTGCAGTGTGTAAGTTGTGATCTACAAAGGGACACCCTTTTTTTTTATTGTACAAGGAAATCTTCAAAGGAAAACAAATTAATCTTCTATTTTTTCTCAAAGGAGAAAATTGTTCTTTATTGAAATATATACGGATCCAATCACAATTTTCAAATACAAACAAGACTATGAGAGATCAATCCACTGCCTCTCATTCTTCGAGAATAAGAGTCCCAAAAGCCGAATAGCCAAAAATTATCGTTGATCCAAAAAGAAAGAAAGAAGCTTGAAATACTTCGGCCTGACCTGTTCAATCATCACCTATGTATACAATTATGTTAAACATCACTTACTATAAAAGAAGTGTTGTTTAACTACAGGTAATAAGATTGGCAATTTAAGATGGTGATACAAACGTCTATCAAACAATACAAATTAGGCATAAAAAAGTAAGTGTTGTTTAACTACAGGCAATAGGGTTGGCAATGTAAGATGGGGACACAAACGTCTATCAAACAGCTAATCTAGATCATCCTTGCAATGCAGCCAATAGCTGAATCTCTAAAATAATCCCCAACAGATACCAAAAGCTGAGATGATGAACGTCAATCGATTCAAAACTGCACTTCTGCTCCTGCTATACATGAGTATATACTATATATACAACAGCTAAAGATCGAAAGCAAAGAGCAAAAAGGCAGTACCATTTTGGTAAATCACTTCACATCTTCAATGCCGTTACATCTTCAGTACCTTATTATCCCTTATTTGTATAGAGTGGTTGATCCAGTCCCTTCCATCCGAGCTCAAGCATAGAAGCGACCCCTTCCAAGCTCAGCTGCAAGTGACAGAGAACAATGTGACTTGTGCTAATAAGACACTAGGCAATGAATGTCATGTTCTAGACACACATGATCTCGACCACGACCAGTAACTTACGTACTATTCGAAACAAGCTCAGCTACGGAACCGATTGTTGAAAGGTCAACAAGAATTCCGAAAGAGCAGAAGGCCAGCTTTAATCGGGGCAGGTGAAGATCATCAACTGGTTGTCTGTAGTTGACACAAAAAGGTGAGTGTTGGCCTCATTCAACGCCATAGTAGTAACATCCTGCCCTTGTTTAAGATCCAATGTATGCAAGACCTGTATCAAGATTTCAAAGGCAGGGCATTCATCTCAGTACAGTACCCACACAAAGACTATGTTTATATAAAGATATCTAGTTTCGAATAATGTTAGAGAAATTAGAAAAGGACCAAGAGGTACCTTCAGCGAATGAAAATCCAGAAAGCATATGGATGGTGATTGGATATTCAATATTTCACTTTTCTGACTGTCTTTAGATTTCGGAAGATCAGATGTCAGATCGTCTTGTGGACACGATTTGACTCCAACTAAAGCAGTCAGACCATCAGAAGAAACTTCCATGCAACTAATGGACCCATAAAACGGAAGTTGAGCTGTTGTAATTAGCAAGCCGTTCAGAGTCAGTGTGGTAAGAGTTTGGAGTGTTTGGTTCCATGTCATTATAATGCCATCAGAGGAAACACAGATCTCATGAGCCTCAACACCCACCAGTCGTCTCATTAAGCGCCCTCTGCTAATTTCATGCACTAATACATCAGAGGAGTCGGAGCAAGAAACAACAACTCCTAGGTCCGAGTTTACACAACAGCAAGCAATTTCTCTGAGGTGGCCACGTAGGATACGCATAGGTCCTTCAATACGGCGTTTCACGTCTTTGTCAGCCAGGATAGCTGTCAAGGCATTACTGTTTGTTGAAGGTAAAGCTTTTGAAGATGGAGTTTCTGGTCCCGAAGAAGATAGTAGCATGCTGGTCAACTGAAAACTGGGAATCCCGGGATGTATTCTCCAAATTATTACTGTCGTGTCTTGTGATCCAGTCACAAGGTAACTGCTATCTGATGAGAGGGACAAGCAAGTGACTGGTGCACAATGCCCAAAGGCTACTTCTAGGGTTTTTGCTCCATCTGGTGATACTATCCTAATACTGTTGTCTGCATGACCACCTGGTAATAGGATGTTAATTGTGAAGTCATCAGTTATTCATGCAGGTGTAAGAGAGGCAAATGATCAAATGATGAGTTTTCTTATGGTGAAAAACGAGGCGAGTAAAAGTGTACTCATTTGTCATAATGTGCTTATTTTGTACTTGGTAATCCGTATTTGATAATGTGCACATTTCACAAGTGTGAAAAGGGCAGACTTTAGTAGATATTTCATGCCTATGCTATGGAAAATTGATCTCTAGTTGGTATTACCTCCCTCCCACTCTAATATCAACCTGACAAGTTGGATCCCATGATTTATTCTTCTTTTAAAAATTATAAATATATGTTAATTATGATACTTGAATTTTCTCATACAAGAATTATTGTAACTAATTTTCTTATACACGATTATTATATCGTATACAAGTAACTCACAAATATCAAAATATTATTAAATTATTTTTCTTGTACACAAATGATTTGATTATTTCTTGTACCTAAAATTCATATACAAGAATTAAATACAAAATCTTGTAACATATTAAGGAAAATTGATAGATTAAATAAGGACAAATTAGTCCATTCATCAATAAAGATGTTATATACTTATTTATTTATCATTGAGGGACATCCACTAACTAATTAATTATGAACTTAGGTTATATAGCAAATTCACCCTTTCCTATTTTGGGAAGTGCACATTCCTTAAACATGCACTTTATGATACAATTTGCGAACTTTTACGAACTTCAATGTTCAAGGTAGGGAAACGCCTCACCCGAACCATTTCTGTAAGAATATTTCAGTAACTTTGATTACAAATTTCCAAACTAGCCACAAATTTTTTACAAAAGAAAAATTTGTGTTTTGATTTAAAGTTCTTATCATATTGAAGTTCTAGAAAGAAAGAGAATATTGGATGCAGTATCCACTTCTACTAATTCAGTTTAGTTTTTTTTTCCTCCCCACTAATTTAGTTGAAGAATTGTCCTTCTTTTACTCGGATGACGAGAAACAAAATACTGAAAGTTCCTGAAAGAAGATATTTTGTATAAAATTTATTCATGGGGGACATATGCTTAAGCTAATTTGACATAATCGTGCAACTAACACATACCATTGTAATGTATGCAAAAAGAATATTTGTTATTAAAAAAATATAACTAAAACAAAATTTTGAAGAAAATATTTTGGAATGTTATACTGCTGAAAGCCTGAAAAGCATATTATTTTCCAATTTATATCAAATTACCTCTAAACCAATTTGAGGTATTCAAAATAGTTGGGGGAGAACACTCACCAGTAATAACTTCTTCAAATTTTGTGATGCCAACTATTGCCGAGCTTCTGATTCCTGAAGCAGCAAAAGCAAAAGCTCTAGGAAATACCCATTCATCATTTGACCCTATAAAGAGGCGCATCAATGCTCCACTAGGAGAGTTTGCAGGCTTTCCGTGTTCAAAAAGGAAAGGTGCACCCTTGCCATCTTTAGTATTTGGGCTCCACTTGTGCTCTGCTACATGTGCAGCTGGAGCATGTGTATCAACAACGATAACAGTATCTGAGGATGCACGAATGGCAGAAGCGGGAAGGTTGCAGTGTCCGGGCATTGGAACCGCATATGGTTTCAGCTCATTTGGATTTCGAAATATGGTCTATTTCAAAGAATTAAATTGAAAAAAAGAAGAATAAGCAAACCATATGGTCAGAAAAAAGCATACTCTGACAAATGAACTAAAAAATGATCAATCTGGCATAATTTAGAGTTTATTATAAAGATGGGATTTCCATCACCAACTTTATGCCAGTAGATATGATATGTATGGCTTTGTAACACTCTTCAACATGTGATATGTTCGTTCGGCCAGGATGAGATTAGGAGAGGAACAATTATAAAAGTGGTATACTATAATCCAGAAAGTTTTTTTCCCCCTCCAATTTACCAAAAAGATAAAGATATTCATATATATTAGATCTTCGATAGTTTATGTCTATTTATATTAGGGTAAAGTTGAATTATCTTTCCTTATTTTATTAATATTTTATTTGTATTAGGATAGTGAATTATTATAAAAAAAAGGAGGTTAACGTTAAACCAAGAGGGTTAAACCTAGGAGGAGACTTGTAAAGGACGAAATAAAATTGCAGGGTTTTTCCACATTTGCAAGTAGACAAACTAGCATAATCTTAGTTGATGAAAATAATATGTCCGCTAATCAACTTCATTATGGTGAAATTTCAGCTGTAGCATGAATATTTGCAAATTATGTAGATTGAAAAATCAGATCTACCTTCAAGTGAAGAGTCTCAGCTAATGACTTTCTTTTCATGTGAGGGACAGTCAAAAGCTGAGAAGGTGTCTGCCCCAAACAAGAAATCTGATCTTGAATAGCCCGTTGTTTTGCCTTTAAAAAACCAAAAGGGTTAGAAACTGAAACCTCAAAGAAAAAACATTATAAAAGTAAAAGTCTCGACATACTGGATCTGATATTTTGTTAATATCTATAGCTCCTTCATAACTTCCACAAAAGAAAACATTGTTCGCGACAATAGCTTCTTTCCCCCGTTGCTTATACCTGTTTCATTTCAATGATTTGAAATAAATGTCAAAAGGCCTCGTAAGAGAACAAGAGCAGGATCTTAGCTGCAAAGTCTCAATAGTGTAGACAAATGAAGTTTTTGTAACCTACCCAAATATCAAATCAATCCACTCATGCAAATGAGCTGACACATGCTCGCTTTCAAGAGCCATCCTATGCTTACGAACAAAATCGATTGGATCTTTGGCCCAAGCAGGGAGTTTGACATTATCTGTAATAATAGAAGCGGCCCAAATATTGAAATCAATTTGGAGTGTGACTATGTTACTTTGGTTATATACAAACATCTTTCAAAAGCACTTACCAAGGTTTTCCGCATATTTTGGCATCCCAAAATCAGCAGAGTGCTGACTGATCAATGTTTCAGGCAGGTAGAACAGTTCTGGAACCTGAAGTGTGAAATAACTTAGAGATCAGAAAATAATTCGAAAGAACTTGGCCAAATAGGCCCTTTTCTGTTTCCATTAGGTTTGTGTACCCCTTCAATTTTTACCACTTTCATTAAATTGAAGTTGGAAGGTAAGGGGTTTGATTAGGGGTACACTTACTAAACATATCTATACCATGAGCCTAGTTACTAGAGACAAATCTCAAAAAGGCTTACTTAGCTAATTTGGCCAAATAATTTTAAGACAAAAAGTATGCGTTGTATAACATATCAACCATGTGGTTGCAAGAAATTATTAATATACCAATTCCTTGACATCACTGATATCCTCAAGGACACCTCTCCATGTGGCAGCAATATCTGAAAATATCTTCACGGCATGATTAGACTTTCCGCCTTGTAGTTGAATAGATAGACTGGTAAATGGCTCTAGTCGGACAAGGTAAAACAATACCTGGTTAACAAGCAACAGTTTCATCAATGAAGGAACATAGTCATTTAAGCAATACTATATGCTGCTTAACCAGAAACAAGAAGGAAAAACATAGAAACTAATCCTATAAGACATTTGCATCTACTTGATAGTAATGTTCAGAAGTTTCACTAAAATTTTGTGAATCTAGGCTGGCAGAAAATACATTTTATTCTCTGTAACTTCCAGGGTCTGATGTTCAACATGCATCAATTAGAACTTATCAATCACTTAAACCAAGAAAAGGCACTATTCAAATACAATGCATAAATATAATAACTGGGGAAAAGGAAGCCCACTTCTTGCCTAAATGCAGAAAAATGGAGCACTATAGTTTTATAAACCCAATTGGGGACTTCCCAGTGTCTTTCTATTTGCCCCAGCTATATAACAGTGTAATTTTTCCCTATATCAAAAACTAGATTCATCCTGAAGATCTACCGTCTCTTTATGCAGAATAACAAGCTGGTGGAAGGCTTAGAGACTATAAATTTGATGTCCAAATACCCAACTCCAGAAAAGTAAAGCTTAAACCAACTATTCAAAAAGACAAAAAATATGTAGCATCAACAATTTGAAAAAAGAGTTCATCTGGGGGGAGGGGGTGTTACAAGTTGGAGCAATTAAGGACATATGACAAGATGCAAAATACTTAGAATCAGCATAAAAGTAGAGAGCTGAATCAAAGAAGAACAGGGTGGAAATACATAACATGACTGCGTTTGACCTTTCTGGAGAAGTTGTCTTAAATGAAATTGCATGAGTATAACACACACGTGGACTTCCCCCTAAAGAGTAGAACCTTTTCAGCCCAATAATATAGTGTGTTGTGCTCAATATTTCTAATCACGCTCTGATGTATTTCGATCATATTGGCACGTTATTACTGATGTGCAAATTTACAGTACGTCTTAGTTTTAAGCATTCCCTTGGGAAGTCAATAACCCTCAGTCGTTGACTTCATTAACCTCATCTTAGTTATTCTCTTGATCAGTTAACAAAATTTTGGGAGATGGCTATGCACTTTACAAACCTCATCTTTGCGTATGATACATGTGCTAACAGAAATAGAAGATGTGACATGCACTATCATGAATTTAATAGGCGTTTAGATCTAATTTACTAGGGATTCTAAAGCTTGTAAACGGTAAGCAGACTAAAATGAATGCATACACTTGAAAATATGATTCATTGCATTATGAGTAAAAAAACATCTAGTACAACAATAGTTCACCGTGATTATCAGATGAGGTGTAAAAATATAACTGCCTACCGTTTCAATACTTGAATAATGTGAGCCATAATGAAATTTTGGGATGAAAGGATCATTGAAACTTGAATAATGTTCTTGTATCTTTAGACGCTTTTCAGGATTAAGTGCACCGATAGGCTGTCAAAGGTCACAAACGTAAGCATACAGATTCATTTAACAATTGACAAGACAGATTTGTAGAACACCACCTTAGAAAGATCCCGATAGGAATCAGGGGTAGAAAGATCAAGATCTTTTGATCTGTAATCTGACAGAATCCATGGGAAAACAGGGTACTGAATACATCATAGACAGTCAGTAGGTGTTACAGCTGATACATTGAATGAAGGGGAAAAGTTGCATATAAATAAACCTGAGTTATATCATTATAACTACGCCCAGCTAGAGTATTCAGTTCCATCAAGTATTCAAAATTAGTGATCTGCATAACGGATAGGGCTCATATTGTAAGATCAAAAAAATTTACAAAGCAAAAAATGTTGCTGATGGGATACTAGACAAGAAACAGTGGACTCTCTTTGTTTCATAGACATACCTCCCTCCTAGCCCAACGCTCCATCAACTGAGTTTTTGAAAGAAGTTGATCTGGTCTCTACAAAACAACCATTAAGACGGAGTTACTTTGTGGAAACCAGTTCAAAACTAGCGAGAGAAGACCAAAGGTATCAAAATCCATAATAGCATAAGCTGTAATGGGAACTGTCATTTTAGATCCTAGATGCCTTACACAACAAATCGACAGGATTACTTAATTCTTTTTTAGCAGTAGACAACATGCACAGTCAAATTACATAATCCGTTCTCTGCTGTTGTCCAAGAAACTATTGATTGTCTAGGAAGGATAAGTAGACACAAAAGGCTATGACCACCTTCTTATCTCTCCTCCTCTTGAGTCTCTGTGTCGCTTTATTATGTCATTTATATGCACCTTAAGCATAGGCCTTTTAATTCGACAGAAGCAAGGAAAACAGTTTGCCCAATCAATAATGGATGATCTTCAATACTGCCCACTTTTCTCCTTGGGCAGATGAACAATTTTCATGTATAAAGTACTACTAAAGTTCTTTATTTTTTCCTAACCTTATTGACGAGCTAATTGCAAGTGCTTACTATCCTAACTGGCAAATCCAAACTAAAGGCGACTTTTACACTTGTGCTTGCCCTGCATAAGAAAGGTTAGGGGGGATGGTAGGGAAGTCGATTCATGCTCAATCTGATGTTTTCTGGGCCTTTCTGTATCATAGTATGAGAGGGTTTGCAGGGTTAAGAAAAAAATAGATAACTCAGTACTCTATACATGGAAAATTTTCATCTATCCAGGGGGAAATGAGCGGCAGTTGAACATTGTTCAAACTTGGAATTTGGCAGAACACATGACAAGCAACCAACTTAAGCAAAACTAGTCCCATCCCCGTGCTATCACCAGTGTACTAGTTCTACAAACATGAAAACATAAATCTAATATAAACAATTATAAGAAGATATCATAGACTATGTTTTTAAACTTATTGTGCATACACATTTATTCAATAAAAAATATAATATCCATTTTCAATTGGATCTGGGACTTATTCTTAATTGCTAGGATTATTGGTCATTTGTTACTTTATGCTCATCAAACTTTGTTGCACAAGACAAGGATCACAACTTCCAAAATGATTGAACAATTTCAACAATCTAATAATCGAATTGAGTAGCCAAAGAGGAGAGCCATAAGTGGAATAACTATTGAAAAAATTATGCTGCTGAGTACTGGCATATGAGAAGCAAGGACTAAAATGCCTGGTCGATACCAAGTCGTGCGCAAGCTGCTGTGTATTACAACCTATGTTATAAAGGAAAGACTGTCCATCATTAACTGGTGCATAATAATGACACAATAAACAACAACCCATGGGCTCAAAAGTGGGAGAGTTGATAACGTAGTCATAGTCTATTGTGTCAACTAAACAGTTACTTCCTAAACAAGCAATAATAGCATCTGCAACTTAAAAATACCTTTGTTGCTAACAAGCAGCATTATTAAAATTTTAAAAAAAAACATGAATTCCAACCTCTGTTGCTAAATAGATACTGTTTAGATGCAGTGGGTGTGCTTGAATGATGGCTCTGTAGGCCTTTCTTCTATTTTCATTACTCTGAAGGAACATTTACAGATAACAGCAGACCAGCGGTAAGTAGGGCTATTTTGACACATCAAGGGTCAAAAATAATATATGAAGTAGCTAGAGAGTAAAATGCAGATTTCAACAACAAATACCCCAAAGTCAAAGAAGAAATTGGATCGGTCAAGCATACACAACTCTAAAGCACTTCTCCTCAATAGGTATCTGCAAATCACCAATCATAAACTTGTTGGGCAGAAAAACTTAGAGGACATACAAAAGAGAAAATGTACATAGCATGATCTTATTCAATTGCAAATACAAAGTAAACTCTCAAAAAAAGAAACAAAGAGAGGCTTGGTGACTAAGGGTTCTGTTTCTCACAGCATGGCTAGAATTTAGGGGAAATTACACAAAACTGCCTGTAGATTTGGGAGACCACCTATATAAATGGAAATTACACATATTTCCACGACATTTGGTTTTCAAGAACCACTTATAACCCTTTAAAAGTGTAATTAGAACATGTTAAATTACCACTATCTCTAAAGTCAACCTAATTATAAAAAAAATTAACCAAAATGCAAAGTGCTAGTTTATCATTTTTCAAATGATTTTTAAAATGGAGAAAGCATCGTGGGTGGTTATTTGAAAATGAAACCACAATGTTGGGTAACTTTGTATAATTTCCCTTAATATGGATGAATTTGTAAAAGATATCCTAATTGGCTCTATCGTAATTCACCAAAGAGCATTATTGCATAATTTCCAAAGGAAAAAAGATGAAATTCTAAAGCACCTAATACCAAATAGTATTTAAAAATGTACGCCAAAATATCGTTTTAAGAAAAAAAATTTATATTCAGTTTCCACCTCAATATTAGACAGCCGTACCCCGGCACCTAATACCAAATAGTATTTAAAAATATACTTAATATTTTTTAATGTATACAATATATATATATATATATATATATATATATATTATCCGGGCCGGGCATTTTGGCCTGGAGTGGTGCCCGGCCGGATTCGGCCTGACAGGCCGGACTTTTCGGTCTGGCAGGGCTTCTTCCTCTGTTTATAGTCGCCCGTTATTCTGGATGGTAGGCCGGGCGGGCTGCGAGATATGATCAGGTCTACTCAATATGATTAGCATATCTTTTTACATCTTCCTAGTTAAATAGTGGATTATGTACGACAACAATCCACTATTTAACTACGAAGATGTAATATTTGAATTTTATTTCAAATTTTGTTGAGCGACCATTCCTTATTTAAGATATCTCTTTAAGCACCAAAAAAATATAATTAGAAATCAGATGATATGCACAAATAAACTGCTAAGTTATAACTTTCACCCATCGATAGGATTTACATTTATACAGATATATAATACTATAACAGTCTTAAAAATGTCGATGTCGAAGCATTAGACTATAACATGTGGCATCAAAGAATTTTGTTGATCTGTAGCTATTATTATTCAATTTTTTATGTAGTCTTGAACCCGTATTTATTTATATATAATCCATTGTTTCAATCTATATTTTGTATCTTTTTGTATCCAAATTGTGATTGAAATTATGTCCTTTTTACTATATTAATACATAGAATTCTGTTTCTACCTCAATATGATTAGCAACTACGTACTGTTTATATACCACATTTCAACCTTATCAACTTACCTTCTGCTATAAACTTGATGAAGGGAAGACATCATCCAACAATAATTCTTCACTTGGTCCCTAATTCCAGAACTACAATTCTGCTGATCACCTACTGCATTTCCAGCTTTGTCAGCAATAAAATTAATTCTCTTCGACGTAATCTGAAAAAGCAAAGTAAAACACAACCTTAGCTTTTAAAACCCTAACTCAAAAAACATCAGCAAAGACCAATGCACACTGCTAGACCATGGAGGTATATGAGTGTAAATGATAACTTGAAGCCAAAAAGAAAGTGAATGTGCAAAACTGACAACAAGCCAAATAAGCAGTGATCCCCTAACACCCCTATATTGACTTCTATGAATGTGCTTATTCAAGAAGCCAATCCCAAATCAGAATCAATGTTCGAAATATTAAATAAATTAGTGAAAGTCACATATGTATCCACAGATTTTGGCTGGTGTCAGACCGTATACTACAGTATAAAAATGAAGTTCTGGATATCCAATATTCATGATTCTAAGCAACAGCATAGATGCAATTGTCATTTGTGTCTACAGCCAGGAGGAGATGAACTTTCCAGTAATCATATTACACTCACAAATCGATGTCAAAGGAAATTATGAGGTAGTTGGACAAACTCCAAGTGTCAGAAGATGATTGCAACAAAGGTAATTATGACGGCCTTGGACAACATAACTGGAAAAGACAAATAACATTATTTCTTGCCATCTGTCGGCGTATTTAGTCAGCTAGGAGTAACCATGTTCTTTTTAAGCTCATGCTCTCAAGCTCTTGGTGTATTTACTCAAGGCAACAAAAAAATGGTATCATGAAGAATTCTAAAAAACTAGTAAGTTTGCAGACAAGAACGTTAAGACTTACTTGAAGGGTTCCTTGCACAACCTTCAACAGCCTGACCATAGAAGTATGAAGCTCAAGGATAATTCTTTCATCAACCTCACTAGGAACATATCCCGGGGCAACAACTGTTGATGCTTCTTCCATGTCTTCAGATAACAACTGCATTGGTGGTTCAGTTGACATTCTAGGTTGGCTATCCCCACATTGCTGCCCTTCCAAATCCTTACCACACAAGTTACTTTCTGGATGGGCATCACCTTTAGTTATTGGATCTGCAGAGATAGCTTCTGGAGTCAACATAGAAGAACTTGATGGGTTCATGATGTCATGTTGATTCTTCCCTTGGATAACGTGGTCTAAGAAATTTGCAGCTGCACCAACGTGATCCGAACCCCTATAGTTCCTTCTGAAACACCTTCTCATTCTAGAGGAACTTTCCATGAAGTCAAGCCTCCAGAATACCTGTGAAGTGAGGAAAACTAAGTATTCTGACCTCAAAAAAAATTAGCGCAAAGACTAGTAGCTCCAGTCAAGACTACGACAGAAATTGGTATACACAGTTCATGGAAATCACGATACAATCAACAACAAGACAAAGCATGGAGATGAAAAGAGAATTATAAAGCAATGGACCACGATACCATACATGCTGAGGATTGCATAGATGACTTGCAGATGAACCAAAAAGACAGCTAGTCTCAATTAAGTGATGAATGAGCTTCTGCCATGCACGACTTCCTGCTGACGGACGATACTTTGATATGAAATCAACTTGGTTTCTCCTATCAATCTGAAATAGACAGATAGTATTGTAGAATATGGCACTGCAAATTCATACATGAATTATGCAGCACAACACAGGATTACAAGCATAGGGATATACCTCTGACCGTTGAATGTTTCTTGCTAATGCGAAACTAGCGACGAGCACTGCAATAAATTCGTAGGCTAAGGCATCCAAATCTTTTCCATATACTGATTTTGTATCAACAGGGTGCAAGCACTCCATCCAGGCAATTCCCATGGCCTGACGGATATTCGACCGTTGCACCCGAAGCATATCACTTGCATTCCTCCTCTGTGATGAAGTGGCCATTGCAACAGCAATTAGGCCCCTTCCTGAACCAACTTTCGCATTCCGCTCAAGATCACGGGCAGCAGCCAAGGCAGCAGCCTTTGCCGCAGCTTTGTCCCTTGGAGCAAAAGAAGATTTTTTTGGTAGTTCAAGAGGCTTCTGAAAGCTCGAAAATGTCTGAAGTTTTATTGTTTTACGATGGAGCAATGAGCCATCACGCCTAAGATGTGTTGTTAACCTCCGTTTGGGTGCGGCATCTCCTCCGGATGCACCAGCAGCAATCATTGCTAATGCCATTGCTGAAGGTGGGGATGCAAACGCAACTGCCCATCCTGGAGATATCATTCCAAGAGCAGCCTGGAGAAAAGTGTAAAAAATTATTATACAAGAGAAGAAGAAAGATAAAAGAGGCAGGGTGACCAATAGGACAACAAAGTAAGTTCCATTTACTTGCATGAATGACAAAATGCAAAACCAATTAAAATAACATATTTCTAGACAGAAGTATCCTCAAACTTTTTTTTTGCTCTCTTTTACCTTGCCAATTCCAAATTATCAAACACTTTCCCACTCGTTCTCTTTCCCATCCTTCATGAAGCCTTACAATAAAACAGTAAGCCAAGCTCTTAAGCTTCAAAGGTAAATCACCATTACGATTGATCCAAGATACCTGGAAGGCTGGAACTATTTTATGTAATCCATTTAGATTGCCTCAAGGCACCTGAATAGATACTCCGCATCATGGAAATGGAGGTCAGGCAAATTCTAGGGTCTTTACTATACTCCTTCGTTCTCAGTCTGGTTACTAGCCTACGACTATGATGGCATAAAGTCAATTTGACTGTGATGGTAGGACAGGTGTTCAGAAAATGGTTTGGACCTTGAGTTCATAGGTATAGTTGAATGTGATTAGCCTTGAGATATAACATGGTGTTCATGATATTAAAAACTAGAGGAACCTATAAACAATTGGACCACTGGATTAAATTTACCAATCTAAACCAACAAACTATCAAAGGAGTTTCGTGACTTTATAAAATTCACCTACGTTAGAAAGCCTTACACCCTGTATCACATCAATCAATCACAAAATTCAAACTGCATACCGTAAGGTTGAAATAAGTAAAACCTTGTATGACCTGAGTGAAACTCTCCAAGAGAAGTTTTCTTTATTTTTTTGCAAATGGAAGTAATATTAAGGGTGGTTTCCCATAATTAAGCTTATCACGGATTAACGGGTGATTATTTGCAAATAACCCCTT
Organism: Fagopyrum esculentum; assembly: GCA_033239045.1. Lineage (NCBI taxonomy): Eukaryota > Viridiplantae > Streptophyta > Magnoliopsida > Caryophyllales > Polygonaceae > Fagopyrum > Fagopyrum esculentum. Next base: position 142,098,545 of record BSUD01000004.1, read on the forward strand.
TTAAAGGATGGTTTTCAGTAATTTAACCAAAATAAATTCAGTACCAACACCACAAACAGATCGATTATCTGTATTTTTACTCAGTTTCTCACAAACCCATACAGACCGATTCTTCTACTCCAAATAGCAAAAACAAACCAAGTATCAAATGACTCCAACTACTGCAATGTAACTATTGTGCATTTGTACTTGATAATTTGACCTTCATTATATGATAACGCTTTGCATGAGAAGAAGGCCTAAAAATGAGAGTATCACCGTAAACAATGAGAAGATTTCACAATTCACGTGAATTACCTCAACAGGAAGAGCATCTGCAGCCAAAGCCTGATCATCCACAGCTAGAGGATTATTTAGACCATCTGGAGTGAGTTCTTGAATTCCGGATAAAACCGGACGCCACCTTCTTAATACGGCAACAAATGCTGGTACAATTGCCTCCAGATAATCTTTTCGAAGAGGATTCTTATCCTTGCCAACTGCATTCCATATCTGAATTGTGTGCACCATTATACAAGAAAAAACAATAAAACAAAGGAAGAAAATTAATCATGTTTTTAAACAAGTAATATGAAGCAGTATTTATCATGTAAATTGGATTAATATGTAAATGTAAAAGCCTGAAAGACAAGAGCAGCACAAATGAAACAGGAAGTATAGGACTCTACAGCAATTGTACCGCAACATCCTCTGCTTTCTTTCACTGGATTCCTTTCTTAAATTTCATTTTGATCGCTTAATAGAGAATTTTTTTCTTCTTAGGAAAAATTAATAAAAAGCATTTTGGAATGGGTTGTAAGACAACAAGGCAGAAACACACAATCAATTGATAAGGAGATAAATGGAACAACAAATTATTGTAAATGTAAAAAGCTAACCTCGGAATAAAGAACACAGGAAGTGACCAGTACCCTCTGTCTTTTTGACTCAGAAATTGGCATGTTAAGAACAGGTGAAAGCACACTGTACAAAAGGATTTTTGGTAAGTTAAAAACCTTCACGTGACAAAAATACGAAGAGGATTATGGCATCTGATGCATATGCACTCTTGGTATTAATCAAATGCCACAGTAAGTATTTGCAGTTGATATATATCCATGGATGTTTAATGTCTGAATGGCAGAACATCAGCTTGCATGATGTAAATAATTACCACCTCACAAATATAGGACTGAAAAAACTACTCAAGGCCCATGAGATTTTTTATGAAAGAATTGGGTTAAATAGGCTATTTTTTATTGACCTGGCACATGGAAGTAACAATGTCAAAATTAATACTCATATAATTAGGAAGATTCCACACACAACCATCAGGATTACAAACAAACACCGTAAGTTCCATATGGTTCAATCTTAGTATCAAAATTTTATCAACAGCAAGAAAAAAACACATCCCTATACAGTTAACAGTTAATTGAAAGTTTAGACCACGAATTTTGGAAGCAGTAACTGTACCAGAAAATAGAGGTTTAATGCATGAAAGTATTGTAAAAACCAGAAGCACTCTTATGGGTTGTTTGGTTGAGGAGTAAGAATGGAAAGGTAACGGTTAAGGAGAAGGAAAGTAAATGGAGATGATTATCTTCATTTTATGTTTAGAAAGATCTAAAATTCCATATCTCTTGTCTTATTTTATGATAAGATAGGGTGCACACTTCTGTCCAGTGCTGCAATTTGAAATGAGAATCATTTAATTACCTCCATAATAATGAACCTAAATTGAGAGCTTGTTGACATGAAACCTTTGGTCTAAGATCATCATAGTTTGAACTACCGACAACTGTGTCTTCCTCACCACTGTCTTCTTCTCTCATTGAAAGAAGAACCATACGAAGCATGCACAAGAATGGCTGATCACTGTCCAACAATTGATGAAGTGCAGCCATACTCCCCATTCCTGTACCAGATCCTCCTCCTATACCGAGACCCCCACCAAGCTCAGGTTCATCTAGCAGTAATGCTTGCAACATCACAATTGACTTTTTTATTGTAGGTAGTTCAATCCACTTCCCGTTCGAATCTTTTTGTAAAGCAGAATTCCAGGCCTCCCAGCCACTTCCACCACCACCAAATGCACCTGCTTTTGAAGGAAGCCCAACACCATACCACAACCGACTCCTGTATTTCCACCCCTCAGCTACGTCTGATGCACAGCTCCCATATGACACAAAAGCACACGAAACAGACTCATAAGGTTCAGCTGCAGCTGCAGCCGCCAAACGCTCCATCACAGCGGCTGAAATTTGCCCATTCTCATCTGCCATTGAAGTGAGAACCTAACAAATTGACACATAATAAGGTCCACACCAATAGATTTATTGTCCATAACAGAAAACAATTTAACCAATGACAAATATATGCATCAGGAAATTTGCAACACTTCATATTGTTTGCAAATATGAATATATCATAAATTAAGATACGTAGACATACATCAAGAGGTAGACTGCCTGGATAACTGGGCAACGATGTGTCGCTGTTGCCAGCATATTTTTTTAATTCTTCACCGGATAAGCTCACTGACTTGGAAAGCTTATTTACAGGAGTAACAAACAGGTGGGAAGAAGCAATAGTGTTGGAAGCAGGTGAAGCACGACTTGACTTGCTCTGTACACGTAAATGCTCTTCCACAAGCATCAAAAGTACAATGGAATTTTCAACCAATGCCAAAGACACTAGAGCCACATTCTCAGCTTCTGCCTTGGCATTTCTCGGAGAGGGACACTCAACAGCAACACCGGCTGCTGCTGCAGCAATTACATGTGTCTTCACAAAGAGAGAAGCTTGTCTTAGATATAACAAATAATTATCAGCACCCGAAGTAGAAAAGAGATGGTAGAAAGCAAGCTAAAAGTGAAGGATACTTTTACCTGGACTTGAAGTTCGCGAGCTGAGAAATCCAGCAATGTTCCTAGAAATCTTCTTTTGAATATGGGCAATGACTCTTCACGTCTGCAATGCATTATTAGAGTGCAGTGTGCCCGGGTGTCAGAGTAGACATTTTTGTTAAGCCACCCCACTCCTCCCAAAGAAAACAACAAAAAGAAAGCATAAAATTCCATCTATTTATTGTCAGAAGTTGATATCTGTAATAATCTTTATTTGAGCGAAGGGAGGTGATCCTTAAAAACAATATAGAAAAGGTGATAACCTATATAAACAAAACATAAGTTGTGGTGGAGTAAGACGAATATGGAGAATATGGACTGGGAAAAAATTAATCATGTGCAACATTTAGGATTTAAGGACACAAAGTAGTAATGCACGTGAAAACAGAACTTATCTCTGCAAGACGCAATAAGAAAGTTTAACATCTTGTCTCATATAAATACCTAACGTGCTGATTCCCAGTACTGGATCCACCCACCATGGAAAGCCATTCTGCACAGTGAATGATTGCTTCAACCTCCTGGAAAAATCAATATACATAAGAAATAAAATAAAAATGAAGATTAAAATGAGAAAAATCCTTGAAGATGAATAAGCTACTAGAATTACTGGAATCAATTACACATGAAAAATTTAGCCACAGATACCAATCACTCATACTGAGAACACCAATCAATTCTATCAGAACTAAAAACAGCAATATGGTTCCAACTTTTCAATCTTCTAGCAAATCTTAATACTACTGAATCTGGAGTGTACCATCTATGCAACATCAACGATAAAATCCAAGTTGCTGCAATAAAGAGTAAGCATAAAACTAGTGAATCTGCTAATTTCAATCTTCTACAAGTAGAAAAAAAAGCTTATCAGGTTCCTAAATTTGAAGATAAGAGTCAAATTATAGCTATTTGATAAGTATCACATTCAACCAACACATTCTGTAAGAAAGCTACATTTTTTGGAATGTTCTACAGAAACGAAATATTATATTATATTTTCTTGCTACAGTTGGTTTGGCCATGCATTGAGACCAAACGTTCTATTTTATGAATTTTCTTCAAAGTGTCGTAAATATCAAGTCTTACCCAGATACCCTCATTGAATTGTACACGGCTAACTGCATCTTTTCTGGCTTGGGGTGCTTACTACCACAAACTAAGAGCCTTCTTTTATATGGTTTTGTTATAGAATGGTGTGATCTTAGCCAGCTCTAAAGATATACCTTTATGGTAACTTCAAAATTTTAATTCAAGTGATAAAGCCAAAAATGTTTATTTTCAACAATTCAAAATGATTTTAGATAAGCATAGCATATGTCAAAAGCAAAAAATTTGCATTAAACTTCAGTGAAACAATCACCTGATTCACAACAAAAATATCAAGAGAAGCATGACTTCTGAAACTAATGGAAGTTGCATCAGTATCTGAACAAAATAAATATAATTAATTGGCACACAACCTTCCACCCATCCTTTTCTCGCATACAGGGCTCCAATATGGTCATCAGGAAATTGTGTACAAGATCCTCTATATCCTCTGTGGTTGTAGAACTAGAGCCTCTGTCGGAACCCCTCTGGTAAATCAATTAATAAATCAAGAATGTAAATGAACACTTGCAGTGGTCGCTGAACAAGACATTTTACCTATTGAAATCGATTACAAGTTTTATTTACTTCAGTTTGTCCTGAAAGTCTGAAACCGATATGACAAGACATTGGGATAAAAATAAGTACCTCGTAATTTGAAATAAGAACTTCTAAAAGCCACTCAGGCCACTCCATTTGGGTCAGAAAGCTTCTGTTATTTGAATGACTGCAAGCCAAAAACAGAAGATCCTGAAATCATAAAGGACAGTTTAGAAACCCTATTGATGTTTGTTAAGAAGGCATAATATATATATTATAGAACGTCCCATTTCAAATGCCTAACCTATACTAATTATCTATCTTCTATCTATACTAATATACTTATATACAAAAGAAAAATACACTTATACCACATGGTTTTCTCTCCTTAGAAACATCCACCTCAACCAATCATAGATTTCCAAGTAAATCATATGGAGAATATCTTTTTTCTACAGAACTAAACAACCAATCTAATAAATAGTCTACATCAAATAATTTTGAAATAGATTATACACATGTATGCTTCATTTTTTAATCTTAATCACATGTTTTATTGAAAATGATAATATTTAAATCACAAAACTTTTTAAAAATAACATTTTTAATTTCACAAGATTATATGATTATATTTATCCATATTTGAAGTAAAAAAAACATAATATGCCAGATTAAAAAACCTTCTTCCTGTTATCTTATCTGATAATATTGCTATATATCTTCTAATAGTATTTCTGCAATCTATCATATTTCCATCTATTATCTTTTTCTAATGTACTATGGATGTATATATAGTATTTTATCTGTTTGTTCATTGTAATTATTCAATAATAAATAGATTATATGCGTCGGAATAAATCACCCACGAAGCACAAATGTGTCTAGTTTAATATTTGTATATTAAGATGTACTGAACCCATTTAAAGCATTCCAGAACAAACTGGAACTGATTTCAGATAAACAATTTAGGGGGCGTTTAGTTAGAAGGGTGGAATGGAAACGGTTAAGGGGAAGGAAATGAAATGAAATGAAATGAAAATGGTTATGTTCCTTTCATATGTGAAAAGACCTCTAAAATTCCATTTTAGTTGCTAAAGAAACATGGTTTTTGATTGATTCGGTTATATTCTGTTTCCAGGAAGGATTCTTAACAAATCCAAACCGGCCCTTTGAGTGTACAACTTTTCTTAGATGATAATGACATCCAAGATCTTGGAGACCAAGGCCCAGTGAAGGGTTCGTTCCTTGTAAGGATATTGTTTAAATGACATCTTCACCAATTTTATGAAAGGAGATGTGTTAGAAAAGATGCTGAATCAGTTAATCATTCTCCTCTATTTGCATAAAGTTGTGAGAAGACTTTGTGCTATTGTTGTCATTTTCTGAGTTTGTTAAATTTAAACAACTCTGCATTTGTGGTGTTACACCACATTTTAAGGCATGCAAGTACATAGCTCCTCAATCTATCAATATGATTTTGCAGAGTAATTACCTGAAATTGATGTTGAAAAATGCAAGGAAAAAGATAATGATGTTTTATTCTGGAGCACACAGCTTTGTGTCTCACTTGTGTTCTTAGAGTTATTTGCATTTCTCCTTACAAAAATGTTTCTCTTAAAAATCATTTGGGGGGGGGGGGGGGGGGGGGGGG
>BSUD01000004.1:142104802-142115548 GCA_033239045.1 Fagopyrum esculentum
GGGCGGGTAAACACTAAACAATGAGCCCTGAGGTAGTACCTGTAGCACTCGACGTTGCAGTGTCCTAGATGCATAGGGAAGTGATCTTACAAGAACCAGCAAAAGCTGAAGATACTCAAACCGATGACCAGAATCATAGACGTTTAATTCACCATCAGCTGCAGCAGCATTTATCTGTGACAAGAGGAAGCACACTGTATCAGCAACTGTACCTGCAGTTTTGCAAAGTCATTTTTATGAACACAACTTGAATCATCACAGTATATATAAAATGATTATCATCTCCTGTATCTTTTCCTGGTAATTCAAAGGAATAATGGTAGCAATGATGTCATACTGAGGCTCCCAAAAGAGCAATGTACACTCTGCTAGTCAGAAGCCTTGTTGGTGCTGCCTGGAAAGCTTTTTGCAGAGCAAAAAACAAGAGACAAACTTTATCTTCAAACATAGAGCTGCCTGGATCATGCATTTCAGCAACCAAGAGATCACTTGTAACATCAGAAGAAGCCTTAGATCCAAGTTTTAAATGGCCAGCCACATCGAGAGAACGCAGCAATTTGATGATTCCAAGAGCAATACCATCACTTTTGTCAGCATTGTAGATGTTACTTCTATCATTATCAGAATTAGTTTTGAAGCTAATACCACCACCATTCTGTACAAAATAATTCTCTGACGCGGACATCATTCTTCCTGTAAGCATGCCTGAAGAAGCTGCAGAAACATTACTGTCAACTTGAACAGATTTCACTTCAGCAACATCGACTGAGTGAACCCCACTTTCACACCCATCCACTGTGAACTCCTCGTCATCACTTCCGACAGAGACACCATGATCACCAGTTATCACTTCACGTTGCAGAAGAACAAGAAGTGATTCTATCCCACCACAGGATAAAAATGCCTCCACAAAAGTCTTAGACCTATCCGCATTTGGTTGTACGACCAACCTGTATAGCAGGTGTAAAGCCCTGCTTACCTAAAAAGAGGGAGGGAAACATCATTACAGAAATCAAGCAGAATAGAAAAGTACGCACCGTCCAAAATAACGATTCTAAAACTGAAGTTATTAGGTAAAAGCTAAAAAACACAAGATTGGATCACATACAAACAGAAATTTCAGACATTTGTCAAGGTGGCCCACTCCTAAAACTGAAGTTATTAGGTAAAAGCTAAAAAAACAATAACGATTCTAATCACCGTCCAAAATATCAGGCAGCTCCATCAAAAAAGGAAAAAAGCTTAGTCAAGTTACTTTAAAGAACTGAAAGCCAGATAACACTGGAATTCTTGTTACCTGGTTGGGTTGCGGGCAGTCAACCACGAAACCAAGCAAGCAATGCATATCATCGACAGCTGATGAAGGGGATGCTTGAACCACAAGGAGTTCAATCACTATAAAGACATATTCAATTAAAGCATTCACTTCCCCAACAGAATGGTTTTCCCCCTGTAAAGAAAAAGTACGCACCGAATCCTTTTCACGAACTATCCAATAACATCTCCTACAACCATCAAGAAGCATCTGAATGGCATTGGCAGCTCGCAAGACAGATGACTCTTTGATGACCATGCTAGCCAAAGATGATAAAAGTTTCTTCTGCAACCTATAGTTGCACAAGCTCCAGATCTCTAGATCCAGCAACAGAGTACTAAAAAGTTGCACCTTGAGGGCATGATTGTGATCTGGTGCTTGGCAGAGAGAAACAACAGCAGCAACAAGCTCCTCATCTTCTACACCATCAGGATTTCTTGTACTTCTTGAAGACAATGTCTGGAAAAGATAATTCAAGATCTTGGACAAAATTTCAGGGCCCCTTCCACGAGACACTTCTTCACTGTTTCCAGGATGCCGGATAGCCATGGCAATGGTTCTCAAAATTGGAGCTACCATTGCACTAGTGGCCAGAGAAAGACTTCTATTCCCTTGCTCTGGTTCTAAGCTATCAATTTTCATGTTTCCCACTCCCAGTGGAAGTAAGGACATCGGACCACCATAAGTTAAGGCCCACAAAGCCTCAACAGGTCTCACCCTCATAGCAACATGAACCTGACCAAGGACTTCGGCAGGTCTTTGAAGCAACCCTGCATTATCATATCAAATAGCAATTATACAAATAAAGGGAGAGAGACTAGAAACGACCACTATATACATAAAAACTCCTCAAAGTTCAAATCCCAAGTCAAAATGAGAATCTGGAAGAGGCAATTAAGTCAGCTAGCAATATCAATGGTGTATTTTAAAAGCCAAAAGTTAATTATAGAGAAATAAGAATAAAAGAAAGACAGAGTAGGAGCCATCATGGATTCATGCATATCATGTAAGTAGTAAGGAATATTTGAAACCACATCGTTCAAATCTAGGCATGACATCTAGCTAAAGAAAAGCACAATATTTACATCTCATATAATTTCACTGAGATACAAGAGAATTTTTGTTTCAAGGAAAAAAGAGGGATGTTCAACTAGATCATGTCACACAGGAAGGGGAAAAAAAGATGTAAGGGGGCAGTCAAAATGCTCAATAGACATAAGCTGTGAAACCAAACCTTCTTATAGCATATACCCTCATAGAGAATAAACATAAAACCCAATCACATAGGAGATCCACTGAAAACAAGTTACTGGAGGAAACTCTATCATCTCTCTTCGACAAAAGGCAGCATATAGCTGCAGATACGGTTGCACCATAACAGATAAACTGACCCTTAAAAGGAGATTTTAACACAATAGCTCAAATGATAAGTGAAAATAACTAATGGTACACAAAGCTAGCACTTATTTGAACAAAGATTATATGTTTCATATTGCTCATTTCAGAATACAGCAAATCAACTTGAGGTTGTCTAGATAATTAAAGAGAGTATTACAGCTCAATACAAAGAGGAAAAGAAAAAATTATATTTTCCGTATTGTTTGGCCTAACGTGAATGACAGCATTCCTGAATCTTCCTACTATTCCATTTTATGGATCTTTAGTAAGTTTGATATAAAGAGCAAAATTTTGTCCATGGAACTAGTCAATGACTTGCATATACTCCAACAACCATCTAAAAGACACGAATTGAAAATATATACAAACCTGCTGCACTACTTGAGGAAGCATCTGGACAGAAACGACCACTATGTAATTTGGGGTGATAAAGGAGATGAATGCATCCAGTAATCTCTGCATCCAGTATTGAACTCTCTTCTGACATGCTCCTTATATGGTCAGCTGTGGCAAGCCATGGGATACCTGCCCCACTGCCAAATGATGGTAAGACATCACTTCCCCTACGTGCCAAACAAGTCATCTTCTCAGGGCCTATTGGTTCATTAAATATATAGACGGTACCCATTTCACCAAATAGGGGACATTGACTAGGACAATGTTCTGATCCAACCATATTTGGAGGAGGATTTGTCCCTATACAGCAAAATGCCAGTGGCTTGGAAATCTGAGTAAACTCAAAAGGACGTCTCTCATGAAGAGACCCATCAATATAGAGTCGTAACTCATTCTCATCCTTCCCAAGTGCAACTTGCTTGCAAGTGTGCTCAATGCCGATGAAATACCAACGTTTAGGCTTAAATGCATGAGAAAAACGCAATGAAGATTTCTTTTCCTTTCCATTACCACTCTCAACCACCAGAAATTGTGAATGAAAATATGCTTCCATGCCCTCATTATCTCCAGATAAAAAACTGAAAAGCCGAGGCATGTGCATTGAGCTTTCACCAGCCAGCGTACTTGCAGCAGCTGCAGCAGTCTTTGGCGAAGTTATTCCTGAAGTACTTGCAGCAGCTTCACCAATAGCAGCTGCAGCAGTTGCTGTGTTTAATGTGTCGGCAAATGACTCAACGTAAAGCCATGTAACAAATGCATATCCATTAGAGAATGGCCAATGGCTGTCCCCTGGACCAAGCAAACCAGATCTTTCACCAATGAACTCAAATGTACAAGTTGGTCCTCTAGATTCTTCTCCACCAACAGCCTTTTCAAATGCAACCATTAATCTAGGGGCCCATATAGTGGTTAGTGTTTTTGTAATAACCTGGAACCACTTATGCAAATCAATGACACTAAGAGAATGTGCAGCCAAGTACTGGATACAACAACATAAAGGAGCCACATCCCATCTCATCTGATCCTTGGAATTGACACTACGAACAAAAATCTCTTCTACTGATCTTAGAAGAACACTAAGTAAACCAGCAGTAGAGCACATAACCCTGTTTCTCGTGCAAGCCCGCAAAATGGCAAGAAGACCTCTAACCATCCGTGTCCTAGGAGACATGACAATGTAACTGTCACCATCACAGGGTAGCCAAGGAATAAGTTCACCTGAGACAATAGCAGCCCTGGAATTAAGCATCACATTGGGAGGGTTGTTATCTTCCCGATCTCCAAAGCTTTCAACACCACCCATCGTGGACAGTAATGAATCAACTATCAAGAAAGCAGCACTGCCACTATCTCCTTCGTCTCCAAATCTTTCTATCCCACTTACAATATTCTTTAGCTTCTCCATGCTTTCGGGCTGCCCCATAATTGCAGCATCAATTATATGTAAAAGCTCCGGTGGCACATTCGGCATAACAGATTTCTGCTTAAAAGCTGGCGGTGAACCAATTGGAGAGTATCCAGATTCATCATACAAGTCAACACCACTAGAAAGGGACTCAGTCATGTATTGTCCCTGTGATGCCCCTAATATTTCCTGAAGTCCACCTGAAAATCGCCCAACGTCATCCAAATTTGGCAATCTACATGACCCCTCACTACCAATGTCATTATCTTCACAGTCTTTCAAAGACACCTCGTCAAACCGGGTGTTGTCAACTACTTTAGAAACAGCTGGCACGCCAGCATTGCTATCACTGATACTCACAGCTTCAGGAAACAAAAGAGAGGATCCTTCCACTATTCCACCACCTTCATCACCATCTGAGACTAGACCTTTCCCAGACAGCTCTACATGTTGGTCCCCTTCCTTTGCTTCCATTTTTCTCTTTCCACTTAACGTATACTCAGGCACATTTTTCAAAAAAATCAACCTAACACGACAAAGCAAAGTGGATCCAATATATTAAAAGAGATTCATTTAGTATAAAATTAGCATAATCAATTAAGTCAATGCCACAATTGAAACTTGAAATAAGCAATTGATCTCAAAATTATGGTTAGTTCCCCAAATGAACTTAAAGCTAATCTCACAATAGTTTACAAAACTTGTCAAATACCAGTATTACTAGCATGGGAAGAAATCAAAACGACCATAAACAAGCAAAATAATTCGATGATCAATCTAAGCATTGCCAAAGAATTGCAAGGTACGGAAGCATATAGAACCGTGACCTCTAGAATGACATGCAGAGAAACCGACATGAACGCCTAAATGAAGATATAAACAGAAACTCATTTATTATAAAACTAGCATAATCAACTAAGTGCATAACACAAGTGGAACTTGAAATAACCAATTGATTTCAAAATTACGTTTAGTTATCCATTAGAACTTCAACCTAGACTCACAATAGTTCACAAGACTTGTCCAACACCAGTATTACTAGCATGTGAAAAAATCAAAACGACCATAACAAGCAAAATGATTCCGTGATCAAGCTAAACCTAGCTTACGAATTGCAACGTACGAATGCATGTAGATCCGTGATCTCTAGAATGGCATGCAAGGTAACATACATTAATACCTAAATGGCAATATAAACTGAATGTACCATGAATCAGGTTGAACTAAACAAACGTTGGTCAGACGGACGAAAATCAAACAAAAAAATTGTCGAAAAAGTCCGATTTGATGAATCGGCAAAAGCGGAAAGAGGAATGAAGAGAAATCAAGAGTCGAAAAATGTTACCGTAAAATCGATTGGAAAATGTGAATGAGGCATGAGACTTGATCGATGATAGAAACTTCTAGCGATCGAGGAGCAGGGAGAAGAATTGGAGGAGGATACAAGAGAGAAAGCGAGAGGAACAAAATGAGCGCGAGAGGGAAGGGTCCAGGTGTGCAACTTTGCAACTGTGCGCAACCAATTTCTTTTTCTTTTTTCTTTTTCCGCAACCACCTGGTTTACCCGCTATGAAAAAGTTCGGGTCCAATAATCCAATTATACTTTGGGCCAATGGGCCTGATAGCTGTATTTAAAACGGTGAGAGGTGTCTATGCTCCATGTTTGCATGTGGGACGATTTTTTTTTTTTAAAGAATTTGGGGTGGGAGACTATTTTTTGTTTTGTATATCCCTCTAAGTTTTACCATTTTATTGACTTGTACTATTATCTTATTAGGGGTATATTTACTAAATTTGATTATGCTACGGGTCTACTTAATAGAGCAATAATATTAAAAGGCATAGTTAGTGATATTGACTCTTTTTTTTTAATGATATGCATGCTTTACGGTGGATATGTCCGTGTATCGTGAAACTGTGTAAAATGGTAAATAGACCATCAAGAAAAAAAGAACTTATAAAACCAAAATAACAAAGATATCAAAGACGTGTTATGAAACACAAAAAAATGATGCGAGAGGAGCACTGTTGGAAAAAAGGTAGTTGGAATATAGTAAAGCGGTGAGCACACGTTGGCCGAAGAAAGTGCACGCGATACTATTAGGAGATAATAATGGTAACCTTATATTTAAACTTGTTCAAGATTAATCAAATTTTCATTACACATTTACGATTCCTCCAAGCAAACAAGTTTGATCCGTCTTCCAAACAGATTTGCTAACACCAAAGAATGCATCTCAGAAAATCATTAAAAAAAAATTCTCGAAAGGTACTAAAAAATTTCATTTGGTTTGCCTCAGGTTGGATCAAGATCAACTAATCTCAAGTTAGGTCAAATTTGAGAAATATAAATAATTTTTTTATTCCACCAAAACTGAATAAAAATCGTTCGTCTTGTAAAGTTTTGTACAATTTTGGGTTTGTTTGTATAGTTTTGTAGGTTTGTGTTCCTTTTGTAATTTGTTTAGACATTGGTAAATATTTTTTTGGAAAGAGATTTGAAATTGTAGCTTTAAAGTTTAGAGTGTTGATCTTTCATTACTACACAAGTTGGTCAACCCATTTAGTCTTCCTATCAGATATATGCAAGATAACCCCATAACAAAGATAAAATTGAACACACTACATAAAATATAGAAAAGGCGGCACACTAATTCAACACATACTATACATATCAAAATTACACTTTAGATGGAAAAGAAAGAACACCAGCGAAGAACGAGAGAAGACTACAAACGACAAAAACGAAAGAGATCGTGAGAGAGACGATATCGAAGACACTAGTTTGAGAAAGAGATAAAGAGAGTCGAGAAGGACTACGAGATTTGACGGTGACAAAGCTTTCGCATAGATCTCAAGGAGTTGTTTTTATTCTTTTTGTTTTGTGTAATCACGTTGTTTTGTCCTTGGTTTATATAGTCGGTACACATCGGGTCCCTCTTGAGGCCAATAACGTGCTTGTGTGGTTTAGAACGTGATCGACCCAAATCCGTTCTTGTTCTTTGCTGAAATCGGATTAACTTGCATAAATCTGACCTCAAAACCCTTATGTGATTAAAATCGATGTAACAAGTTGGTATCATAGTTGTTCATACGAATCTTGTGCCATATCTTTTTTTTTCTTATATTTCTTACGAATAACTAGTGTATGTGCTTCTTTCTTGCTTTATGTTGCATATGATCTATCTTGTTGATTTTTTTGCTATTGCGTGATGTGATCTATCTTGTTGCTTTTTTTTCTATTGCTTCAATTGCATAATATTTTTGTAGCTATCTTGATACATTGTTGAGTTTTCTTTATTTTTCCGTATATTCTCATGATAATTTTCAATTCTTGTACAACCTGTTGTTTGTGTATTTGTCTAAAAATTGATATGTTGTTGATGAGTGTCAAATGTGACATCATATAGGTCTTAGAATCATGCATTGCATACCTTTATTGTTCTCTCATACATCATTATTTGTATAGAAAGGATCCACTTTCCATATTTCGGTATCTACCTTGACTTTTTTGTATTTCAGTCATTTGTGGCATCAATTGTATCGGAAATACATCTCCTTGAAGTCAAGAGCTTAAAAGAATCCTTTTTGTTTTTTCGAGTGGAAGAGGAGTGGGATACCTTACATGATTGAAGAACTACAACACGAATTCCCCTAGATATATCATGAAGACAAGGTCCGAGGTCTAAGACTATAAGTAATAACAAATGCAAAACGGCATGTGAAACGGTCGTTATGCCGTTTGGACCACATCATCATTGTAGAAGACTTTGTTGATTCCCAAAGTCAGAGCCCAACCCAGACTCAGCGAGACGGCTTGGTCAGACGGGGTGGAGACGGATTTTATGCCGTCTAGTGGTCGTTCCTATGTCGTCTCAATTGCGTAGAGAATTAATATCAAATATTCTGATTTATATCTTTGGAATTGATATATTTTGTGTAATCTTAGACTTTGAGATTTTCCCTATGTAAGCATGTATCAACCGTAGGGTTAGATATTCTGGATCCACCTTGGAGTCTCTCTTGCTCTGATTCTATATTGTCAAGTAGTTGTTATAATAAGGTTCGTTTTGTTGGAACTAGGCTGACACTTGTGAGTTTATGTTCTTTCTGATTTTATATATTGTTTTGGATTTATATTCGATCATGTCTGACTAATCTTCCTCTTGATCTAAGGATTGGATGATCCATAAAATTATTTGATTTATTGTCGCATATATATGTGTGTGTGTGCACTACAAAAAATAATTCATTTAGTCACACTTGTTGACGACGACATGAAAGTTATTTGCCGACTCCAACCATCAACGGTGACGGCAGAAGCAGGTGACGCCTGAACAAGCGACGCACATTTTTGTCACGGTTTATTCCATCGCTAGAATATTTTGCGACGGCCTATGACGGATAGAACTGTCGCAAATATTGGCATCGCCATTGGCCATCAGCGTCTAGTGTGTCGTTTTTTAAATAATTTTGCAAATTTTAAAACTTGGCGGCGACAGTAACTGTCACAAACTGTAAAATTGGTGGGAGATTTTGATATTGGCGACGACAAAGAGCAGTTGCAAATTGTTAAAATGTTTTTGAAATATTGATCTTTGGCGGCAGTAACTTGCTGTAGCAAACTTTAAAACTGGTGGGAAAATTCTACCACAACTTGTAAAATTATATCACAACTTGTGTTATTTGAAATGACTACATCAAGCTGCAACAACAGTTTTCATAAACCAAATGAGAGTATTTAACAATCAAAATAACATGATTCGATGTGTAGAGAAGTTCACAATCTGAAAGTCCAAAACCGAGATGTCCTTCATCTTTAACAAAGTGGTAATGAAGTTCACAATCACACACTTCCACGTTCTAAACATCTTCTACTTGGACAAATTTCTTCATCAATTGCCTAATTTTCGTTAATAGGTTCCTTTTTATGCATGATCTCCATCTCCAATAGACTCTTTTCGATGTGCACTAGTTGCAATCTATAAGATATGAAATATAACAATAGTTTAGGTGAGGAAAAATTATAGTAATCAAGTCTTATGCACTTATAGATGAACATTTAACACATAAACATGGATTTTTTAAAAAAAAATCAAAGATCTAGATTATCAAAACCAACTTGTGTAAGTAAATGTGAGCTCTCCCTTCATTGCCCTCCGATTGCATAAATTTTTTTTTAATTCTTCATACTTCATCTCAAAGTGAAGTGACTATTCCAATTTTTGATATGCTTATACTCTTTTGCTCCATAGCTTCATGGATACTATCTTTGAGGCAATCAAGAGCATACCTATCAAACTGATACTTCAAATGTGCCAATAATAAAAAAAATATATATATGATATAATCGTCTTACATGTCTTGGTCATTCATCTTATCAAACACATCAATGAGGCATATTTCTTTATCGGCAAGAAGAAGAGCCCCTCCTTCAAGAGTACATTCTCTTGTGACTGGATCTTTGTGAACTATCATAGTCAACCCCACATTTGAAGCTCCTTTACTAATAGTGTATACAACCCTCTTGTGACTGAATGTCTTGTGACTAGATCTCACGTGAGAGTGAGGGAGAGAGATAATTGAGATTGTGATATTGCTTCTTTTCAAAGTACTTCATTCTTACCTTTTATTTTCCTTAAAAAGAAGTGGTGTTTATAATTGGTTTAGATAAAACAACCGAAGAGCCACAAGCAAATGACGTTTTATTGGATTTATTGAAAAACGCTTGGTTTTGAAAGTACTAGTTTATAATTGTCTCAAGGATTTCTAACTATCGTAGAAATTTCCGGGCTTTGTACCTTTATAACTGAAGGACCACGAGCGAATATTTCTCTTGGTCTTTTTCAGATTTCTAAGTTCTTAAAGGGTTTTCATATACTTGTTGAACCGCCAAATTGAGGGCTATGCGAGTTGAAAAACACGGTCTTTGTTTGTTTATGCCAAATGTTGTTTTAAATGGTTTCCTGCAATATTCATATATCAATGTTCATGAGTCTAATATATGCAATACTACTTTAATTCATTATAGTATGGATTCATGTTTCCTTATATCAATTTAATTCATTGTTGCCTATAAATCGCTATTGCTTTCGCCTGCCATCATTATTGTTTTCTTCATTTCTTTTACTTAGAATGATTAATTATTAGTACTAGACGTGGTCCTTGTGAATTCGATACCCGAATATGTACACCCGATTCCGTATCCTCGCGGGGGGGGGGGGGGGGGGGG
>BSUD01000004.1:142115558-142145698 GCA_033239045.1 Fagopyrum esculentum
CAAAGATCTAGATTATCAAAACCAACTTGTGTAAGTAAATGTGAGCTCTCCCTTCATTGCCCTCCGATTGCATAAATTTTTTTTTAATTCTTCATACTTCATCTCAAAGTGAAGTGACTATTCCAATTTTTGATATGCTTATACTCTTTTGCTCCATAGCTTCATGGATACTATCTTTGAGGCAATCAAGAGCATACCTATCAAACTGATACTTCAAATGTGCCAATAATAAAAAAAATATATATATGATATAATCGTCTTACATGTCTTGGTCATTCATCTTATCAAACACATCAATGAGGCATATTTCTTTATCGGCAAGAAGAAGAGCCCCTCCTTCAAGAGTACATTCTCTTGTGACTGGATCTTTGTGAACTATCATAGTCAACCCCACATTTGAAGCTCCTTTACTAATAGTGTATACAACCCTCTTGTGACTGAATGTCTTGTGACTAGATCTCACGTGAGAGTGAGGGAGAGAGATAATTGAGATTGTGATATTGCTTCTTTTCAAAGTACTTCATTCTTACCTTTTATTTTCCTTAAAAAGAAGTGGTGTTTATAATTGGTTTAGATAAAACAACCGAAGAGCCACAAGCAAATGACGTTTTATTGGATTTATTGAAAAACGCTTGGTTTTGAAAGTACTAGTTTATAATTGTCTCAAGGATTTCTAACTATCGTAGAAATTTCCGGGCTTTGTACCTTTATAACTGAAGGACCACGAGCGAATATTTCTCTTGGTCTTTTTCAGATTTCTAAGTTCTTAAAGGGTTTTCATATACTTGTTGAACCGCCAAATTGAGGGCTATGCGAGTTGAAAAACACGGTCTTTGTTTGTTTATGCCAAATGTTGTTTTAAATGGTTTCCTGCAATATTCATATATCAATGTTCATGAGTCTAATATATGCAATACTACTTTAATTCATTATAGTATGGATTCATGTTTCCTTATATCAATTTAATTCATTGTTGCCTATAAATCGCTATTGCTTTCGCCTGCCATCATTATTGTTTTCTTCATTTCTTTTACTTAGAATGATTAATTATTAGTACTAGACGTGGTCCTTGTGAATTCGATACCCGAATATGTACACCCGATTCCGTATCCTCGCGGGGGGGGGGGGGGGGGTTGTTAACTATTTGTCAGTAAGTTGTAATGGTAAAAAACACTAGTTTGATCAAGCCATTTGATGGCTCGACTGCCGTTGATATAGTGGCAAGACAAAATGAAGGTTATGTTAATCAAGGAAAAGTGTTAAAAAAATTTAACAGAGGAGTTCCCAACAACACTTAACGAGGATGATATTAAGGAGTTAGATGAACAAGCACATTAAGAGATAATGATTCGGCTTTCTAACAAGATAGTTCGTCAGGTTGTAAGTGTAACTAACTCGATCTAAACTATTGTGCAAAACTTTAGAAGAGGGTTATATCTTTCATAATCCATGTCTAATTGTTTTTTTTTTTTGTTATGTCGCTTGTTTACCTTTAAGATGAATGTTTCATTGTCATTACATGCTCATTACTCAAGATCTTTAAAGATGCATGTGGTGATAAGATTGTTGATTCTCATCAAGTTGTGATTCTTTTGAATTTGTTGTCTACTAAATTTGAAGGATTTAAAGATGTCATTTCAATTTGGTAGTGATGATTTGTTTAAGACAAAAATCATGGAATATGTGATTGAGAAGAATGAGATCTTGAAAGTGTTTAAACATGCTAAATTTGAGAATAATGTTGAAAATAAGATTGGTTATATTATGCATGTTGAGCAAAACTCTCAAGCTGAAAATAATGGTAAAAAAAAAGTCAATTTGTTGTGAATATTAAAAAGTGCTAATATTGTGATAAGATTGGCCATTTCATAAGGCATTGCAAGAAAAAGGAAGTTGATGACATGAAAAATATTAGCATGAAATATTTTGTTGTTTTAGAATCTGGATTGAATTACCCTGTTGAGTTACTTATGCTTGATTTCACATGTGATTTTTATACTTGAATTACGGAATTTAGTTGTTCTTTGCATGTTACACCTCATAAATTCTTGTTATAGTCTTTACATGCATTTGATGATAGAAGTGTCATGTTAGGTGATAATAAATATTTGGGTATTAGAGGTGTTGGAAATGAGTCTTTGAAAAATGCATGATGAGAGGTAAGGGTACTTCAAAAGGTTATATGGGTGTCTAACTTGAGAAGAAATTTGATTTCTAAATCTGTTTTGGATGAACAAAATTGTAGAATTAGATCACGCCATGGTATAAGAGATGTCATTAAAAATGGAAAAACTCTTATAAGTGGCATTTAGAAAGGTGGCTTAGACCTAGTACTAACTTCACTTTTGCTTAGTGCTTCAAGGTTGGTGGTAACTAATAATCATACAAAACAATCCAAAGCATATGTAAATGGTAAACTAATTGTTTTAGTTGAGATTTCAAGACATGATAGGTCATTACAACAACAAAACAACCTAGAAAATATTAATGTGGATTTGATAAACTATGTGCAAATGTAGGAAACTAGTTAAAGTGAAGGGGAACTAGTGGAAAAAATAATTGAGAAAGATCAACACCCAACAAAAATTAAAGCAACAAAAAGCTCATCAAACCAACCAATCATGGTTATACATCAAGAAAGAATTTGCCAAGCATGGTTATACATCAAGAAGGAATTTCTACAACATTGAAATGACATATTGATATCGGAAGTAAGGTACATATCACAAATTAAGGGAGAAAGTAAGTTCTCTTAATTTTAAGTCATTCGATATGCTTAAATATGATAACATGATATATCATATTGGTGATTTACATTCAGTTGAGATACATGCAAAATTGAATAATATTATTGAGATGTGTAATGATATTAATTCTCATATGTGTGATAAGAATGTGAAATCTATCTTTGAAAAGCATGACTTGGATAAGAAACTTATGTGTGGTAATTTGGTTGAGTATGTGATGAGGGATGAAGCGTGAGCCTTATACCTCGCATATAATTTACAAGACTCGCTATAGTATAGGGAGTCAAGATCGAACATTGAGAAGGTAATGTTTTTTAGGTAAAGGTAAATTCATAGAAAAAAGATAAATTGTATAACCGGGCCCGTTAAAACGTAGTTACACTAAAATAACAAAGTTTATGTACATGTCTGCGACATGAGGTCAATGACCCAAAAAATCACACAGAGTACCCCAGGGAGACATGCAATCCTCCCGAACATACCTAATATCCCGTAACTGATAAGTCTGAAAGTACATCTAAAATCAACACAATTCATGAGGTTCGTCCACCTTTGGCAAAACCGCCAGTAGACAAAGACACTCACAAGCCAAACAAGTGCTAAAATCTCGAGATGATGGCTAGTCCACATTCGGAAAAGCCATTAGCAGATTAAAATCAAGCCCGGTACACATGGTAATAGCAAATACATCAAAGCATGGAGTAGAATACAACTCCCGTAAAAATCAACTACTAAGATATAATCCTCTCTAACTCCTACGGGTAATGTCTCATGTAGGAAGTTGTAGACGTGGGTCTTGATCAATCTCAAGAGAATATGTATCCTAATTTTGTTCTGGTCAAATATCAAGGCATTCCTAGAATACCAAAGGTAGTAGACCGTAGTAGAAAATGTGTATATCCTGGATTTTCTCGTCCAACTTCTGTCATGTACAATGTGAATAACCTAATCCGGTACCTTTGACCTGGTGTTGATATCTTCGGGAATCTTGAAATTTGCACCTACTTGTCTCCAAACCTCACATGCATATGTGCAACCAAAGATCAATTGGTCATGTGACTCACTCTCGCTCGTGCATTAGCTACAAGTAGGATCAGTACCAAGAAAATGTAAGAGGTCTCTGGTAGATAACCCGCAAAAAGCGACATCCATAGGATAAAACAATGCTTGGGCGTATTGCGTGATCTTAAACTACTCTGAACTAGTCAACTTCCTCACACTACGGTCTATTTACATTCATTTGATATGCTTGTAACACCCCGAATCTGCGGGACTCGGGATGATACGTGCAGAGACCTCACAATGGGTCTCAACCCTTAGTTTGACAACAATTTCACCGTACCTTTCCAACAAGGCACGAATAAAGGAAAATCCGAAAACGTTTTAATGCAAGTGTGAGAATTCAAAAATGGAAATACAAAGTGAAAACTCATTCAAGTCCTCAAAACGACAATATAACTCCATAACAAAAGTACATAAGCCCACAACATAATGATATAAATCCTATTCCCGTCCTATAATGTACGAGGACCCCGACTGTCCACTCCTCCGAGTCACTCGGCGGCATCCCTAACCTGCAGGGTATCTACAACAATCGGTTTAAAATTATTAACTATTATTCGGAATATTAGAAGAGCGATGAAGGCACAAACACATACAATAAAGCAAAACACACAAACATGCTCACACGAAAACCGGTTATTATCTTTTCTTTATGTTATTCCCTTACTATTTCCAATTATGGTGTGACACGAGAATAACAAGGATCTCGCCCTTGTCCCCTTTCACCAAACAGGTTTGTTCCGTATGCAAATCAACATCACCTGTTGGACTGGTCGCAAGGCACCTCCCAGTATCCCCATTTTGAACTGGACAAGCGATCACCGCCCGTTATCATACACTTAGGCCAAAATAATAATCACGTCATCATCCTAATTCGGTTAGTAGTTATAACACAATTATAAACACACACCCCACCCACACACATCAACTAATATGTAAAAGCTAGCTGAGTAAGTCCATGGACTTACTTGTCTCAAAGATAATCCCGCTATATCCCGCTCTTAGCTTCCCGTAGGAAGGCACTCAACGCCTGGTAAAACAAGGCACACCATCAGCATCTCTCTCAAGTGCTAGAAGTCCTTAGACTTCTAGTCCCAATAATCTTGCAAGATCATAAATCATAACCATGCTAGGATAACAAACTATTAGTCCTCACAATCTCACAAGATCAATCAAACACTCAACGCCTTACAAACCTCACAAGATATCATCAACACTTCAAGCCTTAGAATGAGCATCATCCTTAAAACTCACCTAAGGGTCCACAACCACTACTTAGCATTCGCACTAGGTTATGCTAGATCCAACCTAGCATGATACTACTAATAAGCATAAATAGATCGAGGAAGAAGGTACATACACGGGGTCAAAGGCGGAAGACGATCTATGGATGCCGATTATGGATTCGTTGGCCATTATCGGGACGCTTCCAAACCTAAAACCAAAGTTAAGAAAATTTAGCTTTTACGCTAAATTTGAACGGTATATAATATATATATATATATAATCTACGGTAAAACCCGTTTCCAAAAACCAAGGTTAAAAACCGCTTAAACATTTTTTGGGGAAAATTATACAATTTCAAAAATATAGGTTATAAACTGTAATTATGAATATGGCCAAAATCTGTAAATATATAACTGAGGCAAATTTTTTAAATTAAGAAAGATGGGTCATAAAATGTAAATAGGAGTTCGGGCAGTTTTTGTAATTAACCCCTAAGGGTTTATAACCCGATAGTTGAAATGGGAGATGAATGCGCAGACGCTGGCCTTCCTTGGCGGCGGCTCGTGCTCCGGCAAGGGGAAGGCAGGGCGGTGAAGATAGGCGATGGAAGGCGGCGCCAGTAGTGATGGCGAGGCAGCTCCGGTAGGGAGAAGTGACGGTGGAGCAGGGAAGGCGAGGCTCTCGGCTCCGGCAACAGGCTCTTCCAGGCGATATCGGCCGGTTCCCAGGTGTGCAGTTGACAAAGAAGGTCGAAGGCAGGGGTGGCCCTTAGGGGGGGCAGCCGCCCCACCCTCCAAAAAATTTTTTTTTTTTTTTGAAAAAAAATCGTTTTAAAATGAGTTGTGGCTTCTCGTTTATAAAAAAATTTTCTACTATTTATTAATTTTTTAAATATAAATATTCTTGTGTTATATTTAAATGTTGTTTTGGATGTTTCGCCGAAGTAAACGAAACTTAAAAGAATTTTCCGTTTTAGGCTCGGAGTGAAATAATTCACAAAAATGCACGAGATTTGTTGTTTGAAGTAGAAGCACAGTCTTAGACCGCACTATTATTTGTAAAACGTGTTGTCTAGGACAAAGATAAAAAAACACAAATAGAGGTGCGGTCCTACACCGCGGCTATAGTGTAACGTTTTTTAAAGAAAAAAAAATTAAAGAGGCGCGGTTATGGACGCGCCTATAGGGCAGCTATTTTTTTTTTTTAAAAAAATTATAGGCGCGGTCCACGACCGCGCCTTTAAGTGTAATGTTTTTTTTTTGTATTTTTGTTTATTGTAAGTAGATGACATATTGACTTTGTTTTTATCGCTATTTTATTTTCATAGATATATTTATCGAAAATAAAATTTCGCCCCCACCCCTTTTAAAATCTTGCAGCCGCCACTGGTTGAAGGGAAGAGACCAAAGGGAAAAGGCGTCTCCGGCGGTTTTGACGGCAGACACTAGAGAGGGAGACTCCGATGGGTTCTCCATCTTCAACGGGGGACGAAGAGAGAGGTGGTTGTAGGGGTGTGAGGAAGAGGGAGATGGTGAAGGGTTCGATCCAGAGGAGGATGAGGGAAGTAGAGGTGAGGTGGGATTGATGTGTGAGAAGCGAGGCCGGTGATAATGTTGCTCGAGGTGGCTGGGTGAAATAGATATGAGAAGTAGGGAGGTGAGCCTCCAGAGAAGAAGTGATTGTAGGTATCAAGAGAGAGTGAGGAGTCTGTTTTAGGCTGAGGTGCTAGGCTAGACAGTAGCCTGGGTGGGGAAGGCCAATGACCAACGTCGGTCAATAAGGGACGAAGAGTCGGCTCACCAGCCGGGAAAGAGGGGAAAGAAAAGAGAAAAGAATAAAGAAAATTAAATAGAGAACTAAAATATTCTCGATCGAAATTAATCGGAACGGAAATTCCGGATCGGAAATTCCGGATCGGAAAACTTTATCGAACTTTTTCGAAAATAAAGATACGGGAAAATATATGTAGATCGAATATATAAATAAACTCGTAAAAATATACTTTGCAAATACAAAAACCATACAAATTATTTACGAGATTATATAATAATTTAAATACGGTAATAAAATATAAAAAAAATAAATATCAAAACGCGCCTACTAAATGGGGTGTTTTAATGCTCAATTCCTTGTGGAATTCGACTTTGATGTGATAAATCATGTACTACATTGACATTGGTTGTACATGCAGTTCCCTACATGCATTTCATTATATAGCTCTATTTTATGCATCTTTACATAGGCCATCACGGACCATCACCGGTATTTCAACCGTATTTTATCGGGATTTTAATTATTCGTATAGTTCGGCTTATCGGATAACCATCAGTTATGGTTGAGATTGTCATCCATAGCGCTAACGTGTGGCGGCGGTTAGAGATAGTAGTTTGAATTTTGGGACAAATGGGTGGAAGACCTTTATGTTCTTGTTTTGTTTTTGAGAGAATATCGATGAAATGCTTCCGAGGGGCCTGCTTCATGTAAAATGTTCCCATATGCTTAGAAAGCAAGTGAATGATCCAACCAGGGCGTAAACTTGCAATTGGCCTCAAATGGCTTGTAATCAGTTTTGAGTTAATTTGAAAAAGCTTAATTAACTTTATGGTTGAGATGGATTATGATGCAATTTTAGACTTGACATCCTTAGCGGTTGTGAGATGGTTGGACAGTTGTCAAGAAACACACAAAGCTTCGACCGTCATCAAAGAGAGCATGAACCGGAGAAAGCTTATAGAACTCAAATCAACGGCAATAGTTGAGAAGCACGTATAATCAACACAAAATGAATCTTACTTTGAACAACTCATCGATGGTTTGAATGAAGATTATCTTCCTTATAAAAAATCAAATTTGTTAGATGGATCCAATAAAATTTTCATATTTAAAATGTTGATATGCCTTGAATTTAGGGATGGAAATGGGTGCACAACCACCCAATCCAACCGGTGAACCGACCCGAATTCGTGGGTGAAAATCCGAAGAATTCCGGGTGGTGGGCGGTTGACGGGTGAAATTGATGGGTGGTGGGTGGGTATGGGTATAGGTACCACCACCCACCACCCGAACCATCCACCACCCGTCCCACCCGCCCCACATCACCCATATAAAGTATTTAAAAAATAAAAATAAAAAACCCTAAATTCTACCCATATAAGTTATTAAAAATATAAAAACATAAAAATCCTAAATTATTAAGACACAAGAGTGCAGTCGCATCACCATTCACTTTACCCCTTGCCCAATCTAAAATTTTAATATCAATCTCTAATTCGCTAGTCACTAGACTTGCTAAAATCTTCGGTCCTTTGCAAAATCTTCATACCTGACTACCTTAGTTTACCGCCGTCGAGCCACACACTTCCTTTCCCGTTTGGTCATTCACTTCTGCACATCGCTCGCTTGATTCTTCAACAGGTAATTAATCTTCACTAGTGTCTTCTCTATATCCTCTCCTCAGATCTATATTCGATTTTTGAGCCACACACTCCCTTTAACACAACACTCACTTCAGGCGTTTAGTCAGTTATACGATTCATACATCTTCTTAATTCTTACCATGTGTTTGGGTTACTGTTTTAGTTTGATAATTTTGGATTAAGGAAGCTTCTTTGCAAGATGTTCCATTAATCAATCATGGGTGCATTACATTTTGTGGGAGCTTGTGTGTATTGTCTCTCTATATGATACCAGCCCAAAATTTTCAAACCTTTTAGAATATAAGAGTAGATAAGTTGATGGTCAATACTAGTTGACATTTTACAATGTTGTTTGTGGAAGCTTGCAGGATCGCTACATCGAGCTCTAAAGGAATTGATTGTAGTATATGCTGATTTACATTTGTTGTATGCAGAAATATTGCGTTTATTTGCATAGTTTTGTACTAGTTGAAATTCATTTTCCACATTGGTTTGTAATGTTGGATAATGTTCCGTAATTTAGTAGTTTTATATTCGTGTTACTTCAAAATATAAATTTACTTTATACATGTAAATCTTTAAAACTAAAATATATAATACACAATACACACCCGGTTATTTCACCCGAACCACCCGAACACCCGGTGGGTGATGGGTGGGTGGGTGACGGGTGAATGCTAGACGGGTGGTGGGCGGGGTGGGTGAGAGTTTAAGTAAGGTGGGCGGTTGGTGGAAGTGGAACTTCCACCCATAAACCGACCCATTTTCATTCCTACTTGAATTGGGCTTGTTATCAGATTAGGCCTTTATTGTTTAGCCCAGTTTTATAAATGACGTCCCTAGGGTTCCATTACTCTATATATTGTAGCATTCTCTCTACCTCCAAAAACTATCTCGTTATCCATGTGTTCATCTATATTTTGAAACTCCTCAATAAAATCTCTCTAGAAAGTGTTCGTAGCCATTATTGGGTGAACCACTATAAATATGTGTGTGTTGTATTTCTTGTTTGTTGAATTATGTTCTTTCTCATAATTCCACACAATCAACTAATATAAGAGTTTTAGGTTCTTTGGTTTTTGTAATCTAGGAGAAAGATGTCTTCTTTCAACACGAAGATCGACAAGACCACAAGGAAGAGAATTTCAGTTTGTGACAGATCAAGATGCGAGCGTTGTTGAAGCAACATGGCTTATGGGGGAAATTGTCAAGGAAGGAATCCGATAACGAAAAGGGTGATGCTGAGATGACCATTCAAGAGGATAAGGCGCATTCGACCATCATGTTGTGTCTTGCATATGATGTCTTATGCAAGATTTCAGATCTGGATATCGTAGTCATATTATGGTTTAAGTTGGAGAGTCTTTATATGACGAAGTCTCTCACCAACAATTCTACAATTATTGTAATGAGAAAGGGCATGAAGGTACGAAACTTCGTGAACCCTTAGATCACTTGAACACATTCTTCTAGCTTTGCGGAATATTGATGTTAAGATTGAGGATGAGGATGTTGCATTGATTCCGTTGGCATTTTTGTCGTCATCATATGAAAATTTTGTTCAATCATTTATTGTTGGAAAATATATTATTACTCTAGAAGACGTCATGCATGCCCTTCATACAAGGAACTACGTCATAAGGTGAATGAAAGTGGTGTATGCAAGGATGATCAAGCATGTGATCTATTTACAAGCGGAGACAAGTGACAAGGAAAATCAGGGAAGAATAAGGACAAGAAGCCGTCTTCTTCGAAAGTTCCTAGCCTAATGACATCTATAACTATTGTAAGGATAAAGAACATTGGAAGAACGAATGCCATAAGAAGAAGGAAGGGATGTCGCCTGCTGAAGGGGTCAAGTATAAGGCTCCATCTCATTGTTGCAAAACAATGTACAACTTGGTTACATATGTCATCTCCTTACAATAGTTACATTCCTTCCTTCTTCTTGAAAACCTAGTTAAAGAAGTCTTTATATGGACTTAAGTAGTCTATGAGGTAGTGGTACAAGATATTTGATAGTTATATGATAAAGCTTGGTTACAATATGAGTGCTTATGATTGTTGTGTGTATTACAACAAGTTAAATGATGATTCTCTCATCTATCTGGTCATGCGTGTAGATGGTATGCTAATAACTATAAATAACAAGTATGACATTTAAAAGTTGAAGGGTCTTCTAAGTGTTGAGTTTATGATGAAGGATCTAGGAGCATATCGGAAAATTTTAGGAATGGAGATTCTTACAAACAAAGGTCATAAGAAGCCTTTTTTTATCATAAAAAGGTTACATTGAAGAGGTGTTGCCAAGGTTCGAAATATCATCGGCCAAGCCTATTGATACATCTAGTGTTGCTAACATCCATCTTAGCACTTTGTTTTCACCTCAATCGGATGAGGAGAATGAGTATATGTCACGAGTCCCTTATACTAGTGTTGTAGGGAGTTTGATGTATGATATGGATTGCACAAGACCAGATATGACATAAGCGGTTAGTGTCGTGAGCGGGTTCATGAGGCAACCTATAAAAGAACATTGGCAAGTTGTGACGATGATATTTCGGTACCTAGAGGTCCATCAAACATTGGGTTCATTTTTGAGAATGATACACAATGTTTGGTCACATGGTACTCTGATTCTAACTATGCAGGAGAGGTTGATATATATTAGAAGATTTCATGACCGGTTATGTTTTCACTCTTGGGGGTTCTATTGTGAGTTGGAAGGCAACCTTACAACTAACGACCACTTTGCTTACCACAAAGGTAGAGTTCATAGATTTGACAAAAACAACTAAAGAGGGAATTTGGTTGAAGGAATTGGTTAGTGATATGTTGGAGATTTGGGCTAAGTCTTCATTGTAACCGTTGAGCTTGTCTTGAGACAAGGTGCAATGAGTTGTTCACATGTGTGTCACTATGGTCCGGGTTGCGGGAGGCAAGCCAAGTGACCGGCACTAAGAACAACTAGTATTATAAGGGGAGTCGAATCAAAGCAAGATGATTCACGACAAGGTCAACTTGTGCTAGCTTTTAGAAGGCCGACGTTTGGGGCTTTTAGCCACATTTTATCGGCACACCTTTGGTTCTTAGGCCTTATATTGGCTAAAGAATATGTGGTTAAAAACTGGGAGCAATCCAAGCTCAAATGCTTAGTGAATGTCAATGAAGCAACTAGTGAGCTTCTTAAGGAGCTACACTAGCTTGAGCTAAGATATTGAGTATTTGAGGATCTTGGAGCTTACCCTAGCTATATTAAAGTGAATGAAGCTCATTGGAAGTGTTTGGACCAAGAAAAATAAGCTAGCTCTAAGCTAGCTCCGGGGAGCGGTTTTGGGCTCCCTATGTGGGCCTCGGGCCTCGGGCTTTCTAGGGCTTCAAGGCCCATCTTCCAAGTAACTTCCAAGTAACTTCCATAACCGTTTTTAACCGCTTTTAACCGCTTTTAACTTCCCAAAACCGTGGCCCCCTATGCCTATAAAAGGGAGAGCCATTTGCACTTGATTGGACATTCGTTTTTGCAACAATAAAGCTTCTAGTTCCATTGTATTGACATTGGATAGGCCTTCTTATAAGCTTGTTTGCAAAACTCGAAAGACCAGTATAGTTCCTTTGTATTGACAAAGGATAGGCATCCATCTTAGTTTGGTTTTGTATTGACAAAACCTAGGAATACCCTTTCTACAAAGTAAGACAAGTAAGTCTCTTACTTAGTCTTTGTAACGTGTAACGTTTTATCCCACTAAGGTATTTGGATATTCCCGGTGTAGGGGAGAATACACTTAGAAGGAAAATTCATTTATGAATGACTCATTACATTATCCAAGTCAATGGTTTTAACATATAACAACCGGTTTATAAGACGTGTAATTGAACTTAACTTCTATTAGAGTTTTGTCTACTCCTTTTTGAAGATTACAAACTCTTGCTTGAGTTTTGTCTACTCCTTTGGAGACTACAAACTCTTGATTGAGTTTTGTCTACTCCTTTGTGGAGATTACAAACTCTTGGTTGAGTTTTGTCTACTCCTTTGGAGACTACAAACTCTTGATTGGGTTTTGTCTACTCCTTTGCGGAGATTACAAACTCTTGGTTGGGTTTTGTCTACTCCTTTGTGGAGATTACAAACCCTTGGTTAATAACTAGTTTTTAGTTCAAGATAATTATATTAATTTGTTTGGCAATTGGGAGAACCGTCTACTCACATAAGTGAGACTACGGCCCTTTGGTCTAAAACCGGACACCGAAAATCCAACAATCTTCTAAGTGTATTTATTGTTAATTGTTTTGTAGGATTGGATTGATCAATAATGAGTAAGACGTTAATGACAGAAATGACTTCTCGTTTTGGGAAGTTGGATAAGTTTGAGGGTGTAGACTTTAGGAGGTGGCAAAAGAAAATGCACTTCCTCTTGACTACACTAAAAGTCGCTTATGTACTCACTACACCTAGACCGGCCGAGCCGGTTGATGATATGGTGGAGGAGATAGAGGTTGTCCGACGAAGGAGCAAATGGGATAATGATGACTACATATGTCGTGGTCATATTCTCAATGGCATGAGTGATGCATTGTTTGATGTCTACCAAAGTGTAGAGTCTTCAACATCAATGTGGGATCAACTGGAGTCTAAGTACATGGCGGAGGATGCTTCATCTCGCAAATTCTTAGTCTCGGATTTTAACTCATATAAAATGGTGGACTCAAGGCCGGTAATGGAACAATACAATGAATTGCTCCGGATTCTTGGGAGGTTCACTCAACATGCCATGCATATGGATGAGGCCATTGCGGTTTCGTCTATAATGGATAAGCTCCCCCCTTCGTGGAAGGACTTCCGCCATGTGCTAAAGCACAAGAAGGAAGAACTCACGTTGGTGGAACTTGGCTCTCACCTTCAAATTGAACAAGGCCTTAGGGCACAAGAAGGGGGACTCAAGAAGGAAGATAAAACTTCTACTTCCCACGAGGCCAACATGATGGATGGCAAGGGCAAAAGGAAGAGGTTCAAAGGAAAGGACAAAGGCAAGGACAAGGGAAATAAGTCCAAGAAGTCCAAAAAGGATAATGTTGACAAGAAACCAAAAGGTTCTTGTTGGAAGTGTGGCAAGACTGGTCACTTCAAGCGGGATTGCAAGGTTAAGGACGATGGATCCAAGGGTGGAGGCCAAAGTGGCCAAAACCCATTAAACCAAGGTGACTCACTTATGAGTCTTGATTCTAACTTTGATATAAATTCTGATTTGAATTATGTGTCATTGACTTTTGAATGTTTGTCCATGCAGGATGATGACCTTGGATGGTGGGTGGACTCGGGTGCAACAACTCATGTTTGCAAAGATCGGCGTTGGTTCAAGACATACGCTGTTGCAAACGATGGAGCACTCATACATATGGGAAACGAGTCTACCACCCCCGTTCTAGGAAGAGGACGGGTTGATCTGTACTTCACAAGTGGCAAGACTCTAGTCTTGTCAAATGTACTACATGCACCGGCCATTAGAAAGAATGTGGTTTCTGGTGGTGTACTCAATAGGCTTGGCTTCAAACAAGTCATAGAAGCCGACCGCTATGTATTATCTAGGAGAGGAACATTTGTAGGCTTTGGCCATTGGAACAATAATATGTTTCTTCTCTCTTTATGTAATAAACTTTCTAATAGTAATATAAACAAGAACAGTTTGTTTACATTGTCTTCTTCTTCTTCTTCTTCCAATTGTGATTTTGTAAAATGGCATGCACGACTTGGACATGTTAATTTTAAGCGTATGAATGACATGACTAAGGATGGTAGTTTACCTAAACTTGACTTGCCAAAAGACAAGTGTAAAACGTGCATGTTGACCAAGATAACAAGACTTCCATTTCCTAGAGTTGAAAGAGAACAATCAATGCTCGGCTTAGTCCACTCGGATCTAGGCGACTTGCACTCTACTCCTTCATTAGGAAAGAAGAAGTATTATGTAACATTCATAGATGATTACTCTAGGTATTGTTACGTATATCTACTCTTTGCAAAGAGTGATGCCTTAGACAAATTCTATGTATTCAAGAATGAATCTGAGTTACAACAAGGTACCTTAATAAAAAGACTACGCACGGATCGTGGTGGTGAATCTATGGATAAGGAATACTTTGAGAGTGTCGGGATCATACATGAGACTACGGCACCTTACACACCACAATCAAATGGTGTGGCCGAACGAAAGAACCGAGTGCTTAAAGAGATGGTCAATGCCATGTTGTCTTACTCGGGTCTTAAGAATTCGTTTTGGGGTGAAGCTATGCTCACGGCAAACTACTTGCTTAATCGTGTTCCAAACAAAAGAAGCAAGAAGACTCCTTACGAACTTTGGTTCAAAAGGAAACCAAACCTACATTACTTACGAGTTTGGGGATGTCGAGCCGTAGTAAGGCTAAATGACAACAAACGTAAGACTTTAGGTGAAAGAGGTGTTGAGTGTGTGTTCATTGGCTATGCCGAACACTCCAAAGCATATAGATTCTATGTGATAGAACCAAATGACTTCATCTCGGTTAATACCGTAATAGAGTCTAGGGATGCCATCTTTGATGAAGATCGCTTCACCTCGGCTCCTAGGCCTAGGGAAGTGATCAACATGACTTTAGATGAGGAACACCCAAACACGCATCGTAGGATTCAAGATGAATCCTGGCAATCGTCCCACGGGCTTGACTTGCCAGAGATTGCTCCTATGAGCATTAATTTGTCCCAAAAATCAATTTTCCAAGTGTTCTTGGTTGAAGGGTCAAGGGATAATGAAATGGATCGTCACTCTTACTTTCATATGGATGAGGATCCAAAGACATTTGATGAGGCCATGAAGTCTCAAGATGTTGCCTTTTGGAAGGAAGCAATCCAAGAGGAGATGGACTCCATTATGGGCAATCATACATGGGAGTTAGCCAACCTTCCTTCCGGTTGCAAACCTTTGGGATGCAAATGGATCTTCAAGAGGAAGATGAAAGTTGACGGTTCCATTGACAAGTTTAAAGCACGCTTGGTCATCCAAGGCTTTAGACAAAGGGAAGGTGTCGATTACTTTGACACATATGCTCCGGTGGCTAGGATTACAACCATTAGGTTATTAATAGCTATGGCGGCTATACATAATCTAGTGATTCATCAAATGGATGTCAAGACAGCATTCCTTAATGGTGATCTAGATGAGGAAGTATATATGAGACAACCTGAAGGGTTTGTTTTAAAAGGACAAGAGCACAAAGTATGTCGCTTGGTCAAATCCTTGTATGGACTAAAGCAAGCTCCAAAGCAATGGCATCAAAAGTTTGATGATGTCGTATTGTCAAATGGATTTAAGATAAATCAAGCTGACAAGTGTGTCTATAGTAAGTTTGATCATACCGGTCAAGGTGTGATCATATGCTTATATGTTGATGACATGTTGATCTTTGGAACAAACCAAAGACAAGTAGATCTCACTAAGGATTTCTTGTCCACTAAGTTTTCTATGAAAGACTTGGGTGAGGCGGATGTGATTTTGGGCATAAGAATCAAACGTGATTCCAAAGGCTTAAGCCTCACACAATCACACTACATTGAGAAGATTGTCAAACGCTTTCAATGTGATAAAAGTACAATTGTTAGTACTCCTATGGACTCAAGTGAGAAGTTGATGCCCAACCAAGGATCAGCTGTCTCTCAACTTGAGTATGCACAAGTAATAGGATGTTGCATGTATGCAATGACTAGCACTAGGCCAAATATTGCTTTTGCTATTGGTAAATTGAGTAGATACACAAGTTGTCCTAGCTCACAACATTGGAAGGCACTAAGGCGTGTGCTTAGGTACCTCAAGGGGACCATGGGTTTTGGCATCTTGTTCAGTAAGTATCCTTCAGTGATAGAAGGCTACTCGGATGCGTCATGGATCACTAATCTAGATGATCACTCATCCACCACAGGATGGGTTTTCTTGTTAGGTGGTGGTGCCATTTCATGGGCTTCAAAGAAGCAAACGTGCATTACAACCTCGACCATGGAGTCCGAGTTTGTGGCACTTGCCGCTGCCGGCAAGGAAGCTGAATGGCTAAGAAATTTGGTTCTAGAAATTCCTCTATGGCCAAAACCGGTTTCTCCTATCTCGATTCATTGTGATAGTGCAGCTACGTTGGCTAAAGCTTATAGCCAAACGTACAATGGGAAATCAAGACATCTTGGTGTGAGACATAGCTCGGTTAGAGAGCTCATAACTCACGGTATAATATCGGTCGATTTTGTGAGAACACACAATAATCTAGCCGATCACTTAACCAAGAGCTTGGCTAGGGACTTAGTTCAAAAGTCAGCCAAGGGGATGGGGTTAACGACCTAAATTGATAACGACTTGTCGTGGGACACCCAATTCGCCTATGGCTTGATGCCTTAGCCGAATTCAATGAGGAAAGCCCATTCCAAGAAGTTGTGAGCATAATATGTCCATCCAAGGTAATGCTCTATGCCTATATAATATGTATAGTTTGAAATATGTAATTTCTTAACAACTCTTTTGAAAAATTGCAATTATAGGTGCAAGATCAAAAGAGAGTTGGCTACGTGAACGTGAAGTGTCAAGGCTTCTTCGAGGGAGTAGATGGTCGACTCGCCTATATGTTCATTAAAGGATTAGGACACAATAGCCTTTAAATGTGTCATTTATTTGTAAAGGAAATGTAAATTTCGTGTATGTTGCCTTCATGTACTTAAACAAGTTGAGTGGTTCAATCCATTAGGACACCACAATTCTTTAGTGCAGAATGTGTAATTATACTAATTCAATAAATTCAATCGAAAGACATTTATGATTATGCGAATATTTTGTTTGGATGTATGTCTATTAAAAGTTTCTTGACTTTGCTCAAATGGGGGAGGAATGTTGGAGATTTGGGCTAAGTCTTCATTGTAACCGTTGAGCTTGTCTTGAGACAAGGTGCAATGAGTTGTTCACATGTGTGTCACTATGGTCCGGGTTGCGGGAGGCAAGCCAAGTGACCGGCACTAAGAACAACTAGTATTATAAGGGGAGTCGAATCAAAGCAAGATGATTCACGACAAGGTCAACTTGTGCTAGCTTTTAGAAGGCCGACGTTTGGGGCTTTTAGCCACATTTTATCGGCACACCTTTGGTTCTTAGGCCTTATATTGGCTAAAGAATATGTGGTTAAAAACTGGGAGCAATCCAAGCTCAAATGCTTAGTGAATGTCAATGAAGCAACTAGTGAGCTTCTTAAGGAGCTACACTAGCTTGAGCTAAGATATTGAGTATTTGAGGATCTTGGAGCTTACCCTAGCTATATTAAAGTGAATGAAGCTCATTGGAAGTGTTTGGACCAAGAAAAATAAGCTAGCTCTAAGCTAGCTCCGGGGAGCGGTTTTGGGCTCCCTATGTGGGCCTCGGGCCTCGGGCTTTCTAGGGCTTCAAGGCCCATCTTCCAAGTAACTTCCAAGTAACTTCCATAACCGTTTTTAACCGCTTTTAACCGCTTTTAACTTCCCAAAACCGTGGCCCCCTATGCCTATAAAAGGGAGAGCCATTTGCACTTGATTGGACATTCGTTTTTGCAACAATAAAGCTTCTAGTTCCATTGTATTGACATTGGATAGGCCTTCTTATAAGCTTGTTTGCAAAACTCGAAAGACCAGTATAGTTCCTTTGTATTGACAAAGGATAGGCATCCATCTTAGTTTGGTTTTGTATTGACAAAACCTAGGAATACCCTTTCTACAAAGTAAGACAAGTAAGTCTCTTACTTAGTCTTTGTAACGTGTAACGTTTTATCCCACTAAGGTATTTGGATATTCCCGGTGTAGGGGAGAATACACTTAGAAGGAAAATTCATTTATGAATGACTCATTACATTATCCAAGTCAATGGTTTTAACATATAACAACCGGTTTATAAGACGTGTAATTGAACTTAACTTCTATTAGAGTTTTGTCTACTCCTTTTTGAAGATTACAAACTCTTGCTTGAGTTTTGTCTACTCCTTTGGAGACTACAAACTCTTGATTGAGTTTTGTCTACTCCTTTGTGGAGATTACAAACTCTTGGTTGAGTTTTGTCTACTCCTTTGGAGACTACAAACTCTTGATTGGGTTTTGTCTACTCCTTTGCGGAGATTACAAACTCTTGGTTGGGTTTTGTCTACTCCTTTGTGGAGATTACAAACCCTTGGTTAATAACTAGTTTTTAGTTCAAGATAATTATATTAATTTGTTTGGCAATTGGGAGAACCGTCTACTCACATAAGTGAGACTACGGCCCTTTGGTCTAAAACCGGACACCGAAAATCCAACAATCTTCTAAGTGTATTTATTGTTAATTGTTTTGTAGGATTGGATTGATCAATAATGAGTAAGACGTTAATGACAGAAATGACTTCTCGTTTTGGGAAGTTGGATAAGTTTGAGGGTGTAGACTTTAGGAGGTGGCAAAAGAAAATGCACTTCCTCTTGACTACACTAAAAGTCGCTTATGTACTCACTACACCTAGACCGGCCGAGCCGGTTGATGATATGGTGGAGGAGATAGAGGTTGTCCGACGAAGGAGCAAATGGGA
The DNA here is from genome assembly GCA_033239045.1 of Fagopyrum esculentum. Taxonomy (NCBI): domain Eukaryota; kingdom Viridiplantae; phylum Streptophyta; class Magnoliopsida; order Caryophyllales; family Polygonaceae; genus Fagopyrum; species Fagopyrum esculentum. The sequence goes on from BSUD01000004.1 coordinate 142,134,592, forward strand.
TAATGATGACTACATATGTCGTGGTCATATTCTCAATGGCATGAGTGATGCATTGTTTGATGTCTACCAAAGTGTAGAGTCTTCAACATCAATGTGGGATCAACTGGAGTCTAAGTACATGGCGGAGGATGCTTCATCTCGCAAATTCTTAGTCTCGGATTTTAACTCATATAAAATGGTGGACTCAAGGCCGGTAATGGAACAATACAATGAATTGCTCCGGATTCTTGGGAGGTTCACTCAACATGCCATGCATATGGATGAGGCCATTGCGGTTTCGTCTATAATGGATAAGCTCCCCCCTTCGTGGAAGGACTTCCGCCATGTGCTAAAGCACAAGAAGGAAGAACTCACGTTGGTGGAACTTGGCTCTCACCTTCAAATTGAACAAGGCCTTAGGGCACAAGAAGGGGGACTCAAGAAGGAAGATAAAACTTCTACTTCCCACGAGGCCAACATGATGGATGGCAAGGGCAAAAGGAAGAGGTTCAAAGGAAAGGACAAAGGCAAGGACAAGGGAAATAAGTCCAAGAAGTCCAAAAAGGATAATGTTGACAAGAAACCAAAAGGTTCTTGTTGGAAGTGTGGCAAGACTGGTCACTTCAAGCGGGATTGCAAGGTTAAGGACGATGGATCCAAGGGTGGAGGCCAAAGTGGCCAAAACCCATTAAACCAAGGTGACTCACTTATGAGTCTTGATTCTAACTTTGATATAAATTCTGATTTGAATTATGTGTCATTGACTTTTGAATGTTTGTCCATGCAGGATGATGACCTTGGATGGTGGGTGGACTCGGGTGCAACAACTCATGTTTGCAAAGATCGGCGTTGGTTCAAGACATACGCTGTTGCAAACGATGGAGCACTCATACATATGGGAAACGAGTCTACCACCCCCGTTCTAGGAAGAGGACGGGTTGATCTGTACTTCACAAGTGGCAAGACTCTAGTCTTGTCAAATGTACTACATGCACCGGCCATTAGAAAGAATGTGGTTTCTGGTGGTGTACTCAATAGGCTTGGCTTCAAACAAGTCATAGAAGCCGACCGCTATGTATTATCTAGGAGAGGAACATTTGTAGGCTTTGGCCATTGGAACAATAATATGTTTCTTCTCTCTTTATGTAATAAACTTTCTAATAGTAATATAAACAAGAACAGTTTGTTTACATTGTCTTCTTCTTCTTCTTCTTCCAATTGTGATTTTGTAAAATGGCATGCACGACTTGGACATGTTAATTTTAAGCGTATGAATGACATGACTAAGGATGGTAGTTTACCTAAACTTGACTTGCCAAAAGACAAGTGTAAAACGTGCATGTTGACCAAGATAACAAGACTTCCATTTCCTAGAGTTGAAAGAGAACAATCAATGCTCGGCTTAGTCCACTCGGATCTAGGCGACTTGCACTCTACTCCTTCATTAGGAAAGAAGAAGTATTATGTAACATTCATAGATGATTACTCTAGGTATTGTTACGTATATCTACTCTTTGCAAAGAGTGATGCCTTAGACAAATTCTATGTATTCAAGAATGAATCTGAGTTACAACAAGGTACCTTAATAAAAAGACTACGCACGGATCGTGGTGGTGAATCTATGGATAAGGAATACTTTGAGAGTGTCGGGATCATACATGAGACTACGGCACCTTACACACCACAATCAAATGGTGTGGCCGAACGAAAGAACCGAGTGCTTAAAGAGATGGTCAATGCCATGTTGTCTTACTCGGGTCTTAAGAATTCGTTTTGGGGTGAAGCTATGCTCACGGCAAACTACTTGCTTAATCGTGTTCCAAACAAAAGAAGCAAGAAGACTCCTTACGAACTTTGGTTCAAAAGGAAACCAAACCTACATTACTTACGAGTTTGGGGATGTCGAGCCGTAGTAAGGCTAAATGACAACAAACGTAAGACTTTAGGTGAAAGAGGTGTTGAGTGTGTGTTCATTGGCTATGCCGAACACTCCAAAGCATATAGATTCTATGTGATAGAACCAAATGACTTCATCTCGGTTAATACCGTAATAGAGTCTAGGGATGCCATCTTTGATGAAGATCGCTTCACCTCGGCTCCTAGGCCTAGGGAAGTGATCAACATGACTTTAGATGAGGAACACCCAAACACGCATCGTAGGATTCAAGATGAATCCTGGCAATCGTCCCACGGGCTTGACTTGCCAGAGATTGCTCCTATGAGCATTAATTTGTCCCAAAAATCAATTTTCCAAGTGTTCTTGGTTGAAGGGTCAAGGGATAATGAAATGGATCGTCACTCTTACTTTCATATGGATGAGGATCCAAAGACATTTGATGAGGCCATGAAGTCTCAAGATGTTGCCTTTTGGAAGGAAGCAATCCAAGAGGAGATGGACTCCATTATGGGCAATCATACATGGGAGTTAGCCAACCTTCCTTCCGGTTGCAAACCTTTGGGATGCAAATGGATCTTCAAGAGGAAGATGAAAGTTGACGGTTCCATTGACAAGTTTAAAGCACGCTTGGTCATCCAAGGCTTTAGACAAAGGGAAGGTGTCGATTACTTTGACACATATGCTCCGGTGGCTAGGATTACAACCATTAGGTTATTAATAGCTATGGCGGCTATACATAATCTAGTGATTCATCAAATGGATGTCAAGACAGCATTCCTTAATGGTGATCTAGATGAGGAAGTATATATGAGACAACCTGAAGGGTTTGTTTTAAAAGGACAAGAGCACAAAGTATGTCGCTTGGTCAAATCCTTGTATGGACTAAAGCAAGCTCCAAAGCAATGGCATCAAAAGTTTGATGATGTCGTATTGTCAAATGGATTTAAGATAAATCAAGCTGACAAGTGTGTCTATAGTAAGTTTGATCATACCGGTCAAGGTGTGATCATATGCTTATATGTTGATGACATGTTGATCTTTGGAACAAACCAAAGACAAGTAGATCTCACTAAGGATTTCTTGTCCACTAAGTTTTCTATGAAAGACTTGGGTGAGGCGGATGTGATTTTGGGCATAAGAATCAAACGTGATTCCAAAGGCTTAAGCCTCACACAATCACACTACATTGAGAAGATTGTCAAACGCTTTCAATGTGATAAAAGTACAATTGTTAGTACTCCTATGGACTCAAGTGAGAAGTTGATGCCCAACCAAGGATCAGCTGTCTCTCAACTTGAGTATGCACAAGTAATAGGATGTTGCATGTATGCAATGACTAGCACTAGGCCAAATATTGCTTTTGCTATTGGTAAATTGAGTAGATACACAAGTTGTCCTAGCTCACAACATTGGAAGGCACTAAGGCGTGTGCTTAGGTACCTCAAGGGGACCATGGGTTTTGGCATCTTGTTCAGTAAGTATCCTTCAGTGATAGAAGGCTACTCGGATGCGTCATGGATCACTAATCTAGATGATCACTCATCCACCACAGGATGGGTTTTCTTGTTAGGTGGTGGTGCCATTTCATGGGCTTCAAAGAAGCAAACGTGCATTACAACCTCGACCATGGAGTCCGAGTTTGTGGCACTTGCCGCTGCCGGCAAGGAAGCTGAATGGCTAAGAAATTTGGTTCTAGAAATTCCTCTATGGCCAAAACCGGTTTCTCCTATCTCGATTCATTGTGATAGTGCAGCTACGTTGGCTAAAGCTTATAGCCAAACGTACAATGGGAAATCAAGACATCTTGGTGTGAGACATAGCTCGGTTAGAGAGCTCATAACTCACGGTATAATATCGGTCGATTTTGTGAGAACACACAATAATCTAGCCGATCACTTAACCAAGAGCTTGGCTAGGGACTTAGTTCAAAAGTCAGCCAAGGGGATGGGGTTAACGACCTAAATTGATAACGACTTGTCGTGGGACACCCAATTCGCCTATGGCTTGATGCCTTAGCCGAATTCAATGAGGAAAGCCCATTCCAAGAAGTTGTGAGCATAATATGTCCATCCAAGGTAATGCTCTATGCCTATATAATATGTATAGTTTGAAATATGTAATTTCTTAACAACTCTTTTGAAAAATTGCAATTATAGGTGCAAGATCAAAAGAGAGTTGGCTACGTGAACGTGAAGTGTCAAGGCTTCTTCGAGGGAGTAGATGGTCGACTCGCCTATATGTTCATTAAAGGATTAGGACACAATAGCCTTTAAATGTGTCATTTATTTGTAAAGGAAATGTAAATTTCGTGTATGTTGCCTTCATGTACTTAAACAAGTTGAGTGGTTCAATCCATTAGGACACCACAATTCTTTAGTGCAGAATGTGTAATTATACTAATTCAATAAATTCAATCGAAAGACATTTATGATTATGCGAATATTTTGTTTGGATGTATGTCTATTAAAAGTTTCTTGACTTTGCTCAAATGGGGGAGGAATGTTGGAGATTTGGGCTAAGTCTTCATTGTAACCGTTGAGCTTGTCTTGAGACAAGGTGCAATGAGTTGTTCACATGTGTGTCACTATGGTCCGGGTTGCGGGAGGCAAGCCAAGTGACCGGCACTAAGAACAACTAGTATTATAAGGGGAGTCGAATCAAAGCAAGATGATTCACGACAAGGTCAACTTGTGCTAGCTTTTAGAAGGCCGACGTTTGGGGCTTTTAGCCACATTTTATCGGCACACCTTTGGTTCTTAGGCCTTATATTGGCTAAAGAATATGTGGTTAAAAACTGGGAGCAATCCAAGCTCAAATGCTTAGTGAATGTCAATGAAGCAACTAGTGAGCTTCTTAAGGAGCTACACTAGCTTGAGCTAAGATATTGAGTATTTGAGGATCTTGGAGCTTACCCTAGCTATATTAAAGTGAATGAAGCTCATTGGAAGTGTTTGGACCAAGAAAAATAAGCTAGCTCTAAGCTAGCTCCGGGGAGCGGTTTTGGGCTCCCTATGTGGGCCTCGGGCCTCGGGCTTTCTAGGGCTTCAAGGCCCATCTTCCAAGTAACTTCCAAGTAACTTCCATAACCGTTTTTAACCGCTTTTAACCGCTTTTAACTTCCCAAAACCGTGGCCCCCTATGCCTATAAAAGGGAGAGCCATTTGCACTTGATTGGACATTCGTTTTTGCAACAATAAAGCTTCTAGTTCCATTGTATTGACATTGGATAGGCCTTCTTATAAGCTTGTTTGCAAAACTCGAAAGACCAGTATAGTTCCTTTGTATTGACAAAGGATAGGCATCCATCTTAGTTTGGTTTTGTATTGACAAAACCTAGGAATACCCTTTCTACAAAGTAAGACAAATAAGTCTCTTACTTAGTCTTTGTAACGTGTAACGTTTTATCCCACTAAGGTATTTGGATATTCCCGGTGTAGGGGAGAATACACTTAGAAGGAAAATTCATTTATGAATGACTCATTACATTATCCAAGCAATGGTTTTAACATATAACAACCGGTTTATAAGACGTGTAATTGAACTTAACTTCTATTAGAGTTTTGTCTACTCCTTTTTGAAGATTACAAACTCTTGCTTGAGTTTTGTCTACTCCTTTGGAGACTACAAACTCTTGATTGAGTTTTGTCTACTCCTTTGTGGAGATTACAAACTCTTGGTTGAGTTTTGTCTACTCCTTTGGAGACTACAAACTCTTGATTGGGTTTTGTCTACTCCTTTGCGGAGATTACAAACTCTTGGTTGGGTTTTGTCTACTCCTTTGTGGAGATTACAAACCCTTGGTTAATAACTAGTTTTTAGTTCAAGATAATTATATTAATTTGTTTGGCAATTGGGAGAACCGTCTACTCACATAAGTGAGACTACGGCCCTTTGGTCTAAAACCGGACACCGAAAATCCAACAATCTTCTAAGTGTATTTATTGTTAATTGTTTTGTAGGATTGGATTGATCAATAATGAGTAAGACGTTAATGACAGAAATGACTTCTCGTTTTGGGAAGTTGGATAAGTTTGAGGGTGTAGACTTTAGGAGGTGGCAAAAGAAAATGCACTTCCTCTTGACTACACTAAAAGTCGCTTATGTACTCACTACACCTAGACCGGCCGAGCCGGTTGATGATATGGTGGAGGAGATAGAGGTTGTCCGACGAAGGAGCAAATGGGATAATGATGACTACATATGTCGTGGTCATATTCTCAATGGCATGAGTGATGCATTGTATTCAATGTATCATAAATATAAACCTAAATCACTCCTGGCCTTATTCGCTCACCTATCAAATGGCGGCTTACACAATCTCTCTACTACTCTCCCTTTCCTGCCTATTCATTATCATTGTCCACATTCTAAAGCGCCTAATAATTGAGCAAAAATGCAGGCACATCAAGCCAAACCTCCCCCCAGGCCCCAAGCCACTGCCTCTACTTGGCAACATCCTCCACCTAACATCAACCTCCAAGCCCCACCGCACCCTCACCGAGCTAGCCGCCACCCACGCCGCCCCACTCATGCTCCTCAAATTCGGCTCTATCCCAACTGTCGTTGCCTCCACCCCTGAGACCGCCAAGGAAGTTTTGAAAACTCATGACTCCGACCTCTCTGCCCGTTTTGTCCCCAACTCTGCTCGCGCCCTTGACCATCATCTCCGCTCCCTCGTCTGGCTTCCCGTCTCGCCTCTCTGGAGAACTCTAAGGTAATATATATACATAGGTTTCGTTTGGTTTATACTTCAAAAATAAAAACGGAATGAAAACGAATTTATTCATTTACGTATATTTTTTATTATAAAACTTTTTGAAGTCGTAATGAAAAATACATATAAAAATATATTCATTTGTATTCCGTTTTTGGTTATGTGATACAACCAAACGGGACATAATCTTTGTTGTTTGGAGAAACAGTTATGTCTTATAAGGATGCCTAATGACGTCAGGAAGATCGCCTCAACACACCTCTTCTCATCGCAACGACTGGACGCCACTCAACACCTACGGCGAGAAAATCTCGGGCGGCTGATCGAGTACGTACAGAAGTGTTGCGAGAGAGGATGCGCGGTCGATGTGGGAGGAGTGGCGTTCACGACAGCTCTCAATCTACTTTCTCAGACTTTCTTCTCAATTGATCTCGCCGGGTATGGATCCGAGTCGGGTCAGGAGTTTAGAGGCCTGGTTTGGGGCCTTATGGAGGCGGCTGGTTCGAAGCCGAGTTTGGTTGATTTGTTCCCTGTATTGGGGTTTCTTGGCCCTATTCTTGTCGGGAGACGGATCGTCACTAGTTATAGCCGTAGATTGTTTGCGGTTTTTGATGAAATGATCGGAGAAAGGTTGGTCGGCGATACGACGTCGTTTGAGGCGCAGAACGGTAAGAATGATGTGCTGCAGACACTGCTGAAAATCAGCAGGGAGGATGACTCTGAGCTGAGCGTTGATGATATCAAGCATCTCCTTCTGGTAATGTAATTCCATCCATCTTTTTTTTTTTTAATCAATTTGTCCGTTTCGGGACTTTCATCCACCCTCTCCAAGGGGCCTTTGTCACTAAAAGATCAATTCATGATAATATACTTATTGCCCATGAAATTTTCCACTCTTTCCGAAGCAAAAGTGGTAAGGAAGGATGGACGGCTATCAAGCTCGACATGGAAAAGGCTTACGACCAAGTCAGTTGGGAATTCATTATCCGTATCTTACAAAAATTTGGCTTTAATAAAAAATTTGTGGGATGGATTGCGGAATGCATTTCAACAGTCTCTTTCTCGGTTCTCGTTAATAATGGGCCAACTGATCAGTTCTTTCCTGGAAAAGGACTTAGACAAGGTGACCCATTATCACCCTACCTCTTTATCTTGGGAGCCGAAATCTTGACTCAAATGCTCCAAAGTGACTGCAATAATTATGATAACCACATAGGATTTCCCGTGTGTAGGAATGCTACACCAGTCCCCTTCCTTGCCTTTGCAGATGATATGCTCATTTTTACGAAAGCAAACTTAAACTCTTGTCGTAGAACGAAAGAAATTCTCGAAAATTATTGCTCCATCTCGGGACAAAAAATTAATTACCTCAAATCTGCCTTTCAAGCAACCAAAAATACTCCAATAAATACTATCACCGAAATTAAGAATATCCTCAACATGGAACACTCAACTTCCCTTGATTACTATCTGGGTTGCCCCATCATTAATGGTAGAGTGAACAAGGAGACCTTCAGTAAAATTAACAATAAAACCAAACACCAACTATGTAAATGGAAAGCAAACTCCCTCTCACAAGAAGGCCGGAATATTCTTATTAAGCATAACCTCGCTACCATTCCATCCTTTGCTATGCAAGGATTTATGCTCCCAAAGCAAAATTTGAACGATCTTGACAAGACTTATAAAAACTTCTTCTGGAATAAAGGCGACAACCATAAACCCTTGATCAGTTGGGACTCAATTTGTAAACCAAAGAAAAATGGTGGTCTCGGGCTAAAAAAGGCTCTCACAACAAATAAAGCCCTTCAAATGAAACTCCTCTGGAAAATTTTATCTGAACCAGACAACATTTGGGTTAAAATTATTAATGAAAAATACCTGAGAAACACTAACATTTTACAATACCATATGAAAGGACCAGCATCATGGCAATGGAGAAACCTAATGAAACTAAAAGCAGAGTTCAAAACCGGAATTATTTGGCAAGTTGGAAACGGGAAAACCATTAATTTTTGGCAAGATAGTTGGGTCACAACGACTCCCCTAATCAAATTGATTCATAACATAAATATCATCAATACTCATATAAAGGTAAGTCATTTCATCAATTCGAATGAATGGGATAACACCAAAATTGAAAATGAACTTCAAAATGTTCTAAGCCCATCAATAAGGAGAAAAATCTTGGAAACTATAATCCCGAAAAATGACATACAAGACAGATTATACTGGAGATGTAGCTCGAATGGTTGGTTCTCAACTAAATCAGCCTCGGAAATGATAGATAAGGAGTCTGGATGGCTCCCTAGCTATGCATGTGACTGGATTTGGAAACTTGACACCCAACCAAAAATCAAAAACTTCATTTGGAAAATCTCTAAAAATGGCATCCCAACCAAAGCTAAACTCAAAGAAAGAAGTATGGCAGTTACTTCCAATTGTGAATTTTGTAATCACCAACTCGAAGATATTGTACACCTCCTTTTCGAGTGCCCTTATAGCAAAAGCATTATTTCAAAAATTGACAATTCAATCATGACAAACCTAAATACCATCAACACAAATAATAAAAAACCTCACGACCTTATTTTGGAAACTAAGAATAAAATCGGAACAACAAACTTTTCAAGGTTGGCCACGATATGGTGGAGCATATGGTTTTTTAGAAACAAGGTCATTTTCAATGATAATAATGTCGGTTCGGATCACAACATCGTAAACTTCATCAGTACACAAATCCAAAACTGGAAAAATCAAGCCATAGTCGATGACATTTGCGAATTTAATTACAACCGAAAGAATAAGACTCCTACCACTAGAAAGAAAAATAATATCAAATGGGATAAACCAAAACCTGGTTTTCACAAACTCAACTTTGACGGATCAAAACTTGATTCGGGAATAACATCCATTGGTTTCGTTATACGAAATCACAACGGTAAAGTAATATGCTTGGACGCCAGAAAAAACAACTTCAACTCGGTCATTAAAGCAGAAGCCTACGCGTTGAAAGCGGGCCTTAGCGAAGCAAAAAGACTCAATATAAAAAAGATTGAAATTGAGGGTGATAACTTATGTGTTATCAAGGCACTCCAAGGACTTTGGAGCTGTCCTTGGGAGGTCGAGATGATCCTATCCGACTCCCGACTGGATCTTCACTTCTTTGAGGAAGTCCAGGTCAGGCATGTGTTCAGAGAAATTAACTGTGTTGCTGACCGATTGACCCATCTGGGAATTTCGAACCCCAACACATCTTTATCTGACGATCCCGAACTTCGTGTTCTCATCCGCAAGGATGCTTTAGGATGGACTACCTCGAGAAGTTAGTCTTTCTTAACCGCTTTCCTTTTTCAAAAAAAAAAATAAAATAATAATAATAAATAATGACAGCGAATTAGACATGCACAATAATTGATCGAATCTTATCCAAATCCCTTTGATAAATGGACTTTTTACCAAAATAGCAAAAAAAATAAATAAAATATTTATCACACTAACAAAATATAAAACTAAAATATAACAAATTTTTCTGACACAAGTCTACAAATAACAATGATTAGACTGCTAGATTGCTGTTTTTTAAATTTTATTTTAAAGTTACGGATTATGGTTTATAATAAATAGCTATTTTGTTTTATTTATTTTTTTATTTAAAATGTAGTCATTAAAATGTATATGATTTGAATTCGTTAATATAAAGACACGGTCCTACCGTTATTTTTTTTCCGTTATATATTATGATGTTTTGTACGTGTACTTCGTAACTATTTTGTTTTTTTATATGTTAATATAAAGATGCGGTTCTATACTACTTGTTTTTTTTCCTGTTATACATATTACGATGTTTTTATTACATGTTTACTTCCGAACTTATAAAATGCAATTACTAAAAAAATATAAATTAGACAAAGTTATAATATATCGATTTCGTTCATATAAAATTCGGTACAAAATGCTTGTTTATTTTTTCGTTATACATATAAGAATTTTTTATGGTATGTTTACTTCATAACTTTTAATACGAAAAAATTAAAGTTTTAAATAATAAAAAAAGATATAATGTCGAGTTCATTAATACAAAGACGCAGTCCTAGACACTTGTTTACTTTCTTATGTTATACATGTTACGATATCTTTATTATATGTTTACTTCGTAACTTTTAAAATGCAATTATTAAAATTTTAAATTAGAAAATACGTATAATATCTAGTTCGTTAATATTAAGACACAATCTCAGACGGCTTGTGTATAAAAAAAGATTAGGCTAATTTTTTAAAAAAAATATTTATATAAACGAAATTGACATATATTATACCTGTCTAATTTTTATTTTTTTTAGGTAATTGCAATTTGTAAGTTCGGAAGTAACATGCAATAAAAATATCGTAATTTGTATAACGGAAAAAATAAAAAAGTGGTCCAGAACCGCGTCTTTATATTAGCAAATAAAAAAACAAAGCAGTTACGAACTACACGTATAATCAAAACATCGTAATATGTATAACGGAAAAAA
>BSUD01000004.1:142148880-142233020 GCA_033239045.1 Fagopyrum esculentum
AAGAAGTAAACTATGATATAAAATTCGAAATTAAAAATTAAATTCAATAATTAACTTTAAAAATTATATTTCCAAATTTAAAAATAAGAAGAAGAAAATTAAATAAAATTTTAAAATGGGGCTATATTATTTTTATAAAATTATAATAACAGAGTTTAAAAATGTGAAGAACATTACATAATTTTGTTTGTTAAAATTTTGAAGATCTTGTTTGTTATCAATATCCTATGATTTTTTTTATTTTAAATATTTAAAGGTATATGTAACAAATTTGTTAATAAGTCAAACAAATGCTTACGTGGCATATTTAAAAGGTGATGTGTTATTTAAAAGGTGATGTGTTTTTGCTGATTGTTTATTAATATTTTTTAAAACTTATTCTATAAAAAAAAAATGGCAAATCTGTAAATATCTTGTGGCATATCTGTAAATATATTGAAAAATATCCTAGGTGGCATGCCTGAATGGTTGACATGTGGCCTTAATGGGTTCTCTTTTAGTATGTTATATAGATTAGAAATTTTAAACTTGTCCCGTCAAAAACTATTCAGGACGGATACATGCCTTAATTTCTTCATCCCGCTATGCTCGAGCCGTACTATATAATAAAGTTTATAATATAAAATAATAAATATAAATAAAATCCCTACAAAAACGTAAAATTTAAAAACGGTAAACAAATTAATGGTCAAACGGGATTGGGCTCGTCCTATCTTGTCCCGATCCCAACCGGAATAAGACCCGGTGAGATTCAATCTAAAAAAATCTAAGACCCGTCATGATCCCATTCCTTGTAAAATAGTCGGGATAAGACTAGAATGACTTCAATCCCGTCTCATGTCCATTCCTAATCTTAGGGATCTGCGTACATATAGATCCGAACCGATCCAAACCGATCCGACCTAAAAAAATAGTCGGAATTGGGCTCGTCCCATCTTAATACTAAGAGTGAATTTGCTATGTAGCATTACTTCACTAATTTTGTTTAGTAATTGTGAAGCTCAATAATTTTGTTAGAATATGACCTTTTTTAAATTTTTTAGAATAATTTGCCCTTCTACAAAAATTTAAAAGATTCCTAATTATTTATTACCTTTTAATTGACCTACAATCCCTAATTGAAGAAGGTGTATTTTGAATAAGTTACCAATTTTAATAGCGTAATCAATCAGTAAATCATAAAGAATATAAATTTTTTTACGTGAATTGATAAAACTAGCATATTACATGCTTGTACTTTTCATGTAAATCATGAAGTATACAAGAAAATTTTTAATAAAATTTTACAAAAAATTTACAAGAATCAGCGTAATCAATTAGTAATTAATCAATTAATAATTAATCTTGTACAAGAAAATTTTACAAGAAGATAAATCGTGTACAATTAAATTTTACAAGAAGATAAATCGTGAAATCCAACTTAAGTTATAAGAATTATAAAGTTACAAGAAAATTCCAGAAATATAATTTCAAGAAAATAAGTATTATTTACAAGAATAAATTATAAATTTACAAGAAATTTGTTTCATTTACAAGAATACTTAAGTTATAAGAGTAACGTTTAAATTAGAATAAAATTTATTATAATTAATAAAGGTAAATCTGCCATTATTTGTTTAATAAGGCTATTCACTTAAAAGTTTATAGGCCTAGGTTATTTACTAAACAAAATTAGTGATTGGGTACATTTCATCCAATTTTCTCTAATACTAATCAAATTACAGTTAAAATTTTTTTTAATAAAAATATCGGTGAATTTTTTTCAAAAAATTCCTCATTTGTGGATAGTGGAATTTGTCCTCTATCCTAACCGATCCGGACCTAAAAAAATCACTAGATTATCCGACCTAACCCAAAAAGGTATATTTGATACCTGTGTCATTCTACCCAAACTCTGCCGGAAACATGAAGCTAGTGGTTCAACCAAACTAACCCGATAACCCAATAAAACGACCCAAAACAATTCAAGAACCCAATTTTTAATTGTGGAAGTTTACCTGTCTCAACCCGGTCCAACCCTAATAAACCCGACATGACGTTACACACAAAATTAGACCAGATTGATAGGTACCATAACAAAATTTTTACACAACTTGAATTAAGTTGGAATGAAAAGGATGCGAGATTTAATATCCTTGGCCACATATATCCATAAGGTTGTGGGTGAAGTGATTGATCTTTGGCACTCACTCGCTATGGATATATCCACGTACAGGATCTTTTTGTTGCAGGAACCGACACTACAGCCAGCACGCTAGAATGGGCCATGGCAGAGCTTATTCGCAACCCATCGGTGATGCTCAAAGCTCAAGCCGAGATCGACCAACTTCTCGACCCAACTGCCTCCACATTACTTGAAGAACCCGATATCCCAAACCTCCCTTACCTTCAAGCCATCGTCAAAGAGACGCTCCGACTACATTCATCCGGCCCGTTTCTGCTCCCTCACAAGGCCGAGAAAGACGTACAAGTCTGCGGTTATTTGGTTCCTAAGAACACCCAGGTAAGAGTACCTAAATACTGTGTGTGGAAAATGGTAACAAGTCTGGTATATGAATTAGCTCTTTTGATTCTTCTGTACAGGTTTTAGTCAACATATGGGCTATCGGGCGTGACCCGGATGCATGGCCAAACCCGACCTTGTTTGACCCGGATCGGTTCATGGGTCGGACTGAAAGTTATATGGGGAGTCAAGGGCTTGATTTTCTGCCTTTTGGAGCGGGGAGAAGGATGTGTCCTGGAATGCTGTTGGGTAACAGGATGGTGCACCTTACACTGGCAGCACTCATTCGATCTTTCGATTGGAAGCTTGAGGGCGGGTTGAGAGCTGAGGATATGGACATGAATGAGAAGTTCGGGATCACTTTGCCTAAGGCTGAGCCTCTTTTGGCAGTTCCGTTGGCAAGGAAACCGGTTGTGTAATGAAGAGTGTTTTCAGGTACCATGTTTTTTGAGATAATCTTTGCGTTTATTTCTCGTAAGAAATATGTAAAATAAATATATTAATATAGTTATGGAGTTTTTAACTTTGATTAATAGTTTCTCTCATAGTATTGAACTTATAAATATTTGTTAAATATATATATGATAACCTTCTATTGTACACGATTATTGTATTGTGTATGAACGTTATTGTAAACTTTAAGGAGTTGACTAACAACATACAGGTTGTTGTAATCTCCAATAAGAGTAGATAAACGACTTTATTAGGCAAAGACGTCGTAATCTCACAAATGAGTATGATATGTTGGTTTTTCCCATCAATGAGATTTAATTAACACATTATAGCTAGGTGAAACTCGAAGTTCACAAATACTCATGAACTCAACTCAAACTTGCTTAGCTCACCAAATAGCTAGCTCACTAGCTAGCTTCTTGCATCTCAATAAACATTTGTGATTGGATTACTCTCAAACTTTGTAACAACATTCTTGAGCTAATATTATGAGGAATGCCCGAAAGAACACTAATAAAATGTATCCTAAAAACACAAAGCGTTGGGCTCTCAATTTCTATTGTAAAAATGGTCTAGGCGTTGGCAGAGCCAACGACGCTCTTGCCAAGTCATGACATTGTCATGAAAAAGTCAAGACATTGTCACATGACACTCGCGAGGCTCGACTAAACCAATTTCTGGCAAAGCCATGCATGATCATGTCCCTTGGTTTAGTTCGGGTTAATTAAATTCCGTACCTTTACCCCGTGAGTTTCTAGTTACTCTAAGTGTCGGTCACTTAGCTTGCCTCCCGCAACCCATACCATCGTGTGACACACATGTGAGTAACTCATTTCAGCTTGTGTCGACAACAAACTCAATGGTTCCGTTGAGCCTTAACACAAATATCCAATATTCCTCCCCCCATTTGAGCAAAGTTGTGAAACTTAATGTAGGCAAATTAACAAACAAAACTCTACACATAATCACAAATATCTTTCAATTGAATTTATTGATTTAGTACAAATACACATTCTGTACAAAAGAATCATGATGTCCTAACGACTTGAACCACTTAACTCGTCTAAGTACATGAAGGCAAAGTACATGTGAGTTTACATTCTTTACAAACAATTGACACATTTAAAAGTTATTGTGTCCTAATCCTCTAATGAACGTGTAGGCGAGTCAACCACATACTCCCTTGAAGAAGCCTTGACACTTCACGTTCGTGTAGTCAACTCTCTTTTAGTCTTGCACCTACATATGCAATTTTTCAAAGGAGTCATTAAGAAATATTCATTTCATGCTATACAAATAATGTAGGAATCAAGCATCACCTTGGATGGAACATTTTATGCTCACAACCTTCTCGGAATGGGCACATTGAATTCGGCTAAGATAATGAGCCTTAGGTAAATTAGGAGTCTCATGACAAGAGGTTTCTTTTAGGTCGTTAACCTCATCCCCTTGGTTGACTTTTGTACCAACTCCCTAGTCAAACTCTTAGTCAAGTGATAAGCTAGATTGTTGTGAGTTCTCACGAAATCGACTGACACTATGTCATGAGTGATTTGCTCTCTAACCGAATTATGTCTCACACCAAGATGTCTAGATTTTCCCTTGTATGTTTGGCTATATGCATTAGCCAATGTAGCGGCACTATCACAATGAATAGATAATAGGGGAAACCGGCTTAGGCCATAACGGAATCTCTATGATCAAGTTCTGAAGCCATTTCGCCTCCTTACTGGTTGTGGCGAGTGCCAAAAACTCAAACTCCATAGTCAAGGTTGTGGTACATGTTTGCTTCTTTGAAGCCCATGTTATGGCACCACATCCTAACAAGAAAACACAACCAGTTGTGGATGAATGATCCTATAGATTAGTGATTCATGATGCATCCGAGTAACCTTCAATAACCGAAGGATACTTGGGTTAACGAATTTTGAATTCCATGATTCTTTTTAATTAAGTACCTTAATTATGACACGTCCTAGATCCTTTCAATGGTTGGAACTCGGGCAACTAGTATACCGACTAAGCCAAATATAACCGTGTTTGATCACTTAGCGGAGTCTGGATTGGTTGTCCCCTCTAGAGATATAAATGGTGTCGTTTAACGGTTATGTTATAGTGAGAATAAGAAAATCCACTAATTTTTACACTTCAACCTACAAGTTATGCAAAAATATAAATCTATCGCTAGACGGTGGGCCCAACATCCAAAAAGTGGGATGGAAAAAATTGAATGGTGAGTTTTTTTTTTCAAAATTTTTTATTATTTTAGAAAATTTTGAAGTGATATATTTTAGGCCTTTTAGCTAAAAAAATCCAGATAACAAAAATGAATCACTCGCGACCGTGGTCTTACACCTTATGTTATTTCTAATTTTTAAGTTTTTTTTACATAATATTATACTATGTATGCGAAGAAGACACTTATTTTCACATGTGTTCTAAAAAATGATTCATCCCTTAAATTATTTGTGGGTAAATTCATTTCATTTTATATGAGGACATATGGTTGCGTAGAGTTTGTCCATGTAAATTGTGATGTAATAGTGTCGTTGGCTCGCTGTCGGTTTGTGCTTTGTTCGTGACTATTTAGGGAGAGTTTTATTTGTGGGCTCGAGGACGACTCGGTCAGGTATGAATGTAGAGGTGACGGAGGCTAAATCCCTTTATGGGGCAATGAGACGTTGTATTTCCCTATGCACCTTAAGCTTAATGATTTCATCAGTCTACCTCTTGTTATTTAATTATGTAATATTGTAACTTAAACCTACGGTGTAGTCCTTAAACCTTACACTTTGTTGCCTTAACCTTTAGCATAACCTAGGAATTAGGATTTGCATACTTGACTTAGACTAGCATCAAGACTAGCATGTCATGATTCAAGGAAAAGCTCATTGGGTATGACTTGATCATGCCAAGCAACTTAATGGCTAGCCTTGGAGCATTAAGTGAGCTTGTCTACATGAGTATGAGTATGTGTTGTTTGTCTATAAATTTTGTCTTTGGTAATGTTATATTTGAGTTTGTTACACATTGTGTTTTATGTTATGTTTGGTGGGTCGGCAACCTGTAGGTTACATTTGAGGATAATGAGCCACAAAACCATTATGCTCGAGCCCATATGTTTCTTTGTCTAGATCATCTCATTAACTTAAACGTTGTGTTGGCTCTTGGGTATATAGTCCCTTTGTCTTGATGTCTGATGTGAAGAGAGACTGTCATTGTTCAACATCAACATTGTTTTTTTCTCTCATCTCCGAGAGAAGAAAAAGGTTGTTGGCGACGGTGTACTCCATGATGTTTATGTGCTAGAGTTCTTCATTGAGTGTTATAGAAATTGTATGCTTTATTCATCTTTGTTCTTGGTTTTCCACGCTTGTGTGCTTTTTTACTCTCTAGTTCTTTCTCAATGTTTTTGCTTAGTTTTGTGTAACTATGTAAGGTTCCCGCATTTGATCATTTAGCGGATTCTGGATTGGCTCCCCCCTCTAGTGATCTTACAGAGTAGGATCTTATACCCGAGTTGTGTTACCAAATCTGTGTGTTATTTACTCTTTCTCCCTTTCTTTGAATCGATCACTCTAGATAATATGAATAAGAGTTTATGAGTTTTGTTTACGAATTTTAATAACTACAAATTATTCGTTGAGTAGTTAAGGAAGTTGTTTATTTTTCTAGAAAAAACTAAAATGGAATCTTAGTTTATTTAGTGTGTCAAAAATGTCGAACTTAAGGACACAATATTTCCTCTTTATATATATTATGTAAAAAAATAATATAAAATATGTAGACGGTTAGTTTTAAATTTATAATTTAGTACATTATGACGTTTGGGAAATTATATCATACATGACAATATGACATGCCGGAATTAACAAACTAACGAAAAAGACGCGATTTGGATCCTCGCATAAATTATTGACTTTTGGGAAACAAAAAACGTTTAAAATCGAAAAAGAAAATTTCTGTTTATCCTTAGCGGTTGGAAAACTTGAGCAAAGAGCAAAATCCAGGACCCTCTCGCGCTTGATCAGTTTCAATCCTTTTGAGCTATGGATATTGCGCGCAGTGTATGTGTGTGAAAGAGAAAGTATCAATTGAGTTTGAAATTATGATTCGAAACAAGAAGTCCAGCAATCTCTTGTATATATTCACACCTCAATTTCGTTTCAGCTACCTCTATGCTTGATTGCATGCGTTTGTTGTGACCTATCTCTCAATTCTACGGTTGTCTTGCTTCGAACCAATCGCGATTTTGATATTTGATTGCGACACGGCATTCTGATTTTCGTTATTTGTTTTCATCGCCTTTTCTGGAGGATCGGAGTTCAAATCTGAGAAGTTGAGGGAAATATGGGGTTGATTTCTGGAACTGTAATGGGAATGGTATTTGGTATCGCTTTGATGGCCGGATGGCAACGGATGATGCAATATCGCAGCGCGCAACGTATTTCGAAGGTACGCGTTACAACCAAAGTCGATTTCCATTACCTCCATTGATTTTGGCAATTGATCCTTTTCTCTGGTTATGTTTTTGAATGGCATTTGATATGTGACTCCCTGTACCAGTATTTTGTGGAAGAGGTGAAAAGGTTAAGCTGCTCGTCTTTTAGGTTACATTTCGTTACAAAATTGATTATCAGAATGAATTAAGCTTTAGAAGTAACAGGTTGGATGTCAGTAGATAACCAAGGGTGTTCCTGTTTTCCAAACATGAGGTGAGATTAGGTATGAAAACCTTAACAGTACGCAACAAATGCACTCTTTAGGATGGCATGTACCAAAGAAATGCTACAACTTGGTGTTGATTGCTGGTTTTTGTAGTTTCTTTTAGCTTTGAAGGCTGATAATGATCTTGAAACTTTGTCACTTTGCTTGTCATATTTGTTTCTTATATAGGCGGTGCAAATCAAACTTCTTTCCGCACTTGGTAGAGATGATCTGAAGAAAATTTGTGGTGACAGTGTTCCAGGATGGATATCTTTTCCTGTATATGAGCAGGTTTGCCTTTTCTTTTAAAAATGGTTGTGTCAATGGTTAGTTTGGTCTTAGAACTCCAGTCCCACAGTTGAGCTTGTGCAATCTGAATCCTTGTTATAGATATATTAACCTGATACATAATTTAGCGAAAGTTTCCTCACTCTTACTCATCATTCATCTCATTAAATTGTCTTACATACAACATACTCGATGAGTTTCTATTGGCAGGTTATATCTTTCGTTCTATTTCCATCCTGTCACTTGGTAAAGCTCCATGGTAGACTGGTTTTGCCCAAACCTTGAATCTCAACATGAAAAGATTGGTTCAAACCAAATTCCTTAACTTTTGGTTTAATACTTATTTATAAAATCTGAGCTCTTGGCCAAGAGATGTAAACATCTACGGTCTATTACTTTAGTAGCCATAAGCCATGCTTTTAAAAGAATAGCATATTAGAATGCATGCGTACTTGTAGAATTTATCTTCATGATGTTGATGGCTTTGCAGGTTAAATGGCTTAATAAGGAGCTGAGCAAACTGTGGCCGTTTATTGCCGATGTAAGTTCTTTTTCGATCTAGATGGTATTCAGTAGAAATTTACAGAGCAACTTTGAGGTTTCCTTGATCTTTGTTAGATGTTTCTGGTCTGGCAAAGCAAGTTTTACAAAAATGATCCCTACTCTATGCCCTACTCTCATGCAGTATGTTGTCAACATTGGTTAAACTGCAGTTAGCTGATCTGCTGATTTTGAGATTTGCGGAAATCGTATTGAAGACTGAAAATGTCTATGATTTAGGTTTTGCATTCGAAGATCGTATTCATCTTCTCCACCAATTATCTATCTTCACTGAAATACAAGTTCAGCAACGTAGTTCAAAAGCATGATGCCACTTTACCTGCATTTCCTTGTAACCTGTTTCATTTTTGCAATGTACCTGCATATATAAACTAATATCAGAAAGGCATGGCTCATAATTTACCATGTCTTTCAGCAGGAAGCCTAATTTACCATGTCAATTCCTCTTTTCTAGGTTAGATATTTTAAGTTTTCAAGTTTGCTGCCTGCAACTTGACCTCTAACTTGAATTATAAATGTTGTAAATGTAATAATAGGCAGCAGAACTGGTAATTAGGGAATCGGTTGAACCTCTTCTTGAAGAGTATCGACCAGGAGCAATTTCTTCTCTGAAGTTTAGCAAGTTGACTCTCGGGACAGTAGCTCCCAAGATTGAGGGTATTTTGCTACATCTCCTTACTGTGCAAAATTCTTAACTGTGTCACAACTAGTTGCTTTGTCGGGAGCAAGATGAAGAGAGATATTTAAGGTCTGTTTGGTTTCAACTCCGAAAACGGAATGAAAACGAATCTAGTCCATTTATATGTCATTGTTCATTCATAAAGTTTTTTAATAGTGCAAAATGTATTTCCATTCCCCCATTTTGTTTCCCCCGGTATCAAAATTAATCAAATTCTACTGCAATTACTATAAACCGCAAGCAATGATTCCAAAAAAAATCACAAACAAGATTCATTTTCATTCCGTTTTTGGAGTTGCAACCAAACAGGGCTTAGTTTACTACCCTTTTGGGTATTGCTTTGTGTACTAACTTCTTTATAAAACCAGTACGCTCTGACCCATCTTGCTTCCGGTATAGCTCAACTAAAATGCTTATCATAGTGGAGAAGTTTGTACCATCAATTAAAGCTTCAAAGTTAAATCAGCATGTACATAATGACTAAAATTAATTCAGGTATTCGAATTCAGAGCCTAAAGGAAGGTCAAATCACCATGGACATCGACTTTAAATGGGGTGGTGATCCAGACATTGTTTTAGCTGTTGATGCACATGTTGCTTCTATTCCTATTCAGGTGGCACTTAAACTATGATAACTTATCTGTAATCTGGATACTGAACTTTAATGTCAACTTGTTAGAGCTTTTTATTGAGCTGCTTTTGTCAAATTTGCAGTTCAAGGATCTTAAAGTTTTTACTATAATTCGCGTTATATTCCAACTGTCTGAGGAGATTCCCTGCATATCTGCTTTTGTCGTTGCTCTCCTATCTGAGGTACGCCTGACATGATAATTGAAAGTATAACTGTTTTTCCATATGTTTCCCTGGATATTGCCGGATAGTTTATATAAGCTTGAATGAATCGTGTGTTTATTATTGAAGGAATGTGAGAATATAAATACACAGAGGAAGCTCTAGGAAGCCTAGATCTGTTGAGATACGATACTAACAATCTACTAACCAATCCTATCTTCACTCTAACAATTAAATCTATAACTGAATAGATATTATTGTTATCATTCCCCCTCAAGTGAAGCTTCATTATGAAGCTATAACTTGCGCGTAGTAGAGAGTGAAACCGTGTCTTAGTAGTGGTTTTGTTAGTACGTCGGCTAGCTGGTCTTCTGTAGAGACATAGGTGACTGACTCTTATCTTGCTGTTCTTGACTTGTTCACGAACAAAATGGTAAGCGATGTTGCGGGAGAGAGTGCCCAGTAATGCCCCATAGACCAATCTATCCTGACGAAGGTATGTTTTGTATGATGGGTTTTGTAGAAGAGTTTGGTAGTGTTTTGTCTGGAATGTTTGTGAGTATCATGAAAGGTTTCGTGGCTTCATGAGGGTTTTGTAGTGTAATGGGATAGTCAGCCATGGTTGGGTAGGTTTTGTTGGTTCGTTGCCATTATTTAGCAGATAAAGCAAGAGACTTGCGATGAAGAGTGAGAGAGCTGCGACAGGGAGACTTCACTCATAGCGGCGGGGAAGATCGGGGGCGGCTCTGGACTGGCCGGCAGCGAGGGCGAAGGCAAGGGCTTGGAGACAGAGGCAGTTCCCGGTTGTGCTTTCTGGCGGCAGCAGACGACAGAGGAGGGTTGAGGGATTGCAGAGAAGGAGGTCGAGAGGGATGGTTGTAGAGAAGACTTAGGTTTCGTGGGTAGACTTGCAATAGTCTGTTCAGTAGTGGGCAGGTTGGGAAGGTGATTCGGTGAGGAGGAGATGGAGGAGGGAAGCATGAGGTGTGGCTGCAGAAGGCCGTTTGGTGTGGCTGCATATGGAGGCCAATAGAGATGGCATAGCGGAGGAGAATAGGATCGAGAGTGCTCTGATACCATATAAGCTTGAATGAATCGTGTGTTTATTATTGAAGGAATGTGAGAATATAAATACACAGAGGAAGCTCTAGGAAGCCCTAGATCTGTTGAGATACGATACTAACAATCTACTAACCAATCCTATCTTCACTCTAACAATTAAATCTATAACTGAATAGATATTATTGTTATCAGTTTATGATATACACGCTAGCTGAGAAATTTTTATTTATGAGGGAAATTGAGTGACCAGTACACAAAAGTTTGTTTGGTGGTGGACTTTCAAAACTGTCAATACTAAGAGAAGTTTGTTTGCCGACGACAATGCAAGCCCTAAAGTCTTGTTTAGCTACAGTTTTTGTACATTCATGCTATGATTGTAAACCAGAACATGAAGTTGGGTATACATCCAAGTTCTATAGATTGTATGCAATATTCATTCATTAAATTGCAGTTCTAATTAAAAAGACAGTTCATATGGATCTCTTTGGTCACATAAAGTTTTGATGGTTACATTTTTTAATCTGCAGCCAAAGCCTCGAATCGACTATACTTTGAAAGCTGTTGGTGGAAGCTTAACTGCCATTCCAGGAATATCAGACTTGATTGATGTAAGAAGCCTTTTCAAGTATCATTTTGTTCTGTTGCTGCTTTAATTTGGTGAAGTATTAAGCATTTTTAACAGAAGCTTATATTGTAGTGCAGGATACAGTAGAGTCTATTGTGACAGACATGCTTCAATGGCCTCACAGGATTGTTGTTCCACTTGGCGGTGTTGATGTAGACACTAGGTGCTATATATTTCCCTATTTACATTTATAACCCAATTTAGTAATCATGTAGAAGCTTTCAGCATTTTAGCAAAAAAAATACTCACAGTTGAGTTTATTATTTCCTAATTAGTTTTTTTAAAGAAAATGTTTAATCAGTGATTATGTTCTTGCTCGTTTTTGGGTGTTATGCAGCGAGTTGGAGCTCAAACCCCATGGAAAGTTGTCAGTGACGATAGTTAAAGCCAATGACTTGAAGAATAAGGAGCTGATAGGGAAATCTGACCCTTACACTGTTTTGTTCATTCGACCACGTTTGAAGCTTAAAACAAAGGTCATTAAAGATAACTTAAACCCGGTCTGGAATGAGAAATTCGACCTGATTGCAGATGATAAGGAGACTCAGTCACTTATGCTTGAGGTTCTGCTTCTATTCCATTATTGTAAACTTATATATTTTTTATCCCATGAGGCTTCAATAATGAAAAGTAGAAAAGAAGACGAGGTGCTTGATTCTTAACTCTGGCCCAGTTATAAACAGCATCCCATATTGTTTACAAAGTTCCAAACCAATTCCTCTAGAAGTCACTACATGATTACAAATCATTGTCTGTACTTTTCCCTGATAAGATAGCATGTAAGTATGTAACCTCAATGGATAACGCGGAAGTACCTCAAAACTAGCAAATTCTTTGCCATTGGTTACTGAATGAAACTTGCTGCTAATGCAGGTTTTTGACGAAGACATTGGTGAGGACAAAAGACTTGGTTTGGTAAAACTCCCTCTGCATGGTTTGGAAACTGACACTCTTAAAGAGATTGAGCTGAGATTAATGCCAGCACTTGACATGACCAAAGTGAAGGATAAAAAGGATAGAGGAACCATAACAGTAAAGGTAAGATACTTTTGGATGATGTCTTCCCCATCTTTCATCTCTACATTAGTCTACTTTCATGATTTGGTATACACTGCTAAACTAAAATAAGCAGAAAATTTATTGTTAGGGTGTGTTTGGATCCCAGGGATCAATCAATTAGTACCCTTTTGTATTAAATCCTAGGATTTAATTTGTGAGGCAAGAGTATAAGTCAGGAGATGTCAATTTCTAGTTGTGAAGCTTTTGCAATGAAATTGGTAATTGCATGAAATGACACAAACTATTGTGTTGTGATTTGAACGAGTTAATCGGAGGAATAACGAGAAAAGAGGAAACTTTTTGGTTTTGCTGCACAGAACTTGCAACCTAGGGTTCTCAATATACTTTTGTGGATAAAAAGAATACAACCATAAACCTCGCTAGCTCGCTTTTTCTTCAGCCCAGGAAGAGCTAGTCTCACTCGGTCCATAACCCATCCTATCAGTCTACCTAGATTTATTGTCTTATTATAACAAATTGGAAGTAAACGTGTAAGGAATAATACAAACCCAAGCTTCAAGACATCGGGTATCTTAGTGTAGAAAATGTATTTTA
Organism: Fagopyrum esculentum; assembly: GCA_033239045.1. Taxonomy (NCBI): domain Eukaryota; kingdom Viridiplantae; phylum Streptophyta; class Magnoliopsida; order Caryophyllales; family Polygonaceae; genus Fagopyrum; species Fagopyrum esculentum. The sequence goes on from BSUD01000004.1 coordinate 142,162,165, forward strand.
CTACTAACACAACATCAACATCAATGTGTGTTGTTGGATTTGAGGTCAAATTTGTATGTAATTAGTATCGGCTTCTTTGTTCCATCCAGGTGATGTATCATGCATTCGACAAAGAAGAGCAAATGGCGGCCCTTGAAGAGGAGAAGGGTATCTTAGAGGAGAAGACAAAGCTGAAAGAAGAGGGAGTGATCGGAAGCACCATGGATGCACTCGATGATGCAGCCGGAGCAGTGGGTTCAGGCATTGGAGCAGTAGGGAGTGGATTGAGCAAGGCAGGGAAGTTCATGGGCAGGACCATCACTGGTCACTCGGGTGGATCCCGCAGGACGGGCAACTACTCTCCCGTGACTCGTGAGTTTAGCGATGGCTAGAAGAATAACAGCAATCCTGGCTTGGTTGTGTTCATATATAGCCAATGCTTGAAGCAGTTTCTTTCTTAATGTTTGATTTTTGGTTATGAATTTTAGAGCTTACAATAATGTGGTGGTGAACTGAACTGGTGATCCTCATTCTTTGAAATGATTCACCAAGTTTAGAATTACACCACAGCCAATTGTATTTCGTAATTTTGATCATTACATAGCTGACTTTTTTGGTTCAAGTTTGTTTATACTTTATAGGCTATTTGTACGTAAAATTTGCTTGTCAGTCTGAGTTAGCATTTGTATTCAAAATTTCATCGAGCACATATTCGAATTTCGAAGTGCTTAGTCAAGTGTAACCAGGTAAATTTGAATTTTAATTCCTAATTTTTACACTTCTGATGTTTTATATTAATGCCTAACCTTTGATATTATTCAAAATAATGCAAATATTATATTATATACAAATATTATATTATATTAACGATTGTATTATTCATTACCCTTTGGGTTATAAATTGGGCCTTTCTGATGCTAAGTTAAACACCCTTGTTAAGAGTTCGTCTAATAGGGTATTTGATTTTGTTGAGACATACTGTATCATACTTTATAAATGATATACACTTATGTATACGACGGGTACCCGGTTAAACAATCCCGGCTATTTAGTAATTTTTCTTGGATCGTATAGATACACAAATTAGTTATTGGACTCGGATCTTTATGTATCGGATTCATCGGATCAGAATTTTATAAACATTCCTACCGTCTACACTAATTTATCTTTTATGACTGCGAACATACATTTTAAAATCAATATAAAATACGGTCAATTACATGATCTATTTTACACCTTGGGCAAGAAGTAAAAATCCAACCTAAAATTGATATAGGGTGTATCTAGTAAGGACGATCTATATGACTTTTTGAGCTTATGAAAAACGAAAATTATAACGAATTATAGAATTTTAAAAACATAATCATGAGAATTATGAGAGAATTATAAAACTTATGTCATTCATACCTTAACCACCAAGCACGGCGACGGAAGTTGAGAAATACAAAAAATCATAATTTTCATTAACGGGTAAAGTGGGATTGCCATATTTCAGCGTCATGTTTTTTAAAACCCTAAAAACTTATTTTAAATAATAATTTCTAAATTTTTTGTATAAATATTTAAAATTTAAAATTTATTAATTAAAGTTATACCTACACTCTATATCTAAAGTTTTGTCCAATTTATCATCAAAAAGAATAAATAATTATTTATCAATTCATATACCTACACTATATATATATATATATATATATATATATATATATATATATATATATATATATATATATATATATATATATATATATATATATATATATACACACGCGCGCGCCAACATGATAATATATCTAACTCTTAGTTTTTAAAATTCACATAAAATATGAGTAGTACACTAGTTCATAATTATCTCAACCTCTTAAAATAATTTTGAAAAAACTTAATAACACATAAATTGTCAAATTTACATCCCCCATAAACCTCCATTACCGACCGGTAGAAATGAAAACCTAAATCCCCACAAATGAACGCGCCTTTCACGCGCGGAGGAAAGGTGTCTCTTTCCGACAACCTAATGAAAACCCTAGCCGCTGAACCCAAAGTCCCTTCTCCACTACTACAACCCTCATCGAACTTAGACATCGACAAAAATGGCGAGCGTTCTTCACGGGGCTCGAAAGGAAGTTCCAAATCCCTACTAATTCAAGAACGGCGGCTGCAGAAATGAAAGAGAAATGATGCTAGAGCATGGCCACGAAAAAAAAAAAGAAGATGGAAGATCTCGAAGCGGCGTCATGGTCTTCCCATTCAAGTAAAATCAAGGATGGTCAACAACGGCTATGCTTGAACATATTGAGACCTAAGCAAGATTGGTGCAAGGAACATGCAATAGGAAAGAGTTTTGGTGCATATCTGGATTTAAAGATGCCAAAGCATCTCTATTCAGCACCCATTAAACCCATTAAAGACAGGGAGACTACAATGGAGGTCCAAATGTCGATGGTTTCTTTGCTAAACCTGAAAAAAGCGGTACTCATTCAAGCATAAAGGTAAACAACTGAATATCCCTAACTACTACAGAGATATCTTTTTTCAATCTATTTTGATTGAAAAGTGTGGAGAAAATTAAACTAGATACATCCAATGCTTTGTCTTTACTGATGTTGAAATGACTGAGTATTAATTGGTAGATTTTGTGCATCTCTGCTTATTTAAAGACCAAAAACCCAACAAATCAAACCCACATCAATTATAATCTAAACCTGCGCAATATTTCCTTCTTTTTAATTTCTGTCTTCTCTCAAAAAATATCATGAACAACCAAAATCCTTCAAAGAAGCTGTATGCCATTTATCTCCTCCTCAAAAACAGAACAATGAAAAATCAACTTCAGAATAAGTACAAAGGCAATGAAACAATGAACAACAGAGACTCAAAGACTAAAGGTGAGTCTTCTAATAAAGTTGATCTTGAGGTTTATCTTAGTAGTCTAGCAAAGATGATCTTGAAATATACTCAGGGAAAGACTGTGTATGCACCGTGTGAAGAACTAGTACTAGGAATTGAATCTATTTTATCAAACTTCCATTCTTGTCATGATATGTGTGAGAATGTAGGTTGTGTAGGAGTAGGAATGCTGATTATTAACTTGAGTAAGTTAAGTTTAATTCTATCAAATGCTAATGTGCTGCCAATCTTTTTTTCTGTGGTGCGTTCACTTGTGAGGATGTGTTGTGCAGGAAAGACTTGGCGTACATTGAGTAAAGGATGGTTTTTATTGTAAAGACTTGGGTACATTGAGTATAGGATGGTTTTTATTGTAAAAACTAGTAACAGTAAGAGCATTGTTCACTTCTCAATCTTTTTTAAGTCTGGGAAATGGTAGGCTGATGATCCTTTGTCTGTATGTAGCAAGAGGCCTCTTATGTTTGCAGGAACAACGAAACAGGACACAAAGCTGGAATACCAAAGGCGCTAGACTAATGAAGAACACAAATGAACATAGCAACAGTTTGACAACAAAAAACAATCTTCCGTCTACAATGGTCAAAAACAAAAAATAGTTTGCGCAAAGAATAAGAAAAACATGGAGTATCTCGAATAACTGGGAGGTTAAACCCCATTCTATATATTGCCTGTTTTGATTAACAAGTACTACATACAAATTCAAGAAATTCGCAAAAATTATCATTTTGATGAAAGGATGTAATTTATTTTACTTTGTGGTTGAAAGATTGTTAGTCTTGAGCAAATGGAGCGATAATATTTTACCAATGACACGAATCACGAATCTGATGTTACAGTAGCTCGTTCTATGTTACTATGGAGCGATAATATTTTACCAATAACAATCGAGAAACTATCCCCAACAAAATAGAAATTGCATGGCTCACTTTAGATTGTTCCGAAAACTCTAATCAGATTGATAGACTTGAGATACTAAAATTCAATAACAATCAGAATAGGTGGGATAAAAGAGTCAAAGTATTTAGACAATCTGCATACAATGTCAACACACGGAAAACTACGAGTAGCGGAAGTCCTACAAGGAAGCTTACAAAGAATTACTTTAGCATAACTAACACAACTAATGGAAGATGCCGTAATCAGAATATGTGGGATAAATGTTGAACCAAAAAACAGAAAATAATCTCCATATACGACCCAACCTAAGATGGATCAATGTGGCACAAAAAAAAAACAAACATACTTCCAAGATTTATGAATCTAGATTTCACCATTTCAGAATTTTTGGGATGATTTTCCTTTATTGATGACGTTTCTCGAGTGTGGCTTAAACGATTGTCTTGGAAGATGCCGTAGTCACATGCCCCTGTTGATCGAATTGATCGTGGTTGTGTTTGAGGTCTCCGAAGATCCCCCATCTAGGTGGGGGCAACGTCGTGAGATCCACATCTCCGCAGGAGGTATGCCATCCCCTAAAAAGGTTTCTACCATCCTGCTTCCCGGCGGCGAGACACCGCGCCAGTTCATCTAGCCCGTGCCCTCTCCATGTTTTGCCAGGCTCGAGTGTTCCGCGTCTTCTCCTAAGGTGGAGTTGTTCCGATTTCTGGATCTTTCTCACATTTTCGGTCCTTGCTTGTGGTGTTTGTTTGTTTCCTCTTTTGGTTTTTCTTTTTCATGACGGTTTGCCCGTTTGCCGGTTGTCGGCCTCTCGATACACCAATTATCTTTGGTGTAATCGAGTCTCTTACCTTCTTGATCAAAAAAAAAAAATTACCGACCGGTAGACCTTAGACCTTAGTGGGTTGTTAAAGTAAAACTTTGAAAGCGCAATTACCCTAAATTAATGGGTGGTGTTGGGTAATTTCCCAAAAGTATTGAAAAAGTAAGAGCTATGGTCGTAGAGTTTAGCGACCCGACGGTGAGATAAGGGCAGGAAGAAAGGTCCAAAACGTGGGGGGAAAAGGTCATCAGAGGCACTTGATATGGTCAAACCTCTTTTGTTTGTAATGTCATGTGACATTTGGCTTTGTAAATCAAAATCAAATAGTTTTAAAATAGAGTCTCATGTGCAGCCAACAACAACCAAACGAAACACATAAATATAATGCAAACTTGGACAAGTAGATAATAATTACTTACATGTGTATAAGACATCACCACCACTTTCTTACCACAATTATTCTACATTTTTTTGCTTCAACTTAGATCTTCAGCAGGTGATACCATTTGTATAATGATTACTTACATAATTTTACTTTTTCTGCATTGTATCCTTTATAAAGGCTTCTTTTCCTAAGTTTTTTTAATATCTTTGATAAAATGTTATATTTTCTAGGGTAAATGTGTAAACTTTATTTAGTAGTCAATCTAAAGAACTAAAACTGATCCATAGAAATCAATTCCAAAAGTTCTTACTTTTTCGGGAGGGTTTTTAAAAGGCCACATACATAAGTGTTACATCTATTGAGATGTCCTCATCAAATCTAGAAATCACTATGTAAGACGGACATGATTATCTCAGACATTTCTTTCATGATATGGGGCACTAAACAGTCTAGTTTACATCATACTTTTAGGAAAATCAACTCATATTTACTTCGTTCACAATATTTATCCATCTATAATTTTTTACATATATAAAAAAAATATTAAAATAAAAAAAAATTATTATTTTTCATATATATTAACATAAATTATATGAGAAATAAAAAAATAATAAATATAATTTTATTTTTCACAAAAAATATTAATTTAGCTTTCATCGACAATTTAAAAATGTATTTCAACAATTATAATGAAACGGCTGTAATAGTAATAATGAGTTTAAAAAACCCTCTTTTATTAGATTTTTGAGATGTATTTGAGATTTAGGTTTTTCAAATTCTAATACGTTTTAATTCGGTTTGTTTGGTATATATTTAAATTTCATTTGAATCTAAATTTTAAATCAAGTTTTACAATTTACTCATATATGGTTTGAACTGAGCTTCTTTTAGTGAGCAAAACTCGAACAGTTCAACTTATGAAATACACTTATTGAAGATTAACTTATATAATCACCTTTAAATTTATTCATACTCGTCTTGTTAAATAAGTGAACGAGCATTAACTAATTGAAAATTAACTCATATAATCACCTTTAAATGTATTTACTTTATTTCTATGTAAATAAAATCACTTGCGCAACTAGGACAAGAGTCGAACAATGGGCCCGTTTGGAAAACATTAATTTATAGGTCGGTTTGACGAGGCGATTATTTGGCGGATGAACTCACAATTTTGTCAGAAAATATAAATAGCAGTATGAAATTTGAAAAATATTATACTTCTTAACTTCAACTAAATTAGATATGAATAATAAGATTAAAGTTAGTCGATTTGTTGGGCAAAAAAGTTGATATCTATGAATGTGTTAGGTGATCCCATAATGGCGACAATGGAGAAAGTAGATACACTTTGATATATAATATTTACCACACAATTCTAACTTTTATTTTTCTCCTTTTGGACTCACAATTTTGTCGTCACTACTTTTGGATGTTAATGAATAAATGTTTCGCTTAACATGTACTATTAAATTAAACTTACCTAATTAACAAGTACAAGACATACAAATTCAAACTTTACAATGGATACCGTATTATTTAAAGTTTTCTATTACTTTATAAAACATTATTAAGGTTTTTTGAAATTCCATCCTTCAATTAATCACATGATGAAAAGTAATAAAAAATGATACAAATATCAAAGGCGAATATATATATATATAGGTTTCCATGTAAGCCGCTCTTACCATGTAAAATGAAAACAACCTATATCCGTTAGATCGCTAAATAGATGGATGACGATATTAAAGGGAAAAAAAAATCATGTTATTAATGGAAGAAATATTCGTCGGACCTGACTCTATATATTCAGCGGTATAGTTGCATATATGATATATTCGGTGTTTACATGTTCACATGGTAAGAGATGTTTACATATGAGTCAGGATCTATATATATATATATATATATATATATATATATATATATATATATATATATATATATATATATATATATATATATATATATATATATATATATATATATATATATATATATATCATTGCACCTTGCAATCAAATAGGTTGATAAATGATGTCGAGAAATTCGGGTTGTAAGTAAGGGCGTGTTGTTTTTGAGGATATTTGAACTTCCTTATTTTAAAGATTATGTACAAGCTTATGTACCTATATATAAAAATATATAGTTATGACTTTAAATTATTTTATAACTGGTAATCACCGGTACGGTTGTAGGCACGGTGATCTCGATTAGGAGTGATGTTCGGGGTATGAACATGCAACGTGGTGAAGCCCCTTCTATATATAAAACATACATACATGTTTTGGACCGCTCTAGAGACCGAGCTAGGGAATTAAGGTGAATATATAAAATGGAAGACGTGATTACAAATCTTTGTAACCATTAGTACGCCAGAGGGGCAATGTGGACTTAAGAGTGTTGTGTTACCTTGCATTTGTCGAGAGTTGAGAGATGACACATTCAATTGCATTGCATTATCTGCAGAATATCATAATCATGAGCATTATCATCGTTGTGTGTATTAGAGTATTTATTAGGATATATGTTAACCACTACAAATTTACTCATACAATAAATTATATTAATTGGGTTACGCACACACACGTGTGTATATATATATATATATATATATATATATATATATATATATATATATATATATATATATATATATATATATATATATATATATATATATATATATAGAGAGAGAGAGAGAGAGAGAGAGAGAGAGAGAGAGGGTGTTGTTCACGCACAACCTATTTGTAATAACCGAAAAATTTAAACTATGTTAAGTACCGGAACAAATCGGATTCTGATCTGCCAACCTTTAACCTGTAAATAAAGATAAAACGAGATGTGAATTCCATCATTTTATGTGACCTTAGTTCACATAAAATAATAAAAAGGGTGTAACCAGAATTAATTCCGTACTTGTTTAAAAAAAACGATGAGCGGTTTCGTACGAATAATCTTTAATTAGCCTTCCAGTTTAACTTAACCAAACTGACCCAGCCCGACTTGTCGGCCCATATCCTCAAGCAGCCCAATACTAATTAATTATCCTAACCCTAATTTTAATTATATGCTTAACCTAATCTAAGGAGACTGCCGCTTCTCTCTCGCTCCACTGCAAATGCACGCCGTTGCTTCTCCCTTGCCTTTCTGAGAAACGACGACAACAACAACCATCTTCCGCCTTCCTCTGCAGACGACGCAGCTACACAACCGGCGGGCTTCTCTTTAACGCCGGAACTCTTCGTTCGTGCCAACTGGTGAGCCATCTTCCCTTCTGTCCATCTCTCCCCTGCCTCTCTCTTTCTTCTCGAATCACAGCAGCAGCGTCTTCCTCGCCTTGTTGCCGCCGCCCCGAGCCAGACGGAACAGCCGAAGCAACGCCTTCCTCGCCTTGCTGCCGCCGCCCCGAGCCAGACGGAACAGTCGAAGCAACGCCTTCCTCGCCTTGCTGTCGCCGCCCCGAGCCAAACGGAATAGTCGAACATCGCCTTCCTCTCTTGCTGCAGTGGAACGACAAACACAACAACCAGGTAAGTCCTCGTCGCCCCTCTGCTGCTCTCGTTCCCTGTACCGACCCTCACTCGAACTACAGATTGCAGGATTGCCTCCTCTAGCCGGAACCGTGTGACGAGCCGCTACACGCCTCGCCGGAAAACGGTCCCCTGCCTGCACCTGTTAGAACAAAGTCACCAGCGAGCCACTGTCGGTGCGGGAAGATTACCGTTTATTCCGAGTACAGTACGGCGTCGGATCCGTCACTGTTGACCCAGGCGAGACGCGGGTTAGTGTACTGTCGGTTGAAAATTTTAGTTGAGTTGGAGATATATACATCTGTAATGAGAAATGTGGTAATGTGATAGTGTATGTATATATACATTGACATGGTGTGGAAAGAGAGAGAGTTTGTGTACAGATGTATATATACATATATATTAGATATATATACTTATATATATAGATACGTAAATGCACAGTGATACGAGTATATATATATAGAGGTATAAGTTAGTGTATGTGTAAACTATATAAAAGCATAGAATTAGTAGGAATGTAATTTTTATATAAGAATATAATTATAAGCATAAAAATAGTGTATATAAATATATGGGTTAATATATAAGTACGAGTTAAGAGTTATGAAATTTTGTAGAAATAAGTAAGTTGAAGAGAAAGGTTAAAAACATGTTTGACGGTATAATATATGTTGTAGCGTAATGAGTAACCGGAGAGAAGGAGTATTGTTCTTCTTCGAGTTGTCTCGAGTTTTGATCTTATAACCTATACGTAGCTATCCGAGAGACATAATTTATGGAAAACAAGATATGAAAGAAATTAGTAGAATTCAAGAATAAACTTTGAGAATTTTCGACATTAAGGGTAAAATGGTCTTTTACCGTATGAGAGCTTTTTCCATAATTCCTTCGCATGAGGTTGGACATCTGGATGAGATTTTGATCCACATGCCTTATTTGACAGGTGTTTGAGTTACCACGAGTACGGACCGATTTGAGACTTGTTAGAGTGTGATTTGACTCAAGTAAGTCCTTGCGACTTACTTAGCCGGTTTCTGGATATTAGTTGGGTGATAATGGTTATGTGTGTGTGAAATGTGTGTTATAATAAAAATAACTTGTTAGGACGACCGTGGTTATTATGTGTTAAGGCCCAAGTGTATGTATAACGGGCCGTGACATCACTGTCCAGCTCTGCCAGGAGACTGGGAGGTTCTCTATACCCAGACCATACAGGTACACGGTGAGATGCATCGGATCCACTCCTGATGGGTACACGGGGGCGGAGGCGAGGTTTGGAAATCCCTCGTGTCACAAAATAAGTATCATTAGAGTGAATGACTTAAGTGAAGATAATAAATGGGTTGTTTGAAAGCATGATGAGTGTTTATTATTTTATGTGTGTGTGTGCTATTATTATTCTCCTAATGTTTAGATAACTAGCTAATGGTTTCCCTTGTTGTGTTTTTAGTTTTACCGCAGGTTAGACCAGCAGCCGAGTGATCCGGAAGTAGTGGTCAGCCGGGTCTCCGTACTCCTTAGGGTTGGGGTTGTTGGTTGTTGTGGTTTCTTTTGTTAAGACAGTTGTTCGTTTTTCCTGTAACAACCGGAAATTTTTAAACTCCGTTAAAACCGAATTTAACCTATCTCCGAAACGTCAATCTTAAATAAATAAGTACATAAATTAAAATACGGAATTTAATTAACGTACTTAAAATAAAACAATAATAATAATTTATAAAATACGGAATTTAATTCCGTATTATATAAATTCCCACACAAAATTTACGAGTTACGAGTTCCGCAATTATTTCATGAGCTAACCGCTCAATGGTCCAACCTTGGGCCCAAGCCGTCGGCCCATCCCCCTAAGCCCAATAAATTACCATAACCTAATCACACTACTAACCTAACCTTTTGCACTAATCCGCCGCATCTCTCCCGACTCCACATTTACGTATCTGCTGATCTTCCCCTCTACCGCACCTCTTGTACATTGAAGCAGCCACCAGTAAGCAGGCCGGTCACCGCCCTCCACCACCAAGCTTGCCACCGCCGACCTTGTCGACCACCAGGTGAGCCACCGACCCTACCTCACTTCTCTTCGTCCCCTTTCGATCGACTCGGTGGCCTAACCCACCTCTTCCCGTAGCGTCGACTGCAGACTCTCACCACCACCGAGCCGCGTCGCTTCCGCCGTCCGCCGCAGTAACGCCGGTAAGGCCGTGTCTCCCCTTCCTTTCTGCCTTCGTTTCTCGCCTCGTAAACCACTACTCACTGCAGCCTCCCTTCGGCTTTTATGCAGCAGCACCGCACGCCGCTATCGACCACCAGGTTACCGCCGTCGCCGCCCGAGTTGTCGCCACATAGAAACCGACCCGAGACTGCTCGACCGACTGAAGTGCAACGCCGAAACCGCTACTGAGGCGTGACGTGGTGTAGGAGGTGAGTACTGTTTGTGGGGTGTACGCAAATTCGGTATACATAGTGTACAATATTGATGAGAGGGGTGTTATATAATATATGTACGTGTGTCCTCAGTTACTGGTACGAATTATAGATTTATGAATCGAGTAAGCTAGGCATACATAAACTTATATATATATATATATATATATATATATATATAAATGAATGGGTAAAATGTACGTGTATACGGATTCATATGGTTTTACGAGTTGGTTTGAGTTGGTGTTCTACTGTTATATGAAGTTCGGAAATGGAATAGGTTAAGACCTGTAAGTCTATATATGACGACATAAATAAGAAAGAAGAGTGAGTTCGAGTACGGATATATGTATACTTATATATTAGACACTAGAGTAAGGGTACCGAAGAGTTTACATACTTATATATATGGATAGATATGCACGGCGTTACGAGTATATATATATATATAGTCGTATAAGCTAGTGTATGCGTATAGATAAATTCTAGAATAAACTTGAGAATGTTAAGACTGAGGGCAAAATAGTCTTTTACCGTAAGAGAGTCTTCCCATAATTCCTTTGAGTGAGGTTGGACATCTGAATGGAACTTTGATCCACATGCCTTATTTGACAGGCGTTTGAGTTACCCCGAGTACGGGCTGTTGAGACGTGTTAGAGAGTATTTTTGACTCAGGTAAGTCCTTGCGACTTACTTAGCCAGTTTCTGGATATTAGTTGAGTGATAGTGGTTGTGTGTGCTATTTGCGTGTTTAATAATAATAACTTGCTAGGACGACTGTTATTATTATGTTTAAGGCCCAAGTGTATGTATAACGGGCCGTGACATCACTGCCCAGCTTTGATAGGAGACTGGGAGGTTCTCTATACCCAGACCAGCCTCCCTTCGGCTTTTATGCAGCAGCACCGCACGCCGCTATCGACCACCAGGTTACCGCCGTCACCGCCCGAGTTGTCGCCGCATAGAAACCGACCCGGGACTGCTCGACCGACTGAAGTGCAACGCCGAAACCGCTACTGAGGCGTGACGTGGTGTAGGAGGTGAGTACTGTTTGTGGGGTGTACGCAAATTCGGTATACATAGTGTACAATGTTGATGAGAGGGGTGTTATATAATATATGTACGTGTGTCCTCAGTTACTGTAGTACGAATTATAGATTTATGAATCGAGTAAGCTAGGCATACATAAACTTATATATATATATATATATATATATATATATATATATATATATATATATATATATATATATATATATATATATATATATATATATATATATATATATATATAAATGAATGGGTAAAATGTACGTGTATACGGATTCATATGGTTTTACGAGTTGGTTTGAGTTGGTGTTCTACAGTTATATGAAGTTCGGAAATGGAATAGGTTAAGACCTATAAGTCTATATATGACGACATAAATAAGAAAGAAGAGTGAGTTCGAGTACGGATATATGTATACTTATATATTAGACACTAGAGTAAGGGTACCGAAGAGTTTACATACTTATATGTATGGATAGATATGCATGGCGTTACGAGTATATATATATATATATATATATATATATATATATATATATATATATATATATATATATATATATATATATATATATATATATATATATATATATATATATATATATATATATATATATATATATATATATATATAGAGAGAGAGAGAGAGAGAGAGAGAGAGAGAGAGAGAGTATAGATCCTATGAGAACACCCCCTAACGTGAGAACATGAGAACAGATTCGTAATTATTATTAGTTTTGTTACGAATGTGCCATATCGTTTAATGTATTATTCGTAGTTATTGTTGGTTGAGTGGATTATTCGTAGTTATTGTTGGATGTGAGAACATGAGAACAATCGTACACCGTTGGATGTGAGTATTAAGGGTTGAGATTTAGAGTAGATATCAAAAATAATAATAACTACGAATAATAATAATTAGGAATCCAACAATAACTACGAATAATCCACTCAACCAACAATAACTACGAATAATACATTAAACGATATGGCACATTCGTAACAAAACTGATAATAATTACGAATTTGTTCTCACGTTCTCACGTTAGGGGGTGTTCTCATAGGATCTATACTCTATATATATATATATATATATATATATATATATATATATATATATATATATATATATATATATATATATATATATATATATATATATATATATATATATATATATATATATATATATATATATATAGTCGTATAAGCTAGTGTATGCGTATAGATAAATTCTAGAATAAACTTGAGAATGTTAAGACTGAGGGCAAAATAGTCTTTTACCATAAGAGAGTCTTCCCGTAATTCCTTTGAGTGAGGTTGGACATCTGAATGAGACTTTGATCCACATGCCTTATTTGACAGGCGTTTGAGTTACCCCGAGTACGGGCTGTTGAGACGTGTTAGAGAGTATTTTTGACTCACGTAAGTCCTTGCGACTTACTTAGCCAGTTTCTTGATATTAGTTGAGTGATAGTGGTAGTGTGTGCTATTTGCGTGTTTAATAATAATAACTTGCTAGGACGACTGTTATTATTATGTTTAAGACCCAAGTGTATGTATAACGGGCCGTGACATCACTGCCCAGCTCTGATAGGAGACTGGGAGGTTCTCTATACCCAGACCAGGCAGGTACAAGGTGAGATGCATCGGATCCATTCCTGATGGTTACACGGGGGCGGAGGCGAGGTTTGGGAATCCCTCGTGTCACAAAATAAGTATCATTAGCGTGAAAGAGTAACTTAACTCAAGATAATAAAACGGACTTGTTTGAAAGCATGTTGGGTGTTTATATTTTATGTGTGTGTGTGTGCTACTATGATTCTGCTAATATTTAGATAACTAGCTAACGGTTCCTCTTGTTGTATTTTTAGATTTACAGCAGGTTAGACCAGCAGCTGAGTGATCCGGAAGTAGTGGTCAGCCGGGTCTCCGTACTCCTTAGAGTGGGGGTTGGGGTTGTGTTTGTCTTTCCTTTCTTTTGGTTAAGACAGTTGTTCGTTTCTTTTGTTTAAGTACTTTAGGATGCTAGACAGTGTTGCATTCATTACCTTAAAAAATACTATTTTTATGAATTTCGGTTTCTTTATTTGTGTCTTGTTGCAAGATCCTAGTAATATTGTTGTCAAACTGAGGTCGGAACCCACTGTGAGGTTCTAACCAGTAATGTCCCGAGTTCTGAGAATTCGGGGTGTTACAACATGGTATCAAAGCTCTAGGTTGGCAACAATGGCACTTGAAATCTTCTGAAAGACCGAATAAGTTTTAAACAGAACCCGAAAAGGGGTCTGAGTTTTAAAAAGAAAATCTTTGGTTTTAAATGCATGCATAGTCTGGTTGGGAATAGAAAAGTACGGCTGACCACCACTACTACCGCGGATCTCAGTATGCTTAGTATGGACTTTAGGTTTTACCGTAGATGGACTTTTTGGACTTTTAGCTAGTTGTAATTGTAGTTGTTATTCCTCGCGCAGATGGCACGTACTAGAGCTACGCTAGCTACTGGTCGAGGCAGAGGTCGTCCACCTCTCCCTCCAGCTGGACCAGGTAGGGGAGATAGGACCACTACAGTTAGAGGACGCGGCCGTGGAGGTAGACCTCCACTAGCCCGAGGCCGAGGTCGAGCTCCACGAGAGGATCCCCCAGCAATGATCATGCCAGAGGCTGGAGTGGAGGAGGTAGCTGAGAGTGTAGGTCCTGAGGTCAGGAATGAGACCGTTGATAGGTCTGGAGCACAGAGAGCACGTTCGACAGAGTCAGGACGTGTTTCCATTGGAGCGACTGAGTACAGAGAGTACCGAGCATACGTTGAGCGTATGGAGGAGGCTGCTAGGACAGAGAGACTTACCCAAGTACCACCAGTACCGGCTAGATCTGTCCAGGTGACACAAGGAGTACCTCAGGTGCCAGTTGTACCTGAGAGGAGGGTTGTGGCTGATATAGCTCCTACTGGGTCTAGAGCACCGAGGCCGGATGATTGGTTGAAGGCTTTCAACTCTCAGAAGATCCCCTCATACAGTGGAGAGATAGGATTGGAGGTAGAGCACTGGATTGGACAGGTAGAGACTGCGTTAGAGGCAATACGTTGCCCAGAGGATCGGCAGGTGGATTTGGTGCAGACATGCTTCACTGGGGATGCTCATTCCTGGTGGCGGACCATGTGTAGTCGAGTCACCAGTTGGGAGCAGATGAGGAGCATTGTTAGAGACAGATACTGTCATGTCTCGTTGAGGAGAGAGAGGTTCCAGGACTTCATTGAGGCAGGATTTGAGGACATTCCGATTGCTGCTGCCATCAAGAAGTTCCAGAAGGAACTGACACTGCTTGGGCCAGCTGCACCTCTTGAGAAGCAGCATGTCTATCTCTTTTCACGGAGATTGAGAGAGAGTACCCGTTCATATCTGGCAGGATTTCGCTGTGAGACTCAGTCAAACTATCAGGATAGAGCATCTGCATATGAGAGAGACAGACCAGTGTCGAGGAGAGCTGCTCAGTCAGACAGGCCGGATAAGCGGCAGAGGACAGGTTATGCTAGTGGTAGTTCAGGAGTAGCTGTTTTTGGACGAGGACAGACTCAAGGGCGACACAGAGCAGTCTTAGACATTGGTAAGAGGACAGTGATAGCCACAACTGTAGTGGCTATGGACACATCCGATCGAACTGCACGAAGCCAGCAGTGACTTGCTTCCAGTGCGGCAAGGTTGGACATAGAGCTACATTATGCCGTCAGGGCAAGGCTCCATCTCAGTAGGGTTCTTCTCCTGCAGGCTTATCAGGGAGTGTACAGAGACCGCCACAGTACCGGACTCCGAGTCAGCAGCAGCAGTACAGAGCTCCTAGTCAGCAGCAGTCTTACAAGGCTCCAGGACACACACCACCACAGAGTTCTATGCAGGGATCAGGTCGGGGCAGAGGACGTGGTAGTGTAACTGATACTAGAGGAGCTCAGGCACGAGTGTTTGAGTTGAGAGATGCTGATCAGCCAGATGCACCCACTGCCACAGGTACGATCAAGATTCATGACTTACCTGTACAAGTTTTATTTGATACGGGTGCCACACACTCCTTCATATCTGATGCATGCGTAGATAGGTTGTCCTTAGCTACTGTAGAGGGGATACCTTATATGATAGGCTTACCTGATGGGAGTAAGGTAAGAGGGACTAGAGAGATTTATGGATGTCCTGTTCGCATGGGAGATCGAGACTGGCTAGTAGATTTTCTAGTCATGCCCTTAGCTCATAAGGATGTGATTCTAGGGATAGATTGGATGAGGAGACACAGAGCAGTCTTAGACATTGGTAAGAGGACAGTGATCGTTGCCACTGAAGAGGGTCATAGGGTGATATTCCGAGGTTGGGACCTCGGAAAGTCAGGCACAATTATCAGTGCAGTGAGGGCAGCGAGACTGATAGCACAGGGTTGCGAAGCCTTCTAGTGTTATGCCATGAAGGAAAGCAAGAGCATGACTATAGAGGAGATACCTGTTGCATGCGAGTTTGCAGAGGTATTCAGTGACGACCTGCCAGGACTACCCCCACAGAGGAGCGTTGATTTCAGCATTGACTTGGAGCCAGGCACGAGACCTATCTCGAAGGCTCCGTACCGTATGACACCTATAGAGTTGCTTGAGCTGAAGAAGCAGTTAGAGGAGCTAGTAGAGAAGGGTTTCATACGCCCTAGTGTGTCTCCTTGGGGTGCGCCAGTGTTGTTTGTGAAGAAGAAGGACGGATTGATGAGGCTGTGCATAGACTACAGAGAGCTGAACAAGGTAACCATCAAGAACAAGTACCCACTGCCACGCATAGATGACCTGTTGGACCAGTTGCATGGAGCGTCTGTGTTCTCGAGGATAGACTTGAGGTCAGGTTACCACCAGTTGAGGGTGAGAGATCAGGACATACCTAAGACGGCATTTCGGACTAGGTATGGTCATTATGAGTTCGTAGTGATGCCATTTGGGCTCACTAATGCACCAGTGGTGTTCATGGAGTTGATGAATGGGATATTCATTGACTTGTTAGACCAGTTTGTAGTGGTCTTCATTGACGACATCCTAGTCTACTCTAGGAGTCGAGAGGAGCATGCCAGACACTTGAGGACAGTACTGCAGATTCTACAGGATAGCCAGTTGTATGCTAAGCTATCCAAGTGTGAGTTTTGGATGTCAGAGGTGGCTTTCTTAGGTCACGTGGTGACTGCTGAGGGTATTAAGGTCGATCCGGCGAAGATCGATTCAGTATCTTCTTGGCAACCTCCTAAGAATGTTAAGGAGGTTCGCAGCTTTCTAGGTTTAGCAGGTTACTACCGCCGGTTTGTGGAAGGCTTCTCTTTGATTGCCCGACCACTTACTTGTCTTCTGAGGAAGACCACTCGGTTCGTCTGGTCTGAGCCGTGTCAGCAGAGTTTTGAGGAGCTGAAGAGGAGATTGACGTCCGCTCCGATTTTAGCACAGCCTGAGGGTACTGATGACTTTGTGGTATACAGTGATGCATCCAAGCTGGGCTTGGGGTGTGTTTTGATACAGAGGGGTAAGGTCATAGCCTATGCGTCTCGACAGTTGAAGACGTATGAGGAGAACTACCCCACACATGATCTAGAGTTGGCTGCAGTAATCCATGCTCTTAAGATCTGGCGTCACTATCTCTATGGGGCGACATGTTAGATCTTTACAGACCATAAGAGTCTGAAGTACATATTCACTCAGAGAGTTGAATAACCGCCAGAGGCGGTGGTTAGAGTTGATCAAGGACTTCGACCTTGAGATCCTTTACCACCCCGGAAAGGCGAATGTGGTAGCTGCTGCTTTGAGCCGGAAGACGCCTAGGGAGAGGGCGATAGCCCGGTTGACAATACAGCCACAGTTGCAGAGGGACTTGGCTTGGTTGGAGATAGAGATTCAGTTTCCAGATACCGAGGGTCAGTTGGCTACCATGGAGTTACTTCCTGATCTGTTGGATGAGATCCGACAGAAGCAGGAGACTTGCCCTACTTTGATCAGGATCCGAGACAGGATGTCTCGAGATGAGGCCCCGCAGTTTACTATTGGTGCAGATGGAGTGATGAGATGTCAGGACCGCGTTTGTGTGCCGTCAGATAGTGAGTTGAGACAGAGGATACTAGGTGAGGCTCATGCTACCCCATACTCAGTACATCCTGGAGCGAGTAAGATGTACAAGGATGTGAGACGGTCCTTCTAGTGGGGTGGTTTGAAGCCCGATGTGACTCGGTATGTAGCTCAGTGCGCGACCTGCCAGCAGGTCAAGATTGAGCACCGTAGGTCTGGAGGAGAGCTCCACCCACTTTTAGTACCACAGTGGAAGTGGGAGGATATATCTATGGATTTTGTCACAGGTTTGAGACTCAGCAGAGGATTTGACGCTATTTGGGTAGTGGTAGACCGCCTGAGGAAGACCGCACGTTTCATTCCGATTAAGGAAACGTGGCCGGTGAGTCGTTTGGCTGAGGAGTTCACCAGACACATTGTGAGACTCCATGGAGTACCGAGGACTATCGTCTCTGACAGGGATGGACGTTTTACCTCGAGATTTTGGCAGCAGGTACATACTACTTTGGGGACGAGTCTCCACTTCAGTACTGCCTACCATCCACAGACAGACGGACAGTCTGAGAGGACCATTCAGACCTTAGAGGACATGCTTCGGGCGTGTGTACTAGATTGGGGACAGGTATGGCCAGATCATCTTCCACTGGTAGAGTTTTCGTATAATAATAGCTGGCACGCGTCTATTGGGATGGCTCCTTATGAGGCTTTGTACGGGCGTAGATGTCGTACACCATTATGTTGGGATGAGCCCAGCAGAGTTGATGGAGTAGCTCCAGATCAGATGCAGGATGACATCGCTCGGATTGCCCTAGTCCGAGAGCGGATGTTAGCAGCTCAGAGTCGCCAGAAGTCCTACGCCGACAAAAGGCGTCGACCTTTGGAGTTTAGAGTGGGTGCACATGTGTGGCTGAGAGTGTCACCTACGAGAGGGGTCAGACGTTTCGGCATTAAGGGGAAGTTGAGTCCCCGATATGTCGGACCTTTTGAGATCTTGGAGAGAGTTGGAGAGGTGGCCTACAGACTAACACTACCACCGAGATTAGAGGGTGTTCATCCGGTCTTTCATGTATCTCAATTGAGAGAGTACATTCCGGATCCGAGACACGTCATCAGCCATGAGGATCTGACAGTTGAGCCCGACCATACATTTGTAGAGTATCCAGTAGCTGTCCTGGAGCGCGGTACTAGACGTCTGCGGTCCAAAGAGATACCTATGTTGAGGATCCAGTGGTCTAGGAGAGGAGCTGATGAGGCCACTTGGGAGACTGAGGAGAGTATTAGACGTAACTCTCCCGAGTTCTTTGCGGGGTTAGAGGTTACTCCTGTTTGACGAGTTAGTACTCAGAGGTTGTGTTGTTTGACCTTCCAGGTTTTTATATTGATTTGAGTGATGACGTTTTATGTGACACATGTTTTCTGTTGATGATTGAGTAGTTGCTTGTAGCCAACGAAAATGTCAATTTAATATACCAAAGGAATGCGCGATTAAGAGAATTATTCTAAGTTTCGGGACGAAACTTCTTTTAAGAGGGCACTGATGTAACGACCGGAAATTTTTAAACTCCGTTAAAACCGAATTTAACCTATCTCCGAAACGTCAATCTTAAATAAATAAGTACATAAATTAAAATACGGAATTTAATTAACGTACTTAAAATAAAACAATAATAATAATTTATAAAATACGGAATTTAATTCCGTATTATATAAATTCCCGCACAAAATTTACGAGTTACGAGTTCCGCAATTATTTCATGAGCTAACCGCTCAATGGTCCAACCTTGGGCCCAAGCCGTCGGCCCATCCCCCTAAGCCCAATAAATTACCCTAACCTAATCACACTACTAACCTAACCTTTTGCACTAATCCGCCGCATCTCTCCCGACTCCACATTTACGTATCTGCTGATCTTCCCCTCTACCGCACCTCCTGTACGTTGAAGCAGCCACCAGTAAGCAGGCCGGTCACCGCCCTCCACCACCAGGCTTGCCGCCGCCGACCTTGTCGACCACTAGGTGAGCCACCGACCCTACCTCGCTTCTCTTCGTCCCCTTTCGATCGACTCGCTGGCCTAAGCCACCTCTTCCCGTAGCGTCGACTACAGACTCTCACCACCACCGAGCCGCGTCGCTTCCGCCGTCCGCCGCAGTAACGCCGGTAAGGCCGTGTCTCCCCTTCCTTTCCGCCTTCGTTTCTCGCCTCGTAAACCACTACTCACTGCAGCCTCCCTTCGGCTTTTATGCAGCAGCACCGCACGCCGCTATCGACCACCAGGTTACCGCCGTCGCCGCCCGAGTTGTCGCCACATAGAAACCGACCCGAGACTGCTCGACCGACTGAAGTGCAACGCTGAAACCGCTACTGAGGCGTGACGTGGTGTAGGAGGTGAGTACTGTTTGTGGGGTGTACGCAAATTCGGTATACATAGTGTACAATATTGATGAGAGGGGTGTTATATAATATATGTACGTGTGTCCTCAGTTACTGTAGTACGAATTATAGATTTAGGAATCGAGTAAGCTAGGCATACATAAACTTATATATATATATAAATGAATGGGTAAAATGTACGTGTATACGGATTCATATGGTTTTACGAGTTGGTTTGAGTTGGTGTTCTACTGTTATATGAAGTTCGGAAATGGAATAGGTTAAGACCTGTAAGTCTATATATGACGACATAAATAAGAAAGAAGAGTGAGTTCGAGTACGGATATATGTATACTTATATATTAGACACTAGAGTAAGGGTACCGAAGAGTTTACATACTTATATATATGGATAGATATGCACGGCGTTACGAGTATATATATATATATATATATATATATATATATATATATATATATATATATATAGTCGTATAAGCTAGTGTATGCGTATAGATAAATTCTAGAATAAACTTGAGAATGTTAAGACTGAGGGCAAAATAGTCTTTTACCGTAAGAGAGTCTTCCCATAATTCCTTTGAGTGAGGTTGGACATCTGAATGGGACTTTGATCCACATGCCTTATTTGACAGGCGTTTGAGTTACCCCGAGTACGGGCTGTTGAGACGTGTTAGAGAGTATTTTTGACTCAGGTAAGTCCTTGCGACTTACTTAGCCAGTTTCTGGATATTAGTTGAGTGATAGTGGTTGTGTGTGCTATTTGCGTGTTTAATAATAATAACTTGCTAGGACGACTGTTATTATTATGTTTAAGGCCCAAGTGTATGTATAACGGGCCGTGACATCACTGCCCAGCTTTGATAGGAGACTGGGAGGTTCTCTATACCCAGACCAGGCAGGTACAAGGTGAGATGCATCAGATCCATTCCTGATGGTTACACGGGGGCGGAGGCGAGGTTTGTGAATCCCTCGTGTCACAAAATAAGTATCATTAGCGTGAAAGAGTAACTTAACTCAAGATAATAAAACGGACTTGTTTGAAAGCATGTTGGGTGTTTATATTTTATGTGTGTGTGTGTGCTACTATGATTCTGCTAATATTTAGATAACTAGCTAACGGTTCCTCTTGTTGTGTTTTTAGATTTACAGCAGGTTAGACCAGCAGCTGAGTGATCCGGAAGTAGTGGTCAGTCGGGTCTTCGTACTCCTTAGAGTGGGGGTTGGGGTTGGGGTTGTGTTTGTCTTTCCTTTCTTTTGGTTAAGACAGTTGTTCGTTTCTTTTGTTTAAGTACTTTAGGCTGCTAGACAGTGTTGCATTCATTACCTTAAAAATACTATTTTTATGAATTTCGGTTTCTTTATTTGTGTCTTGTTGCAAGATCCTAGTAATATTGTTGTCAAACTGAGGGCGGAACCCACTGTGATGTTCTAACCAGTAATGTCCCGAGTTCTGAGAATTTGGGGTGTTACATTTCCCTTGTTTAAGTACTTTAGGCTGCTAGACCGTGTTGCATTCATTACCTTAAAAATACTTTTTTTGAATTTCGGTTTTCCTTATTTGTGTCTTGTTGCAAGATCCTAGTAATATTGTTGTCAAACTGAGGTCGGGACCCATTGTGAGGTCCTAACCAGTAATGTTCCGAGTTCTGAGAATTCGGGATGTTACACTATTATTCAGGTACAGCTGTGTGGCCGGCTAACATGCTAACACGTGTCCTAATTTTTTTTTTTTTTGAGAA
Source organism: Fagopyrum esculentum (assembly GCA_033239045.1). NCBI lineage: Eukaryota > Viridiplantae > Streptophyta > Magnoliopsida > Caryophyllales > Polygonaceae > Fagopyrum > Fagopyrum esculentum. Next base: position 142,184,369 of record BSUD01000004.1, read on the forward strand.
TATATTTTTGATGCTTTTAACTATAATGAACTACCATGTTATAAGTTCTGCAGTATTCTCTTATAAACTTTGAACTATTCTCATATAATTCATGAACTATTACTTTTTAATATATTATATCAAATTATTTATAAATTAATCGTTTATATGTTATGAACTATTCTATTATAATTCATGAACTATTATTTTTTAATATATTATATCAAATTATTATATAAATTAATCGTTTATATGTTATGAACTATTCTATTATAATTCATGAACTATACTTTTATAAGTTATGCACTATCCCTTTATAAGTTTTGCATCATCATTTTCATTCATTTCGGAAAAAATAAATAAATAAATAAATTTGGGACACGTGTTAGCCGCACAACCTTACCGGAAATTAATGGACTTACTTGAATAGTCCCCTATATATATAATGTGTTTATAGGTTCAGTAGGTTAGTGTACATACTCTTGCTTATCGTTTGTTATGCTTGAATGTTTGTTGGCGTTTTCGTTAGTTTTGCATAGTATGTTAATGTTACAAAGTTATATAAGTTGACTTGACGAACGATGGTCTATACATTCCTTGTTGGTTTAAGTTTAATTGTGATAGTTTTATGAGGTGAACTTGAGAGTATACTTATAGTATTTGATTTTAACGTTCCTTATATGATGCGTACAAGTTTGATATGATTCTGGAGTTGTGACTCTAATTTTGGGACGCTAGTAATGATTTTATATTTTGTTGAATTTTAGGATAACTATAGTTGTTAGGTATATTTCGGAGAAAATTTTTCGGAGTTGGTGATCAGCTAGACCTGCTTGTGCATTAGAATTTGGGAAAGTGGTTGTACTCTTGGTCTTGCATTTAAGTTTGTACGGTTGTACTAGTTTTTTTTTCTTATTATTTTACATGGTTTTAAAGTGCATGTTAGTACTACTATTTGCAAATTAAAGGTTGGTCGTGTAACTTGTGTTTTATTGTTTTGTCGTTCTTGTTGGAAGGTCCCATAGTGAAGTTGTTGTTAGGCTCAGTCTAGTGAACTCATTGTGTGGTTCTTATCCAAGTGATACTTTTGGTTTCCTAATCCGGGGCGTTACACATCGATTATCAAGTAAGACTGACATTTTAAAAAATTGTACAAATAGAAAATTTGAAGATTATACAAATAATACATTTAATGATCTTTTGACTAAAAACAAGTATAATATTTATATCTGATATGTGAGTCGTTGATATACTAGCATGTGGTTTTAAATTATACCACATTGATTTTGAGAAGTTAATTGTATAAGTGAAAAGTTTGAAGGTTTTACAAATCAAATATAATATTTATTTCCATTAAAGTAATATTTGATATATGTGGATAAAGATCGGGATATTTGATACCACTTTGTAACACCCCGAATCCGCGGGACTCGGGATGCTACGGGTTGGGACCTCACAATGGGTCCCGACCCTTAGCCTGACAACAAGTTCACCGGACCTTTCCAACAAGGCACAAATTAAAGGCATAAAACTCAAAAGTAGTTTATAATGTATGCAAGAAAAAGAAAGGAAGGGATACAAGTTGGAAACTCAGCCGAGTCCTCAAAACGACACAACGTAAAGGAATCCAATCGTACAACAAGACATAATCCGACAACAAATAAAACCCCCAAAAACATCCCCGTCCTATGATGTACGGAGACCACTCGGCTGTCCACTCCTCCACCTCACTCGGCGGCATCCCTAACCTGCAAGTCGTCTACACAAAACGGTTTTAAACCGTTAGCTCACATTCTATGCATTATAAGAATAACATGGCACGAACACACACACGAGCACACAAAGCACACAACATGATCATTTATTACATAGTATCTTTTTAGGTTATTCCATATCTAATTCATTGGTTTAAAGTGTGACACGAGAGTCTTATAACTCTCGCCTCTGTCCCCGTGTAACCAACAGGAGTGTGGCGGCGCCCAACCCGTATACCCTGTGGGAGTGATGAAGAAGCCCGCCCGTATACCGTGTATGGCCTGGTCGCAGAGATCCCCCCAGTCTCCCTCGGGAAACTGAGCGGTGATGTCACCGCCCGATAATAATAATAGTAGTAACGATGGGCCAATAAATAAGGTCAAGTAAATCCTAATCCATTTTCATGCTTAAAAGCGGTAAACACACACCACCATATATATCCAAATAAGGCATAGAAGCGGCTAAGTAAGTCCGAGGACTTACCTCGTCTCAAAGCTACTCGAAACCGATAACACACTCCGAAGGAATATAATCAAAGTCTGTTCAAGACAAGGCAAGATAATCAACAACTACTCACGCAAGCTAGAAGTCTCTAGACTTCTATTACTATATACTCCTATTAGGTCATACACTCCCTTAAACTAGAATACTCTCCTAGCCCTCATAAACTCACAAGATCTCAACTAATACCACATGCTAGAATACTTCCATCCTAACTCCACAATCTCAACAAACACATACTCACAACCTCCACAAAGCTCACATGATAACATACACACCTCAATCCTTAGAACGTTCAAACCATCCTCAAATCTTAACCTAAAGTTTCAAGCCACTACTTGGCATTTGCCCTAAGTTATGCTAGATCCAACCTAGCATGATTCTACCACTAAACATAACTAGTTCGAGGGAGAAGATACTCACACGAGGTCGAAGATGATCTATGGACGTCGAGATGGGACTCGATGGCCTTTATTGGGCGCTTCCGGACCTAAAACAAAACTAAGCAAAATTAGCTTAAACGCTAATTTTGAAAGGAAGGCTTAGCGCGTAAAGATATCCCAATGAAAACTCCGCTTTCAAAACCGAGTTTAAACTTGTTAAAACCATTTCCGGGTAAAATATCCAAAATGGGAAGTTGATTGTAAAACCGAATTTCAAATTTATCCAACAATCGGATTTAAACCATCAAGGACACTAAATTAACTTGTAAAGGAGTTGGGTCACAATTCACAACAAAAATTAAGGGTTTAATAATTTTAATAATTTACTGCAGGGTTTAAATGCTCTTTTTCTAAAGTTATTGGGTCATAACTGCAATTATCAATAAACTGGGGCCAAAACTGAATTAATTACAATTAGAGGGCCATATTTACAATATACTCAAAATCATCTCTTCAACCTACTGTTGAAGCGTGACAGAAGAAGGGGAAAGCAAGGAAGGGGGTCCGGCGGCTGTTAGAGGCGGAGAGGAGGAGAAGGCCGGCGTTTCCGGTGACGACTCCGGCGGCAGTGAGCGGCGGCCCAGACTCCGGCTAGAGGTGACCCACTCCAGCATTGCTACACGATTAGGGCATGACTGTCATATAGAGGAAAGGAAAGGAAAAGAGAAAGGAGGGAGGGATAGAGGCGGCCACTCACCGTTCCGGCAGCCCAGGCGGCTCGAGGCGGGGCGAGGCGGCTTCAGCTCTTTCTGGCGGCTCCTGGTGGCGTTGCACTGCTCCGAGCACAGGGGCTGGCGGAGGATTGGGCTGTTTGCAGAAAAGAGATGAACAGAGGAGAGGTAAGGGAGGGTGAGTGAGATGAGTGGTGCGAATGAGAGAGGAGGGGTAAGGGAGGGGTTAGGCGAGAGGCAGCGAGGGAAGCGAGGAGGCGGCCTGCAGGCGGGTGAAACGAGAGGGCGCGTCTGCTGTGCCCTAGCCCAGGCGGAAAAGCTGCAGCGGCTTCTCACCAACCAAAAGAGACACGGCAGAAGAAGACAAGAAGAAAAGAAGAAAAAGGAAAAAGAAGGAGAAAAGAAAAAGAATAAGGATAGAGAAAAAGGGAATAGGGCAAAACTCAATTAAATGAACGGAACGGAATTTTTAAATCGGAAAGATTTTCCGAACCTTTCCGAAAGTTAACCTAAAATATGAATATACTCGGAAAGCTATTTTTAAGTCGTAAAAATACTTTAAATAAAATATTTAATCTAATAAAATACCGATAGAAGTAGGAAAATAAAAAATCGAAAACGCGCCAAGATTTTGGGGCGTTACATTAGATCCCCCTAAAAAGAAGTTTCGTCCCGAAACTTGATATACGTCGAACTTCTCGGTCCCTAAGGCCGAGGTAGAAACTCTTAACAAGGAAGGCTTAGACATTCTAATCTATATACACTAAAACTGCTCCAACCACTATCACAATATGACTATAACCGGTCATAAAACCCGTTCTCTCACGGCACAAACAACATATAACATCGCACATATACACATTAAGGGAAGGACTGGGTATAACCCGTCGATTCTATCAAGCTACTAATTCGGCGTAAAACTAAACCAAAGATGCTATACTCCGTCTACAGCTAAATCACCATAAATGACAATCTTTCTCGAGTCATGTATGTACTCCCTCGACTGATACACAGGAACGCCGGGTGAACACTCTCCACTCTTGGCGGTCACTCCAACCAGTAAAATCACTTCCCAACTAGCGCTAAGATTTCTAAAAAGTCCCCCCCTTCGGAAGCTTAACTTCTTCTCGGGTCCTTTCACTACGACATTTCCATTATGTTTCCTCCTTGTTTGCCTCTAACAAAGAAGTTCGAACTTCCAGCTCACACCGCCGGCTTTGGTTCTTGTCAGACCAAACTTTGATGTTACGTCTCCTTAATTCCTGTGGCAATTCCAAGTAACGAATGAAGTACTTTACTTCACACCGCTTCTTCTAACGAAGGCAATATGCTATTACTTTTACATCGTTCCTCAATACCCAATCAAGACCTTGTCTTGGAGAATCACTTGTCCACTTCAAACCCATAATACCCCAAGGCAAATTGAAACAGTTGCACCAATAACTCCCCTCTTAACTCTCAGAAACTCTATCGACTATTTTTCGTCTCATTCCCTACTTCATTATCATCCGTAGTAGGTTACCATAAAAGGTGTTACACAACTCCCCCCCTTCGCATATCTTGTACCATTTCTTCAAGTAGGTGCAATATCAATCCGACCACAAGGATTCAAATCTTAATCTTTCATATACTCCCCGGATATCTCAGGTCGACATCCGGCTTCACAACTTCGGCCTTCTCCACTCTTGTTGGTCACCTTGTGCATCTCCTGGTATTCCACGAATAGTCCTATAACGGTTCCAGCATACCATACTCCCTCCTTATGTATTCTTCCTTGTGCGGCAGCAATAGAAGCCTCGGGTCTCGCTCCCGTGGAGATCATTGCGGTCCTTCGTCTAACGTCCAAAGCAGTTTGATGGCGGTCCTTCCCATCTATCCCTAAGATGACTTCTTCATGCACCAGGTGCGTGTCATGGAAGTCGGCTACCCCAGTACGGTTTTCCCAACGAATGGAACAACCGGGTACCTTTCGGGTACCACTAACCTTACCTTCCTATCGGGTAGCCCCATGAAGAAGGGTCTCCCCTCTATTGTAAATAAGGACAACCTAGCTACAAAATCATCGAAATAAAGAAGTACGTAGCACCAATATCATACAATACCGTGAAAGGGAAGTCATTAGTCCGAATATTACCTGTAGCGTCCGGCGCTGCTGGATCAACGGCGCTCCTCAACTCAAAAACCCTGGCCTGAGTGCCTCCAGACTCCCGGGTGCCTCCACCACGGCCTCTACCTCGGCCCTGTCCCTGGGCTGATCCCTGTGTATGAGACTGACTAAGACCTCTCTGCTGAAAACCCTGAGCCGGAAACTGAGGTGGCCTCTGTCCTCTACCTGCCCCGCTAGCAGGTGAAGACCCCTGCTGTGACGGTGCCCCACCCCGTCTGCAAAAAGCTGCCCTGTGGCCCGTCTGACCACAAGAGAAGCATGTCACTGGAGGCTTCCTGCAATCGGGCCTAAGATGATCATCTCCTCCACAGTTGAAACACTGCCTCCCTCTGCCTGGCGCCTGAGTAGCAGGCGGATGTCTTGTATATCCCTGAGCCGGACCACGGCCCTGTCCTGAGGCTCCTGCCCCCAAACCAGTGGGTCCAGTCCTCTGACGCTTGTCCGGTCCTCCGGACTGCGCCCCTCTCCTAGCTCCCAGTCTGTCTCTCTCGTATGCCGAGGCTCGGTCCTGGTACTCGGCCAAAGACTCACAACGGAATCCTGCAAGGTATGCCCGAGTAGACTCCCTCAATCTCCTAGAAAAGAGATAAACATGTTGGTCCGCCGGAGGTGCGGCGGGCCCCAGCAAAGCCAACTCCGCTCTGAAACGTCGGATCGCATCGATAACTGGAACGTATTTTTTTTTTTACGAGTTTATATATATGTTTAATCCATATATATTATTCCATATTTTATAAGTCGGAAAAGTTTGAAAATTTATTCGATCCGGAAATTTCATTACGGGTTTTTCCTAATCGAGTTACTCTTTTACACTTTTTCTTTTATTTCTTTTATTTTACTTCTCCCTTCTTCACTCCACCTGTGACGACACCCGACTCCTCGTTCCTCTGCAAGCCAGTGCAACCAGCTCCTTGCAGCCCTACTTGCACCATCCTAGCCCTGCTGGTTTTCGACCCCTCGACCCTCCCATTTTTTTTATGTCCCTGTGACACACAATCAGCCTTACCTCTTCACTCCAACTTCTTCCCCCACCTCCCCATCTTCTACAGCACCTTGAGGCTTACTTGGAAACGGCTGCCACTGGAGAAGGAGCTGCAACATTGTCGGAACTGTCGGAGAGGAAGGCTGCGCACCGGGGAGCTGTCGGACGGGAGGAAGCCGCCTCCGCACCGCTGGCCCAAGCAATCGGAGCTCCAGTAGGCCGAGAACGCAGTTCTCTTTCCCCTTCCTCCCCTGTTTTCTTTTGTCACGAGAAGGTTCATCGCCGTCGGAATCTGGCCGCCTCTGCGCCGCTTCGACCCACCGGAAATGCCAGCAGTGTGAGTGGCTGCCTCTTTCTCTCTACCCTCTATTCCTTCCCTGCTCTTTCTCTCTATTAATGGTGGCCGAATCACCCTCTGTTTGACGCTGTAGACCACTGAGAAGCTGCAACGCCGCCGGAGAAGAGCAGCACCGCTGGAAACCGAAGGAAGGAAGGGGAGCCGCCTCCAGAAGCCGCCTCGAACCACCGGATCTGCAGCCTGCTCCTCCCACCTTCCCCTCTCCTTTCCCCTACTCTCTGTCTTTTCTGCTGGGAGGGGAGACGGCCGCTGCCGCCAGGAAGCAGCCGCGCGGAGCGCCTAGTGCCGCCACTTCCCCCTCCGCCTGCACTGACGCCGGCAGCCTCCTCTTCCTCCGCCTATTGAGCCGCCGGAAACCCTCTTCCCATTTCCTTCTTTTGCAGTCGCGTATGAGTAGGTTAAAGAAGGGTTCATTTTACAATTTATATTTTTGGCCCTAAAATTTATTATAATTGCAAATTGTACCCACATCATTATAGATATTGTAGTTTTGAACCCACTGTTTTGGAATTTGTAAACTTATGCCCCTGCTGATTTGTATAATCACGGTCTTGACCCATTATTCTTGAGATATGTAGTTTTTGCCCTTTTGAATAAATTATAGTTTTGACCCAAAGAGTATTTCGGAAATATGGCCCGAGTTTGGTGAGTTTCATAGTTGCCCGGAAAAGTCGATTTCGGATTTTGACCCATCTTTGTAAAATGGTATAAGTCACTACGGGAAATATTTTGCGGGTTTTTAACCTTGTTTTCAAAGCGGGATTTTCTTAGAATATTCCACGTTGTATTCCGTTCAATTTAGCATACAAGCTAAATTTCCTTAACTTTGATTTAGGTCCGGAAGCGGCCTTTATAGACCGACGAATCCAATTTCGACGTCCGTAGATCATCTTCAACCTCGGATCGTGTGTGAGTACCTTCTTCCTCGATCTAGTTATGTTTAGTTGTAGAATCATGCTAGGTTGGATCTAGCATAACTTAGGGCAAATGCCAAGTAGTGGCTTGGAACCTTTAGGTGAGTGGTTAGGGTTATTGATGTTCTATAACACGTGGCGTGTGATCTTGAATTGTTATACAATTGCGAGCCTCGTGGTTGATCTTGTGAGTTTGTGAGCTAGTAGGTGCACATAGTTGTTACCTTGGAGTGTTGTGGAGACTATGCATGTTATCCTGGTATGGGTATGGGTTATGACCATGAAAAATCTTATAGGACTTAGAACTCTAGCTTATATGAGTGGTTGTTGATCCTTGTGCCTTGTCTTGAACAGACTTTGGTTATATTCCTTCGGAGTGTGTTATCGGTTTCGGGTAGCTTTGAGACGAGGTAAGTCCTCGGACTTACTTAGCCGCTTTTATGCCTTATTTGGATATATATGGTGGTGTGTGTTTACCGCTTTTAAGCATGAAAATGGATTAGGATTTACTTGACCTTATTTATTGGCCCATCGTTACTACTACTATTATATTATTATCGGGCGGTGACATCACCGCTCAGTTTCCCGAGGGAGACTGGGGGGATCTCTGCGACCAGGCCATACACGGTATACGGGCGGGCTTCTTCATCACTCCCACAGGGTATACGGGTTGGGCGCCGCCACACTCCTGTTGGTTACACGGGGACAGAGGCGAGAGTTATAAGACTCTCGTGTCACACTTGAACGAATGAATTAGATATGGAATAACCTAAAAAGATAATAAGTAACGGATGTGTATGTTTATGAGCATGTTGTGTGTTTGTGTTCCTATGTGTGTTTGTGCCATATTATTCTTATAATGCCTAGAATGTGAGCTAACGGTTTTATACCGATTGTTGTAGTTGATGTGCAGGATAGGATGTGGCCGAGTGATCCGGAGGAGTGGGCAGCCGGGGTTCCGTACATCTTAGGTTGTTTTGGGTTTTGGAGTCTTTGTGTTGTTGTTATTGTATATTATGTTGATTGTTATAGTTCTCGGTTTTTGTATTTTATATAGATTATTGCAAATAATAAATTTAACCTTTTGTCCTTATACCAAACCAATTGTGATATGTAAAACAATTTTTTCCCCTTTATTTTCAATATACACAACTTTCAAATATCTTTTTAATAAATTGTCGTACAAGATGCGGGCTATAGACTAGGATTGTTGGATAAGAGAGGTAGCGGTGTAGCCGCGGCGGTGGTTGGAATTGTTAGGTGAAGATTCAATGTTACGTGTATACCGTTAATGGAGAAAAATGATGGTCCTTTTTAGAAAAATATATCATACATTTTGAACACAAAAATAATTTTCGTTTCTCACATGTTTTAGATTTTTGGAATTTTTGTTGGAGATATGACTTGTTGACCGGAATTTTATAAAGAATTTATATAAAGATTAGTAATGTTTTGATCATAATTTTTATAATTATTTTTATTAGAGATAAATCCTGATTTCGGTGGAGTTTCATTCAGAAATAGAAATTTCGTCCCCAACCCAGCTCGCTAAAAAAATCTAGGACGCGACCGCGGCTCAACGTCATCGCGGGGACGATGATCCGTAAAAGCTGGATGTTACACGTTTCTTACTCATCCCTAATTTTTTTATAGTCATTTTAAAAGCTAACCGATGCTTCACACCGTTACCGGACCTCAATCAGGAATGCTTGATCTAAAAATATTAATAGAAGCGCGAGGCTAGAGTTCAAGTTTGTATTCAACCACTAGTTGTTGTCGCCCTTATACTCTTTTTTTAAAGTCTGGGTACACAAAGGGTTAGTAATAGAGATTTTTTTATTTCACATAAATAAAATACTAATTGATACTTTAAATTTGTAGAAATTATTAAGTAGTATTTCCCATTAATTTCTATCCACATAAATAGAGTTTTTGAAGAATTTTTGTACAAGTTTTCTATTTACAAAAAAAAAATGTTTATTGAAAATATGTCATATTTACAATCCTAGCACATATATTCAAACACTCCCTCTCTTTATTTTTAATAATAACTAGTTTAGAACCCGTGCCTTGCACGGATATTTAAAAATGTATTTTTTGTTATTATTTTTTGTGAATAGTTTTTTTATAGATGTCATTTTTTTATTATATTTTGTTGATTTGATTATGAATGTTTATGTAATAAAATATACGCTTATTAAATAATAACAACATAATTATTGACCTAGTTTGTCATATAAATATGATTACATCTAGGAGCATACCAAACTAAAAGTGTTCACTATATCTATATTATAAAAACCACAATATTAATAAATGTCAAAAAAATAGGTATGTGATTTTAATAAATGTCAAATAATAAATGACATCTATGCCATGCAAAAATATATAATTAAAATAAATTAATTCAAAAATAAATAAAATTGTGCAAATATAATATAATACAAATCCAGAAGATAACATTTGTCGTAAAACCTTGAAAACATGCGCAGCAGTTCGATTCTGGAAAAGAAGAAGATAAACTTGATATATGATCGCTTGATATTATTGATATAAACCAAATATTTGTAAACTCAGAAGATAACATTAATCTTCAACCTTTTTGTGTTTGTTTATACAATTTCTCAAAGGGTCATGTTTTCTTGATAATCGACGTGGGATAGAAAATTCCATATTTTACAAAATAATTATGGTTTAATAAAAAAAGATTTATTGGCTTAATTTGTAATTTGATAAAAGATTTAATCTGGAAAAAAACCGTGGAGGCGCCACCAACATTATTCAGACATGAATAAGAATTATACTTGAACTACATGAATAATAATTATACTTGAACTTAACCAAAACGCCAAGAAATGTATTATTTGTATACTCTTTAGACTCTCTATTTGTACAAGTTATAAAATCATCAAGCTTAGTAACTAATCGACGTGGGACAACAAAAACCCTCAAAAAATTTAACTAAATAGATCATTTTGATATTCATTGAAAAAAAAAATCTTCACTAAAAATAAAACTTTAGGGGTACGGTCACTTATATAAAAGTAACGTGAAAATATTTAACGTAAATAGAAATCGAACTTAACCAAAAAGCCAAGATTACTTTAGGGAAGAACATTATGATCCACATAATTGTAGGTTAACGACCCAAAAATAAAATTTTCCCTAAAAATAAAACTTTAGGGGTACGATTACTTTAGAAAAAAACGTTATGCCCACATAATTGTAAGCTGACGATCCCAAAAATAAAATATTATTCCGATATGAATAATAATTATATTTGAACTTAACCAAAATGCCGACAAATGTATTATTCGTATAATCCTTAGACTCCCTATTTTATACAAGTTCTAAAACCATCAACCTTAGTAGTTAATCGATGTGGGATAACAAAATCCCTCAAAAAGTTTAACGTAAATAGATCAGCCTAGTCATTTGAAAAAAAAAAAGTCTTTCCCTAAAAAATAAATTTAGGGTACGATTACTTAACCAAAATAACGTAAAAATATTTAACGTAAATAGAAATCGAAAACTAACAAAAAAAAATCGGAGTATATTTATTTTTATTTAAAATTATTCCAAAAATAGATTGGTTACAACAATAAAAAGTAGCGTGAAATAGTTCCGCTATTGTTAATTTGTTAACAAAAGATTCTCTAGCTTAAAAAATAGTTTAAAAAATTAAGATTTATTGGTAAAAAATGTATTATTTGTATAGTCAAAATCTTGAAAATATTTAACGTAAATAGATAAGATTGCCTAAAAAAACTCGAGGGGCACAATTACGACCCACATAGTTAACGATCCAAAAAATAAAACATTATTCAAATGTCAAGAAATGTATTATTTGTATACTCTTTAAACTCTTTATTTATACAAGTTCTAAAACCATCAAGCTTAGTAGCTAATCAATGTGGGACAACAAAAACCCTCAAAATATTTAACAAACTAAAAACTATACTTCAACTTAGCCAAAAGACCAAAAAAAATGTATGATTTGTTTAATCTTCAAACCCTCTATTTATATGAGTTATCAAACTATCAGTCTTACTTGATAATCGATGTGGGATTGAAAATATTTAATAACTCACAAAACATTAGGTCAACAACTCACAAAACAGTAGGTCAACGATCAACAAAGCATATATTAATCCATTATGAATAAAAATTATACTTCAACTTAGCCAAAATGTCAATAAATGTATGATTTGTGTAATCTTCAAACCCTCTATTTATACAAGTTATCAAACTATCAGCCTTTATAATCGATGTGAGATTTTAAAATATTTAGCAACCCACAAAACATTATGTCAACGACCCACAAAGTAGTAGGTCAGCGACCAACGAAACATATATTAATCCATTATGAATAAAAACTATACTTCAACTCAGCCGAAACGCCAATAAATGTATGATTTGTTTAATCTACAAGCCCTCTATTTACACAAATTATCAAATTATCAGTCTTACTTGATAATCAATGTGGTATTACAAATATTTAGCAAACCACAAAATATTAGGTCAACGGCCCACAAAGTAGTATGCAATTCATATGAATAAAAATTATACTTCAACTTAGCCATAAGGCTAAGAAATGTTTAATTTTCAAACTCTCTAATTTATACAAGTTATCAAACTATTAGTCTTACTTGATAATCGATGTGTAGTAACTCACAAAACATTAGATCAACAACCTACAAAATAGTAGGCCAACGACCCACAATGTAACACCCCGAATTTTCAGAACTCGGGGCATTACTGGTTACGACCTCACAATGGGTCCCGACCTCAGTTTGACAACAATATTACTAGGATCTTGCATCAAGATACAAATAAGAAAAACCGAAATTCATAAAATGTATTTGTAAAAGGATGAATGCAACAAAGTCTAACAGCCTATCGTACTTGAACAACGGAAAAGACTAACTGTCTTAACAAAAGGGAAAGACAACAAAGCCACAACCCAAACCCCCACTCTAAAGAGTACGGAGATCCGGCTGACCACTACTTCCGGATCACTCAGCTGCTGTTCTAACCTGCAGTAAATCTAAAAACACAACAAAACAACCATTAGCTAGTTATCTAAATATTAGGAGAATAATAATAGCACACACACACATAAAATAATAATCACTCATCATGCTTTCAAACAATCCATTTATTATCTTCATTTAAGTCATTCACTCAAATGATACTTATTTTGTGACACGAGGGATTCCCAAACCTCGCCTCCGCCCCCGTGTACCCATCAGGAGTGGATCCGATGCATCTCACCGTGTACCTGTATGGTCTGGGTATAGAGAACCTCCCAGTCTCATGGCAGAGCTGGGCAGTGATGTCACGACCCGTTATACATACACTTGGGCCTTAACACATAATAACAACGGTCATCCAAGTTGTTATTATAACACACATGGCACACACCACTATCATCACTCGACTAATATCTAGAAACCAGCTAAGTAAGTCGCAAGGACTTACCTGAATCAAACCACAACTCTGACAATCTCAACTCGGTCTGCAACCGTAGAAACTCAAACGCCTGTCATACAAGGCACGTGGGTCAAAATACATCCCATAATCTTAGAAGTCTATAACTTCTAAGATGCACAAACTCATCAAGAGAATATTACTAAAAAGTTCTCTTAAGGTAAAACGACTATTTTACTCCCGATTCCGAAACTCCCAGATTTGTCTATATCTTAGTTTCAAACTCTCCTTTGGAACCCATTTCCCCAATCTAGTTGTTGCGAAAAAGTTTTGTAAGGATTTATAATAGTTACACAAAATTCTAGATTTTCACAAACAGTCGTTAAGGTCCGACTTTGGGTTAAGATACGAGGCTCGAACAAAAATATAAAAATTCCGAAATAAATCTCCAGGTCATCTATGATATACATACTATTCATAGGAGCAAAGATCTCTCAAAACTATCCAGCCACAACTCTTACATAAATTCTTAAACTTGGTTAAAATATCCAAGAATTCTATACTTAGCCAAATTCTGAGTTCTTTCAAAAACAGCACGGTCAGCCCACTTTGGGCTCCTATAAATCCAGATCCGACCGTTGGATCGTTCCGATATTTTAATACATCATACTATGCATATCCCTCTATATCATACTAAAAATTGAACGGTGAATTATGTTTTTAAGGTATAGAAATAGAGGCTCAAAGTCAGCAGTTTCACACCATGAATTTTGCAAGAATTAGAATGTATTCTAAGTCTCCACTTCGATTCTTCTGGACAACCTTCTTTCCTCACTATAATCTACCTATTGGTCCAAGGATTCTAGGCTCACCAGAAGTAACAACACTCACTCTAATCTACTCTCACACTAAGAATCAACCTTACATATCGATGATACAAGGGACAAGGTAAGACCTTGCTTACCTAGGATGTAGAACAAGGGGTAGCATTGCAGTCCGGCGCCCAGGTTCGTTCTTTTTCTCCCGACGAGTAAGCTGTCCAAGAACTCGTTCTCAACCACTGTCACGTAAGTACCGGAAGGGGTGACTCGTGGATCTACTTACAAAGACAATATATACTAGAGAGGGAGAGACGAGATTGAGTTACCTCAATTAAGGGTCCTTGGTTGCAACTTAAGTGTGTATCTTGAGACGATGGTTAGATCACTCGATCTTTAGAACTCGCTGCACTGGGTAAGGGACAAAAGGGTATACTGTAGTCGACATAGTAGGGTGAGATGATGTCCACGGTGAGGTGTAGACAGAAAAAACGGCTCCTGTGTAGCTGTATGGCTGGTTAGGGAGAGAGTGAATCAAGGAAGGGGAGGGAGTAAGAGAAGAAGCGGAAAGGGGCTGCACCGGACTTACCTACTACAAGGACGACAACAGCAACTAGTCCCTCTCTCTGCGGTGGTCCGACCGACACTGGCAGTCTGGCCTCGTGAAGACATCGTCTGTAGTAGGCTGAGCAATCGTCCCCCTCCGGCTGGTGCAGCATTCTGGCGCGCCGAAGCGAAGGTCCCTTGTCGCGAGTAGAAGGGGAGATGCGATCCGGTTGCTTGTCGACTGCAGAACGCTGGGTGCGTGATCCCCTGGTTCTCGTGAGGACGAAGCGGCGTCGGTGTGCAGCAACCTAGGCGGACGGCGTCCCCTAGCAGTGTGTCTTCTCCGATGGTTGATGACCGCTGAGCAGAATAGGGAGGGGTTGGTATCGGTTTCCAGGCGTGCGGTAGAGGAGAGGGCGACGTATCAGTTAGGTTTAGGATATTAATTAGGTTAGGTTAATTTTACTTAGGGAGATGTTTAGTAGGTGGGCCGGCTGAAGGCTTTTTGGGCCAGATTGGGCTTGTTCCTCAAATGAAACAAATGGGTTGAAAGAATACCCGTAATTCGCCCGGAACCGTTAACGTACATAAATAAATTGCGGAATTATTTATGAAGTTATTTACGGTTTACAAAGCTATCATTTTATGTAAATCAAGGTCACATAAAATGATAGAATTTAATATCGTATTCTTTTATTTAAAAGAATTTAGGTTGGCGGATCGGAATCCGGTTTAATCTAGTAATAAACGGAGTTTTAAATTTTCGGTTATTACACACAAAACAGATATTAATCCGTTATGAATAAAAGTTATACTTCAACTTAACCAGAAAGCTAATAAAAGTTTGATTAGTTTAATATTCAAACCCTCTATTTACACAAGTTATCAAACTATCATTACGTGGGATTGTAAATATTTAACAACCCACAAAACATTAGGTCAACAAACAACAAAGCAATAGGCAATTCGTTAGGAATAAAAATTATACTTCAACTTTGCCAAGAGGACAAAAAAATTTTGATTTGTTTAATCTTCAAACTCTCTATTTATACAAGTTATCAAACTATCAAACTTACTTAATAATCGATGTGGAATTGAAAATATTTATTAACCCACAAAACATTAGCTCAACGACCCATAAAGCAGTAGGCCAACGACCCACAAACATATATTAATCCGTTATGAATAAAGTTTATCTTTCAGCTTAGTCATAATGTCAAGAAATGTATGATTTGTTTAATCTTTAAACCCTCTGTTTATACAAGTTATCAAACTATCAACCTTAATTGATAATCGATGTGGGATTGAAAATATTTAGCAAATCAACGGCCCACAAAACAGTATGCATTTTGTTATGAATAAAAATTATACTTCAACTTAGCCAAGATGCGAAGAAAATTTTGATTTGTTTAATCTTCAAACTCTCTATTTATACAAGCAATCAAACTATCAGTCTTACTTGATACTCGATGTGGGATTGAAAATATTTAATAACTCACAAAATATTTGGTCAAAACCCACAAAATAGCAGGTCAACGACCCACAAAACAGATATTAATCCGTAATGAATAAAAGTTATATACTTCAACTTAGCCTGAAGGCCAAAAAATGTTTGATTTGTTTAATCTTCAAACCCTCTATTTATACAAGTTATCAAACTATCAACCTTAATTGATAATCGAGGTGGGATTGAAAATATTTAGCAAACCACAAAACATTTGGTCAACGGCCCACAAAACAGTATGCAGTTCGTTATGAATAATAATTATACTTCAACTTAGCCAAGAGACCAAAATTTTTTAATTTGTTTAATCTTCAAACTCTCTATTTATACAAGTTATCAAACTATCAATCTTACTTGATATTCGATGTGGGATTGAAAATATTTAATAACTCACAAAACATTTTGTCAAAAACCCACAAAATAATCCGTTACGAATAAAAGCTATATACTTCAACTTAGCTAGAAGGCGAAAAATGTTTGATTTGTTTAATCTTCAAACCCTCTATTTATACAAGTTATTAAACTATCAGCTACTTGATAATCGATGTGGGGTAGCAAAATCCCTGTAAAAATTTAACGTAAATAGATTGAACTTATAATCCTTTAAAAATAAATTAAAAAATAAAAATCTTTATGAAAAAAATTGTTAAAAAATCATTAATTTAATTTTGTATGGGATCTCCTTAACAAATATTGGCTGTGATTAATTTGGTAGTTGTAAAAAAATTATTTTGGTAATTAAAAAAAAAAGATTTCTGACTTTAATTGAGAAAATCTCGATTTCAAAATAATCGCATCAGGAAGCGTCAACTCAGTTATAGTGAACTCTACTTTAGTATATTTATATTGATTTTCCTATAAATAAGTACTATAAATCTCTCAGGACTAATTATTTTTATTAGATTAAATTTCACATGTCCAAACTCTTCAAAAGATTAAAAAAAAAAAAGCTATATTTATCCAAAAAAAAACTATTTAATCGAAGCCTTAAGTAGAATAATGGGTCAAAATTCGTTAATTTTCATAAGCTTTTGTAATATTCAATTGTCGCATCATATTTGCTAAGGGGTCAAATATGATGAACTCATTGACGAATTTAAGCCACACTGCTGGCAGCGGACGTGGACACGTTGAATTGACTCCATGCAAAAGCTCCACCTCCCATCCCCATCACGTGACGCATACTCGCAGAGGAAGAATTACACGCGCCTTTATCTGCACGCGACTCTCACTTTTATACCAGAAAAATAAATATATAAAAAAATCGTGGACCCCATTCTTCCAAAGCGAGAGGGTCGTGGCCTCTAGCAGTAGACAAAGCGAGATTAGGGCCTGATTGCTATTCGTACCCACCTAAACATGCTATTCGTACCCATTATTCGCTTGCGAGAGGCGTAGTCACTTTTTGACGATGAAAAGCGACTACGCCTGCGAGAGGCGTAGTCGCTTATCCTTACGCTTTCCTTCTTCGGCGCAGCCGCATTCTTCTTCCTCATTCTTCTTCGTTTCTTCGTTTCTTTCCTTCTTCACCCATCGCCGGCGACGTCGAGAAATCAGTCGGAAAGACCAACCACCACACACAAACGAAGATGGTAAGAACTAGAGGGAGAGGTGGCGGTATTGTTCGTACCGGTGGACGGCCGGCGACCTCCGGCAGCGGAGGAGCTGATTCCGGCGGCGATTCCGGCGACGGCCGGCGAGGAGGCGTTCCTGATTTAGATGCTGGACGAGGAGGACGCTCACGAGTTGTTCGAGGATGTCGCACATCTCGTGTTGTTAGTGAGGTACGGATTTTATTTTATTTATAATGTACTTTATATTTATTTAATTAATAGCTAATATAATTTTAATTTAATACATTGTTTATTAATTAGTGTGTTTTTTTGTTTATTAGATATCAATTAGTGATTAGTTAGTAAATTGTAGACAATTAGTTGTTAAATAGATAGTTAAGTAATGAAATCAGTAGAAAAGTAGTCGATATTTAGTTGTGTTATTATTCAATAATAAATAAAATTAATTAGTAAGTAATTAATTTGTTAAAATTAGACAAATAGTAGACAATAAATAAAATTAATTAGTAAGTAATTAATAAGTCGTGGAGCAAAGAAATTAATCGTTTTTACTGATTTAGTCGTCAAATAGTGAACATTTAGTCGAAAATTAATGAAATTAGTTATCAATGACTCGTTGTTTGAAGAAATGACTCGTTAATTAGAGAATTATTGCTATTAGTTTAACAATTAGTCAATAATGAAATTATTAACGTCTATATTTCAATTGTTATTTAGTGATTTAGTCGTTAATTAGATAATAATAGACAAATAATTAGTGAACAACATATCAAAAGGTAATGAAATTAGTCGTTAATTAGTCGATATTAGTTAACAATTAGTCAATAATGAAATTAGTGATATTAGTTAACAATTAGTCAATAATGAAATTAGTAATGAAATTAGTCGTTAATTAGAGAAATAATATTAGTTAACAATTAGTCAATAATGAAATTATTGACTAATTTGTTTTTAATTAGAGAAATAATATTAGTTAACAATTAGTCAATAATGAAATTAGTAATGAAATTAGTTTAACAATTAGTCAATAATGAAATTAGTAATGAAATTAGTCGTTAATTAGTGGTTTTAAGTTAATAATTAGTGAATTATTGCTATTAGTTTAACAATTAGTCAATAATGAAATTAGTGATATTAGTTAACAATTAGTCAATAATGAAATTAGTAATGAAATTAGTCGTTAATTAGTGGTTTAAGTTAATTAATATAATTAATCAATAATTAATTAAATTATGCAAATTATATAGGTTGCCGGGCCTAGTACCCGAGGATGGGCCGCTACGGTTTCTAACCGTAAGCGGCGGATGATAGAGCTTGGACTAGCTGATCCCGATGATGTCCAGGAGGATCATCAGGAGGAGGAGCAGGAGGAGGAGAGGGTGCACGAGTCCGATGCGCAGGTCGAGGAGCGGATGGACATGCTATTCGGTTCATCCGACGTTTCTGGCGGCCATATCCTACCCGAGGCGGACGTGGACGCTTTTGTGCTGGAGTTGCATCAGTCTCTGGAGCGTCGTTCCCCTGCCCCCTCTCGTTCAGAGAGCTCTACTGCTGGTGGTAGGAGTGTTGGTCAGTCTGGACAGCAGGGTGGACCTCCACCACCACCTCCGCCTCCGCCTCCGCCTCCGCCTGTTGATGCAGGTCTCGACCATGAGTATCCTGGAGGTCCCGCTATACGGGACCTACTGGTGAGCTATGACACCCATGTTGCTCGCGATATATGGGTTGGTGAGGTACGGATTTATATTTCAATTGTTATTTTATTTTTTATTACATCTGATTATGTTATTAACGTTTAAATGATATTTGGATTACAGGATAGAGCTGTGTTACGGGTATATCGGCTAGGAGCCACTGTGTCTGGCTTGCGTACCCTTGCCCATCGATTTCCTGACTCGGAGTGGATGGCGCTTGTTAGGCAGAGTGGACTACACGGCCTCCTGGATATGCAGTGGGCTGGGGTGGATCATGCGCTTGCATCTGCATTCGTGGAGCGGTGGTATCCAGAGACCTCAGGATTTCACTTCCCATGGGGACAGATCTCGATCACCCTCCATGACGTTCATCAGTTATTAGGACTTCGCATCGACGGGGATGAGGTTATGGGGGCCCGAGATGATACTCTTTTCACCTCCATGTTCGGCTTCCCGCCGATGGAGGTGAAGGCCGCCGCGAAGGCGGGTGGGTGGCCTAGATCTGATCTCCTCTCTACGATCAGGAGTATGGCAGAGTCTCCAGAGGCGAGGCAGGAGGACATCGCCAGTGGATTCTTAGCTCTTCTTATTGGCTCCACCCTGTTCATTGACAAGTCCACGAACAGGGTGAAGTCTCATCTACTGAGCGTCTGTCGCGACCCGACTACGATGGCGTCTCGAGCTTGGGGGACAGCTACATTAGCATATCTGTACCGACAGTTGGGCGAGTCCTCCAGGCGGGAGGTTCATACATTAGCTGGTTGTTCCCTTCTTTTGGAGGTATGCAATTAATTATGACTTTTGTTTTCAAAATATAGTAGTATATGAAGTAACATTAAATCGTTATTGTGTTGTGCAGTCCTGGATTCACCATCATTTCCCCCACTTCAGACCTAGAGGTCATGCAGACCCTCATAGACATACAGATGCCCGACATGCACTGAGGACGGAGAGGGGGGCGACAGGACAGTTTGAGAGATCGGCCTTCTTAGGATTTAGGGCACAGCTATCCATGTGTAGGATGGAGGAGGTACTTTCAATTCCCTTACTCTAATTATAATCAAGTACGTTTACTTGTGTATTGAATCTATAAGTTTGTCTTAGGTGACGTGGATGCCATGGGGTACTCTCGACGGATTCCACACTGGACAGATGCGTATATCGACCTATTTGGGGGTGATTCGCTTTTGTTGGGTGGAGGAGCCATATCAGCCCCAGTTTCTCCTACGTCAGTTTGGGCGTGTTCAGATCGTCCCTACGCAGCTCCCTACAGTTCCTCCAGGATGGATCATCCGCCCCTTTGTGTTGAGGAGGCCGGCGAGGATAGGAAAGTACGAGCTGCAGTTTTCTCCTGAGGAGTGGCATCATTGGGCGACGCGGGACCAGCATCTATACGACATTCACAGCGTCCCAGCGGTTGTCGACCCATGGCAGATGGATGAGTACTTCTTAGATTGGTTTTTACCACGTACTCACCCATACGTCCAGCCACCTCCAGATGGTGCACCACCACCGCCTCCCGTTGCACCTATTGTCCTTCCAGAGCGGGTACAGAAACTAATCTTTTGCGTTTGCTCTATATTTTAGATACAATTAATTAAAATCTTGTTTTGGTTCAACAGCGCTTACAGATAGCTATTGGTATGACACGAGAGGCAGTGGCTCGTGGTCCTCCATTACCGTTTGAGTTTGCTCAGCGACTATTAGCTGTTTTAGTTGGAGAGGATGCACCAGAGGCGCCACCACCTGTTAGGGCATCTCAGCGCCAGGAGTAGATTGCAGTTGTTACTTATTATGTTTGAATATTAGCTGTTTTGAATATGTTGGACGATTAACTGTCTTATGACTTTATGTGGAAGACATTTTATTACTTATTATGTGTCAATAGTTTTTTGAATCTTATACGTCAATAGTTTTTTGAATATTAGTGGTTTTGAAAATAATTCAAAACTACTAAAAAAAACTTCTAAATAATTTATTAAAAATAAAAATAAGATGTCAATTTTTATTAAATAATTTATTAAAAATAAAAAGTACGTTAGTCAATTTTTATTAAAAAATTTATTAAAAATTAAAATGGAAATTGAAGTGCATAGTTATTAAAAATAAGATGTCAATCTTTATACAAGTTATTCAACTAAAGTTTCTTATATTTTTTTAATACAACAATTCAAAACCACAAATGTAAACAACAACTCAACAACACATTCAATACAACAATTCAAAACCACAAATACAAACAACTACTCAACAACACATTCAATACAACAATTCAAAACCACAAATACAAACAACAACTCAACAACACATTCAATCATGGGATACCGGGGGTCTTCTGTATCTCGCTATTATCCGCCTCTTCTTCTCTCTGAAGGAGTCTTCTGTATCTCGCTATTCTCCGGTCATATACGTGGGTGAAACCCTCAACTGAAGCATCGTGACCTCGCATCCAATCATGGGATACCGGGGGCAATGGAGCGTTTTGGTGCAACCAAACCTATTTTCAGAATTCCAAGGCAAGTTAATCAAACATTTCTGACGGCTTATACGTATTAAAAAGTACGTTAGAATTAAAACAACTTACCGGAACGTAGTGATGATCATTAAGTACAGCAATTGCTTGCACTTCTGTTGGAGGTTGTTGTTCTTCTTCAGTATCGGCAATCAAGGGCAAGCAAGTGTATGAGTCTAATCTAGAAAAGACGACAAGGGTCACCCGAAACAAAGTGGCATATGCGAGAGCACAAGTAGGAACCTCCATCCAAAACTGTGATGCGCAAGGTGCAGGGTTAAGGTAGTTGACGTTGTCAATCAGTTCTTCGAGCTCATCATCGCCATGTATTCCGGAGTATACATGCATATGTCTACTCAACTCCCAAGCTAGCTCTCTCCGGACACGAATGTACTCATCTGGACGGTAACCCAATAATGCACCAAGTGATCGATATCCACAGTGTCCATCGCCCGGAACATCTATCACACGATCAACGTAAGATAACATAAAGGCTGGGATATTCCTATAACCCCAGTTGAATCCTCGGACCACAAGTTCTGACGGCTGAGTTGGAACAGTCTTCTGAGACTCCGGGATGGTACTAGCCTCGCCTGTGGTGTCAGCTCGTCCTCGACCACGTCCTCGTCCTCGGCCTCGAACTTTTCCTCTAGAACTTTGTGACGACTTCCTCATCTGTGACTCCTTATCAGCTCGAGCATGCTCAAATGCAGATGGCACTCGACGCTGCTTGTTTCCCTTGTCAGAAGGATGTGAAATTCTCGGCTCCCGAGCAACTGACTCCGTCGGATACAACACAGTGGCCGCATAAGCCCCAAACTTGTCTATAATGTCTTGACTCAACCTGCCCTCCCTGTGCATGGTCATAAAAGATGCCAAAGTAATATCTCCCATCGACAGAGGAATACCATCGGGTTCTTCCACTTCTTCGGTGACTTCATGCCATACAACCTGCCTCCAAAAGGGATGTATTGCAGTCAAAAACATAGGCCTGTTTTCACGGAGAGCCGCTGCAAACTCATGCACGCACGGAATCCCATATGATTGCCTCCAATACCAGTCGTCACATGTAGCATCAAATGTCCCTTGGCGCGCCACTTTGCAATTCTCGATCAAGTACTTCATGCAATTGTTCGACACCTTCCGGATAAGAAATGTAAACATAGGATCTTCTTGGATACCTACGATAGTATGAGTACGCGACTTCTCTATGGTACCCTGAATCTCATCGATCTGATCTCCAATCATTCTATGGATGGCCTTGACGAGAGTATCAAATCCACAACGAGTAGACTTAAGAGTTCTCTTCAACACCGAATGAGCACCCTCAGCCCTACGATTAAAACATAATTTAAAACTTTTAGTATAAATCATTATTAGTAAACTTAACAATAAAAGATGTAATGAGTATTTATCTAACCTTCCTGTCGTCCTTGATCCAAGATGGAGGTAGTGATCGGTCCAACAACGAACAATAGCTTCCTTGTACTTGTCCAACCATGTCTTCTCAAGGTACTCCATCAAATGATACTTGTCCATCCAACTATCCCTCATATGCAAGAGCCTCGCCTCATAAGCCGCAATAGTAGTCGAGTCAAACAACTCATGACAATCTCTCATGAATTTTGCTTGGATGGATGGCGAATGTGACTTCCACCAACTATTTGATTCGATGTTTCTGAACACATGCCATTCACATAAAATATGTTTAGCATCTGCGAAGACTCTCGGCATTGCTTTTATGAGACCTAATTCTCGGTCTGTCACTATCACCTCCGGCTTCTTTCCACTGAATAACATGGCAATGCGTTCCAAAGCCCACTCGTAATGACCCGTTGTCTCTCGTTTCATTAACACAAACGCAACGGGAAAAGTTTGTTGTGTGCTAGTCAATCCGACGATCTCCAACAACGGCATGTCATATCTGCAAAATATAATGAATGAGACTTTGTAATTAAAAAAAAGTTTAATATAAACAAACTGAATGAATTACATACTAACCTATTCGTCTTGTATGTAGCATCCATGATGACAACGTATGGAAACATGGCAACCCAACGCTTCGACTCGGGATGGGCTAGAAATAAGTCACTCACTTCCTCCGCTCCTTCAATGGTTTCCATCCTAATATCCCACATATAATCCTTCTCTTTCAAGAATTTCAACGCTTCTTGAATTACCGTTCGATCTCCCATCGCTTCCAACCTAAATTTATTCCGAGCGTTTGAAACTTGCTTCCTAGAAGTGACCATCTTTTCGGGATCTTCAAAATCGCTCTTTAACAAACGAACAATTTCTTTCGGAGGCATTCCCGCTTCGGTATAAATTTGGACTCGTTTCATTTGTGCCTTCGTCAACCGTCCAGCAAAAGCATGACCTACCAACCTCTTTGGAAGAGGATGATTGTGAATTCCGTGAACATTCCTCACACCCCATAGACCCCTTTGCACCTCATCAACGTGTAAGCGAAAATTACAATCGAACTTCTTCGTTTTGCATAATTTCCTCAAGCCCTTCGCCTCACTCTTACGCACTCCGTGATGCTCACACACAAATACCACTTTTCCAAAACGGCGATCATCCGACTTATAGGACTTTAGTTTGATGAGAACCATATTTCTACTTCCAGCTCTCTCAAGAACCCACGCAACTAACGAGTCCATATCCGTCCATATCCGATGGTCCACGAACAAACTAGTATAGTCATAATCATCGGAAATATCGGCAGCCTACAATAATTATTCCAAAATTTTCATTCACTATGACTATATCATATATTCTAACATTGCTAAAATTAATTACCAACTAATTACATTATAATTGGCCACTAATTCACTAATTAACGACTAATTTCTTCAATTAACGACTAAATTCTACTAATTCATAAATTAACGACTAAATCATATAACATAAAAATAACTAAAACATATAACAATAAACTACGCCAAAACAAACGAATTGAAAAAACTAACCTCAACACCCGAATACGGATCGTAACTACTAAGCATCGCGGGATTGAACAAACCCTCGTCACCCTCCACATCATCTTCACCTCCACCGAAATCAACACCGTCATCCTCTTCTACGTCGCCAGAATGATATCTCGCTTCGCCATCGTCGGAATTCATCTTCGAATGACTTTTTTTGCGAATAAACGTAGTTTTATCACAGTGAGGTTTTATGGATTGAATACATACGATTTAGGTCGAATGCATAATATTTATACTAACGTTTGGAACACATTACCGTTGTATAACGGCTAGTTGATAAACGGCTACCCAATGTGACCTCGCCTACGCGTCTCGTAAGCGTAGTCGACGGAGGACTACTACGCCTACGAGACGCGTAGTCGCACAACTCTCTTCTACAAATTTTGAGTATCAACTACGATTACGAGAGGCGTAGTCGGCTACTGGGTACGAATAGCATGTTTATGTGGGTACGAATAGAACGAACCGATTAGGGTGACCACCAAAAATATAAGCTGTCACATTTCAAGTATGAAGGCCCACTCATTTCTTGCCACGTCTACCTTTGCTCCTCATCCAAAACTTCCCGCCCATGCCACCTCCTCTCAAATGGAAGCATAAATGTTTTAGATTTATTTAAACAAAGAAAATGGATATTTACTTGAATGCTGGATTTTTTTTTAAATGAAAGGGGACACTTCTTGACATTATTTATATAAAATATCTTCTTTTCTTTTTTTATTTTGCATTCAACAATTAGTATTTTTTAAATATATCATCTTCATCCAAATTGCTTTGTATTTAGGACTAGGATATTGATTTCATGAATGAGAATGACATTTCAATTGGTAGAACCCATAACGAGGATTGAAAATATTTTCAAAATTGAGTAACTCGAACACTTTCTATGTATGTTATTTTAAATTTTATTTGGGTTTTTGTATAGAAGTACCAAACAAACCCTTAGATTACACTATAAAATTTAAGAAAGTAAAAAAATTAGAAAAAAAAAAAAAATACTTTTTACAGTTTATTTATCTTTTATCTTTGCTCAATCTCTATCACATTCACATACATTGTCAGACCCATCATTATGTTTACTCATTCTCTTCTTTAAACCCATGCCCTGTCAAGACGTGACATGAAATGACAACACTCTGTAGCTTCTCATGCATTAACTTTTCCAAATCTCTGCCACCTTATCTTTATCTTTGTCCAATCTCTGCTACCTTCACGTGCATTGTCGGACCCATCATTATCTTTGCTCTTTCCCTTCTTTAAACCCATGCTTGTCAAGACGTGATATGAAATGACAACACTCTATAGCTTCATTTATCTTGACCACACTTCTGACACAAAGTAGAAAATGCATTGATTGCAACAACAAGATCTTACATCAAGAGAACTGATTACAAAAACATCTTACGTAATATAGCACTAAAAATTAGGATACAACAACATAAAACATAAAATAAGAGCATTGACATCATTAGAAAGTACATTGATACAACTTTCGATGATTGCAATTTCTTCAAACCATTTTGAGTTCCTTCATCAAACTTTCTTTCAATTCAATACCTACAGGAGTCAATTCCTTATCTGTCATCAAGCTCATCAATAGTTCCATCTTCTTAACTCTCGCGTATTCTTTTTGCATCTCCAACTTTTGTGCCGCCTTCAATTTCTTAAACTCTAGTATCTCGCTCATACGTTGTGATGCTTCTTCCTTTCTCTCCGTCATCACTTCAACGTGTTCATTACTCGTTGTTGATGCCTTCTGTTTCCCCTTTCTCTTGGCGCTTTTGATACCTTCAGGATGATCAAAATGTTGATGATCATGCATGCTTCTTGGAGTTTTAGGAGTTGGGTTAGAACCCACGACATCTTCAGTTGAAGCCCTTGATCTTTTGCCGCTTGAAACACTTTCTTTCTTCTCTTGGTTGATCTTTTTCAAATGATCAACTCTCCATTTTTTTTCATAACGAAGAACATACCATGCATGCTCATTTACAAAACTACACCCATATGTAGCTCTATAAATTTCATGTGCTTTATTAATTACATCTTGATCTCCTTCGCCGCTAGCTTTTAATTTGAGAGCTTTTTCATGGCAACCAACAAACTTACCAACCGTATTGTTTAGCTTTTTCCATCTACACTTCATTTTATTTTTATCTTGAGGAACTTGGTGAGGCTTCCTCCACTGCATGTAATTGTTAGTAATTCGAATCCAAAATGCCTATGAAGTTTGGCCATTGCCATCAATCGAATTAGTACTCACGTTTATAAAACCGGAGATGAGAAGCAAATCATCTTCGTGGGTCCAATAAACGCGCTCACCATCAACATCACCGCCACCACTGCCACCATTGTCATTATCACCACCACCTCCATGACAACCACCACGACGACCACCTCGACGACCACCACGACGACGACGACCACCACCACGATCACCACCACCAATAATAGGAGCTTCAAAACCACCACCACCACTATTAGCACCATAACCTCCACCATAACCACCCCCATAACCACTATCACTACCAACGCTACCACTATTAGCACCATAACCTCCACCATAACCACCACCACCACCACCTCCGCCATAACCACCACCACTACTAGCACCATAACCACCACCACCACCACCATAACCACCACCACTAGCACCATAACCACCACCACCACCATTACCACCACCACCATAACCACTACCATCACCATTACCACCACCAGAAGAGGGAGCTAAACTACCCTGGTGTTGGGTGATGTATGCAGGGATTTTGGAAGTTTAAGTGAGTATTTGACTATAATAATTATAGTCAAAATCTAGGGTTAAATCATTAAAACCAAATATTTCACTAAAGTTTTGAGAATTTGGATGATTATCCATGATGGATGTAGAAAGAAGAGATGTGTTTTGGTGTTTCAAAATGATCCAACACATTCACTATATATAGACAAGAATATGAGTTAATTTATTATTTATTATATTTTTATACCTTAGAATGAAATTTAGGTTAATCTATTATTTATCTCTATGAATAATACAATAAGAAACGAAGAGATAAAAAATTGCAATAAAAATTACTCAACACATATATGAAAAAATAAGGAATAATTTTTTTGTTATTTAGAATTTTTATACCTTAAAACGAAATTTATTAATATATTTTGTATTTTGATATTTTTATACCTACAAACTTTACCATAAATTTTTTTTTTTATAAAACTATTCTAAATATATTCAAAATGGGTGTCTATAGATAGATAAAAAAAATTATGAATTTTAGTATATTTTTTTTTTATAAATATTTAATCCGGAAAATGGATTTTTAATAAATTAAAACTCAATTAACCGTGACCAATAAAAACGCGCCACGTGTCGCTGCCTGCTCGCGCCAATTACAGCGCAACACGTGGCACAGGCTGCAATTTTTTTTTTAATAATAATGGCCGCTTTTAAGTTGGCCAATGGGGGAAGACACATGTCCCCCCTTTGAAGCCAAGACCCAGGTTTGAATAAAAATTTAAAAATTCAAGATATTATTTAAAAAATCGCATCCCTTGATTATTTTGTTTCAAGAATTGTGAGTCATTTTCATTTTTAACTTCAAGATTTTTCATATATGATCCAAATCCTATATATATATATATATATATATATATATATATATATATATATATATATATATATATATATATATATATATATATATATATTAAAATATAATTAAATTTCTCATGAAAGATTATAATAGGAGATCGTGTGCCGCTAGTTTTGTATTACTATGCGGGAACTGATCGAGCCAAACATGGGTTACACTTTTCAGAAGGCGTGCCGCGAAGTGAGCAACACAATCCGCGGACCGCTTAACATGATTGAAGGTTAAAAGCGATAAATCAGTAACATCAAACAGAATATGTGAGCTGATAATAGAGACATAGGAGGACGCTATAGGCGGATGGTGAACCTTAGTATGGAGGGTCCTAAGCTGGTTGATTAGGCGAGAAAAGTCAGTTTCCAGTGTGATAGGGAGGGAGAAATGGGCCGAAGCAATTTCCAGAGCAAAAAGAGCCGCTAGAGCTTCAACGCAGTCGATGGAGGAAGATCCATTGAACCGTTTGGATAGGACCATCAAGACAGACCCCGTGTGGTCACGTAGGACCCCTCCAAGCCCTACGTAACCATCAAAAATTCCCGCATCAATGTTTAGTTTTAGGGTTCCAACCGGCGGAGCATGCCAGGTAGAAGAAGGTAAGGTGTGATGTGCAGATGTAGCACCATTTGAGTGTCTGGTTTGTTGAGCGAAATACGCAGCCCAACTTCTAAAACCCCATGCAAGTATTGTAGGAGAGAAGGCATCTTCCCCATACAAGCACTTGTTACGGATAGTTCAAGAGATCCAACAGTTTACAATGAACTCCGAAACAACCGAAGATCCGGCCGTATTACGGATGTCAGTCATGATGGGTAAAGGATCTGAGCTTGGTGAAGAATTAAATGCATCGAGGGCCAATGAACTAGTAGGCCAGGCAACATAAGAGGATGGGCACGTGATTAGAGCATGTCAAATTGATTCATTGTCTAAACAACATCGAGAGCATAAAGGGGAGTCGATAGCGTGCCGATCAAAGAGAGTCTTTCCGACTCCAAGGTAGCCGCATCACAGACGCCAGGCAAACTGGCAAGCTTTAGGTGAGAGCTTACAACCACAAACTATGGACCAGTTATCCTGATTAGGTAAAGCGACATTCCCAAGTTTTCCAAGCCAATAGGCGGATTTCACTGTGAAAATCCCTGAAGCGTGAGCTCCCCACATAAGATGGTCCGATTCAAGTTCAGAAAGAAGTGGAATATTGATGATCCTGAGAACATCCGCAACCGGGAACGTAGCAGAGAGGGCCGCTAGGTCCCAAGTGAAACTTGCAGAGTCAATGAACTCATAAACGTAGACGTCAGAATGCATACCGGGGTTGAGCGTAGAGCGTGAGAAACCATGGTCCATGGGGACCCATCTGTCCTTTGTTGCGTTGATGGTCCTGCCGTTACCAACCAGTCAACTGATGCCCTCGAGAAGGAGGCCCTTTGAGCTCCAGATACTCCTCCAAGAGTTACTTGGATTCCATCCCCTGGAAGAATCCAGAAAAGTGGAGCCACTGTAATAACGCGCCTGGAGAACTCGAGCCAACAAAAGTTGTGTTTGGGTGAGGATGCGCCAACCCTGTCGGGCCAGTAGCGCCTCATTGAATACTCGTAAGTCTCTGAACCCCATTCCCCCGTGGTTTTTAGGCTTGCACAGATCAGTCCAAGAGCGCCAATGAAGCTTCCTTTGGGACAACGTTGATCCCCACCAAAACCGGGCAAGATGGGAGTGAATCTCGTTGACGAGTCCCTCAGGAAGGCGGTATACCGACATTACATAAGTGGGGATACTCTGGAGAACGGCTAATAAACTTATTTAAGTTAGTAAACTTGTCAACATTTTAGTTTTCAAAGTCATCAACATTAACATCAACATCAACATCAATATTTTGGTTTCGATACCATCAACATTTTGATTTTCAAGACCTTTAACAATATCACTAACATTAACATGATCATCACAACCATCAACATTAGATTTTTCATTTTTATTTTCATTTTTAAGAGAAATTTGTGATTCTATTATGATAAATTTATTGAGAGCTCCTCTTTGAGATTGAGTTAACTCCTCGATTCGTTTTTCTTTTTTTCTTTTTTATTTTTCGGCTCCGGAATCATGTTTCCTAATTCTAGAAGACATAGCTAAAATATATATGACACAAATATAAGTATTAAGGAATAAAACAACTTGATTTTTCTTTATGTAGTTTGTTCGGATCTCGAGTTCTTGAGATGAATCGTGAACTCCGTACAAGATGTTGATAATCACAATTTTCCTCCATATGAACCAAATTTGCTTGAAATTTAGAACTAGTTCAAAATTTAAATAATTTATAATAAAACTAAAATTAAAGTAATATAACACACACCTTCTAAATGTTGTTAATGGAGAAGAATTAAGGAAATGTGTTTTGTTGCATGGTTGTAATATCAATTTAAAAAAAGAAATTAAAGGATGGGTAAGAATAAGAATAGAAGATGACAATGGAAGAACGAGAAACTAGATGAAAAGATAAAAAAATTTCCGTTGGAATGATTTAATATACAATTGATTTATTGTGTGTGTAACCCATTGTGGGTTGTTGTTACTTCTTCTATTTAAAATGATTTAAATAAAAACTAAACAATAGAAATATATTATTATATTGATAAAGGTAAAAAAAGTGATTTACTTGTAGGTTGCAAATATTCTCCAGTTCCCAAGACTGAAGCTAGTATGTAGTAGTTGATATTAACATTAGTTTACTATTACTTATTTATATATATATATGGGCAATAGGTTGAGTCCCATCAGATTCAGCCCCCCTGTGCAACAAAATTGGTTGCACAAGTGCTTAGTTGGGTCTGCCATAGAAGAGTCATGTAGCAAACAATGAAGGCTTGTGGACACAAGAAGACCTATATGACACTTTTGCACACTTTCCGTAAACACAAAGATATAGGAGGTCTTGGAATGAATTAGAAGACCCACAAGTACTTATTTTAAAAGTATTTCGAAGATCTACAACTTTGTAGTCTTCACCGATAGCAAAGTCCTTAAAGAAAATACGTTTGAAATTGCCCAATAAAAGGAACGGGCCAAGGCAAATCCTAGAACAGTTCGTGGAACGGTTTGATAGACCGTTCTTTTCGGCGATTTGGACCTTTCAATTGAGGTTAAAAATGTAATTTTACAAAGGTGCCCAAAGGTCCATTTACTTTATATAAATACCCCTCTCACTCTTCATTTTAAGGGTCCACTTTTTGTGCTAGATTTGCCCTCAAGGGTTCTAGTTAGATCCCCAATTTTGTAGTTCTTACTTTCACTCTCAAAAACGCATGTTAGCTCTTTGTTCCTTTAAAAACTTGAAGCTTTGTAGAGATTTAAGATTGAGGTTAGTTTGCTTAGTTTAATATTCTCATTTATTCTTTAGTTATTGTTTTTATTGACATGTTTTATTTTCACCGTCTTAGTATTTTCTCCATGAGTAGTTAAATCTCATCCTAGGGTTTGAGGGTGAAGCCCCGTTGTATGATTGGATTTCTATGATGTGAGTGTAGTTATCAATGCTTGATGATGTTGTGCTTGAAATATTAGTCTTTATCTAGAGTTGTGAACTTGAGATTTTAGCACTAGCTTGAGAATTTTCTCCCTAGGTCGATTTTTTTGAGTGACGACTTGAACATTGTCTTTTTAGGATTACTTTTTTTTACCTTAGTTGTTGGAATTGCTAGGCATCTGTTTTAAGCCTCACCCAAGAGGTAAAAATCTAGTCAATATGCATGGTTAAAATGTTGGAGGTTGAGTTGATATATCAAAAAGCGAGAGCATGATTATTTCCTAATTTGTGTTATTCATCACTAGTGTTTGATCACGTTGCATGGTGCTCAATGTGAGAGCAAGCCACATCTAGCCTACTTTACCTTGCATTTTTTAGTGACGACTTGAACATTGTTGATTTGAATCATTTTTCACACTTTAAAAGATATATGAAATCCATAAATGAAACCAAAAGCATACATTGCCTTGCATTGTTGGTTGCATTCATTGAGCTAAGATAGTCAACCTAGATTGGTAAGTTTAGCTTCCAATCCTAGAATATTTTTTTTTCATATTTTACACCATTTTTATCTATTTAGTTTGAGTAATAACTATCCATGTTACTCATCTTTTTACTTTTTGTTTAACATTCTAGTTGCTTATTTTCCAACCAATAATCCAAGTTCTTGTGGATACGACACTTGGTTTCTATCATGTACTACAATTGCATCACATGAAGTCATGAATTAACATTAAGGAGGTCCACAAGAACTCGAGGACCAACTATTTTTTATGACTATATATCGTATTTGCAATAATGTGAATTTAACATGGGATTAAAAATATATCCGGCTACATATTCACAAGCCATGAAAAGTGAAGATTTTGATAAATTGAATTGACGTCATGTTTGATGAAATGA
This sequence comes from Fagopyrum esculentum, assembly GCA_033239045.1. NCBI lineage: Eukaryota > Viridiplantae > Streptophyta > Magnoliopsida > Caryophyllales > Polygonaceae > Fagopyrum > Fagopyrum esculentum. Next base: position 142,217,277 of record BSUD01000004.1, read on the forward strand.
AATCTATGTCTATAAACAAAGTTTGTGAGTTAGTCGATCTACCAAAAGGACATCAGAAAGTCATTTGTTAGCGGGTTTATAAGACTAAACATGACTCTCTTTGTAAAATCGAACGACATGGAGAGAGGTAAATGATGGGGTACAAGGGCAATAACTTTTCAAATTTGAATCGAAAATCTCCTAAGATCTTAAGAAGATATTTTCTTAAAATATGTTTTTGAAATCCCTTTAATTCTTTTCCAAAATACAAATCTATTTACAAACTTACAACTACAAACATTATAAGTTTTAGGTGTCATATTTAAATATAATTATAATTTTCAAAAAGAATAAAAAAAAATTATGTGATTAAACGTGTGCCATTGTTATTAGGGAAGGAAGGGTCTTCCAATCAAAGTTCGAAACCCGTAACTCCATAAATTTTATTAATTTTTTGTATATCTCACAAAAAACTCAACCAATTTACAAAAAACACATCACATTTATAAGAAATATAAAAATAATTTATAACCGTTTTTATAAGAAATCTAAAAAAAAGTTAAAACCGTTTATAATTGCATTATACTAAACTTTAAAAAATAAAAATATTATACGAACATTACCTATTACCTTAAATCTCGTTATCCAACTATAATAATAAAAGATAAACTTATTATTCAAACTACGATATAAAAAGATAGTTTTTTTTATATTTAAATAAGATAACTTATTTACTTTGTCATTAATGTTTAAAAATTTGATCTAAATGTTATATTAATTTACTTCTAAAAAAAATAATTATAAGATATCTTTCCCACTAATGGTTAAACTATTTATGTCTTATTAGAATATACTATAATAAAACAATAATTAATTTTGCAATTGATTGTTATAACTTTCATTATTGTATATGTGAATTTTGAAAAAGGAAAACGTATATCCACATATATGATAGTAAGGCATGCATTAATGATTCATTCAAAGAAAACAAGGATGATGGATCAATCATGTTTGAATTGCATGTTCTTGTGGATGATGGATAAAATCATTGCAACAACCGATTAGGGTGACCGTGACTGAGTGACGACCACGTGTTTAGAGAAATAAGCCCCATTAAAACAACTAAGGCATTCGACAACATTTCATCATTATCATTATAATTACTATACAAATATCATTTATGCATGGAAAAATGTTACGTGAAAAAATATATGGGCAATTTTGTTAATTAGGTTTTTTTGAAAAAGTAGAGTAGTAACTAGACTTTTTAATGTTTTAATTAAGTAAATATACCCCAACCTTTTGTATTTATTCTCAAACTCTATACACTTTTCTCTTAAGGGGTACATTTACTAATCATAAAACTAGAAAAAACCTACTAAACCAAATTATTTCAAAATATATAGCTTTTAACCTAATTGGGACACAATTTTGTACTTTAATAAACGTTTATTTCATTTTCTAGATATTATAAAAAATGTGTTCAAACTCAGAATTACCATTCAAAATTAAAAAAAATATAAAATTATATATGACGATAAAAAAATGAGCGGTGTTATTCGGTCAAACAAAATTATCAAAAGAACAAGGGAAATTCCGGTTGGTACCCCTGTGGTATGGGTATTCCGGATTTTGTCCATAACTTTTTTCAAGTTCGGTTGGTACCCCTCAATTTTTACATAATTTCGGAATTTGTCCAATCGTTAAAAAACTCGTTAATATTAACGTTTTCTATTAATAAAATTAAGCGAAAGGAAATAAAAAAGAAATAAAAAAACATAAGAAAATTGAATAGAAATTAAAAAAAATAAAACGTATCAAATTTTTTTTATAATTTTTGTAATTGTAAATTTTTGATACAAAAGTAAAAATAAATGAATGTTAAAAACTCGTTAACATTAACATTTTTATTAAAAAATAAAGGAAAATAAAATTAAAAAGAAATAAAAACAAAATCCAAAATTATAAGAAATTCTTAAATTGTATAAAAAAGTTACAGAAATAAGAAATATATTTAATATGTACATTTTTTTATTTCTTTTCAATTTTTTTTGGTTTTTTTTTATTTCTTTTCAATTTCCCTTTGTTTTTATTTATTTATTTTCAATTTCCTTTCCCTAATTTTTTAATAGAAAACATTAATGTTAACGAGTTTTTTAACGGTTGGGCCAATTCCGGAATTATGTGAAAACTGAGGGGTAACAACCGAACTTGGAAAAAGTCATGGGCATAATCCGAAATACCCCATACCACGGGGGTACCAACCGGAATTTCCCAAAGAACAATATAATTGGAATCCGTGTACGAGTTGCAGGTGAAGTGCGGTGCGTCCGGTAGGTAGAGTACGAGTGTGCCCAACGTGGCTTGGGGAACATGTAATCTTTGCTCCAACGTTTGAATTTTGATGACTTTTTGGCATAAGGATTGCGTGCGAGAGACGCGCATGTGGTGTGCCTGAAACCAAATCCAACGACTTTATGATAATTGGAGCACCGATGCACTCTCAGTGCGCCTACAGGACGCTCTCACAATGGGAATAAGGAGACACACACTCAATGCATCTGAAACTCCCGTTTTCACTACAAGTAAATTATCCGCTCCGAGTAAGCTGCTGACTCAGAAGCTCATTCCGAACAGCGGGAACCTTGACTTCGGAGGCCGTCTTGGATCAACGAAAGGTTTGTAAAAATAATTACTTAAATTATCATTACCGAATAATTTTACTAACGGTTATTTGATTTTATTTTCTGAGAGGTACACAGCAAGACGAAGCTGTATGTATCTTGTAAAGAATCCAAAGCCAAAAGTGTCGAAGACGGGAAGGGCTGTCATGATTTTACTCGTCACCGACCCGTCACTCTAACAACTCCTTTCACGGCGGAATAAAGACGACGCTCCACTAATAAATGCTCTCTTTCTAACGCTTCTCCCCTCTCTCTATAGTTACTCCACACAAAAAGCACATATCAAATCTCACTCTTCCTCCTAATGATCTAGCAACCCCTCATTCCCCTTCCTTTTACAATTATGCCATCCCGTTTCCCATTAGCTCCGGCAGCATCTCCGCCGGAGCTTTTCTTCCTCCGCCACCGTCATCCGCCCACGAACACATCTCGCCTCGTCTCCCCTCTAGTCGCAACCGCAGCGGCCATCTCCGTCATCCTCTTCATCGCTATCCTCTACCGCAAGCTCACTCGCAAACGTACAGCCCCCGCTCCTCCCTCCGATCATCAACACCTCGCAGGAAAACAGCCTCTCCGTCGCTTCTCTTTCTCTCTCCTCCGGCGAGCTACGTCCTCTTTCTCCCCTTCTAATCGCCTCGGCCAGGGCGGATTTGGTTCCGTATACCGCGGACTTCTCCCCTCCGGCGAGGTCGTTGCAGTTAAGGTTATGGACACCGCTGGATCTCTTCAGGGAGAGAGAGAGTTCCAGAACGAGCTCTCTCTCGCCTCTAGGATTTCAGTCGACGGAACTGTTGCGAGTAGGTCTCCGTTTGTTGTGTCTATTCTAGGTTACTCCTCCGACAAGAGAGGTCAGAGGAAGGTGTTGGTTTACGAGCTGATGGAAAATGGTAGCTTACAGGACAAGCTCTTGGATCGCAAGTGTGCGGAGTTGATCGAGTGGGAGAAGAGGTTCAAGATCATCCTCGATGTCGCCAGGGCTTTGCATTTTCTGCACGAGCTATGTGGTCCGACGCCAGTGATTCACGGCGACGTGAAGCCGAGTAACGTCCTCCTTGATCGCGAATTTAACGCTAAGCTTGGAGACTTCGGATTGGCTAGGGTTTTGGAAGAGAACGGAGACGATGATTCGCGAGTTCTCGCCGAATCAGCCGGAGAAGTCAAGGTCAGAATCAATGGAGGCGAGGAGAACGGATCTATTGCTGAAGAGACTGAGAGCTTGGCCACTTGTTTCGAGGAAGGTCTGACATTGGCGGATCGGTCTCCGGAGAGCTACGCGACGAGGACGGTGGACGGCGACGGGGCTTCACCTGAGCCTATGGCGGTTACAGTGGCTGAGGCTTCTCCGTCTGAGGGTTTTGAGAAGGTGAGTTTATCGGAAAGTTGCACTGACAAAATCAGTCTGGATAGTGGAAATCGGAAGGTTTGGGGAAAGAAGAAGGGGGATTCCGGTAGGGATTGGTGGTGGAAACAGGATGGAAATGAGAGAGGTTCGGAGTCTGGAAGAGTGAAGGACTATGTGATGGAATGGATTGGGAATGAGATCAAGAAAGAGAGACCGAAAAGCACTGAATGGGTCGGAACTTCTAGTACAGCAAATGTTAGTTGTGGCGCTAATTTGTGCAAGAAACTCGAACCGAAGAAGAACAAGAAGAGACTGGATTGGTGGAACTCACTGGATAGCGAGGATCTATTCTGGAAGAAGGACAAGAGCCGCAGGAAGCCGAGGGAATGGTGGAGGGAGGAATTCTGTGAAGAATTAGCAAAGAAGAACAGAAAAAAGAAGAAGAAAAAAGATGATGGATCAAGCAATGCTGGTGATTTGTGGTGGCAAAGGGATGAAGATTTTACACCAGAAAGAAAGAAGAGAAAGAGCAGAACTAGTTTGGGTAGCATTGATTGGTGGTTAGACGGATTGAGTGGCGAGCTTCGAAGTGGTCGTCGAAACAGTCAAGATTGGGCCAGTGGGGATATCCCCAAGAGTGGTGGGATCAGTAGCACGCCAAGTATGCGAGGAACTGTTTGCTATATTGCCCCCGAGTATGGTGGGGGTGGATTGTTATCAGATAAGTGTGATGTGTATAGCTTTGGTGTCCTGATGTTAGTTGTCATCTCGGGGAGAAGACCCTTGCAGGTGACAGCTTCTCCCATGTCAGAGTTTGAGAGGGCAAACTTGATCTCTTGGGCAAGACAGTTAGCTTATAATGGCAAGCTGTTGGATCTTGTAGATCCACTAATTCAATCATTAGATAGAGAGCAAGGATTGTTGTGCATCACAATTGCTTTACTGTGTTTACAAAGATCACCTAGCAAAAGACCCAACATGAAAGTGGTGGTGGAGATGCTTTGTGGAGAAACGGAGCCACCCCATTTGCCTTTCGAGTTTTCTCCGTCCCCTCCGTCAAATTTTCCGTTTAAATCGAGGAAGAAAGCTCGGTGAGTTTTATCAAGAAAAAATGTGTATCTTGTGAATCACCGACATAAACTAGAGGCTACTGTTGTAGGGAAGAAAATGCTTTCACTCTTCTTCTTTTGTAGGAACTAACGAAGAACAAATTGTAATACAGACCTATTTCTAATCATGATCCTCTTTCTTTTATGATATTTGGTAAGGTTACCTATTATTATACCTTATTGACTTTGCTTTAATCTGAGGGCCATGATAATTTAGTCACATAATCCTTTTAGAATTTTCTTTAAACTAGAGGTTGGATTTTTAGGAATCCCATGCAAGAGAACTATTAGTGTAAAGTTACATAACATTGCTTTCACTTTCTCAAGTGGTGAGGAAAACATTATGAAAAGAAAGCATCTCTTTTAGTGCATAAGAACATGGAATAAGTAATCTGCTTTCATGAAATGTTATGGGTCCCCGGACCCCGATGACAATGCCCCTTTTCCTTTGTCCATTAACTTCGTGCTAAGTTATCAGTAATCTCAGTTGACAGGTTCCAATTAGGACCCACTTCAAGTTCCATCTGTTATATGATTGAACAGGTGCTTATAGACTTTTAGGTAATACTTGCTTGTATAAATAGTTCTCTTGGCAGTTAGCAGTTGGTTTGAGTTAAAACTTTTGTCAAAGTAAAGTTTAAGAGATGACTTTGAAGCATTTTACTAGTAGTTCAATAATGCTTTAAAACATACCTGCTTTTCTTCATTTAGTTATATATGTTTCATTTTACTAGAGTTGGTGGCACTATTCACTGTTATGTTTGTTATTTATAACAAAGCTAAATAGATCAGTTTCTTCTCAATTTTTTCCTTATTTATCTATTTTAATGAATTTCATATACTGTGCCGATTTTCTTAGTGATCATTAATGCCCTAAGCGTTTGTCTCATTAAAAACTCCAATGTTTCCTGAGGAAAATGTGAAGAGCTGTTGCTTAGTAATCTACTGTTGGATTCATCAACTCTCAACAGGTGCATTTCTGCCTTGCTTTCGGAAAGAAGAGTATTCTGATCTTTGCAAAGTTGGAAATTTTGAACTCTTCTGATAGTCGCTGTTTATTCTGATGATGACAGAAAGCTTATTGAAGCATATTTCAAATAATGCACAAGTTGGTAAGCTTCATTTTGGTACTGCTTCTATGTTCATCATGTCACTTTTGGCATTCATAAGTTGCTTGGTTGGAGTGTCTACTGGATTGCTAAATATGTTCTTCAAGTTGCTTGGCTTTTGATTACTTGTAGTCATTGCTGAAAATCAGATTTAATTGTCTCCGCATTATTATTGCTGCAAATATGCTATGAAAATGCAATTCTACTATATCAGCTATTTGTGACTGACCAAAGGTAACCTCTTTAATTCTCATATTATTTTATAGCTTTGAACCTGGTGTGTTTGATCTTTCTTCGAGCAACCGGCAGCTTATAGGAACTTGATAAAGATCAATGTTATTTCCAATTGAATTGGTCATGATTTGCAGTTTATGATTCTTCCTGGAGAATTAGCCTGCTTTGCTCTACTTATCTTGATGCAGATCAAGGTTTATCTACTTTGAAGAAGCTGATCTCTAAGCTGCAGAAATCAGAACCCATTTGGTCTAGTGAAGGCGCACACGCGCTTGGCGGAACTTTATTATGTGGCAAGGACTACTATGAAAGGACCACTGATGAACTAACATATCATAAACTTCTTGTTTGTAATCATACATATAGAAGTCATAATTCACTCGATAGAAAGTCTTCCTTGGTCCCATTTCAAGTTGTTACTCCTCTTTTTCACCTACCATGGGCCCTGATCTTTAAGTAGATACCTGGTCCATATCAATCCCTGTTGTAGTATGAAGCCAAAAAAGTGAAGGTATGTGTACTTCAAATCAATGGTGCATCTATTGGTAGAGATGTCCGGTGTGTTTGATAGTATTTTTTAAGTTCCGGCTAGCTATTAATTTCCCATGTACATGTGCATTGTTTAAATGACAATCAGTACCCATGGAAAGAACATCGCGCGTTTTAGTTGTTATCCATTTATTGATGCAAGAGCATCTCAGGATCACATTCTGACATAGGATCACGGCTAGGATCACAAGGATCACATCAGGATCATTTCAGGCGTTAGGATCATATTTAGGAATAACCATGGTTGCAAGGACATGTTTAGAGCCTCTAAGAGGAGAAAGAGGCAATAGAGGCAATAAAAGGTTTGATCTATCCATTTCCCTTTATATCCGTTGTTTTCCTTTTTTTTTCATAGTCTTCGGGCGTTGAAAGATCGGACAACCTACACGGACAACCTACACGGACAAATACCCCGTATCATTTATGGCATGATATATATGATTTAGCATTTATAAGCGTGGTTTCTAAATGTACATGTGAAAATTTATATTCATCACCACAACTCCGCACTTCGCGTGTGTAGTTTTGAGTGAAAACCAATTCACTCAACCAGGGATGCATAGTTGGAATTACTGAAAACTAATTTTTTAAATATTTTTTTAATACACCAACGGCGCACCTCATATACGTTGATGGTTTCCCCTCAACTTTGTAGTGAAGAATAAAGATTTTGGCCGATATATCTAGCATTGCATTCTATAAATTAGGATCACGTACAAAATCCTACTCTTCAAAATAGGGTATCAGGTCCATCATCTATTGATGTGAGAAATCGTTTGCTACGTACATCAAAATTCTAAACAAAGGGATGCCACGTCATCCTACTTTCATTGTTAGGTCTTCAACGTGAAACAAGGAGAAACAATCAAATAACCTCAAATCTTGACAATGAATCACACTTTTCCCTCCAAAATTTATTCCTACTCACATGCATTCCCTTGAAACTAAATCAACAATCTTCCGTACAATTTGATTAATTACCAAAATAATTCTTCAACACTTCCCATACTCATGAACATGGCAAAGTTCGATCCTTACGAACACCTCAAGATCTCTCTCAATTCCAATGGCACCCTTTCGCGCCATTATCAAGTCCAAACGGTCCAAGCAAACCCAAACCCGAGACAAGGCGAGGCCGTCGCATCAAAAGATGTAACCCTTAACGCCGAAAGGAAAACATGGGTTCGTATTTTCCGTCCCTCGAAACTTCCTTCAAACGATTCTCGCGTTGCCAAGCTCCCCATGATGATATTCTTTCATAGCGGAGGTTGGATATGCAATAGTGTGGCCGATATCTTTTACCACAACAAATGTGCACAAATTGCGACTTCTCTTCCATCCATTGTTGTAGCGGTTAACTATCGTTTGGCTCCTGAAAATCGGATTCCAGCTCAATACGAGGACGCGGTTGATGCACTCTTGTGGGTGAAGCAACAAGGCCTTGACCCTAAGGGTGAGGAGTGGATTCGGGATTATGGTGATTTCTCAAGGTGTTACTTGTTAGGGAGGCAATGTGGTGCAAACATAGTATTTAATGCTGCTCTTAGGGCTTTGGACCTTCAACTTAGTCCTTTGAAGATTGCAGGCTTGATACTCAATCAACCCATGTTTAGTAGTGAGCATAGGTATGTACATTAATACATTTTGACTTGAATGCCTAGGGAAAAAGATATATATATATATATATATATATATATATATATATATATATACACACGAGGCAGGTGGAAAGGGTCTTAAGATAAAAAAAATGGATCAAAAGTCGAAAGAATCTACAACCATTAAATTAAAAAAAGTAACAAGTTGTTTAAATATTTTTGAAATTGTTAAATATATAATTAATTGTCAAATGTTAATTTATATATTCAATTATTCAAATATATTCGAATCAAACTAGGGTTTAGTCAAAGTTTGCACGGATTCCGCTTTGTGTATTCAAGCCTGTCACAAGACAAATCGACCTATGGAGAAATGGAATGCTACATAGTTTGTAATTCTATTTCTATTACATATATATATATAGGACAAAGTCGGAGTTGATACATGCCGACGATGATCTTCTGCCGATGCCGGTGTTGGACTTGATGTGGGAGTTGGCGTTGCCAAAGGGCACCAATAAGGATCATCGATACTGCAACCCAATGGGAAACACTTATCAGAAGAGGATATTAGGGCAACTAGAGAGGTGTTTGGTTATTGGTTATGGAGGTGATCCAATGTTTGATAAACAACAAGAGTTTGTAACCATGTTGGTTAGTAGTGGCGCTAGGGTTGAAGCTCATTTTGATGATATTGGATTCCATGGAATCGACCTTATTGATCCTAAACGATCTGATCACAGTATGGACCTTATTAGGGATTTTATATGATACACTATATGTTTCTTTTTATTTTGATGATATAACTAACCATTTGTTTTTTGGATAAGAAACTTAGATGGACATTATAAATGAATTGGATCAATTTGTATTGGAAATGAAGGAGGTTGAAATGGAACGTATATGGATAAAATGTGTTGAAAACCTATCTATGTTAATTGGATGCTTCAATGTTGAATAGAAATTGTTATTCGGTTAGATGGAAGGAGGCAGTGCATTAGCATTGCGAGTGCACCTTCTGAGCGCTCCGCACTTACAATGTGAGTGCGTCAGAGTGGTTACATTTGTCAAAATGAGGGGTGGAGGAATGATGCCGCAGAAATTCAATTAGGGCAAAGTCCGGACACATCCGTATTGGAAGTGCGTCCAAGCGTCTCCATTTGTCGAAATGAGGGATAAAGTCCGGACACGTCCGCATTTAAAAATTTGATATCTTTCGAACTTTTTAGTATTCAAATTTGTATTAAATAAAAATAAAATCAAATGTGTTAATCATCATTATGAAAAATATAAACAAAATATATTTTAACAAATATTCGTACGAGACACTTATTATATACTAATAACTTATTATAAGATATATAAAAAGGTTGAACTTTATTTTTTATAGCCCACACAAATATCCATTGTTGCTTGCATTGATGGACCTTGTTTTTTGGCCCACCCAAATTTGTACGGTTTGTAACAAGCTTAATTTAAAAGGCCGGTAAAACGGGTAACGGGTGACGGGTGAAGGAGTAGTAAATTAGGTATGATTCGGATAAACAGTGGATCCATCCATCAACAGACAACCACCCACCCACCAATCCGTTTCGTGGCACCATCAATTATATAAGTTCGAAGTCGATTATTTGAAATAACGTATATATACGTGAACATGTAAGTCTCAACCGATCCACCCTCTATATTAGTTCGGTGCTGACGGGTTACCACGATTATCCATCCATCCACCACCCTAATACATTATCATTCATATTTAATAATTTGATTTTCTATTAATATAATTATTTAGGAATTATGGAAACAGATGATCTGCAATGCTCTAGAGGGCAGTTTTGAAACATGAAAAATCAAGTAATCAAACGATTGGCTAAAATCCTTCGATATTGCAGACAAGACAAAATTTGCATTTCAAAACAAAAATTGACAAGAATTTCATTTCAAATTGCATCATTCACAAGAAATTCGAACACGGTCCATCAAGAAAGAGTAGAGTGAGATCTAATGAAGGTCATGACAGACGAAAGCAAATCTTCGGCTGCAACGGGAGCCGTGGTGTCGACCACAAGCTTTGGCACATCTCCGGCATCATACTCATAGCAACCGTCGTACCTATCCACCATCCGCTTCATATCCTCCCACGTGGCCGCTTGATTCCATCTAGAACCGACCTCTGCTCCTCGCCGTTCAAGCCTCCGACGCCACTCATCCTCGTCGCCGGATCTGCACTCAACGACAACGACAATGGCTCCCTGACCATCATCGGCGGCGAGTTGGAGGAGGCGGTCGAGGCGAGAGCGGCGGGAGAGAGGGGAATCGACGACAACGCTGAGTCCGAGGCGGAGTTGAGTGGAGATGAGGTTCCAGAGGGATTGGTAGGAGAAATCGTTGGCGAGGTCATCGGCGGTGGAGGAATCGAGATGGTTGAAGATGGAGGAGGAAGCACTGTATAGATCGTCCTTGTCGAGGAGGGGGCACCGGAGATTTCCGGCGATGGCATGAGCGAGGGTGGATTTGCCGGTGCCGGGGTGGCCTTTCATCGCAACCACCACTTGCCTTCTTTTTCCCTTCAGAGTCTCTTCCATTTGCGTTTGCCACATGGACTATGTGTCATGTGTGTGTGAAGAAGGATATATTTCCCTTTCTCCTTTAAATTTTAAATACATTGTATTTTGCTTTGCTAGATCCAATAAGTTTCGAGTCTTGTGAACAAATCATTTTAGTAATCAACCTTACTGGAGCATACAATAATATAATTATAACATTATGGTTAAGGAGTTGAACTATACTGATTATATTTAGATATTAGTTCAACCAACTCTAATATAACTTAATATTAAATTCAATTTATGAACCTACTAGACCGAATATATTATTAACATTAAAACTAGGATAATGGAGACATATAAAAGAAACAACCCGTTACTCCTAATCTATGGTTAAATTCTCCTCACAAAAAGACACTTGCAACCCTCTTATGTCAATTGTTTTTCGATATTAGAAGAGTGACCCGAACAGAACCAACAATTCTTAGCACTTTGTAAAAGACCAAACTACTTATGTGATCAAACTAGGTAGAAGGTAAGATGCAAACAAAATTAGACACAAGGAAAATAACACAAATAAGTTGTTGAATTTAAACTTCAAATATCATAAAACTTACAATCAAGCTCTTATATGAAAGCTTCAACAACCAAGTGTATTTAGAGAACTTCAGCTCTTCATGAGAGAGTTCTACAATAACAAAGCAAGAAAGAAATAGAGGTTTTTGGATGTGAATGAGATGCCTCTAACACATGCCTAGCACATCTATATATACTACTCCAAGTATGGGTGAGCATCACCGGATATCCGTTCCGATCCGAAGGCTCGGATATCCGATCCGAACCGAAGGCTAAAAAGTCCGATCTGAATCCGATCCGAGAACACCCGGATACCCGACAGTTTTATCCAGACGGATATCCGATCCGACAAACTTTAAAAAGTCCGAATCCGATCCGTGAACACCCGGATACCCGACAAATTTATCCGGACGGATATCCGATCCGAAGATCCGATCCGATCCGGACATTTATTGTTAGACTAGTATGATATATCCGATCTGATTCGATCCGACCTTTTCCTCTAAGCCCCGATCCGTATCCGATCCGATGATCAAAAAAATATGCCCGGATCGGATCGGACTCGGATCACCAATTGTCGGATATCTTCGGATTCGGATTTTTCCGGACCCGATCTTCGGATTAGCGGATCGGATTAGTCGGATCGTATAATTTTTCTCACCCCTAACTCCAGACATTAAACATAAGAAAAGAACAACCTCAACCGTCAACTTAAAGTTTCATAAAGTGTGGGTTTGAAACCATCGAGTTTATTACAACCGTTGAATACCTGCGGGGGCGAAATCTGTGAGCCACACGTGCGAGATAGTGAAATTTCCAACAATCGTTTCATCTTCAAAGGAGTCGCGACCGCGGCTTGGATGGTCGCGGGTGCGTGATCTTCTTTAGTTTTTTAAACCGCCACAACTCTTCACTTTTTGTTTTGAAGCGCAGGTGCGGCTACTGGGTGTCACGGGTGCGTTAAGTCGAAGGGTTGGCGTCTCCAAAAATGAAGTCACGGGGGCAAAAAGATTAAATGTCACCAAGACAAAAGTTAGAGGCCGAGGGCGGGGTGTCACCGCGGGCGCGGCCCAATGCCGCCGCCGTCACGATGACAGGGGCGTTGGAGCGCTGTCAGAGGCCGTGGGGCGGAGAGCAGCTGTAGGGCGGGTCTTTAGGGCCACGGGGGCGGTTGCTCGACAAAACCTTCTTCTTGATCTTTCCTTTGTTTCTTTTCTTCATCAATCTTTGCTAAATCCCTTAAATTCTTCCATGTTTTCTCCTTCAGTTGGATTCACAAAGATAGCACCAATATACACACATATGACTCGAAAAACATGCTTAGACTACGTATTTGTGATAGTGATTCTATCACCTATCAATGACTCACCACCACCACCATTGGATCTTTAACATAACACAACCATACACCTTCACCATGCTTCCGAATCTAGGAAACCCTTATTTTTCCCTAGCTCGGCCATTGTCATTTTCAAGCTCAACCAAGCGAACTTCCTACTCTATAAGGCCCAAATAACACAATACATATGTGTATTGTCATTATACAAGCTTGTTGATGGCTTATATTCTTCTCCATCTCCAACAGATCCACACTTCCATGAATGGCTCGTAAAAGACCGAATCGTCATGACCATACTAACATCCTCTCTCACAAAAGTTGTCCTTGTCCTGGTCATAAACCGCACCTCCTCATTGAGATCAGGACAGTTCATCATGAACTATTTGCTGCTCGGTCAAGCACTCAGGTATTCCAAGCCCGGTTACAACTTGCATCAATGAAGAAAGGTTCCGAGTTTGTCATTGACTACTTCATCAAGGTATGTAACCTTATCTTTCCACTCACAATTGCAAGTCACTCCATTCCAGACTTGGAGTTCGTGGGCTATTTACTTGTTGATCTCAGCCCGGACTACGAGTCTTTGGTGACTGCTTGCTCAAACCAACCTATCTTGCCAACTTCAATGCAAGTATTATCCCACCTTCTGGTTCATGAAGCTTGGTTAACTAACCAGATTACCGACACATCCATGTCCTCCTCATCCTTTCAAGCAAACCACACCAACTTCAACAATGGTCGGGGATCTTCCCGGGGAGGTAAAGATAGAGGTCGTGGACGAAGTTCATCCACATGACGAGGATCCACCCCCTCTTACTTCACTGGCCAACTTGATACTCGCCCTGTTGCCAACTCTGCACCAAGCCTGGATACACCGTCTTTACTTATTAGCACCGGTTCGACCATGCCAACGAGATAAATGTCGTTCTCTTCTCACTCATGCCTCCATTCCCCTCTCATACTCTATGGAAGCCCTCCACATGGCCACATATCTCCACAATGTAATGCCCACAAAACTCCTCGGAAATAGGAACCCGACGCTTGCCTTGTTTCAACGTCAATCTTTCTACTCCCTTCTTCGGGTTTTCGGGTGTCTTTGTTACCCTAATATAGTCGTCACCTCTGCACACAAGCTTGCTACTTGCTCCACCCCGTGCATCTTTATAGGATTCTCGACCTCCAACCGTGGATATCGTTGTCTCAATTTACAAAATAAGAAAATCATCATCTCGCGACACGTTACCTTTGATGAATTGACATTTCCGTTCGCTTGTCCCATTCTGGATGACCACTAGCACCACCTCGGACACAATCCCCATAGACCGTTTAGCCCTAAAGAACCTGACCGAACCCACATCCTATCCGCCTCAAAGCCCGATGTCCCCTATTGTTGTACCCTCACCACAACAACAACAGCCCGCCCCTAAACACCAATCCCCCTTGTGGAAACTCCACCCCTCCGATCCACACGCTTGCCCACCCACACCCAAAACCGCACTACTCGCTCTCGCTAAGTGCCGCCACAAACACCAACACACCCTATGGCCACCCGGCTCTAATATGGCATCCGTAAACCCAACTCCAAGTATGTCATGCTCACACCGCCACAACCAGTTTCTCCGCTTCCCAAATCACCCATATTAGCGTGTAAAGACCCTAATTGGCTTGCGGCTATGAGCGAGGAATTTAGTGGTTTAATTAAAAATGGTACTTGAGAACTATTTCTGAGGCCTCGTGTTACTGATGGTTCACTCGAGCGTCATAAATCTCACGTGGTGGTAAACAGGAAATCGTAGCAAGTTGGTATTGATTGTGAGGAAAATTTAGTCTGGTTGTCAAGCCACTGACGATTCAGACTGTTTTGAGTCTAGCATTATCCCGTGGTTGGCCTATTCACCAACTTGATGTGAAAAATATGTTCCTTCATGGGCACCTTCAAGAGACTCTGTTTATATGCACCTACTACCTGGTTTTTGAGATCCTAGGTTCTCGGATCATATATGTCACCTACGTAGATCCCTATACGGTCTCAAGCAATCCCCCCGTGCTTGGTTCCATCGGTTTGCTACATGCATTCAATCATACGACTTCCATTGATATAGTAAGAGTGATCAATCTTTATTTGCTTACACCTCTGGTTCTAGGATGGCTTATCTACTTTTATATGTCGACGAAATAGTTCTGATTGCTTCCTCCACCGACGTTTTGAAGCGTTTGATGCTCATTCTGACAACTGAGTTTGCTATGATTGATCTTGGTCCTCTTAACTATTTTCTAGGTCTTCAGGTTACTTGGAGCACCGCAGGGATGTTTTTGAGCCAGTTGAAGTATGCCCATGAGATTATCAACAAAGCACACATGGCCTCCTGCAAGCCGACAACCAATCCCGTTGAGACCAGAACGAAACTGGAGGCCAATGACGGGCCCCCGGTTTCTGACCCCGGGCTCTACCGTAGCCTCGTTGGCGTCCTTCAAGACCTCACCTTTACCAGACCAGACATATCCTACGCGTTTCAAAAATGATGTCTACTTATGCATGATCCCGAGAGCCTCATATCTAAGCTCTCAAAAGGATCATTTGGTACATTCAAGGTACAACCGATTTTGGTTTATAGTTGACAACGTCTTCGTGCTCCGGTCTCACTGCATAATCAGATGCTACTTGGGGGGGGGGGGGGGCCC